>CM060320.1:39978544-39993544 GCA_030674155.1 Stramonita haemastoma | reverse complement strand
TATCTGTCTGTTGTCTGTCTGTCTGTCTGTCTGTCTGTCTCTCTCTCTCTCTCTCCCTCTCTCTCTCTCTCCTCTCTCTCTCTCTCTCTCTCTCTCTCTCTCTCTCTCTCTCTCTCTCTCTCTCTCTCTCTCTCTCTCCTCTCTCTCTCTCTGTATCCTACTCTTATGATCAGTTGACTTTCTGCATGTGTACACCTTAGAGGGTATTTTTTTTGTTCCTAAGGCATGTTTGTGTTGTCTGTCTGTCTGTCTGTCTGTCTGTCTGTCTATGTGTGTGTGTGTGTGTGTGTGTGTGTGTGTGTGTGTGTGTGTGTATAATCGTTGGTCTCTTTTTGACCACCATCGTGTTAAACATATTTCTTTAAAAAACCAAGTTTGTTAGTTTAGTATGTATGTTTCTTTAAAAAAAATTAAATCAAGCTGCCTGGCAATTCGTGTAAAGGGGTATTTAGTTTGTTTACTGAACAAATGAAAATGACGACTTAGCACAAAACATTTCAAAAGGAATGTACACAGATGCACCATTATATTTACAGTTGAGATATTACCACAACGTCGGCATGGCATAGAACGCATTCAGCGGTGAATGACAATGTAAAGAAAGACTTAGGGGGAAGGGAGGGGGGGGCTGAATTGGAGTTAAAGGTTGTTGTTCTTGCCGATTTTTTGTTTGTTGGTTTTTTTTCACTGCTGTAGCACATAACGTTCTGTAAAACTCCTTCATATATTCGTTACCTTTTTCAGAGTCCTGCAGACGTTCACGGTGTCTCTAAATGCCCCCCCCCCCCCCCCCCCCCCCAAAAAAATACCCTCATGTGTGATAAATCAGGGAGTGTTGAGATCAAGATTACTGAATATGGCTTGAGGCTTGAGAAACTGCACAGTAGTGACTCTTTTGATGTCCGATAATCACCACCACTTAGGGCACCGCGCGCTGATCAAAGTCAGTTTGGTTTGACGTTTATTAAGTGGGTCACCAGGAGACACCGACAACAAACCCATGCCACTGCAAAAAAAAAAAGCACTAAACCATTCTGTGAAACTTCTATGCTACATGTAAAAATGCGACTGGTGTGTGTGCATGTATGTGTGTGTGATGTGTCTGCGTGTGTGTGTCTGCGTGTGTGTATGCATATGATGTGTGTGTCTGTCTGTGTGCGTGCGTGCGCAGGCGCTCGTGTGTGTGTGTGTGTGTGTGTGCATGCGCGCGCGCGCACGTGAGTGTGAGTGTGTGTGTGATGTGTGTGTGATAAATTTCTGATCGTAGTTCAAGTAAATCACATTTAATAAACTCTACCGAGACGAGAACTATATATTACCCACGATAATCCAAAGGAAGGAGATAATGTAATGCTGGCTATAGTCATGGTAGTCCTCTTTCTGTATTGTGGTTTTAACACCATTTCAGAGAGCAGGATAGCCTAATGGTTAGAACGTTGTGCTCGCGATTAGAGGGCCCGGGTTCGAGCCACCACCGAGATTCTCGTTTCTGGAGACTTTCCCCAGGATTGAACATCAGCACTGACTCCACACCTGAAAGTTCGTCAGATGACACTATATCGTTATTTCGTTTCTTGGCTAGAGCACCGAGGTTCACCAATGGTTAGATTTTGCGAATGCGACTGTTTTTACCTACCATTAATGTTGCCTTGGGGGAGAATTAGAGTACAAAATGAGGTCCCGTGTGCAAACATACACAGTACATACTGTGCACACACTTTAAAACACGTTCTGCATTTTGGAAGAGTAGGCCATTGCGTGTCGGTAGGAACGAATAGTAAGATTTCAAAAACGCATGCATACTGGTGTCGTGCTAAGACATCATCTCTTAAGTCAGAATGCAGCTGCCTTCAAGGTGGGCAAATACGGTTCCTACCGTCGTTTTAAGTATCATCTGCAAGACTACAATAATTTTGTTATATGAGTATGAGGCGTGTGAAAATTACAGAGCCGAATGACAAACATAAGGAGTAAGAGAAAGTGCTGTAGATTTTGTGACACATAGAGAATGTAGACTTCAAATTTGTTTTGATAGAATGGATACCTATCATTATTAAAAGCCATATTTTGATATGGCCATCCCTACAAATGAACTACAAATGAGTTTACAACAATCACACACATACACACACACACACCACCACCACCACCAGACCACACCGCACCACACCACACACACACCACACCACACCACACCACACCACACCACACCACACCACACCAGAGACAGACACAGAGAAGTGCAAGCACATGCATACATACACACATGCATATATGTATTCTTGTGCATGTATGTAAACAAGGCAAATATGTTTGCAAACGTAAGCAACCCCCCCCCCCCCCCCACACACACACACACACATGCGTGCATATATAGGGGAGAGAGAGCAGGAGACTGGGCAAAACATAGAGGTTAAATGGATAGGAAAATAGACACACTAGCTCGTTAGATAGAATGCCATAGAACTGCCAATTTTCCCTCCACATTTTGACACCATATGACCAACACCCATTTCACAAGGATCAGGCAGTGACAATTATTTTTTGGACCTCGTTTTGTTTACGTCTGGATTTCATCACTTCCGCTTCATGGAGCGGAAACAGTCGCCATCAACAGGGCAAATCACCGCTCTCCAAATGCGCACAGGCGGAAGGATCCACAGATTTAAGAGTCGAGTTCCTTTCGGCTATTTCCCTGCACTTTTTTCCTTCCCCGCGAATTTTGAATCAAAGCCGGGAATGTAGTTCTCGGTCATCATGTGGGGTTGATTGAGTTTTGTGGTGCTCGGTTCTTTGGTCATCCTGCTTGAATTTTCTTTAGTGTTTGGGTGTAATTAAGTTGCAAGATTAACTTGACCGCTTTTTGTTTGTCTTGTTTTTTTGTGTTTTTTTATACCTACTTTTGGCTAGTGCTTGTGTGGATTCGTGATCTGAAGGGAGATGGGTCATGATGACATTATATTTTTATTCGGTTTCACTTTTGCTTTAAACTCGTACAGAAAGTAAGGATTTTTTTTCAGTTTTTGACACAACAAAATTTAGGTATACAGTCACATAGCTGCTTGTTTGCCTAAGGGAGTATGCATTTGCGCACATGCCCGTGCATGCATTAGCATGCGTGCATGTGGTGTGTGTGTGTGTGTGTGTGTGTGTGTGTGTGTGTGTGTGTGTGTGTGTGATAAAGTAATGCCTGATTCTGTGGTATTATTGGCTACAGCTAACTTTACGAAGTCGTAATATTTCTAGAACTTAAAAGATGCTATCAAGATTTATTTAGTTTTACTTCACTGAGAGTATTTCCAAAATAGCACTTTTTTTACGAGAAAAAGATAGTGTCATATGATTTCTTTTTTTAATATTGTATAAAGTGTCCATTTTGCCTTGAACAATAACAGGACTGCTTTTGAATGAATATTGATTATGTGTCACCATTTTGTGCTAATGGGTAGCATCTTCACCGGAGTTCGGTTATCAATGTTTCGAACAGGCAATAATTGATTGATTATCATTACTTCACTGATTCCTTTTTCGTGTTAGCTGGTATGGTGGGTTCAGTGTACAAAAATGACATTACAGATAACTCCATCTTGATTTGTTGATGGATGTGCAACATATTGCTGACTACATGGATGGTCACTGCAGCCAAACGCCATTCAGCGTACTTTTTCCTGTGCCTGTGGCTGGGGATGTTGAATTAATGTGATCAGTATGTATGTGTCTTAAGTGTATGGGCTGCTCTTGTCGGTTTGTCGGAAACTTTGGAAGTTTGAAAAGATCCACAACTTTGAAAAGCTTCCATGACTGGCTTTTAACGCGCTAAAAACTCCAAATAAATGATTTCTTGCAATTTAAAAAATATTTTTCTCAAGAACTGGCTTTGGGGTCTACCTGCATGGGTCTGTTGACTACCTTAAAATCAGACCAGAGTTAGCTTTTAAACACACACAAAAATCACTTTCCTGGTACTCCAATTAAAAACCATCTCTGTGAAGTTATTTTTTTACTTAAATGGTCCATTTCCATAGACATAGATTTTTTGGTAGGGCAGAAAATATTTTTCCACAAGTTGATGGGATAATTTATCAGTTTTATAGATAACATGTTTAATGTAAGCTTGAGATGTTTGTGAGCCTTTAGGAGATGGGAATATCAACGACATGAGAGCACCAGCACAATATTTATGATCATTCTCGATCCCTTTTTCTCCTCTGTTGGCATGTCCTCGGTCTCTTCAAACCTTTCGTTTTTCTTGTTATGGAGTCCTCCTGAAATGAGCCCGGTCAGAAGCTGTAATGGTAGCCAAACAGTAGAAAATGCAGTTTGTGGTCACCTTGGTATATTTCATGTAATGTCGACTGTTAATGTATCGTTTTACGATATCGCGATGAACATGTACATGATTTTTTTTGTGCTGATATCATCGAACATGCTTGAAATACGCACAGTGTGTATATGCATGTGCGAGTGTGTTTTTGCTGTGTATGTAGATATGCTTGAAAGAGAGAGGAGTTGTGTCAATTCGAATACAAATCACGTAGGTGTGTCTGTGTTTCTCAACTGAGATAGGCAGTCTCCAGAACATTTTGTTGGAAGTATCGTGAGCTGTAAATATATACGACATATTTTTATATGCCAGACCCACTTTGAACCCCACTTCAACTTTCAAACGAATACAGTGCTGTACATTTTGGATTTGGGATGAAAGTACTTGATGGTCTTGTGTCTAGAGAGAGAGAGGCAGGCATTTGCACATGGTGAATTTCAGTTAATATTAGTATTTCACTCGTTCTAGGCTATTTTGAGTCCAGAGTGTCGTGTATTTCACTACACACCACATTTTAGTTCAAGCATCCCAAGAAACCAGTGGCCAAGTTTATGTAGTTTGGATCATCTGTCATCTGTCACAACACAAAAATTGTAAATTTTGGAAAAGAAAAAGAATGCATCACCAGTGTTTGCGTTCGCTATGTCACCGGCAACCGTTTTGTGTATAGACACATCACATTAAAATTTCATCATTTTGGGGGGGGGGGGGGGGAGCATGAATTGAATCGTCACTGACAAGAATATCCAGAGTAAAGTCAGGTCAAGTCAAAGTCAAAAACACTTTAAGAATCCCATGAAGGGCAATTACAACCTATTACATAAGGAATTCAAACAATCAAAAGGTGTCATTATGTCATTTTATGTGCTTTTTCCTCTTTAGCTGTGTGTCCTTCGTTGGGGTGTGGTGTGCTTGAACTATGTTTCTTTTTCGTCTGTTCTCTCTTTCTTATGTAGTTACAAATGACAGATTCTTTTTAGGTCTATTACCATTCTTCTTTCCAACAGGTTTTATTTGCAGTCCGGAAGAAACACATTTTATTCTATTTTGGTGCTAGGTAGATTGAAAATGACATTGGAAGAACGGTTAGGTGTCCATCTCGCATTATTATCTGTCAGTGGGATATATGTATGTATTTGTGTATAAGCTCCACGTGGTTTGGAAGAATTTTTTTGTTTGCTTCTGTTGAGCTGTAAAATCAAACGGTATTTCAGGAATCTGCAGTCGAGTTTACCTGTGCTGTGGATTATTTCATTTGGTGCATCGCACTGTTTACTGTGACAGGTTGCCAATTGGAGCAATTATTGGTGTTCGTTATGGAAGATTTGATTGCACTTTTTTATTGTTTGATAACTCTCGCATTTTCATTGTGGTTCAATGGACACCAAAAATTGAAAACGTCCATGAATAGATTAGACCTTTTAGCTAATAAAACGGAATCTCTCTCTCCTCTCTCTGTCTCTGTCTCTGTCTCTCTGTCTGTCTCTGTCTTCTCTCTTCTTCTCTCTCTCTTCTCTCCTCTCTCTCTCTCTCTCCTCTCTCTCTCTCTCTCTCTCTCTCTCCTCTCTTTGCATTTTAAATAATAAGAAAGAGATTGTAAACAACAACTTTAGAGTAGTATTGGTTATCTTGTTATCGTGTTTTGGTCAGCTTGTGCAGACAGAGCAATTCCTTTGAGTGACTTGGAGCTTATTCTCACATTGCTTGAAGATTTATGTTGCCAAAATTGTGTTTTTGCCATGTCCTAAATTTTTTTCTAAATCATCACTTCTTTCGCTTTCAAAAGTAGGTCTATTTAACCTTCATTTTTGTCTCGTTTTTAAGGAATAGATCACGGACAATTTTCTTAATCTTCTCTATAAATAAACCTTAAAAATGAAGTGTGTTTTGATTTGATTAGCTTTGTTATTTTTTTAGTTGTTTATTGCTTTTCCATGTTCTACTATTAACTCCCTTTGGCATAGTATTTGGGTTTTCCACTTCATGGGGTCAACTTAAAAAAATTGCTCCGTTATGTAATACTATTTACCACTATGAGAAGTTTTGAGAAAAATATTGCTCAGTTCTTTACTTTTCAACCTATGATATTCTGTTGCACATCTTATATCACAATTCTTCGTAATTGTTTGCTTTCAATGTTTAGATTTATGTATGATTTAATACCGCCATACTTTCTTCTGGGTTGGATGTTTTTCATCTCTGTATTTCTTTATTTTGCTCATTTGTTTCACTTCTGTATTTCAAACTGGAATAGTGCTTTCTGTATTGACTGGGGTTTATACAGCGGACAAGGGCCAGCAATCAAACCCGTTAAGAGGGTGGAGGTGGGGTAATTATACGAGATTTAAGAATGGATTCTAACTACATTTTGTCTGTTTGGTTCTCTTTCATAGTGCTATATCGAACACCCCCAACTTTTAAACAGGGGTGTCTCCAGATCATTAGTAGTGGACATGTAATTCGCCATTGAATTATTTAGTAGTCTGACCAAACAGCGATTAAACGTAAAACTAAAAGTTGTTTTCCCATAGATTCCAAACTGGTGTATCACATATACAAAGTAGCAAACTTCTTTGTGCTGCATGAGTAAAAAACAAAAACAAATCTCTCTCTCTCTCTCTCTCTCTCTCTCTCTCTCTCTCTCTCCTCTCTTCTCTCTCTTCTCTCTCTCTCTCTCTCTCTCTCTTAGAAAATTGCTTGGATGCGTCAGTATCTTGAAAGGAATATGTGATAAATTTGTCATTTGAGCTTGTATATTGAATATTGTTTATTCATCATACCTTGCACCAAATGTATACATCCAGAAAAAAAAACTTGTGGGTGTGTGAAATACAATGCCATAGCTGTAAACCTTTTCTTGTTTCCGATGTTAAGCTTGGTTGAGTTACACACGTAAACTAATGTTCTTTTTTGCTGAATTGATTTTTCATGGATCTGTTCTTTGTTCATGCTATGTGATATGTCGATATAAACAAGATATTTTGATACTGTATGTCAGGTATGTTTGGCGGTTTAAGCTTATTGCTTGTTTATTCTCGTGTGCTTGAAATAGGCGTGCGTCTTCTTAAGGACACATGATGTGAAGATGTCAAATGTGAATGTGAAAGAGTACACACGCTACATGATACGTTAGAACTGAAAGGCTCAGCAATCGAAAGATTTCAGTTTGATTTCGGGTTTTGTTGTAGTAATAGGGATGGTTTTTTCTTTTTCTCAAACAGGGTCGTAGCGACTTGGTTTGAAAAGCATACACTACTTAAGGTATTTTCTAACAGATATGTAACAGGCATACTCTGGACGCAACAGTGCATGGACAGAGAGACAAGGGACGGGATAGCCTAATGGTCAGAACATTGCGCTCGCAATTTGACGACCCGAGTTCGATTCCCGTTGGAGGGGATTTTTCCCCTGGAGTTAACATCAGTGCTGACTCTACTCTCCCCAAAAGTCTTTCGGATGAGACTGTAAACCAAGGCCCCGTGTGCCAACGCACGCAGAACATCTTGCGCACACGTTAAACCCTGTTCCGCTTTTCGTAAGAGCAGGCCATTGTGTGCCGGTGGGAATAGATGACAAAATTTACAAAACTGCACACACACGGGGACTCGACGAAAAAAAAGCACATGAGTGCTTATTCCATTATCCTCGATATAAAAGATTAAAATAAAATAAATAAAAATAAAATAGTGAGAGAGAGAGTGTGTGTGTGTGTGTGTGTGTGTGTGTGTGTGTGTGTGTGTGTGTGTGTGTGTGTGTGTGTGTGTGTGTGTGTGTGTGTGTGTGTGTGTGTGTGTGTTCGGGGTGGATTGAGTAAGAGGAGTGTCGTTTCTAGTCCCAATGTATACATACACCTTTACCTCAGAGAAGACACACCAGGTTTCCATTGTTCCTCTACACTGTCATCTTATTTTGCTTTCAGACCCAACACGATTCAGGAACACATATCCACAACCTACAACCTTTGTGCTTCCCTTATTCTTTTTCCCAAACAAACACACATGTTGTCCAGTGAATGTGTACGCATTTTGTTTGTCTTCAAAATACCTGGTTTACAATTGATGGGTTTGTCGTGCACCATTTTGCACAGATTTCTGTCTAAGATTCTAAATGATAGCAAATCCATTCTCCACGTGGTTTGCTGTTTGCGAATACTGACCCTGTATGTGGTGGGGTCTTCGGACTATTTATTATTCGTCATACTATACCAATCGTTGTTGTTTTGCTTTAGATATGTCAGAATGATGGATGTTGAGAAAGATCTAGATGCCAAATCACGTTATTGAATACAGACCATGATTTGTAAATGCCCACCAAACCTTATGTCAAACACAGTTGTTATGGTTATTGTTGTCCGTTGATATATTCAGTGTCATGTGGCAGAGGGTTTTTTTTTAGGGGGGGGGGGGTTGCTCTGCACAGAGATGTATGTCTAGGCTCTGTCAATTGTTCCTGTGGTCACGAATGGCACGTGTGATCTTTGGTCACACGATAGATATAAAAACTTGTCATGGTTTGTTATTAATTTGTATCGATGTTTTGGATCAAATAAAAAAAAACCTGTATGAATCACAGACTGTTTCTATGTTTCTTTGAGTGGTTGTTTCCTTCTTTTGTTTTGCTTTTTTCTGTCTCACTTTATCACCAGTAATCGTCTGTCTGTCTGTCTTGAAAACTTCACATATTGCGAACTGTGCAATTATAATGTCAACATCCTTTATGCACTGGTGTGTTATATTTTGTGGAGTTTTTTTTCTGGAATGAGTGTTGAACATATCTCTTTGATAGCTAAGTTTTCTTTGAAAGAAAACAAATAAAGTTCTTCTCTCTCTCTCTCCCTCTCCCCTCCTCTCTCCTCTCTCCTCTCTCTCTCCTCTCTCTCTCTCTCTCCTCCTCTCTCTCCTCTCTCTTCCTCTCTCTCTCTCTCTCTCTCTCTCTCTCTCTCTCTCTGCAGATAAAGATTGTGGTAAATACAAAAGAAATTTTTAAAACTTAATTCACAGAATTAGTGATAAAATTATATTAAACAATCCCAACATTTTTGAAGGGGCTAATTTGCTCTGGTTAGGTTTGTTTTTCAGGCATGATGGTGGAAATATCGAACATATAATATGATTATCATATAGCACATTTATATATATATATATATATATATATATATATATATATATATATATATATATATATATTATATATCATTATCCAAAGACCTAGCGGTCCATTTTACCAGCACTGATGCATACAGTGACGAAAGACTACCACATAAGCCTCAATACCTGCGATAGGCTAATACTTCTTATGTTTATCAGATAGATCATATCTTCATCTTGTCAGTTATCTGGACTTGCCAGCACGAAGAGATGTGAAATTACAAATACAGTAACCTACAAAGGACTGCAGATATATAAATCTTTCTCTCGGTTGAATCAGATAAGTTTCTTTCTGCTGCAGATTTCTTTACAACGCAAGTGGCTGGCAAACTTTTGCATATTGAATAAATTACAGACTCAAAGATCCAGGCTGTTTCATCTATCTGTGCCAATCTCTTTCGCAATAGTTCAGGCGCGCATAAATTACAGGTTTGTTGGTCAAGTTTCCGCATTGGATTTTCTGTGTTCTTAAAGTATTAAGATTCATGCTCAGTATCGCTGTATCAAATTCTTAACAGAAAAAAGTTCCTTTTCCAGTTTTCAATTCATCGAAAATTTATCTTGTGCTCTCTACTACCCTGGTTCGGAACTTCTGTAAGTGGTGTAGTCAGTAACAGCCATCACATAACTGCTGCTATGAGCAGACATTCCTTAACACCAATAGCCAGCATGCCATAGCATAGCCTCCTCCTTTTTAAAAGGCAAAGTATTCCCATAATGTGTCGTAGGGAGCGAGGCATCAGAGCCCTCAGCTTCTCTAGGGCCAGCAATTATTGAGGGCGGGGCCATCTCCTCTCCCTCGCTGCTTTACCTACCTTCTCATGACCGTAAAGAGGGCAGGTACCCATTTACAGTGGGTGGACTAAGGGACTAAACTGAAACAAGGCGCGCAAACGTCACCCATCCATTAATTTGGTAACCAACGCTCGATGCTGCTTAACCTTAGCTCGGAGAAAGCGAGTGCTCTGACCACTGAGCTATCCCGTCCCCTCTTCTACCAAACAGCATTTGTAACAGACGTTCAAGGATTTTTTTTTTCTGTGAATCTGGAAATATACCAGTAACGCTGCACACAAAACACCAATAACTCATGCCCGCACGATAACATACAGATATGCCGCACTTTATGCGTTTGTACTGCTGTGTCGTGCTGTGTGCTGCGTGTGTGTATGTTGTGTAGTGCGTTGTGTGTGTGTGTGTGTGTGTGTGTGTGTGTGTGTGTGTGTGTGTGTGTGTGGTGTGTGTGTGGTGTGTATCTGTTCGTTCGTTCGTGCGTTCGTTCATTTGTTCTTGTATTTAATGTCTGTTCACTATAAGTGATATTAGATAGTGGTGTGTGGTGTTATTGTGTGGTGGTGTGTGTGTGTGTGTGTGTGAAGTCAAGTCAAGTCAAAGTCATTTTTTCAGATGAATGATTGCTTTTCTCTGCCATTAGAACTCTGTGTGTGTGTGTTGTGTGTTGTGTGTGTGTGTGTGTGTGTGTGTTTGGTGTGTTGTGTGTGTGTGTTGTGAAGTCAAAGTCAAAGTCAAAGTCAATCTTTTTTTATTTCAGATGTACATTGATTTGCTTTTTTTTTCATCAAGCCATCTATCTAGAAAGCTCTGTGTGTTGTGTGTGTGTGGTGTGTGTGTGTGTGTGTGTGGTGTGTGTGTGTGTGTGTGTGTGTGGTGGTTGTGTACGTGTGTGTGTTTGTGTACGTGTGTAGTGTGTATGTGTTGTGTGTGAGGCTGTTTGTACCTGCATGTTCGAGTGTGTATGAGTGCATGCCCATTCATTTCTGTTCTGTGAGAGACTGATAGATGATATTTTGTCAAGCCTGTTGAGAAACTCAGCTCTTTTGGAGAGCTCTACATATCAAAAAAATCCTTGACTGATTTCGCAAGATGTGCTTTCGCAAGGTTATATGGACTCTAGTTTGATGATCGATCTAATTCTCTCTCTCTCTCTCCTCTCTCTCTCTCTCTCTTCTCTCCTCTCTCTCTCCCCTCTCTCTCCTCTCTCTCTCTCTCCTCTCTCTCTCTCTCTCTCTCTCTCTGCTCTCTCATTCTTCTATCTCCTCTCTCTTCTCTCTCTCTCTTCTCTGTCTCTCTGTCTCTCTTCTCTCTCTCTCTCCTCTCTCTCTCTCTCTCTCTCTCTCTCTCTCTCTCTCTCTCTCTCTCTCTCTCTCTCTCTCTCTATCTCTCTTCTTTTCATCTCATACTTACTATTACTCTCTCTCTCTCTCTCTCTCTCTCTCTCTCTCTCTCTCTCTCTATATATATATATTATTATATTATATTTATTTTCTATTTGTTGTCTGTCGTGTGTGTCGTGTGTGCGTGCGTGCTGCGTGTGTGTGTGTTGTGTGTGTGTAACTTCTCTCTCTCTCTCTCTCTCTCTCTCTCTCTCTCTCTCTCTCTAATTCATTCATTATCATATCATATATACTCTCTTCTTCATACTTCCCTAGTACATAAGATAAACAATCCCTCACACAGGGCAAAGATCTTCACTTTGTCGTGGCTGGCTGTAGACAGTAGGATGACAAAACCCCAGAAATCCTGCGTCTTTAGGTAAAAGCCGCAGCAGGACAAAAATATTCGCCTTTCCCAGATGTAATAATACGTAGATCTGGAAGATAAGCATGTCTTGAAACCCTGAAATATTGTATGATAATGTGTAGCCTCTCTGAAGACGAGGCCATGTAGCTTAAAATAGAGAAATGGGACAGTCACTCTGTGATAGCTACACATGCTTGCTTGCAGGTACACGCATGCACACATCACACCACGACACGCCACATACATACACACACGCACGCGCGCATATATACATACACACGCGTGCGCAAGAGACACATAGCACACCACACACCGCGCCGCGACGCGCACACCACACACACACACACACACTACATACAAGATATATAGATATAGATATATATAATATAGATATAGTATATATATATATATATGTATGAATAGGTATGTGGGTGAGTTTTGGGGGTGGTGGGGTGAGTGTGTTGTGTGTGTGTGGTGTGTGTGTGTGTGTGTGTGTGTGTGTGTGTGTGTGTGTGTGTGTGTGTGTGTGTGTGTGTGTGTGTGTGTTGCCTAACAACGTCCATCTAGAAAAAAAAGAAAAACCAACATTAAATGACACAATACCTTAATCATTTCGTTCTTAAGGCTAATAAACCAGGCTGTGCTGTAGACTCCAGCAATTCCGCTTAATTTATCATTCCCGTGTTACAAATATCGTGAATAATGAAAGATAACATACATTTTAAAGAATGAAAATATACATGAAAAAATCCACATAGGCGCGCCAGTAACACTGCAGAAAGGATAGATATCCCGTTGCCTATCCCCTCTCTAAAAAGTAAATCTAGTCACAGAGATACGGGGATCTCTCGTGTTAAAACAATATTTTTTTCAATGTTCTCTGAAGTCGGTGGAGAAAAATGATATTCATATCTATTTGTGCTTCTGATGTTTCAGTCATTATCATTTACACTGGGTTGTTTTTTTTTTAAATTACGAACTCTTTATTGATGTTTGTGTCTATATCGTAAAAAGCTTACCAGAGGCATTATTTAAATTGGACATTATGGTTGACAAATGAATCTTTCCTGGTGGCGCCTTGTTCTTTTTCAGTCCACAATGTCTTATTTATGAGACACGATCTTGGTCTGCAAAATCAGCATATTTACTTCAGTAATAAATGAACGTGAATTCGTTTGGCAAGTTAAGCAAGATAATCTGCATTGATCGTTTTTTTAAAAAACGATAGTTTATTAGTTATGTTTGTCACATAATGCCTGTTCGTAAATTTATTGCAAACTGAATTCTAACAAGAACCAGGATTTCTTTTTTTTTTTTATTGATGGTTACAATCAACACTTTCAAAGCCCCGCCAAAATGAATATAAAAGAAAACAACGAAATACTTCCTGTTTTTCCTCGCAATCATCATCTTGCACACACGTTCAAATCCCGTTCCGCCTTTCGGAAGAGCAGGCCATCGTGTGTCGGTAGGAGTGGATGACAAAATTATATTTTAAAAATATATATATAAGCAGCATGCACACAGGTGTCGTGTTTAGACACCATCCCTGAGGGGGGAAAAAATAATGGGTAGAAGCTGCACTTGTGGCACGCGCTCTCCCCGGGGAGAGCAGCCCGAATTTCACGCAGAGAAATCTGCTGTGACATGAAGTGGTATAAAATAAAAAATAAAATAAAAATGTGTGCAGTTTTCATTCAGTCCTTCTACCGTATAAAACAGATTATGATTATCTTCTTGTCGATACCATTATTCTAACGAACATTTTTTTTTCTATCCGAGGTCTTAAGGTTCACAAATGGAAGATTTTCCGTTTGCGTCCGGTTTTTTGTTGTTGTTGTTGTGTGTTTTTGTTGTGTTGTGTTTTTGTGGTGGGGGTGTGTTGTTTTTTTTTTTGGGGGGGGGATGTTTGCTACAGTACGGTAGCCATATTCATACCGACTTCGGAGATATAAACTAGCATTGAAATGGAGGAATTTGGGGAGATTTTTTTTTATAAGGATGCCAGTTCATTTCAGTGTGTTGAGCTTTCAGGAGGCTTCATTGTCTCCGCTCTGGGGGTGGAAACTAACGAGCTGTGTGTGGTGGATGGTGGAGGGGGTGGGGGGAGGCCTGGCCCTCACGGTCAGCTGGGCGTTTAACAAGGTGATGGATGGAGTCTCCTCTGTAGCAGACACGCCAATGAATATTAATCATCCAATTAATCAAGATGCACTTGCTAGTGCTGGACTTGTGTTGTTGGTTGTTGTTTTTTTGGGGGGTTGTTCGGTTTGGGGTGTGGGTTGTTGCGGGGGGAGGGGGGGGTGTTCATATTCGTAGGTATTTCCGTCTGTACTGTCTCTGTCAGTCACTGTCTCTGTCTATCACTGTTCTGTACACTGTCTGCCTGTCTGCCTGTCTGTCTGTGTCTGTCTGCCTGCCTCTGTCTCGTCTGTCTGTCTGTCTTCTCTTCTGTCTCTCTCTCTCTCTCTCTCTCTCTCTCTCTCTCTCTCTCTCTCTCTCTCTCTCTCTCTCTCTCTCTCTCTCTCCATGTCATTGTCTATCATCCACAGTTATCTTTCTATCTCTGATCCCGAATTCCCGTTTCTCCGTTCAAACATTTCGTCTGGTCTTCTAAGGTCCCCCATTCTATTAATATATTATATATTGTTTTCCCATCTTCCTGCCGTTTGCCACAAACATTTACCGCGCTAGTGTAATCCCGAATAACACAGGCGTTATAACACAGCCTCATCTTTCGATAAGCTGCAACAGCCAGAAGGCAAAGGGCTAAAAATAGATAAATATCATAATAATCCTGTAATAGCCAGTATTTACCGCCATTTCCACAATGTGGGTCAACACAGGTGTGTTGTGTTTGTTGGTAGAGGGTGTGTGTGTGTGTGTGTGGGGGGGGGGGTGATGGGAGAGGAGGGGGCGAGAGGAGACACACTAAGTACCTTTAATCACCGCCTGCAGGGTCAACAGAACATTATGCAATAACAACTT
>CM060320.1:39953544-39973544 GCA_030674155.1 Stramonita haemastoma | reverse complement strand
AACAAACCAACATTAAAATAAATCTAGCAACATTAATATGTAACGCCCCATAAAATACCCAAACAACATTTTTTTCAATTCATCTATAAGAAAAAATGGATTTTTAAGTCTAAAAGAACGTAGCACATTATGTGAAGGGAGAAAACACAAGAACAAAGAACACACACAAAAACTCCCAAACTTCAAAGAGAGAGAGAGACCCAGAGACCAGAGACAGAGAGATCTTTGAATGAATGATCTTTATTTTTCAAGGGTTACAGAGTAAGCATTACATACTTTTTTCATCCGGCCCTTAGAAGAGAGAGAGAGAGAGAGAGGGGGGGGGGACAGAGAGTTTAACAATGATTGTTTTCGCTTCTGTGTGATAGGTCAGCGAAAAACAGGCGAGGTAGCGATGATGATCTGTGTGTACATGGTACCACACACGCACTCGGCGCGCTGGACAGACAGAAGACAGACGACAGACAACACACAGAGACAAAACACAACACAGACACAAGAGTGAAGTCACAGACACACACACATTCACCACCACACACCACACAGTGTGGTCACACATAACAACAACACACACACACATACACTACGTGAGTTCAGTCACCACAAAACCACACACACCCGACACGACTGTTCACACACATGCACACAGTGAAGTCACAACATACCCCACACTCCTCCCACTCCACACATCACACACCATCTCACACATCCACCTCACCACGTCACTCTCTACACACCCTCACAAACAAAACACTGAATCATGAATGTACAACAAACTGACACACATACACACACAACACAACACAACACATACAACACACACACACACACACACACACACACACACAACCCACACACACACACACATCACCACCACACACACACACACACACGACACTCCTGATCCAGTGATGAAGTCATGACATATGCACGGATGACGCAAGGAGACTCCTTTTTTTTTTTTTTTAAACCATGCATAAGAACGGTAACTGTTGTTCTTTCGTCAGGCACCAAGGCGATAACTCCAGGCTAATAATTCTGACGGTATCCATCTGTCAGCATGCAGGGCTGTGAAAGGTCACAGGGAAACAAATGGTGTTTTTTGTAAACACACAGATCATGTGTGATCTTGTTTCGTGTTGTGTTGAATTGTATTATTAATATATCCTATTGTATTGCATTGTATTGTATTACATTCCAGTGCAGTGTGTGTGTGTGTGTGGTGTTGTGTGTGTGGTGTGTGTGTGTGGTGTGTGTGTGTTTGGTGTTCTGAGGCGGGAGCGTGAGATGGTAGTAAGAGTGTATATGGGTGCGGAGTGGTGGTGAGAGAGGAGTGGTGACGTGTGTGTGTGTTGACTAAAGATACTTTTGAATTAAAATGAAGCAAATGATAAAGATGAAAAAATGATTTAAACATTAACAGAGTTACGCCTTCTGTAAATCTTTCAACAGAACAAGGGCGATAATTATTAAGCCACGGACCCTATGCTCTGTCACATGATATCTATCAAAAGCAGGGCAACAAATGGATATTTGGAGAAGAATGAATCCCCAGAGTGTCTGAAAAACATTTATTTAACGCGAGAACACTGCAACAAAGGCAAAAATAGGAACCATTGCACTTCAAACTCGACGAAACAAATGATTCTGAAGCTCTATACACAGGGAGCAATCAAGCTATTGTACACATGGGAAATGAACTAGTACACAAACAATTAATTTAGGTTTCGTTTTTTGTTTTTTTTAGGATGGATTGTTTGTTGCTGAATCCTCAGCATGCGTGTGTACACACGTGAGAAGGGAGAGGAAGCAAGGGGGGGGGGGGGGGGGACTCGGTATTATGCAAACTACACTTTCCCCTTTCAGAAATTACGTTGCATGCATCCTGTTAAAACCTGTCCTGATCGAGTCATTTACACGGCAATAAGAAATCCGTTTAACAAGCAAAAGAAAAAAAGATGTAGCAGCAGCTGCATAATCGTGTATGTTTACAAGTAGACATGAGCTGAAGCCCAAAACTTCAATCCGGATTGATGTCCAAAATGGACGATACAAAATTATGATTGATGAGGGATTGAAAAGGTCCTGACCTTTTCTCAGCATGCTGCATGGAAGTTAAGCTGCTTTATATTTATGCTTCAGGGTTATTTTTTCCCTGTCTGATCCTTCTGAGCGGACGTTATACCAGTGCCGACATTTTCCAGTTTTGAATCTGGTTTGCGGACGATGATTGAATGTTTGAAGTTTTTTCCAGGAGGAACCCTGTCTGGTGGGTATGTTACCATGTGGAAAATTAGAATTTCGTGTCAGTGGTTTTGTTTGCGTGCAGCGTTTTGAGAAATATGTTTTGATTTTGTTTGTTTGTGTTTGTTTTTGAAGTTGTTGTCCCTCCAGCTCCCGATTTGAGCAATGAGTGTGTGTGTGCGGCCGCGTGCGTTGTGTGTGTGTGTGTGTGTGGCGCGCATGTGTGTGCGTGCGTGCATGTGTGCGTGCGTGTGGGCTGTTTCTCTTGCGTATATAGATTTACGCCTGTCTTTATTGGCATGTGCTTGGCATACTTCTCACTCAAGCTTGTGGATACTAGCCCCTTCATGTTAGCCAGTCACCAGAAAAACCTTGCAGTTGAAATAAATTTGCCGGTAGACAAAAGTGCAACAAGGGAGCCCTGGAACAAACCCGCTCCAACTGACCGGAAAGTAGGCATTGCAACTCATTGGGTAAACACCCATGGTATACTGTTCTAAAATGTTCAAGGGTCACCCCACATTTTTGCTAAGTTGCAGTGTAAGCATACATATTTTGATTTTGAAACTGAGATCTGCAGTAATGGACGTGGTTAAGTGTGGACAAAGTGGTAAAGCTTAAATAAGCAGGGTTTTTTTCGAGAAACCATGAGATGCCGTCATTCAGAAAGCCATACAAGGTCATTATAATGTGAAAAATATACAGGAAGTCATACAATATATTTAAGTGTTGAAAATCACTCCAAAAAGCCATCCAATTATGTTATAGAGTGAAAATCATTCAGAAAGCCATACAATATATTATAGTATGAAAATCATTCCAAACGCCATACAATATCTCACGGTGTGAAAATCATTCCAAAAAGCCATACAATATAATACCGTGTGAAAAATCATTCCAAAAAGCCATAACAATATATTACATTGTGGAAACATTGCAAGAAAACAAACCTATCTGAGGAAGGCGAAAGTCCTAAATTTGGGGAACACACTAGATATGCTGGTTCTTCTACTTTCTCTTTCTTGTGCTAGAAGAGAAGAGAAAGAGAGGAGAGAGATGAGAGAGAGGAGAGAAGAGAGACTGAGAGAGAGTGAGAGAAAAGAGAGGACGTAGATGTGTTAGAGAGAGAAAGAGAGAGAGAGAGAGGAGAGAGAGGAGAGGAGTCTTCCTTGCCGCACATAACACTTGTCTATTTTCTGCCTTTATGGTCCATTCTCCTGCCTTTTTTTTCCAGAAGATAAACAATTCTTTTTCCACACCAAAGTCGGATGCGCTGGGCCTGACTTGTCAGGCGCTTAACGGCTGTGCAAGCATTTTTTGCTCATATGACAGACAACAATAGTTAACTGTCTGAGCGTTCCATGAAGAAGAAGAGGAAGAATTGCGAAAGAAGAAGAAGAAGAAGAGAGAAGAAGAAGAAGAAGAAGAGAAGAGAGAAGAAGAAGAAGAAGAAGAAGAGAAGAAGAAGAAGAAGAAGAAGAACAGCAAACAACAACAACAACAACAACAACACAACAACAACAACAAAACAACAAGAACAAGAAGAAGAAGAAGAACAACAACAACAAAAACAACAACAACAACAAGAGGAAGAAGAACAAGAAGAAATAAAGCCAAAGATAAACCAACAAACCACCTGAGCGCAAAAAAAAGCAAAAAACCCAGACTAATTTCTTGTAAACTTTTGAACAGCATATCCCCCGTTTCTACCTCCCCACCCCACCCCTCCTCCCCCAAAACAAGCGTGGTGATGTATAGATGTATATATAGTATGTATGTGTATGTCTCGGACTGTGGTGGGCGTACCATCCGCAGTGCAAGAGAAGCGGTATGCGGTCATTTCACCTGTTTACCACTGCCATTCACAGTGCAGTGCTCATTTGCCGCTGTGTTCCCAGTACAGGCCTCATTACCGCTAGCAGTCAGCCCCTATCCGCCACTGGCCGCCTGCCGGTTTATTGCCATGGGCCCTGGGGCTGCTCTGTGGGTCGTCTGCTTTTTCACCCCAACTGGAAAAGTGGTTCTGACTGAAATTACAGCCTTGAGACTGTATAAGCTACGCTACAGTCTCTGTTACAGTTATTGGTAGTGTGGTGATGGTGGTGGTGGTAGAAGATGGGGGAAGAGGTGGAGAAAAGGAGGAAGGGGAGGGGAGGGCGGGGTAGGGAGGGGTGCATATGGGTACATGTGTATGTATGAGTGCTGCACATAAAACGGTTAACCTAAAATCACGGCTTGCAAAGTCTTCTTTCAGAAACCTGGCCAAATTATCCGTCTTGCACAGCAATATTCACAGAGACTTCCTAATTGAAGAGACTATGGAACCTCTTCCCCTACTCTCTCCGACTAAACTCTGAAAATCTGTGCCTTCCGAAATCTCCATATAAGATGCTGTCGAATTATCTGCTCTGATTTTAAACCTGACGTATCGATCTTAAGATAAAAGGGTGTTTTATTTATTCTGACACTCTCTCTGTTCTTGAAGCCATTGTAAGCGGAAACGTTAACCTCCCAAAGTTACGAGCTGTTTAGTAAATCCACCTCTCCGATACAGAACAGGTATACACATACATCCTCCTTGACTGGATTCTGAGGTCATGTTGACATTTATCTATTTTTATTTATCTTTATTCTTTTATTTCGAGGATAATGCAATAAGCACTCATGTTCTCTTTTACATTCATCCCCATGTGTATGTAGGTTTCTAAATTTTCTCATCCGTTCCCACCGGCCCACAATGGCCTACTCTTCCGAAAAACGGAACGAGTTCGGAGCCAAATGCTGTTGCTCACTGATTTGCCAAAGTTGTCGCCAATCTACTGGGCCATGCATCCATATAGATCTAAATATCCAAAAGTTAACACTTTATACAACACGTCTGGCGGAAGGTTCTGAGCATTCAGATCAACAACAAACTTCTTCTTTTTTTTAACAGAATCCCTCTTACCTGAGGAAAGTTTTCCCATTTTATGCCATAAAGTTGAAAGATGGAAACTCTACACACCACGCTACTTTAAAATCACACAGATCCATTTGCTAAAAGGGGAGAGAATCCCTTGGTGTCTAACTTGTGCTGTACCGATAACCATCAAGCATCTGGTTTCACCAGCATCGAAATATCCTGGACATTAGACACAAGCGTTTTTTACAGCAGATTTCTTGAGAATTCTGTTCTGTGATGTTGTACAAGACACCATTTTTTAAAGTTCCTTAGGTCTACGAAGTCAGATTCCGGCTGCCTTAATGATGGGTTAAAAACGGTCGCATACGCAAAATCTCACCATTGGTGAATCTCGTCGTTCTAGCCAAGAAACAGCAACAACATCAACATAAAAAGTTCCTAAGGGAATCGGGTAGTTTTCATCTGATGTGAGTATCACGTCATGTACACACAACCCCGTTTGGTCCAAAATTGTTCCCCCATCACGACCACGAGTGATGGTCTGGGTACTAGTCTTTCGGATGAGATGATAAACCGAGGTCCCGTGTGTTACACATCATTATTTAGCGCACGAAAAAAGAACCCACAGCAACAAGAGGGTTGTCCCTGGCAAAATTCTGTAGGAAAAAAACCCCACTCTGATAGGGAAACAATATACAATTACATACAGGGAAAAGAAAAATAATAATGCGTAGGCGCTGCACTTGTGGCGACGCACTCTCACTCCCCTGGGAGGGCAGCCCCGATTTCACGCAGAGAAATCTGCTGTGACATAAAGTGGTATATATATTATATATATATATATATATATATATATATATATATATATATATATATATATATATATATATATTATATATATATATATATATGTAGTATATGTTATATATATATATGATGTATATATATATTATGATAATTTGTCTTCATTTTTAGGTCTGGTTTACTCTAAAAAACTACATGTAAGGTACCTTCGTACTCACAGGGTTCTTTCTCGATGTACCCGGTCATCACATTGCAATATGGCCCTTAAGGGAGGCCAAGGGGATGGATGATGTCTGTAGCAAGGAATAGAAGCTTTATGTCTTGGTGTTTTAATTTGTAGGGGGAGGGGGAAAAAACCCGAACGAAGAAAGTTTAGAGCTGCACGATTTTAAACCCGTGCATTAATTCTTAACGAGGGCTATGGTGGACGGCGGCTATTAACACGATTAGATTGGAAGAGAGAGAGAGAGAGAGAGAGAGAGAGAGAGAGAGAGAGAGAGAGAGAGAGAGAGAGAGAGAGAGAGAGAGAGAGAGAGAGAGAGAGAGAGAAGAGGAGACAGAGAGAGACAGAGGAGAAGAGAGAGAGAGAGAGAGAGACAGAGAGAGAGACAGAGAGAAGACACGAGACAGAGAGACAGAGAGACAGACAGAGACAGACAGACAGACAGAAGAGAACACAGACACACAGAAGACAGACAACGAGAAGACAGACAGCAGAGAGAGAAGAGAGAGAGAGAGAGGAGAAGAGAGAGAGAGAAGGAAGAGAGGAGACAGAGTGGGAGAGAGACAGAGAGACAGAGACAGAGACAGAGAGAGACACACAGAGAAACAACTCGAACTCGAACTCGAATGATTTATTCACAAAAAAGGCCATCGGCCCATACATGAAGGGAGTTGAACTGTTTAGTATTTTGGTGTGGGATAAAAGACAACAGCAATGACAACAGCAAAATATTGTACAGCAACAAAATCAGTAGCAAAAAGTATTACTTACGATAATAAAGTATCTCTTATTCTAAAGGCTTTACACAATATAGAGTGAGGCTGCGCACAACCTCAGGCTGACTTGATGCCATGAGTAAACAGAGTCTAAAAGAATTAGGCTGCCTTCTATATTTTACAGGGATGTAACTCTGCCTAACATCCTCTAACACTGGACAGCATAATACAAAATGCACTTCATCTTCAGGTGCTTGCTTACATAATAGGCATAAATAAACCTGAGGTCATCAACATCATATTCTCTGTATCTGAATATATGAACATTTATATCTGATACACCAAGTCTAAACTAGACATAATTTTTTCAAATGTATGTCCACATAAAGTTTTAAATAAGGTTTGATATCATGTGTACTTACAAATTACTGTACTTACTTTCATACACACACACATACGCACGCACGCACGCACGCACGCACGCACGCACGCACGCGCGGGCGCGCGCGCGCGTTCGCGCTCTCGTCCACACAGCACATATGCGCATACGCGCATGCACACATTTCAAGTTTTAAAAAATCATATAGTGTCAAACAAACAGCTTATATCAGTTACAATGTCACCAATACCATCATTTAAGACTTAAAGAATCCATGAAATGTCAATTTATGTCAGATTACAGTATCTTCATACTTCAGTTCATACTTTATGTATTAGAGGGAAGAAAAAGAAAAAAACAACAAACGCAACAATACCATATGATAATACCCATCACCACTGAGAGGAAATAAAACACTAACAAACATACAAACAAAAAATCAAACAAACAAACAAAAAAACAAAACAAAACAGGGGAGGGGGGTTGAAAAGGATGGGGAGGGGGTATCAAGGAGGAAGGGGGAAAACACAAACAGCAAACAGAGGAATTACAGTAATTATTTATGATTATATTAATTTTAAAAATACACATAAAACGTGTGTGTGCACGCGCGCTTGTCTGTATGTGTGTGTGCCTGTATGTCTGCGCGTGCATTCGCATGCGAACGCTATTGTATTTAAACTGGTTAAAGTTATTTGCGATTTGTTGCATGTCCGTAGCTTTGTGACGTTACGCATGTTACATGCAAGCGCTTTGATTTTTTTTTTTTCAAGATATAGCGATATACAAATTCCATATATCAGTAGTATTGGCATTACTTTTAATTTGAAAAGATATTTGTTTGTGCAGTTTATTTCTGAGAGGCATTTAGACATCGTCTGTGAATGGGCTAGAGAGTTTGCGTATATTTAGATTGGACATATTTAAATGAGAAACGGAGAGAGCGAGCGGAGTGCAGTGGAGTGGAGTGGAGTGGAGAGAGAGAGAGAGAGAGAGAGAGAGAGAGAGAGAGAGAGAGAGAGAGAGAGGAGAGAGAGAGAGAGGAGAGAGAGAGAGAGAGAGAGAGAGAGAGAGAGAGAGCAGATCGAACTTCTGTATGTATGAATATCTGAGACTTGTGCATATATTTTACACTAATAAACACTTGTAAATCTATGTCATTTATGAATGAAACTCGAAACAAAACATTGATAAGGTTTGTTTTATTTTTGGTCATATTTCATGTCAATTCAATTCAAACACTTTGATATCTCAAGAGAGAGATTCAAGCAGGTTACAAGCCATACATAAAGAGTAAACATGAAAACATAATGTCACGTATACATATACCACAACAGTTTCCGAACATCAGCACCTACAACATCAACTTTACCTCAGCCAGTTATAAAGTCAGCCCAGTAAAATCACAAACACTCGTGTTTTGGTGCTTCCTTGTCATCACTTTTCATCCAGCTTTGACAATTTATTGCAAAGTAGCCCTGAAATTTACTTTTCATTTCGTTTGATTTCAGCTGCGAGCCGGCTACCCAACCCTAACTCCAGCCTTTTTTGCTGGAGGGGGAGGTAGGCTTTTCCCAATGCTCTGACCAGCAGTGACAATGATTGACCCACTGATTTTCTTTTGAATTATCACACTATTCAAATATTAGAGCAAAATGATCTGTTCATTCTTCGTATGCTTTTAAAACATGAAAGGGACAAAACCTTGACTCTGGCAAGCTGGTATTTTTCTCAGGGAAAAAAAGTCAGTCAGTGAGTCAAGTGCCTGTGGTGTGTGCTCACCACTTATGTCTAAACATTCTAAACTATATACATTTTCTCCTTCTATACAGAGCTTTATGACACAGTAAAAATGGAAGCAAAACTAGAAACGAACAACTTTTTGTTGGTCCTCTAAAAAAAACAACATTATTTCATCACAAATAATAATTATAGGTAATCAAAGTAGGTAAACATTTTCTACACCTTTGTACATTTCTAGTTGGGATTCTAGAACAAGCTTAACTGGGTTAGAAGCAAAATGAAAGTTTTTAACGAAGTGTACTAACCAGGCAAAGAGATCATTGATAAAACTTGCCAACCCCAAAAGCAAAACGTCTAATATGCTACTGACAAATGGGGGTTTCGGTTCACGTTTTCATAGGAGTAAAATTTTTTGAAAAACAAATTTCATGTTCAATACAGTTTAAAAGAATGCACCTTAAACTCAGCTTCAACAGAAAAAAATTCTCTAGTAAAACTCGTGCAACGTATACTGTTGGACCCTGGAAGGATATGATATAGGGGGGAAGGGGCAACAAACAAAGCCGAGCGCATTAACTTAAAATTAGATACAGATACCATGCAAAACTGTCAGAATTCCATACAAAATTTACAAAACTGCATACACACGGGGACCGGATGTTAAAAAAAGTACACGAGTGCTTATTCCATTATCCTTGATATAACAATAAAAAGTAAAATTATAAAAAAAAAATTTAATTTCTGTGCTAAAACGTGGGTTTATCTTTGCCAAATCGGTTTAAAGCACACACACACACACACACACACACACACACACACACACACACACACACACACACACACACACACACACACACACACCAATCCAAATAATTTTGACATGACTAGACTTAAAACAGAGCAAAAGGTTTCACACATTGCTTGTAAAAAGTTTACCATCACCCATTGATTAAACAAATCACACATGCTAAACCATTTTCTAGTTGCATACAACCCAGGTATCGTTGAGACTAGAAAAGTAAAAGCGAGAAGACAGGCTGATTTTTTTAATTAAAAGCCAATAAAAAAAACTATTTTCGCAAGAACAGTATTTCACATTTCCTGTATTGGAATTTTGCTAAAGACATTAAGGTGTAGCTGTCATGCTTTTAAGAAAATCAGACATATATAACAGATAGCACAATACAAAGGTTGGACCAGTGCAAGAAAGCAGATCAGAAATCGCGTAGCAATGATCACTGATCAAAAGTCTTTTACTCCAGTCTTATTAAAAAAAAATAAAATAATAAATAAATAAAACTTCCGTGGGGTCTCCAACCTCTTTTTTCCTATTCTTTGTTTTTTTTTATCGATTTATCTTTCCGCTATTTTTAGGGGGGGGGGGGGGGTATTACGAATAGAGATCTCCAACCTGTTGCCCTTTTTCATTTTGAGGGGAAAAAACAAACATATATAGAGACTAGAGATCAGTTTATTTGAGGTTGAAAATGGGAATCAAAAACTGCTGGGAGAGATGCAGATGGAGTGTTTTCTGATGGACTGGGAGTGCTACATGTATGACCTGGGTAGTGTACATGTCCCTGACCTATGGCAAAGCAAATGGCAAGTTTGAAATAAGGTAACAGGACATACTAATGCAAGTTGCCGGCTATCTCACACATATATTACAAAATGAAAGATTTGACACTTTCCTTGCACCTTATGCAGTAAAATAAAAAGAATAATTCAAAGGTGTGTCCCATAGCCTATGTGGCCGTTGGAGAGAAAGTTATCAGAAACCTCAGCTTCTCCAGGGGCCAGCATATTGAGGGCAGTGCCCATCTATCCCTTGCTGCTTTACCTTTCCTGTCCCTAAAGAGGGCCGGTACCCAATTTACAACGAGTCCTGACCACTGAGCTATCCTGCCTGTTCTAATGCAAGTTTGCTAAACAAGATGTACACCCAATATTTTTTTTTAATACTGCGATTCTTTTAAATCCACACTTCACTACTTCCTTCACCTCCACCTTAATAAATTTACAGCGATTTTTTTTTATGTCAATGTTTTCTGCGGCGGCAAATCCAGCAATTTAACAAATTTTCTTTAATAAAATCCCGCAACATGCACGGATAACATATTCATGTTATTTCGCTAAAGGCTTTTTTTTCTTTTTTAACACCTTGACCCTAACACACACGCGCGCGCGCGAAACACACACATATGCGAAACACACGGGCGAAAACACACGGGCGAAAACACACACGAAAACACACGAACATACTTTCTACCCTTTACTAACGACTATTTTCTGCAGTGTAGTATCACTGTGTATTGCTCCAACGATTATTCAATAACTAACATCAGTGCCCCCCCCCCCCCCCCCCCCCCTTTCTGTTTAAACCTCTTTTTAATTGTAAATGCACCCCCTCGCCAAATGGTTGGGCATTCTACAACCGACACCCTTTACTTTTGTTTTTAAATAATTTTTTTTTAACTTAATTTTTCCCATCGCTATGTAAAAAAAATATTTTAAACACTTTACCTCTCCCCTGCCCCTCCATCTTAGCCTTTAGGGACAGGGACTGGATGTAAAAAAGCACACTTGTGCTTATCTATATCCTCGAATAAAAGAATTTTGCCTGCCTTAGCCTTTTCGCTAAAATTCTAGCATCCCTCCTCCCGCTGACCCTGAAAAAAATGTACATGCATTGCGTCAACATACTCTCCCCTCTCCCCCCGAAAATACCGGGAGGCTCTCACAGTCTAAAGAGCTTCCCCACTTTCTAAAAATGCACTGCAAGAAATTTCCTCTTTTCTATCCTTCGCTTTCTTTCTGGCTGTCCCTTCGGCTCTATCGTCTCTTGACTATTTCCTACTGACCCAGTCTGGTCTCGTGCATTTTTTTTCTTCTAGCATATCTTTTCTCGTTTGAAAACTTCTTAATGAACTGCCCTGTAGTGGGAATGTGTCGGCTGAGGCCAGCAAGCATATACCTCCTGCAGAGGAGCAGCGTGGAAAAAGACCAGGCACTTTGCATTCTAGCCAATACGAGCGAACCAAGAAAAGTGTCGTCAGCGTATACCATATATCTACCTGCCTTTTGTGTCCAATGGGGGGGGGTCATGGTTAGAGCTGAGGTTAGTGTAAAGGTTAATGTTAAAGAGTTAATAGTGGTAAAGATGTCAGATTATCGGTCTGAATGTTAGAAAAATGGACACAATAGGCACATAGACAAATAGTAAGTAGCTAAAGGCACAATCGTATGTAGCTCACAGTATTATGGAGCTTTAAATCAGAATCTGTAGTTCCAGCAACAGATGATTTTACTGTCCACTTTTGGTTTATTCCTTGGCTAGAGTTCCGAGGTTTACCATTGGTGAGATTCTGTGTAAGCGACCGGTCAAATTGATTTCAAACCCGAGACATTTGTTTTTTAGAAGTTGCATCCCTTTAAAAAAAAATCCAAGCCCAAAATAAACCATGTAAGAAAAATGATATCAGCCAGATCTGTTTTCTATTCGCACTGCTTTAAGTATGCATCCATACCCTCGTAAACATCTTTTCCTTTCCTTGCCTCTCCTTCCAACCTAATGTCTCCTCCACACAACTACCCATTTTATACACAGACAGACAGACAGACAGACAGACAGACACACACACACACCACACACACACACATACACACACACAGCGCCCGCGCGCGCGCGCGCGCCACTTGTGTGCATGTTGGGTGAGGGGTTTATCCCTCCTACCGCGCACTATGACCTACTTTTAAGAACAGCAGAACGGGTTTTTAACGTGCGTGCAAGATGTTCTGCGTGTGTTCTCACACAGGATCAGAATAATATAGTCTCAAAAGGACTGACAGATTTTTTACGTCAAAATCGGAACAAAGAGCTAGGCTGGGAATCGAACCCAGAATCTCATGGTTAACTTGTTGGCAAGCAAACGTCTTAACCATCCCGCGACCCTTCTTTTGACTTTTTAGTACCTATTTCTACTCCAGGCAAAAGGAATGGCTATATCATTGTTTGTTTACATTTTTTTTTAATTTCCGAGGTCTGACACTTTTGCTGCCCAAGGGCTACATAGGTTATGGAACACATGGACCTATTTTTCAATAATGGCGAACAATTTCTTTCATGTCCAAAAAACATCAGAGCATTGATAATGAATATCAAGGGGCAAATACTCTTAAAAACACTTATTTCATTCGATTTCTTGGTTTAAAAAAAAAATTTACCAATCCCACATGATATAATAGTACAAACGCTATTTATTATAGTACAACTAGCTATTTTATACGATTCATTAAAAAAAAAAAAAAGACATATCAGCAGGTGTTTTTTTGTTGTGTTCCTGGGTTCGAGCTCTGAAGTTCTCCAACGGTGAAATTTTGTGAATGTGACCTTTTCCTCACCATTAAGGTAGCCACATTCCGACATTGGGGATGATGTCTAAACACGACACCTGTGTGCACGCTTTTTTTCAAAAGTCATTCTGTCCCACTGGAATACTATGGTTTATGCTTTCGAAACTGTTGTTTAATGTGCGTGCTAGATGATCTGCGTTTGCGCAAAGGGGGGAGGAGGGGGGAATGCGGGGAGGGGGGGGGGGGCTTTGGTTTATAGTCTCACTTAAAGGACTTTTCGGGGAGTGGTGTCGGCACTGATGTTGACTCTAGGGGAACCGTCTCTTGAAGGGATGTCTGGGTGTTGCAGCCAAAACCTGGGGCTGGGGGTGTTGTCCTCCTCCTCCTCGTTTGACCTTTACCTGCAGTCTGGAACTGCTTCCAGACCTCAGGGATGCTTGGTACTTTGGTCTGGCACCAGAACTCCTGAAAACAGCATCAACAAGCAGCCTGACAGTTTGCATGTTCAAACAAATGAATTCAGTATCGGTTTAAAATAAATCAATTTTCTCTGGGGAAAAGTTCCAACAGAGCGGGGATCGAATCCGGACTTTTCACTTTCTAGGCAGGTACGTAACCACTAGACTACCTATTCACCAATAGCAAGATGACTAAGGTGACATGTTTCTTCCTTACAACTAGTTCAGAATTCTTCGGTCACAGGATTAAATCTCAGCAGTAACTATCCCCACTGTCCCAAAAGTTCTTTGGATTAGACTATTAACTGAGGCCGCATGTGCGATAACACGCAGAACATCTTGCCCACACGTTAGAAACCCGTTCCGACTTTTGGAAGAGAAACCTTTTCCTGTCGAAAGGAACTAGACTATGACATCTAAAAAAAAAAAGAAAAAAAAAAAAAGAAACGTAGACACACAGGTTTCGCATTTAAACACCATCCCCGAAATCGGAATGCTGCTACCTTAATGGTCAGTAAAATCGGTTGCATAAGCAGAATCTCGCTATTGGCGAACCTTGGAGCTCTAACCGAGGAAGGTAAAAAAAAAATCAACAGCGCTTGATAAATAAAGGGTGGACATTTTTACATTTAATCTATGACATATTAAGATGCAGACTTGCCAATGCTTTAGATTTATTTATGTATACACATGTATAAGATCAAATGTGCACCCTAAAGATCTGTAAAATTGTGCCTGCTTATGGCGTAAAAAAGCCTGGTCAGCATCTATCTACAGCTTCACAGTAACACCGAGGCATTTAAAAACAAAAGGAAAAAATATTGTTACGGGTGGCGTGATAGCCTAGTGGTTAAACTGTTGTGCTTGTGATCCGACGGTCTGGGGTTGAGCCACCTCCCAGGTACCTGTTCAATGGCATTTTCCCCCTGAAGTTAACAAGTACTGACTTTACTTCCCTGAAAGTCATTTGCATGCAACTATAAACCGTTGTCACATGTGTGAACGCGCGTAGAAAATCCTACGTAAACGTTAAAACCCATTAGCCTTTTGGCAGAGTAGGCCATCGCGTGCCAAAATAATCTTCAAACAAAAAATAACGCATACTTCATGGGGTTTTTAGACATCCCATGAAGTCGAGATGCAGCTAATTGGATTGCAAAGGGTTTGCCTACACAAAATCTCACCACTGGTTTACCTCGGAGCCTATACAAGGAACAAGAAAATAATACTTACGCTTGTGAGTTCTTGATGCAGCCACCATGGGTGTCTGGATTCATTCTGCTGCCACGATGAAAGACACACGCCAAGAACAGTGATTCGATCCCCATGACAACTGTCGACACCTATGCCAGACTTCTGAGGATTCAGAGCAAGAATAGAGTGACCCAGAAGGTCTGGAAAGTGCTTTAAGAAAATGTTCGAGGCGCGAGGTGTCCCTTCCCCTCGTGAGCACGGTATGCGAGGGTAGGCAGGCTGTGCCATTTTAGGACACCCAAATCTTTGTTCCACACCCACTCTAGGTGGGCTCCCTTTGTGTGACCACTGCGGAAAAGGTTGAACGGATACTGACGGGAGTACTCAACCCTGTGGTCAGTGCGCCTTGCAGAAAACTTCCGGGACAAAGTTTGATTCGAGCTCAGAAACTAGGAAGGACGGGTGACTTTTGTGGACATTGAGCACACACACGTTGACAGATCATACTCTGTATAGATACGCCGGAAAGTGTGCAAGACAGGGGTTGCATGTTCGGATCCTCTGCAACCCTACCTCTTTCTGCTGTCGGTTCTATGTCGACTAGCAGATGTCCCCAAGGACCACAGCCCCTCCTGCTTTCATCTCATGTCCGAGATCCCTGGGCAACGGAACCAGGCTGTGCACTAGTCTGCCCTTTGGGGATTTGATGTAGCACTTTCTCCAATCCCTATTCTAAACCCTTCCTTTCCCATAGATCTGACATCTGTCTACTTTAGTCATGGGGATCTTGGACAAGTTCAGGGTCATGTGCTTCAACATCGTGGCGATGGCGTCTCCATGATCTCTGGTGAGAAGGATCACTATCACCGGCGAAGGTCTAGTGACAAAACCATGAACACAGCTATCAGTATATTTATACTCTATATTAACCCTATTACACACACAAAAGACTACGATATTTCCTTTTAATTCTCTTATATCGATGATAATGGGATAAACGCTCATGTGCTTATTTTCATCCAGTCCCCGTGTGTATGCAGTTTATTAAATATCTGTTCTCACCGGCACACAATGGCCTACTCTTACGAAAAGCGGAACAGGATTTCACGTGAGAGAGAGAGAGAGGAGGGGGGGAGAGAAAGAGGGAGAGGAATAGAGAGATGGAGAGGAATGGAGAGAGAGAGGGAGGGAGAGAGCGAGAGACAGACAGACAGACAGACAGGCAGGCAGGCAGGCAGGCAGAGAGTAGTGTACGCGCGGGCGGGCGTGCACACGCCTGTGTGTGTGTGTGTGTGTGTGCGTGTGTGCGCGTTCGCGCGCTGCGCGCGCGCGCGTGTGTGTGGTGTGTGTGTGTGTTGTGTGTGTGTGTGTGTGTGTGTGTGTGTGTGTGTGTGTGTGTGTGTGCTGTGTGTTATCTTCATCTACCAGCAAGTAAATAGTTTACTTAGAGGTTTATGTGCTAAGCGCGGTAAGTTCACCTACAGAACCGATAGACAACATTGAGATGCTTTTCCTCGTAAAGGGTCTAACAAGTCAGGCCCAGCGCATCTGACTTCGGCATAGGAAAGATTTGTTATCGTTTAAGTCTTTCTTGGAAAAAAAAAGGCAGGAGAACGGCTCAATGATGCAGAAAAAAAAAAGACAAAATGACAGGTAAAACAAAAACGGAACAAGGTGGGCACAATGAGAGGAATAGAAAAGAGGGAGTCTAAGCACAATTTCCCCGAAGGTGGGAAGCGATTTAAGTTTAAAACTTTTAAGCGATTTAAGTTTGAAAACTTTTGTACCTAGAGGCCCCCGGAATACCCTCAGTACGGGAAAATATACAAATTAAAAACCAACTACTCTGGTATCATGTTTTAGATAATTATCCATGAAGTCAGAATACCGCTACAATCATGGTGGGTAAACAACAGTGGCATACACACAAACTTCACCATCGGCAAACCTCGGAGCTATGGCTGAGGAAAAGTTTATAAATAACGCATGGTTTAGAAGATTAATTTACTTTAAAAATTGATAGAAAATTCTCTTACCAGTTCATCTTGCAAGAGGGCGGAAGAACAAGGATAGCGCCAGTTGCCAGGATCTGCACATTCCCCGCCATGGGCATTTTCAGGATGGCAGCTTTGTGTCGTTTTCTGCTATGGGTATTATGAGGATGAGGATGGCGGCTTTGCGTCTGCTAGATTTGGCCAGTCTGAAAAAAACACATGATACGCGTCTTCAGTTCTCTGGCACTGATTTCCAGTTTTTGTTTCATTTTACGTTTAAAGCTCTACTGACCACGAAAGCCATATCAGGGCTGTCATTTCATTCAGTTTCTGTGGCTCTAGTAGTAACATTTACTTCAAGTACAAAACCAACACGACCTTATTCCCTCAAGAATCCCACACCCTCAATTCGAAAAAAAAGCTTTGAAAATATTGTAATGACTACATTCATTCCGTTAGGCCCGTAAAACCAGGCTGTGCTGAGGACGCTAGCCATTGTGCTTGATTTATCATCCCTAAATTACTGTTTTTGAATTTGAGTAATTTACTCCCCCCCCCCCCTTTCCACCACACACACCTTTTAATAGTTAAGGAGAATCCAAGACGTAAAAAAGAGGAGACTGTCAATGTAAGAAAAAACCCATTTACTTATTCAATATTGGACCAACAGCAGAACTTTTAAGTGTCCTCATGCCTAGTGAGGTACCACTCAGTTTACAATCTGACTTTGGATGATCCAAGAATATATCTAGAGCCAGATTTTTGTTTTCCCCCAAAAAAAATCTCAGCTTATATCTTCTGGTCTAACTATTACTCTAGTTACAATAAAGATATAACCTTTTAATGACAGTGATAAAAACAAAACTAATACTGATACGTACCGCTTCTTCAGTCTTCACCGACCCGTATGTTGAATGTCAAGTCTTCAGAGGTCTTTCTTTTTCCCCTCCCCAGCAGTGCCAGTGGTCTGCACTGCAGCTAGGGGGCTGTGTGAAATGACACCTTGCATACTGCCCTACAACCTCCAGTCCACACACATGAAACACTTTTCATGCGGAAAGTGAAAGTGCCACAAGTTGTTTTTTTTTTTAATAAAGAAAAAAATTAAAGAAAAGAAGCACAAAAAAGCGTGGAAAAAGAAGCTGGCTTTGGCAGTGAATTTGCATGCTGCTTTTGGTGACGTTTCTGATCTCTTCTATCTCTACCTTTGTCAGTGCTGACTCCACTCTCCCCAAAAGTCCATCGGATGAGACTTTAAACCAAGGCCCCGTGTGCGAACGCACGCAGAACATCTTGCGCACACGATAAATCCTGTTCCGCTTTTCGTAAGAGTAGGCCATCGTGTGCCAGTGGGAACAGATGACATTTACAAAACTGCATACACACGGGGACTGGATGAAAAAAAGCACAAGAATGCTTATCCCATTATCCTCGATATAAAAGAATAAATCAAATCAAATCAAATCAAATCTGTCTCTCTGTTTTTTCTGTTTGTCTGACTACTTGTTCATCTATCTATTTTTCTGTATGTCTGTCTGTTCGTTTATCAGCCCACCTCTCTCTCTCTCTCTCTCTCTCTCCCTCTCTCTCTCTCTCTCTCTCCTCTCTCTCTCTCTCTCTCTCTCTCTCTCTCTCTCTCCTCTCTCTTCTTCTTATGCATTCTATGTCATGATGTTATCATTATGTTTATCCCCCTTCTAAGGGGCTTTAAAGTTAAAGTCTGTCCCGAGCCATAAGGCTCATCAGGCCGGTGCTTACCCCCGTTTCTGTGGCGTTAAGCGACTGAGAGTCACAGACCCCCCCGGATAGGACCCATCTATGCAGGGTTAACCCCCAAAACAAGGTTGGTACCCCCCTTTAACCTGGGTGGGTGAGAAAATAGCCGTAAAGTGCCTTTTCCAAGGCCACAACCGCCATACGGAATACGGGGAAACGAACCCGAACCTTTAGTTACGAGTACAAACGCCCTAAACAAGGCCACAGCGGGGGGCTAAGGGGGTTTGGCCTTTTTTGAATAAACATCTGCGTCTCTCTCCTCTCTCTCTCTCTCTCTCTCCCTCCTCTCTCTCTCTCCCCCTCTCTCTCTCCTCTCTCTCACCACTGGGTTTCATCTTAAAGCATAATTTCTTCTCTATTTGGAAACCAAACGGGGATGCCTTTAATCCACGTTTCCTTTATGGAGGTGAGCCAAAGGGGAATTCTAATGGTAAAAAGAAGCTTTGGCCAGGCCAACAACCCTGCTGATTCAACAAGTAGTGACCTTAAAACGGTATTTTGTTAAACGGAGAGTACTGTAATCCATTATTTTTATTGCCTCTTCTCTCTCTCTCTCTCCCTCTTCTCTCTCTCTCTCCCCCTCTTCTCTCCTTCTCTCTCTCTCTCTCTCTTCTCTTCCTCTCTCCTCTCCCCTTCTCTCCTCTCAATATTCAGTACAGCTAGCAAAAAATGTTTTTTTCCCATGCTGTTTGAAGAAGAAAGACTATGGCAGAAACTCATGTAAACTAAGTAAGCCACGTGTAAAAGAAGAGTTGTATCAAGTGGTAGGTTGCTTTATTGTGAAAATTTGTACACATTCTTTATATTAATACATGCACATCCACTCCCCCATCTCCCACTTTGTTTTGATTTTTGGCCCAAGCTATGTTCAAATAAAAAAACTTCATTTTCATTGCATTTCCTCTCCGCTGTCCCTTTCCTAGGAGAAAAAAGCATAAGTTATACACTGCATTTGTCATATTAAAAACCCCTTACGTCATGGAAATGTGTTTTTTATTTTAAAGATAATAACTCCTCTCTCCTCTCTTCTCCTCTCTCCTCTTCTCTCTCCCTCTCTCTCCCCTTCCTCTCTCTCTCTCTCTCTCTCTCTCTCCCCCTCTCTCATATGATTTTTAATGACATGTATAACTGTTGACAAAAAAGGGTGGGGGATTGATTTTTTCAGTTGTTTATTTCATTATCTTCTCTTGTTTGCTCTTTTTATTTATTACGCT
>CM060320.1:39939882-39948444 GCA_030674155.1 Stramonita haemastoma | reverse complement strand
AAACCCTTTCCGCTTTTCGTAAGAGTAGGCCATGTGTGCCGGTGGGAACAGATGACAAAGATTTACAAAAATTGCAGAATACGGGGATTGATTAAAAAAAAAAATTTTTTAAAAGCACGCGAGTGCTTTCCATTTACTGATTAAAAGAATAAATGAAAAAAATAGAATGAAAAAAACAACAGAAACTGGTAATCAGGATTGGGTCAAAATATAGTCCCTATGAAAAAATTTGCAAAAATATCTACCGTTTTTATTAAAAAAAAATTAAAAAAAACAAAACCGTCAAGTTCCTTTTAAAAATTTAAATACCAGAGTTTTTGAGGCTGTGATACCCTAAATTTAACTTTTAAAAAAAAATCCTTTCTTTCTTTGTTATGCTCTTTTTTCTTCATTTTTTTCTCTTTTTTTTTTTTGTTCTTTCTTTCTTTTGTTTCGTTCTTTTATCTCTCTTTCTTCCATTTTTTATTTTTTTTCCTTTTTGTTCTATTTTTTTTTTTTAATTTTTCATGCATCTTTTTTAGTCTTTCTTTTTTTGTTCGTTTGCTCGCTTGTACTTTGACATTTTTTTTTTTCTTCTTTCTGATGTTTTTCCTTTTTTCTTCGTACTGTCTTTCTGTCTTTTTTTCCCCTTTTTGTCTTTCTTTCTTTCTTTCTTTTTTTTTTTCTAAAAGCCCACCTCCTCCCAATTTTGCCGGGCAATGAAAACTTCAATAACGCACAAAAAACAGACAAAATTTTAAAAAAAAGGAAGGCAAACATAAAAACTTCAACCTCCTACCACGACGATGCAAGCAAGCAGCAGCGCGTGCGTGTGTGCGTGAGTACACACACACACATTCAAAACATAATATATAACACACATACACACACCCTCCATCCATCCACCCCCCTCCATCCATAAACATGCATACAATCATGCTAATAAATTTCAAACGTGCACATCCATCCATTTTTCCTTATACACATTTTACTAAAATCCATCCATCCATCCCCTCCATTCGTCCCTTCGAACATCAATCCATCCTCCTCCATTCGTCCCTACCACTATCAAAACTTCCACACACACACCACAACACACCCCACACACACACCCACACACACACACCCACACACACACAACAAACACCAAAACCATCCTCCATACATACATACATAGCTAACCTAATTCTTCTCTGTCGCAGCTCAGGAGCAATGATAACTGTCATTTGAGCGAAAAAGCGCACATCCGACTTCGGATGGAAGAGAAAATCTTTCAATTTTCTGGGGGGAAAAAAGCAAGGAATGGACCCAGGAGGGGAGAAAATAGACGAGCAGGGGTGACAAGTAGAAAAAAGGAACATGGCCGAAAAAAAGGAGAGAGATAGAAAAGAGGAATTGCTAGACAAAAATTTTCCCGGTGGGGATGCATTTATACTGACAGGCCTCCGGTATCCTGTCGGGAGAAAAACCCACCTACAGAAAAATACACACTACAGACAGACAAATACAGACATATGAAACACACAGAGACACCCAAAAGCTAAAAGACACAGTGACGGCAAACTGACACAGCTACTTTCACTCTGACAACTCTTTAAACGAAAAATCCGACAGAGGAACAGTTTTTTTCCAAATGGAACGGAGGACAGCAGATGTCACACAACTTGTGTATATCGGCCACAACACGTCAGTCACTTCATACACACAGGGACAGTGGTAGCTGTTTTGTCAAAGGTCGAGTCATATTCATCATCATCATCAGTCATCGTCATCGTTGTCATTATTATCATCGTCGTCATAATTATCATTTCCATCATCGTCATCATCGAGCGTGGTTGCCAAATTGGATGGGTGACCGTTTGCGCGCCTTGGCTACAGTACAGTTCCCCCAGCTGTAAATGGGTACCTGCCCTCTTAGGCTTCTGTCTTGTCTGTCTGTCTGTCTGTCTGTCTCTGTTTTCTCTCTCTCTCTCTCCTCTCTTCTCTCTCTCTCTCTCTCTCTCTCTCTCTCTCCTCTCCTCCTCCTCCTCTCACTCCTCTCTCTCTACTCCTCTCCTCTCTCCATCCTCTCCTCCTCCTCCTCCTTTCGTCCTCCTCCTCTCCACTCCTCTCCTTCTCTCTAAGTCAACGTAATTGTCTTTCACGAAAAGGGGGGGGGGGGGGTGACGGCTACAAAAGTGTTGACAGAAGCCCCTGCAATGAACCATCTCAGACTGTCCGAGTCTTCCGAGCCTCCTCCGAACTACCGCCCCAGTCACCCCCACCACCACCACCACCACCACCCACCACCCCACCTTCCTCCCATCCCAAACCCCACCACCCACCCCTCTTCCTCCTCCTTTCTTCCTTCCTTGATCAGCCCACTCAAACCTTTTATCTCCCCCCACCCCCCTTCCCACTTTCATCGCTCTCCTCTATCCTTATCTTACCTTCTTCTTTGTCTAATATAGAATCGTTGTCATCATCGATCTACTAGTTACTTTTGTTGCTCTCGGTAAGCTGAACGTATATGTGCCTTGCGGGGGTATGTTATGGGTGGTGGTGGTAGTGGTGGTGGTGGTGGTTGGGGGGTGGGGGTTAGTGGTGGTTGTAGTGGGTGGTTGAGGTGTTGGGGGGAAAGGGTGGTGGTGTGATGGTGGTGGGGGTGGTGGTGGTGATTGTGGAGGTGGTGGTGGTTGTTGTTGGTGGTGGTGTGGTGTTATTTGTGGAGGTGGATGTGATGGTGGTGATGGCGGTAATGGTGGTGATGGCGGTGATGAGGGGGTGGTGATGTAGGTGGTGGTGTTTGTGGAGGTGGTTATGATGGTGGGTGGGTGAGTGTGGGGGTATGATTATACATGGACGAGGTGGGGTAATTGATTATTGATCATGGATTTACGTATGTATTATTGTAGTTAGATTGTGTTCTGCTGATTATCGTTTTTGTATTGTAAGTGTGTTGTATTAGTTGCTCTTGTATCTGCATTGCATTGAATTGTATTGTATCGTATTATATTGTACTGCATTGGACGTACAAATTGTATTGTATCGTAAACTATTATATTGTACTGCATTGGACTGCAATGTATTGTATCGTAAACTATTATATTGTACTGCATTGGACTGCAATGTATTGTATCGTAAACTATTATATTGTACTGCATGTGGATTCCATTGTTGTCTGCATGGTACAGTTATAACATACATTTAGTTGGAGGCAGGTTTCTCTGCGTGAAATTTGGTCTATTTTTCCTTTTGAAAGTGCCCCACCAAAAACAAAAAAGCAACAACAAAAAGCAGATTCTTCTTTATTGCTCTTTAATTAAATGGCAGACAGAGGAAACGATGGGAAGAGAACATCAGAGAGTGGACAAGCCTTGGGTGGAACGATCTACTACGGAGGGGGGTGGAAGACCTTGGGGAGTGGGAAGCGAAGCTGGTTGTAAAAATCTTCAGTTGTGCCCCCAAGGTCCACGGGACTACGAGACAGGTGACGGTGAAGGTGAAGAATTAAATATGCCTTTGCTTTCCTTACCAGAGTGGCTACTGTCTTCAGAACTGGACCAGAGACACATCTCATGTTAAAACATTGTGTGTGTGTGTTCGTATGTTGTTGTGATTTTTACCCTCTGCTAACTGAATGTTGCAGGCAGGATCACAGGTTAGAGATCTTCGCCTCATCCCAAAGGTCAGAACCAAGATCATCATCAATGGTATAATGGATGATGGAAAAAGGTTTGGGTCCACACAGGTGCGTTACCACTAGGCCACTGTTTAGCATCTTTATTCTAAAATATTTCTGTTTGGAGAAAATAATGAATAAACACTAATCGTGCTTCTTCTTCTATCCTGCCCCTGTGTGCTGCAGTTGCAGTTTTGTCATCCGTCCCCATCTGCACACGATGGCCTTCTGTTCTGAAAGGCGGAACAGGTTTTAACGTGTGCGCAAGATGTTCTGCGTGCGTTCACACACGGGATCCAGGACCTCGGTTACAGTCTCATCCGAAGATGGGTAAGGCGGAGCTTTCGATATGGTTTCAGTAAGGTTTATTCATTCAATAAGCATGGAACAAGCGTAGCATGATGAACATAATCAGCATAGAAACAACAAGCTAGTAGCCAAAAATTATTGTGCTCAGCTTCGACATACACATTCAGATGGCAGCTAATGAGAGAGAGAGAGAGAGAGAGAGAGAGGAGAGAGAGAGAGAGAGAGAGAGAGAGAGAGAGAGAGAAGAGAGAGAGAGAGAGATAAAAAGAGAGAATTCAATAAAAATAGAAAATAAGGAGAGAAGAAACCACAGCAAGCCAAAGTCAAGGCAAAGTCAATTTTATTCGAGGATAATTGTAATAAGCACTAGTAGCTTTTTTACCATCCAGTTCCGCCTTTTCAGGGATACATCAAATTGAAAAGATACTAAACAATAAAGCTTTACGCAAACCAAACAACACACAAGAATAAGGACACTATATATGATAAGGTAATAAAAAATGCACTCGATCAGAAGACAAAAATCAGAAGTCACAATAAAAGATTTTGATAATGAAAGAATAGAAAAAGTGTTAATAGGTAAAGAGCAAACAAGAGAAGAGAATAAACAACTGAAAACATCAATCCACCACCATCTGTCAAAAATTAATACATGTGATATAAATCATACATTTGGATAAAAGGGGGAAAAATGTTTAAAAAAAAAACTAATATCTTTATTGGAGGGGGGGGAGATACTGCCAATAAAAATATAAATAAAATCAACAATTATAATGATCCAAATACCAAAAGTAAGGAACCATACCAAGTATCAAACAACAGGCAAGAATTAACACAGAGATACAATATTAAGATAATGTTATAAAGTCACTGATTCAGAAACGAAAATGAGAAGTAAGAATCAATGATGATTTTGAGTTGAATAAAGAAAGCAAGAAAAACAAAGAACAAACAATAACAAAACAAAACAAAGAAAAGGCGCAATGATTAAGAGTAAACATGAAAATATGAGGTTAAATGACTGAAGACATCAATCTACCACCATCTAACATCAAATAAGTCCCATAAAACAAAATTTTGATAAAGGGGAGAAAGAACAACAACAACAGGTAAGGAAGACGACAGAGATACAATATCAAGGTAATGTTATAAAAAGGCACTCATTCAAGAGAGAGAGAGAGAGATAGAGAGAGAGAGAGAGAGAGAAGAGAGGAGAGAGAGAGAGAGAGAGAGAGTAAACAATCGTGCTTTTGAATTAATCAATATAAACAACTAAACATACAATTAAGGAGAAGAAAAAAACCCACACAAATCCCTCTAGAAGTCTTACCACAACACCTCAACTTGTGTTCGTAAATGACGTACATCCGTGTTCAAAACTGCGTCACAAACAGTAGCTCCAGTTTCCGCCACAGTTCTTCGATGCTATTTTAAGTCATCACCATCTTTCTATCGTTCCGTGTCTCTCTTTCTGTCTTTCTCTCTCATCCTATTTTTTTTTCAACTCTTCACTGCCGTTTTGACACCAAAACACCCGCTGCAAAACCTGTCTGGAAAATCTTCCACACCATTAAAAGAAAATGCCTACCACAGTTTCTCTCTCTGTTTTGGGTTTGTTTTGGTTTTGAACTCGTAGTCTGCCATTACACGCGCGTGTCTCTACGAACGCATTGAAGGTGGCGAAGGACAAAAATAAATAAGGCCACGGAAGAAGCAAGCGTTATTTTTGTTTTTGCGGGCCAGAAATATCCAGAAACGTCTTTTATGTCATTCAAACTACCATATAAGCATTTTTCTCACGTCTGGGCATGCGCTGCACGATCTGGCGGAAGGTCACGAAGTATCATGGGAAAACACGGGACTCGGATAAAGATGGCGGCGGAATATCGGGTTACGTATACGGTTTAAATGGGTGCTTGTGGGTACTTGTACACTGAAAAGACAGTCTTTTTTCCCCTTTTTTTGTGGGTACTTGTACACTGTGAAAAGACAGTCTTTTGTTTTTCCTTTTTTTTTTTTGTTCCTCGAGCTCCGAGGTTCACCAATGGTGAGATTTTACGTATACAACCGCCCCTCTCCCCCCTCCCCCCTCCCCCCAACACACACACACACACACAACCACACACACACACACACACACAACAACACAGATAGCATCTCCCCACCTTCTTATGGGAAATTCTGTGCCAGAATTTTCCTCTTTTCTACCCCTCTTTGCCTTGTTCCTACTTTTTTTTCTGAGTCTCCTCCTTGTTTATTTTCTGCCTTCTTGGTCTATTCTCCTAACTCCAACCCCCTTCGCCACACACACACACACACACACACACACACACACACACACAACACACACACACACACACACACACACACACACACACACATACACAAAGACTTAAAACTATAACAGTTCACTCCCGTGCCAAAGTTGGATCCGCTGTGCCAGATTTGTTAGGCGCTTAAATAATTAATTAAGGGCAGCACAACGCATTTTCGCTCATATGACATGCAACTATAAGTTGCTGCTGAGGCGTTCAACGATGAAGAAATGGTTACAGCTTTGGAGTGAATAAGCTTGTAATTTGCTTTATTTAATATCTTTTTAAAAAAATTTAAGATCAGGTCCAAGCTTTGCTAGGTTTTTTTTTTAATTTTCACTTATCTATTCATTTATTTTATTTTACATACACACTTACACACTTACACACTTACACACACACACACACACACACACACACACACACCACACAACAACACACACACACACACACACAATCACACACTTACAATCACACACTCACACTTACACACACACACGCGCGCGCGCGCGCGCGCGCGCGCGCGCGCACCTACACACACACACACACACACACACACACACACAAGCGCGCAGTGCAAAGCGTGAGAGCCATTTCTATTTGTTGCTATAAAGATTGACAGTGAAAGGTAAGATAGAACAAATTTTTAAAAAAAACGTGAAAGAAAAAAACGACACTGAAAGAAATATACGCACATTTGGATCGGCTATATATAAAAAGAATTCTACATTTATGCAGTGTGACTAGGCGGAAAATAAATCCACAATTGTAGGTAGCGGTTGTAATCCGAGATGTCGGCAGTGACGTAGTTTTAGAATTGACGTCATTCGGAAGTCGAGAGCAGGAGATTTGAAGCCGTGGCGTGAGTTGGTGGTTTTGTTTATTGCTTCGAGAGTGAAATTCATGATCTGTGGGTTTCGGTTTATAATTTGATATTTGTGGCTTTCTATAATTTTGTGATTTTTTTTTTTAGTTGTTTTAGTTCATTTTATAGATCTATTCTGTTTTATATATTTTTTTTAATGTTTCTTTTCTTTTTTTTCTTTACTCGAATAACCCATCGTATTCATGAACTTTTTCAGTGTCTGTATGTCTGTCTGTCTGTCTGTATGTCTGTCTTTCTGTCTCTCTCTCTCTCTCCCCTCTCTCTCTCTCTCTCTCTCTCTCTCTGTCTCTCTGTCTCTCTCTTCTCTCTCTGTGTCTCTCTGTGTCTCTCTGTGTCTCTCTGTTCTCTGTCTCTGTCTCTGTCTCTGTCTGTTCTGTCTGTCTGTCTCTCTCTCTCTCTTTTCTCTCTCTCTCTCTCTCTCTCTCTCTCTCTCTCTCTCTCTCTCTCTCTCTTCTTTCTTTCTTTCTTTCTTTCTTTCTCTCACATTCCTCTATGGCTTTGTTTATCTAGGTGTATTACTTCAAGAATTACTTTAATTTTCTTTGATGGAAAAAAAATCAGGTTTATTTCTCTGTGCATTTGTCACCCCCAGAGTAGCCATACTTAGTGACTCTATCTGTGAATTTCTCAGAGACCGATTAGGTCAACGTATTCAGCTGAAGAATCCATGGATTTTTGTATTATTTAGTGTGTATAGGTAAGAGACAGACAGACAGACAGACAGACAGACAGACAGACAGAGACCAAAAAAAGTACCAAAAAACCCCAGACACATGTACACAAACTACAACACACCAACACACACACACACACAACAACAACAACAACAACAACAACACACACATACACACCACACTTCATACACATGTGACATACACACAAACACAAACACACACACACACACACACACACCACCACACTTCAACACACACACTCACAACACACAAACACACACACACCCACAACACTCACACACACACACACACACACACCACCACCACACCACACACACACACACACACACACACACACACACACACACACCACACACACACACACACACACACACACACACACACCCACACCACACCACACACACACACACACCACCATCACCACCACACACCACCAACACACACATACACACACTACATCCCTACCACTCCTCACTCTCCACCACTTGCAAACCCCAATCACACAAACACATCCCTCCCCACTCCACCCTCCTCTCCCCCTCCCTTGCCACTACCTACTTCCCCAATCTGTCCCCCTCAGGTCCCTCTCTACATTCGGCCTTGGCCGGTTCTGTTACAAGACTGGATCCCAACTGATTGGTATAGTCTGTTCCCCAACCCACAGAAACACAAACATTTTTTTAAAGAAACAAAAACAAAAAAATAGTCATGCAAAGT
>CM060320.1:39932382-39934882 GCA_030674155.1 Stramonita haemastoma | reverse complement strand
TCGCTAACTGGATTGAGACGTTCCACTCTCACCACTCGGTCCAAACATTAAATATTTTAAAACTCCATAGTACATCGTTTTTATTCAACACACCTGAAAACAGGAAAGAAAACGGTGGCAATAAAAAAAAATATTGATTAACTAAAAAATAAAAAATAAAAAACCCTCAGTCGAGATTGCGAACGAAAAGTAAGTGCTTCCTAACTTTCCCTGCAAACTCTGTGAATCATTTACCTATTCGCACGCTTACAAAGACGACAGGAATGGTCAGATTTGGAATCTGTCTGACAATTTAGAGTCAGTGCTTTGAAAACCCACTGGTGAAGGACAAGAGAAAGGTAATTTTCCACAAGAGTTTCCAGACCTGGGGGAAGGAGTTCTTTATCTCCGTTCAGTCTGTCACTTCACGACAAACAGCGAGTTAACGACACAACAATTATAAGAATTTGGTTTATGTCTTAAAATGCGTATGCACGTGTGCGAATGTTTTTAATATTGTGTGTGTATGTGTGCGTTTATGCGTGCGCGAGCCATGTGTGAGTGTGTGGGCATACTGGTGCCTACACGAATGTTTGTGACTTGACTTGGCTGAGTTTACAACTGGCTGAGGTATTGCCGACTTGTGGGTGCTTTTTATACTGTGATGGGTGCGTGCTGATGTTCAGAACCTGTGTTGTGCTATATTGATTTTATTTTCACGTGGTTTTTTGTTTTTATATATGGCTTGTAACCCACTGGAATTTCTCCTTTTTAGAGATAATAAAGTATTTTGAATTTGAATTAAATTGAACAACAATCGGCTTTTCCAGCGCATTTGGATATGCAATCAATTGCCGATAAAGCGGTACTTCGAAAATCGGGAAAACAAAAAAAACCCACATTAATAAAACCCGAAAAAAAACGAAACAAAAACAAACAAAACCCCCAGAACAAAGCAAAATCGAAAACTCAAACCGAAAGCCATGTCAACGCAATAATGGCCAGCCATCCCAGACAGCTTTGATATATTGTATTGTATTGAAGACTTTGATTAAAATTTGATCTTGGATGTCAAAATGGACAAGACTGTTCCACGCCAGAATCTGGTCTGTCATAAACATCTGACGTGAAGTCTTTTTTCTTGGCGCTTTTCTTTTTTGTTTTTTTTGTTGTTTTTCAATGAAGGTGCCCTGCAGTTCTGTTCTTTGATGTATATTGTGCGTGTCGATCATCATTGTTCCCCGAGACTTCATCATTCTTTCTTTCTTTCGATCTTTCCTCTTTTTTTGTCTTTTTGCTGCTTTTTTCCCCTTTCATTCTATCTACCTAGCTAGCTAGCTGTCTATCTTATCTATCTATCTATCTATCTATCTATCTATCTATCTTCTATCTATCTATCTGTCTGTCTGTCTGTCTGTCTGTCTATCTATCTATCTATCTATCTATTTATCTATCTATTTATCTATCTATCTACCCTGGTAAGGGTGGGGACTGGATGTAAAAAAAAAAGCACATGTGTGTTATTCATTATCCTAGTATTAAAAGAATTTGGTTTGATTTGATTTAATTTGATTGATCTATCTATCTATCTATTTATCTATCTACTATCTATCTATCTCTATCTATCTATCTATCTATCTATCTATCTATCTATCTATTCTGTCTGTCTATCTATCTATCTATCTTTTCTTGTTCTTTCTTTTTTTTTTCTTTTTTTCTTTCATTCTGCCTGTCTTTCTTCCTACCTTCGAATCTTTTTTCTTTTATTTCCATTAGCTCCATGGAGCGAATCATTGGGAAATACGCAAAAGCTTCTTCTTCTCCTCCTCCTTCTTCTCCTCTCCTTTATTTCCCATGATGAGGTCTTGAAATACTGCACTGAAGAGTTGTTCCCTAGATTCCCCCATTACGTTTGGTGTAGACTACTTACATTTCTATTCTTTTAGGTTTCCTTAGATTCTTCTTTTTTGCGACTTCTGCTTCTGTAAAATTTAATGGGTACCTGCCCTCTTTAGGGTCAGGGAAGGTAAAGCAGCAGGGAGAGGAGATGGGCGCCGCCCTCAACATGCTGGCCCATTAGAGAAGCTGAGGTCTCTGACACCTCGCTCCCCTGAGACCACACAGGTTATCGGACACCTTTACCTTTTACCTTTACTTCTATATCACATTCTTAACCGTTAGAGGATACAAAAACTATGCTGCATATCTTATCTAGAAAAAGAGATTAAAAACATAGAAAAACAACAACGAAAAAAACTTCACCCAAAAACAACAAAAAAATAAAAGCATACAAAAAAACCCACCAGAAGACGTCAACGAGTTCATATGAGTGCGGGTGTGCATAAATGTATGTGGTATTTGTGTGCGCGCACCTACGCATGGTGCATGTGCTTAGCACCTGGTGTATTCAGTTTTTTGTCTATATCTGTGAGCATGATTGTGTGCATGCGTACGTCCCTGTTTTCATTAATTGTTATGACTCGTGTCTAATTCTCCGTTTCTATTTTCTTACCCCCCCTCC
>CM060320.1:39924882-39927382 GCA_030674155.1 Stramonita haemastoma | reverse complement strand
AGGAGCTCAATTACACGCAATGTTTTAAAAAATTGCCTCTGTCACTCTTTTCGAAACTGCTTTTGTTAGGGGGGGGATGGAGGAGGGGGGGGGGGGGGGTTCATCCTTTCCTGCTCTGATGTTCGACAGTCCAGACATCTTTGTCAATAAGTTTCTAGCTGAAAACGCTCAAGATTTTGAAAGATACTAGGTCTGTCAAGACTAGTGACGACACTTGCTATCTATTGACGTCATGACATGATGAGAATTGGAATGGCCCACTAAAAAACAAAGGGTTCATCTCAAAAATCTGATAAGAGACAGAGACATATATCATAAGAAAATGAAAAAATTACAGCTCTTTAAAACTTTATCCGGGAGTGGTGTGTGGGTTAAGGATAGGGTATAACCTCTTGTGGTTAGAGCGCTAGCTGCGCTTGTAATCTGATGGCCTTGGATGGAGGGAACTGGTTGTCAAGTCTTCAGGGGTGCCACCAAGGTCGCCAGACTAAGGGTACCCATTGACAGCTGGGTGAACTGGGGGACCGTACTGAATGAAGCCAAGGCGCGCAAACGGTCACCCATCCATTTGATAACCGCGCTCGACGCTGCTTAACCTTATTCAACCTTGTTAAATCCGTGTTCCGCTTTCGTAAGAGTAGGCATCGTGTGCGGTTGGGAATCAGATGTACAATATTTCACAAAAACTTGCATAAACCGGGAACGGATGAAAAAAGCACATGTTGCTTTTTCTGTTATCCTCGATATAAAAGAATTAAATAAATAAATAGATAAATAAATAATAAAATAAATAATAATATTATTAGCTTGGGGAAAGCGGGTGCTACTGACCACTGAGTATCCCGTCCCGCACTTTGGTGTCGTGTTTAGACATTTTCGTATTTTGTATTTGTATTTTGTACCACTTAATGTCACAGCAGATTTCTCTGCGTGAAATTCGGGCTGCTTTCCCCGGGGAGAGCGCGTCCCCACAAGTGCAGCGCCTACCCTTTTTTTTTTTCCTTTTCCTGCATGCAACTGTATTTATTTCCTTATGAGAGTGGTGGGGTTTTTTTCTACAGAATTTTGCCAGGGTCAACCCTTTTGTTGCCGTGGGCTCTTTACGTGCGCTAAATAGTGATGTCAAAGTCAAAGTCAAAGTCAAAACACTTTAATCATCCCTGAAGGGCAATTACAATACTGACAGGCATATTGATACAAATCATAATCAAACACACGAAGTAGCTACATTTCATATTCTCATTTCTTTTCATTTCTGTTTGCTTTCTATATAATGTGTAACACACGGGACCTCGGTTTATCGTCTCATCCAAAAGACTAGCGCCCAGACCACCACTCATGATCTAATGGATGGGGGGGAAAGTTTTGGGTTCAAACGGGGTATGAACCACCGCACACTCCGACCCGGACTTTTTGCTTTCTAGGCAAGGCGCGTTACCATCTAGATCACCGATCCACATCACTCTTAAAGTCGGAACGTGGTCACCATTGTCAAGGTGGGTAAAAAAAACAAAACCAAAACAAACAAACAAAAACCCCTAGTCCCATACACAAAATCTTACCGGTGGTGAACCTCGGAGTTCTACCCGATGAACACACACACACACACCACGCACGCACGCACGCACGCACGCACGCACGCACGCACCACGCACGCACGCACGCACGCACGCACGCACACACGCACGCACCACGCACGCACACACACACACACACAGATTTTCGTCTAATATCACTTTTAGGATAAAATTCTTTCCTTTTCATTCCTGTTTGCTTTCTATGTAATTTCCGTCCATAAGACAAAAAATAGATAATGTGTTAGGTTCCTAAATGTGTTAACAACATGGTGTCTACAGGATTCCAGAATGTGTTACTGGAAATGTCAGGAATGTCTGCCAGGATAAATTGTTGTTCAGATGTGTATTTCTGTCAGTGATTAACAGGACATCGAGTTGTGTGTGTGTGTTGTGGTTTTTGGGTTTTGTTTTTTTTTTTGGGGGGGGGGGGTGAATTGTTTTGGTTTTTGGTATTGTGTGTGTGTGTGTGTGTGTGTGTGTGTGTGTGTGTGTGTGTGTGTGTGTGTGTGTGTGTGGTGTGTGTGGTGTGTGTGTGTGCGTATGTGTGTTGTGTTTGTGTTTTGTGTTTTGTGTGCGTGTATATTCATGTATGTGTGTGTATGTGTGTGGTTTGTGTGTTTGTGTGTGGTTTGTGTGTTTGTGTGTGATTTGTGTGTTTGTGTGTGTGTGTGCATGTGTGTGTGTGTGTGTGTTGATTAAGAGAACATGTTTATTTTGGCTTATATTTTTTGTTTTAGTGTGTGTGTGTGTGTGTGTGTGTGTCTGTGTGTGTGTGTGTGTGTGTCTGTGTCTGTGTCTGTGTCTGTGTCTGTGTCTGTATCTGTGTTGTTGTTTAACGGGATATGTTTATCTTGGTTTGTATTTATATATTTGGTTGTTGTTGTTTGTGTGTGTATATGTGTATTTGTTTGTGCATATATATA
>CM060320.1:39912382-39914882 GCA_030674155.1 Stramonita haemastoma | reverse complement strand
TATCAATTAATAAATGAATAAAGCATATATCATCACATGAATGAGCAATGAGAAATAAGTGATTTAAACAAATAAATGGACAAATAACGTGACCCATAGATACATTAATAAATGAATAATATTTTGATAAATATATAAACAAAGAAATCAACAAAGAAACAAGTAAATAAACAAATAAAGGAACAGATCAATACAGAAATAGATAAATAAATAAATAAATCATTCTTCTTCTTCTTCTTCTTCTTCTTCTTCTTTTTTTTCTTCTTCTTCTTCTTCTCTCTTCTTCTTCTTCTTCTTCTTCTTCTTCTTCTTCTCTTTTCTTCTTCTTCTTCTTCTTCTTCTTCTTCTTCTTCTTCTTCTTCTTCTTTCTTCTTCTTCTTCTTCTTCTTCTTCCAACGCTCAGACAGCTACTATTGTTGTCTGTCCTATGAGCGAACATGTGTTACACTGCCGTTAAGCGCCTGACAAGTCAGACCCAGCACATCCGATTTCGGCAAGGGGTGAATTGTTACATTTAAAGTCTTTCTGAGAGAAAAAAAACGAAGGTAAGAGAATGGACCAAAACAAAGGCAGAAAAATAGACAAAAAGATGGTGACAGAAAGAAAAGGAACAAGGCAGAAACAAATGGAGGGATAGAGGGAATTCTCAGAACAGAATTTCCAGAAGGTGGGGATGCTGTTTATACTGACAGGCCCCAGGCCTCTCCATGGGGGAAATAAATAAAGAAATAAAGAAATTTTGATGAATAAAGGATTTTTCCCCCGTTCTTCTGCCAGTACTTCTCGGCTGATAATAAACAATGAGATTTTGGTGTGTGTGTGTGTGTGTGTGTGTGTGTGTGTGTGTGTGTGTGTGTGTGTGTGTGTGTGTGTACGTGTGTGTGTGTGTGTGTGTGTGTGTGTGTGTGTGTGTGTGTGTGTGTGTGTGTGTGTGTGTGTGTGTGACCGTTTTGCCCACTAATTATTAAGGTAGCTAGCTGCATTCCGACTTCAGGAATAGTATACGAATGAACAAACGAATGAACGATCGAACAAATGAACGAACGAACGAACGAACGAACGAACGAACAAACGAACGAATGAACGAACGAATGAATGAACGACATACTGATGCAGCATTCTTCCCCTCTGCCATCACCTCCCTCTTGCAGAGGTCACGAACAAACAAACAAACAGACAGGTAGGTCAGCAGCGATGCCAGAGGCCACGCCAAGGCCTCCTGAGAGGCCACCCTAAGGCCTCCTGGCCTCCTGAGAGGCCCGCCGGCCCCAATAACCTCTCTTTCCATCTTGTCTTGACAATCCCGCTGATACTAGCTAGCACCTTTCTCTGCTTCAAGCGTGTGGCTGGTCTTGTTCTTTCATTCTTGCTTTGTGTTAGCTTGTTCGTCTGTCTGTTTGTGTGGTTGTAGATTATTTGTTTTGTTTTGTTTTTTTAATATTGTAAGGTTGTTGACATGCGCTAATGCACTCGTTCGTCTTTAGCCGCATATACTGAATGTTCAGGGAGTGGGGTGAGGATTTTTGTTGCATATATTATGCAGCACAGACGGATCAAGACACCATCATCTATCAAGCTCTGGGGAAAATGTGTGGCACGGGTTACAGGGTGTGTGTGTGTGTGTGTGTGTGTGTGTGTGTGTGTGTGTGTGTGTGTGTGTGTGTGTGTGTGTGTGTGTGTGTGTGTGTGTGTGTGTGTGTGTGTGTGTGTGTGTGTGTGTGTGTGTGTGTGTGTGTGTGTGTGTGTGTGTGTGTGTGTGTGTTCTTGCGTGTGTGCGTGCGTGCAAAACAAATCAAATCAAATCAAATCAAATTTTTATTTCCACGTGCGTGCGTGCGTGCGTGCGTGCGTGCGTACGTGCGTGCGTGCGTGGTGTGTGTGTGTGTGTGTGTGTGTGTGTGTGTGTGTGTGTGTGAGTATGTGTGTGTATGTGTTTGTGTGTGTGTTATGTTGTGGTGTGTGTGTGTGTGTGTGTGAGTGTGAGTGTGAGTTTGTATGTGCGCGCGTGTGGCGTGTTTGTGTCGTGAAGTGGTTTTCTTGTCCTTATCTGGATCAAGACATTCAGCTTCCTGAAGAACCTGAACCCTCAAAAAGTAACTTGAAGAAGATAAGTGGCAAGATAGATTTAGACGTTCGCCTGCAAACAACAACAAAAAACCCCTCAAAACAAAGCCATGAGGTTCTGGGTTCGATTCCCGAGTTGGCCTTGCCCTTTCTTCCTAGTTGGACAGGAAAATCGAACTGAAATGTCAAATCTCTCGGAGGAGACTCAAAACCAGTCGGACCCGTCTGCTTGCAGACTTGCGCGTGTCAAAAGAACCCACGACAGTTGAAAATCGAAAAGAGCTGCTAGGACGTATCTTTCGACTGTCCTGGCAAAGTTGGTAGATTCAATTCCCAACTGCATCCTGAAAAGTCCTTTGGATCAGACTGTAAACCAAGGCCCCGGTGTGCGAATGCACGCAGAACATCTTGTGCACACGTTAAATCCTGTTCCGCT
>CM060320.1:39894882-39897382 GCA_030674155.1 Stramonita haemastoma | reverse complement strand
ATACATACATACATACATACATACATACATACATACATACATACATACATACATACACACACACACACACACACACAACATACATACATACATACAACACACACACACACACACACACACACACACACACACACACACACACACACACATACAACACACACACACACACACACACACCACACACACATACATACATACATACATACATACATACATACATACATACATACATACATACATACATACATACATACATACATACACACACACACACACACACATACATACAACACACACACACACACACACACACACACACACAACACACACACACACACACACACACACACACACACACACACACACACACACACACACACACACACAACACAACACAACACAACACAACACAACACAACACAACACAAACACACACACAAACACGCTAACACACACACACACACACAAACACGCAACACACACACACACAACACACACACACACACACACACACACACACCACACAACACACACACACAACACACAGAGGCAGACCAACAGACAGACACAGACAAAGAACACAAACAGAGCAGGGTTGTAGAGTGCAGATGCGTAGAAGCCTAGTTCCTCCATCAATAATGGTGTATGTAATACATCTTGACAACCCTGTACTGTCTGATCTGTCAGTAATTCGTTTCATTCTGAAAGGCTACAAAAAATGCTTCATCATGCTTGTGTAAAAAAAAAAGTGTTGTTGTTGATTTTTGAAAAGGTGAAAAAAGAAAAAAAAGAGAGAGAAAAAAACACCTAAAGATAACTTAATCGAAATACGACATACACACACGCAATAACACACACGCACGCAAGCCGCGCACACACACACACACACACACACACACACACACAGATGCAACACACACAACACACACCACACACACACACACACACCGACACACAGACACACATACACACACAGATCACGACACGCACGCACGCACGCACGCACACGTACACACTTTTTTCCCTAGATAGATGGCTTGATGAAAAAAAGCAAATCAATACTTATTCAATTTACCATCTGGAAATAAACATTTGACTTTGACTTTGACTTACACACACACACACATACAACACACACACACACACACACACACACACACACACACACACACACACACACACACACACACACACACACACACACACCACACACACACACACACACACACACACACACACACACACACACACACACAACACACACACACACTCACAAATAACAAACGAAAGAAACACAAGGACACATTAACTAACAAACAAACAACAACAAAACAAAGCAAACAAAAATACCCGAAGAAAAAAATCGACAGATGCTTATAACAGAAAAAAAAGACTAAGAGACAAAACACACTGTCAGAACAAGGGAAAAAAAACCCACCAACATTGAAAACCGTTTACTGCGGTTCCATCAGATAGGTGACATTTTGCGAGAGAAGAGAGAGAGAGAGAGAGAGAGAGAGGAGAGAGAGAGAGAGAGAGAGAGAGAGAGAGAGAGAGAGAGAAGAAGAAGAGAGAAGAAAAAGGAGACAAGAGAAGAAAAGAAGAGACAGAGAAGAGAGAAGAGAACAGAGACAGAGAGAAGAGAGAGAGACAAAACAAGAACACACAGAAGAGACACAGAGACAGAGAAGAAGACAGAGAGAGAGACAGACAGACAGACACACAGACACACAGACAGACAGACACACAGACACACAACAGACACACAGACACACACAGACACACAGACAGACACACAGACAGACACACAGAGACATAGAAGCAGGCAAACAGACAGACAGACAGATACAGAGAGAAAGAGAAGATAGACAGACAAACAGACATACAGAGGGAGGAGGGATGGATTTGAGATTGACACAAGTTCAAAAGAAAAGAAAAAAAAAAGACGAGGGGTACGTAAATGTGAGAAGGTGCAGCATAAGCTGGACACTCAACAACAACAACAACAACAACAAATAATAATAATAAATAATAATAAACAAAACAAATATAAACAACCAAACAACACACAGACACACAGACAGACGGGACACACAAACATAACGAAGAGAAGCAAAACAACAACAATAAAAACAACAACAACAAAAAAACCAAAAGCAAACACTAAACACATAACAAGACAGATAGACAGACAAAGAGACAGACAGACAGACAGACAGAGGACAAACACACAATGAGAAAAAGAAAAACGACGATAACAAAACAACAGCAAAAGACACGATACAAAAAAAGTACAGTAGGAAGACACAGAACAGCTGAGACGAAAAACAAAAAAAAACAAGAAACGAAAATCAATAGAGAACAAAGGCATCCGAGATATAGTGTAACTAACTACTCCCTTCATCATCCGACCTAATGAACAGACAGACAGACAGACAGACAGACAGACAGAACAGACAGACAGACAGACAGATAGACAGACAGACAGAGAGACAGACAG
>CM060320.1:39852382-39854882 GCA_030674155.1 Stramonita haemastoma | reverse complement strand
GCGAATGGACAGGCCTAGAACTCAACAAAACCCTGAGAAAGACAGAACCGAGAGAGGAATGGAGGGAACTGGTTGTCAAGTCTTCAGGGGTGCCCCCACTGTCGCCAGACTAAGGCATAGATAGATAGATAGGTAGAGAGCTTTAACCTCATAAGCTTACACTGCAACGAAGCGACACGAGGTGACGCGATGACACGACAAGGTAACCACGGCATTGATCTTCATAATGTAGACCCAAACGTGAGACACAACAGTATGTTTGTGATATTATTTATAATATGTCTTTCGTCTATAAAAAAAAGTCCACACACACGTACGCACGCACGCACGCATGCGCACGCGCGCGCACACACACACACGCACACACACACACACACACACACACACACACACACACACACACCACACACACACACACACACACACACACACACACACACACACAACATAGACAGCGTGGGAAGGATCTTCATAAAGTACAACAAACAAGAAACACAAGAATGGGTTTCTTATATATACAATCATTTCTTGTGTGCGAAAAACATATGTCTACACACTTATTATATATATATTATATATATATATTTATTATATATATATAATATATATATATATATATATATATATATATAAAACCTAAGTCCCGTGTGTGACACACGCTGAAAATCTTGTGTACACGTTAAAACCTGTTCCGCTTTTCCAAAGAGTAGACCAGTGTGTGCCAGTGGGAACAGATGACAAAATTTACAAATCTACATACACACGGGGACTGCATGTAAATCAAAAGCACATGAGTGCTTATTCCATTATCTTCGATATTAAAGAATGAAATAAAAAATAATAAAATCAACGAAAACAACAACAATAACAACAACAACAACAACAACAACAACAACAACAACAACAACACAACAACAACACACACACACACACACACACACACACACACACACACACACACACACACACACACACACACACACACACACACACACACACACACACATTCTACATATATTTATATGTAATTGATCATGACATCAAGACACAAAGACTTTTCACTCACCAGCTTTCCTCGAGACATGATGACAGTTACTGCTGTAGGTAGCTTTGTTTGTCAACTGACACCACCACAACCACCACCAACAAGAAGAAGAAAAATCACTGCCTGGAAAAACCAATACACCACCACACACAAAAAACCTCCAAACAAACCACGAAAAAGAAACCCTTAAAAGTTCTTCTTTATAATCCTTTTAGTTTTTTTCCACTTCACAACTCCAAACCAACAATTAATAATTGGAATCGCAAAAATCACTCCACAGTTGGCGAAACAAACAAAACAGGAAAAAGAAACACTACTACTTCACAATAATGTAGTTCAGAGCAACAACCGGCAAAAAATCCACGAATATATCTCTCTCTTTCTCTTTCTCTGTCTCTCTGTCACCCCATGTAGCTGCTGTTTCCCCCAAAACTTCAATTTGTTTTACAACGTTGACAACATAACGTAACCCACCACACTCCCCTAGCCATAATTTTTTTCACAGGATAGGCCTAACCAATGAACAATTTGTTTTTAACTAGCAACCCCGACAAAAAAGCATACACTAGACACAGACACACACACACACACTCACACGAACTCCGTGGCTGGACTTTTTGTCGCGATGCCAGCTGATTTAGTTACGTGCGTGTGTGCGCGCGCGTGGATGCGTGTGTGCAATTCGTCTCTTACTTCAGAGCACGATGGATGCTCGGATAGAGACTAAGACACACATAGAGACACACGCATGGACAGAGCTAAGAGACAGAGTGAGTGAGAGAGAGAGAGAGGTAGAGAGAGAGATAGAGATAGGCTAGGCCTATACGGTTACTTTGCAAAAGCTGCGAAAACGGCGTCAGTTTCTCGGTGGGAATTTACACGTTGTGTGATAGTCACGCGTGCGTGTGCGCGCGTGTGTGCGTGCGTGTGCTTGAGAACACACACACACCACGGTATGACAGGGCCTGCCAGAATTGTTATATGGATTTGTTTGATACTAGTATGTGTTTGTGTGGTCGTAAAAAGCGGCATGTATGTAATTACTTTGAGCTTTTTTTTTTTTTACCTGCAACAAAACTCACAAACACACCTCCTGTATCATGAGCAGGGTAGTGCTAGCGCACTGATCTACATACTATATATATATTATATATTATTATTATATATTATATGTATTATATATAATATATATTTATATATATATATTATATATATATGCCTGTGCCAGCCTGGAACAGTGTCTGGTAATGTCTGGGTTATCATTGTTATCCAGCTAAGACAGGGCAATGGCTGGGTACAGATTTTATTATCTCCTCGCGTCTTTTTTTTTTTAAAATAAAAAGGATCCCCAAACATAGGTAAAAGAATATTCACTAGCTGTATATTTCTCTTATTTTTTACACATTTTTTCAAACATCTGTGGGTTTTTTTTTTTTTTTTTTGGTGGGGTCTTTG
>CM060320.1:39839882-39844882 GCA_030674155.1 Stramonita haemastoma | reverse complement strand
CACACACACACACACACACACACACACTAGACAGCAGCCGATCAAAGTTCGAAAAAAATCTCTATGCCTTTCCTGAGATTCGAACCTATGACCTTCTGGTCGATCCGCAACCCGAGGCACTAACCACTGCATCATGACGGCTGGTTGGGATTGAAGATTTGTTAGCACGCAAAAGACCAGTGCCCATGAGGCACAGTGATAAATTCCAGTATTCCAATGACAAGGTTTTATGAAGTTCTGGGCTTTTTACCTCTGGAAATAAATGCCACGTTCTGACAGGCGATAAATGCTCACTGGGTTCAAAATACAGGGAAGATTTTTTTTTTCAGCTGCTGTGTGTATACACAGTGGAGTGGTTAACACAACAGGCTGGGAAGCAGTAAGTTTGGGTTGCTATCTGAACATGTAGGGAGCTTTGTTTGATCATGTAGGAGTTTGTTTTTTTTTTTATCTCTGACGATGACTTCTACCAAGGGCTCATCCAGGAGCCAAAATCGAGTCAGGTCAGGCTAAAGGCATAGCTGGTCCTTACTCAAAAATGGCTTGAAAATTGTCATTGGAAGATATAGCTTTTTCTCTAAGGGAGTTTTTGTGGTTTTGTTCTGAATTTTGTTGGGATTTTTTTTCTATAATCGAATCTTTGATAAATCATTTCAAAAATGGTTACATGCATTTATTTTCATCCGCTAATATTTTCTGATTAGTATTATTTCATCTTTTTGAGGGTATAAAGTAATTTTTTATTTTGAATTTTAAAAAAACACTGCAAGCTAGGTTTTTTCCCCCTGTGTTTCTTTCAAGAAATCAGATGATAATAATTACACCTTGAATAATTTCTCTTTAGGTAAGGTTTTTATTATCACACTTTGCCAGGTCTTATTTACCATAGGAGATTTATTCTATTTTTTATTTTATTCTTTTATTTCGAGGATAACGGAATAACCATTCAAGTGTTTTTTTTCATCCAGTCCCAGTGTGTATGCAGTTTTGTAAATCTTGTCATCTGTTCCCACCGGCACACAATGGCCTACTCTTACGAAAAGCGGAACAGGAATTAACGTGTGCGCAAGATGGCAGAACTAGAGCGGTGGATCTGGACGAATGGGCCATGCATTCCTTTCTTAGTAATTGTGAGGATGTCAATTTGACAAACACAAATCAAGCTGAGGCGAATACAACTTTACACTATAAGTACAAAAAGGACGCGATGACATTTTTTGACTTTTGGAGAAAAAAAAAAAAATAATAATAATTTTTTAATGCAAATACAGGCTGGAGGGAAAACTAGGTGGCGCTGCTCTGTGGTGATGTGCCCTTCCCAGGGTAGAGCAGCCTGAATTTCAATAACAGAAAAAATGTAATGACTGAAAGTGATATTAAATACGATACGATACAGTACAATACAATACAATACAATACAATACAATACAATACAGTACAATACAGTACAATACAATACAATGCAATACAATACAATACAATGCAGTACAATATAATTGCACGCAATCCAATGCATTGTAATACAGTACAATACGTACCCTACGCTAAACTACAGTACGCTACGCAGCACTACACTGCACTACATTACGCTACGCCACAATAGGCTACACTACACTACGCTACACTACACTACACTACACTACACTACACTACACTACACTACACTACACTACACTACACTACACTACACTACGATATGAGACAAAATACAATACAACTTAATTCAATACAAATAAGATTAAAACAATGCAATGCAATACAATTGAAAGCAATAAAGAAATGCAAAACAATACAAAACAGCACACTCTTTCCCGGTCATACGAAATAGTTTTGAATTTTATCTGAAACCATAGCAAACCCTCCGCAAAATGTACAACTGGCATGATTTAGATCATTTCATACGCAAAATACAGTCACCCAAGAGAAAAGCCATCAAGCGCCATTATTCAAATAGTTTGCAAATTCGGCTTTTAAAGTATACATCACCTGAGGGAAGCAAAACTGCTTACTGGACCAGAATAGGGGACAACGTATCTTAGTAGCTTGTGCTGGAACATCAGACTAACCTGACTCACCCCCCTCCCCCAAAAATTCTACACCCTCCACTCCCCTCCCCTCCCCTACCCACCCCTCCATTTACAACCCACTTCCATAACCATTCTCTTTCGTTTCTGTACTCAGTACTGCCCCCCTCCCCCCACTCAACCCCTTTCTATCTATCCTTGGAGACATATGTACCAAGAGAATGAATGTCCCCAGGCATACATTTGTCTGGAGATTCTCCTTAAGGTGTCACAAACTTCGCCCCAAAACCGAATAATTCAAGACTCCCTCTCACGCCACCAGCTTATCCCCTAAGGAATGGTCTGAAATTATGTAGTGATGTAGGCATAATATCAATTTTAACGATGTAACTGACCTGTGAATTCAGTTTATGTCGATAATCAAGACTTTATATATATATATATATATATATAATATATATATATATATATATATATAATATATATATATATATATATATATATATATATATACACGCAAAGCGTGGACATTTCTTGCCTATGGCTACTATTCCGGAAGCATGCACGGTATGGTTACCATGACGCATGCGCACCTCACCGACGATCGTGCAGTTTCGGTGAACTTGCAGGACATGGATCTTCATAATTATTCAAATAGCAATATCGCGATAAATATTCAAGCGTGGTTGTAATTGTGTTTATATTCACCTACGGTAGGGCTGATGTTGAGTCGAAGACGATATTCGTATCATCATCATGATTTTGTGTGTTGCTTTACAATATTTTTGTCCTTCCTGGACTAAGAGTTCTGAGGTTCACTCCAATAGTGAGATTTTTACGTTGGCGATCGGTTTTTTTTCCCCCATTATCAAAGTAGGCGCATTCCAACTTCAAAGATGGTGTCTAAAGTTATATTTTGTGTGCACACCTTTTTTATGTTGCCATCCGTTCCTACCTGCACGGAATGACCTACTCTTCTAAAAGGTGGAGCGGGTCTTTAACGTGTGTACAAGATGTTCTTCAGGGTCAGGGAAGGTAAAGCAGCAAGGGAGAGGAGATGGACGCTGCCCTCAATATGCTGGCCCCTAGAGAAGCTGAGGTCTCTGATGCCTCGCTCCCCTACGACCACCTAGGTTATGGGACACCTTTACCTTTTACAAGATGTTCTGCGTGCGTTTGCACACAGCACCTCGGTTTATAGTTCCATCTGAGAGACTTTTGAGGGAGAAGAGCCAGTAGCCTACTGATGTTAACTCCAGGCAGAAAAATCCTCTAAAAAGGGCGCCCCTGTGGTGGCTCGATCCCACACCGTCAGATCACGAGCGCAAGGCTCTAACCACTAGGCTATCTCTGCTCCCAGCTTTGCCATTTAAATTGTAGATTTTTGTTGCGTATCCAAGCTAACTTTTTTTCTGAAGTGTAAATGGCATTTTCTTGAAAGAAATTTTTTAGAAATTTACATTTTGAAGGGTAGAGAGGGTTTTAGGTTTTTCTTTTTGTTTTGGGTGGGGGGGTTGTTTATGTTAAAAGCCAGACTGATGTGGTATTGCCTGTTTAAGTACGGTGCTTTCGTAGTGCTGTATTCTGGTAGTGAGTTCTGGATTTACGTGCATGCCACTAGTCTTGGGAATATGTTGCAGAATAAGATTGAACTCCCGTGCATGGTCTCTTTAGTATTGAGGATGATGGTGAGGAGAAGAAGGAGGAGGAGGATTGCGACGACGACGATGATGATAATGCTATATTACCACTAATTCAATCCTCAGTACCGCTACCGCTGCTTCTGCTGCTGCTGTTGTTGCTGCTGTCACTGCTGCTACTCCTTCTCCCGACACTGCTCCTCTTCCTCATCCTCCTACTACCACTACTATCTCCATCACCACCACCATCACCACCACCATCACCACCACCACCACCACCATCACCACTGCTTCTCCTCCTCTCTCTTTCTTGCTTTATTGTCACAATATGGAGGTGTGGGGAGGATGCAAATAGGAGAAACTTCTTCCATGCATTGTGGATCTTAAGCGGTCTCCTGGGGAGGGGTGATAGGTAGTCTAGTGGTTAGAGAATTACGCTCGTGATTTAAGGGCCTGGGATCGATTCCCGGTTCGTGTCACCATCTAGACAGCTTTCCAAAGGGATTTTTCCCCTGGAGTTAATTAACATCAGTAGTAGACCCACAACATTCCACCCACCTAGGTCTACAAACTTGCCGCAGACAGAAAGCTCTTTCTCCCCTCGACGTCCTAGATGGTACAAGAGGACGGATAAAGTAAAGTAAGTAAAGTTAAGTTAACATCAGTACCGATTTTACTTCCCTAAAAGTCATTCAGATAAGACTGTAAACCGAGGCCCTGTACTGTTCGCAAAAGAACGAAGAACAGCTTTGCACACAGGTTCAAACCCGTTCTGCCTTTTGGAAGCGTAGGCCATTCGAGGCGGTAACAAAAGGGGGGAAAAAAGCCCAAAAAGAAACAAAGCAAATACCAACAAATTAAAAAACAAATCCCGCATGTATACACACTGGTGTCATGTTTTAGACATCATCCCCAAAGTCGGAATGGAATGCGGCTACCTTTATGGTGGAGCAAAAACGGTCGCACACGCAAAAAAAAAAAAAAAAATCTCACCATTGGTGAACTTCAGAGCTCTAGCCGAGGAATGAAAAAAAATAATAATAAAAAGAAGAAGAAGAAGAAGAAAGTGGTCTTAGACCCAATAGGTTATACAGTGCGTTTCATACAGGTTCCATTCAATTTTTCTATCAATACTAAACTGGCGTTTGTACATATTTATTCATTTCTTTATTCATTTATTTATTTATTTATTTATATCGAGGATAATGGAATAAGCACCCATGTGCTTTTTTGACATCCAGTCCTCGTGTGTATGCAATTCTGTCAATCTTGTCATCTGTTCCCACCGGCACACAATGGCCTTTTCTTACGAAAAGCAGAACAGATTTTAACGTGT
>CM060320.1:39812382-39834882 GCA_030674155.1 Stramonita haemastoma | reverse complement strand
TATTGTCTGTGCAATCCTGCATACTACCTCTGGCTTGGACCCTTTGTCTGATACGACGGCTCCCAAGTACTTGAAGCTTTCCGTGGCCAAAAAAAGTGTGTGTGTGTGTGTGTGTGTGTGTGTGTGTGTGTGTGTGGTGTGTGTGTGTGTGTGTGTGTGTGTGTGTGTGTGTGTGTGTGTGTGTGCATATGTGTCTGTGTCTTTTCTGTGTGTTTGTGTCTGTGTCTGTGTGTATGAGAGAGAGAGAGAGAGAGAGAGAGAGAGAGAGAGAGAGAGAGAGAGAGAGAGAGAGAGAGAGAGAGAGAGAGAGAGAGAGAGAGAGAGAGAGAGAGAGAGAGAGAGAGAGAGAGAGAGAGAGAGAGAGAGATTCTTTTTCTACAATAATTTTGCCAGGGACACAGTTTCTTGTTTGTCTATGTTGGTATGGTTCTTTTTCTTTCTTTTTTTTTTTTTTGGGGGGGGGGTTTGGCTTTTGGTGGAGGGGTTGTGTGTTTTTAGGGTGGGTGGGTATGTTGCGTACAGGAGTTTTGGTTTATCGTTTTGGCATCCCCCCCCCCCCCCCCCCCACCAACTCTGTTTCGACCTAACCATTATTCATCGTCTGTGTTACAGAACGTCAACTTTGGAGAGAAATCGAACCCCAAACCTGTCGTTTTATAGAGGGATACCTTACCACCCATATCTAGTTTTGCCTAGCATTGCTGCGAGTATTGCTGAATAGATTGATGTCCAGAAGATTAAGGAAGTATTGAACTTCGTATGTTCATTGGTGGGGCGTTATGCAAAGCTTGTCTGATTTTTTCGTATGAAATTCTGGTTTAGCCTACACGCACCCGCACGCATAAACACACACACGCACGCACGCACATACACACACACAAACACACACGCGCGCGCGCGCACGCGCACACACACACACACACACACACACACACACACATTCTACCCCCCCCCTCTCCCACCCCCCACCCCACACACAACACCCTCACCCTACCCCTACCCCCACAACCATCCGCTCTCTCCCTTCTCCCCCCCCCCCCTCTCATCATCCCCCCTCACCCCCTCTTCCACCCCTTCCCCCACCACCACCCCCTCACCCCCTTCTTCCCACCCCTTCACCCCCACCCTCACCCCCATCCCACCCCCACCATCTCTTTAGAACCCTCATCGATAAATAAATACATATATATGCATACATATATATATATATATACATATATATACATACATACATACATACATACATACATACATACATACATACATACATACATACATACATACATACATACATACATATATATATATATATATATATATATATATATATATATATATATATATATATATATATATATATATATATATCCACACACAGAGCAAAGTCGTCTTACTATACGATGTGTATCGATCTATCTCGCCTCCTAATCAATCCCTATGAGTCCAATGAACCAGAAATGTGAAACTGGACAGTAGAATTAATTAATGACTTTGCCCGTGTCCTTCCTTCCTTCCTTCCCCACTAATTGTGTGTTTTCCCTGGGGAACCATTTGCAGTTGGTTAAGGTTAGGTGAGAAAGAGAGAAGTGGTGGCGGGGAGGGGGGAAAAGAGAGGAGGAAGGAGAGAGAGAGAGAGAGAGAGAGAGAGAGAGAGAGAGAGAGAGAGAGAGAGAGAGAGAGAGAGAGAGAGAGAGAGAGAGAGAGAGAGAGAGAGAGAGAGAGAGAGAGAGAGAGAGAAGGCAAGGCAAGGCAAGGCAAGGCAAGGCAAAGCAAATTCTTTTATTCGAGGATAATGAATAAGCACTCGTGTGCTTTTTTACATCAAGTCCCCGCCCTTTTCAGGAATAACATCAAGATAAAAAGATAACCTCTAACTAAACAGCAACAATAATAATGATCCAAATACCAAGAGCAAGAAACCATACCAAGTATCAAACAACAGGCAAGAAATAAGACAGAGATACAATAATAAGGTAATGATATAAAAAGGCACTCATTCAGAAACGACAATAAGAAGTAAGAATCACTGATGATTTTGATTTAAAAAAAAAAAAAAAAGCGCTAGTGCTAGAATCTCATGATCATTATCACCAGTCTTCCTATCGCTGGCTTCAAAACCATAACCCATACCCCCTCCCCCCTCCTACCACCACCACCACCACTGAACATCACACTACAAAGCTTGCTAGCACTATCGCTACCAAACACAACGGCCCGGCGAATGCTACACCTTTCTTTAGAATTCGTAAGTCAACGCTGTATGTTATCCATCTAATCAATTTATTTATTATTTTATTTCGAGTGTAGCCAGGTGCGGTAGATCTAGTACCGGGTGCGGTAGATCTAGCGTGAGACAGCGCGACAGGGATTATCTCCCATGTGTGTATGCATGTGTGTGTGCGTGCGTGAGGGGGTGTGTGTGTGCGTGTGTGTGTGTGAGAGAGAGAGTGAGTAAGATTTTGTAAATAACACTGCTTGTATGTTAGATGTAGTGTGCTAGACTTAACGCGACCGGAGACTTGATTAGATAATATTCCATGCAATCTTATCGCTGCGTAGTATTATATTTTCGGACTCACCTGTAAATTGTGAGACACTTTGTATTTTTAAAATAAGTATCGTTAAGTGAAAGCTTTTGTTTTCAAACCGTCTTCATACGGTCTTCAAACCGACTTCATACCGACTTCAAACCTTGGTTTTCTGTACCTGAATGCTGAGTAACGAATCAAGAATGACCAGCCAGCTACCGTCTTCCCTGAGACTTCTGTTGCCCAGTTGTTGAATTGTTGCTTGAGAATTGTTGTTCCTCTCTTTCCCTAACCTGTCTTTTCCTTACCTCTCGGTACCATCACAAGTGGTACTGCGAGCAGGATTAGGGAAGGTGGAGCATTTGGGTGACAGAAGACTCAGTCCAGTCCGGAGGGAGTGCATGATACTTGACAGCAAGAAGACTAGGGAACGCATGATGCCTGGCAGAAGACGGGTGGCAGGCCAGCTGAGGGGCCACGTACCACAGCCCAAGAGCCACAGAAACGCTACCGACGCCCTCTCCAGACTTCCCTCCAACCATGGTGCTCCACGACAGAAAGGTGGTCCTGAACCTGCTGCCCAGAAAGCCTACCAGAGGCTGAAGGAGACTGCCGCCAAATGGGAGAAGTTCACTGACAAGAGAGCCTCGCACCACACCCTTCACGTTGGTGAACACGTCTACCATCGCAACTGTGTGGTGGGCAGAAACAAGATCCAGGACTTCTGGAGGTCAGACCTGCACCTAAGTGATGTTGCGTCTGTGCAGCGAGTGGCAGGTGAATACTGCGTGTGCCACCAAGAAACCCGACAGTGACAATGAACTTGTGAACACTGAGTGTGCCACCAGAGTCGGAGTTGGACGGTGATGATGCATTTGTGGACACTGTGCTGCTGCCCCTGTTCCAGCCCCGAGACGTTTACGTTTGACCCTACATGGAGGAGCCAAAGACAGTTCTACTTTGGTATGTAAATAGCTGTTTATAATTGGCGGAAGTTTAACAGAGATATATCCTGGAAAAAAAAGACATTTTGTTTTAATTTTTCATAAGCATTTGTATGTTAAAGTTTTAGTGATGTTGTTAAAATACAAGGCTGAATGAACAACGGTGTTTAAATAAGTTCCCACTGCCTGTCGTTCAGTCAGAAGTCGGAAAAAAAAAAACCAATGTATGACTGAACAGGCTTTGTAACGGAACTATTGTTAGTGGAAAGAGCTTGACTGAGGTGTTTTGCTTAAATAGCAATTTCTCTGTTGTCAGCGATGGCTCTGCTTGTTCTGACTGGCAGAAGAAGAAATTTGTCCAGATACAAATTTTCTGTAGTCGCCTGTAGCTATTGTGGTCAATGCAAAAATCTTTATATTGATCTATGAAGAATCCTGTTTATATAACAGATCTTCACTGGATTGTGGCATTGCAAGCATTGTGTATTTTATGACTACTTGTTAAAATAACATAGATCGTAAATGCCTAAGCTGTGTATTGTGTTGGATATTTTGTTTTTAAGTGTTTAATACCAGTTTGTTTTATGATTATAATGTTGAAATATTTATCATAGAAGCATAAAAATGTGGCTCATTTTATTTTGGAAGTGAAGACAGTTTGCGTAATATGTTGAATTTCATAGGTTTGTCTAGATAGCATTGATATGTCAGCGCCGACGCTGACAGTTTGTAGGGGGGAGATGTAGCCAGGTGCGGTAGATCTAGTATCCGGTGCGGTAGATCTAGCGTATGAGACGCGACAGGGATTATCTCCCATGTGTGTATGCGTGGGTGAGGGTGGTGTGTGTGTGTGCGCGTGTGTGTGTGTGTGCGCGTGTGTGTGTGTGTGTGCGCGTGTGTGTGTGTGTGTGTGTGCGCGTGTGTGTGTGTGCGCGCGCGCGCGCGTGTGTGTGTGTGTGTGTGTGTGTGTGTGTGTGAGTAAGATTTTGTAAATAACATTGTGTGTATGTAAGACACTTTGTATTTTTAAAATAAGTATTGTTAAGTTAAAGTTTTTTGTCTTCAAACCGTCTTCATACGGTCTTTAAACCGACTTCAAACCGTCTTCAAACCTTGGTCTTCACCTGTACCTGAATACTGAGTAACGAATAAAGAATGACCAGCCAGCTACCGTCTTCCCCTGAGACTTCTGTTTAGTGCCCAGTTGTTGAATTGTTGCTTGAGAATTGTCGTTCCTCTCTTTCCCTAACCTGTCTCTTCCTTACCTCTCGGTACCATCACACGAGGATCATGGAATAAGCACTGGTGTGCTTCATCTTTTCACATCCAGTCCCCGTATGCAATGCATTTTAGCAAATTTTGTTATCCGTTCCTGCCAGCACACAATGACCTACTCTTCCAAAAGGCGGAACATATTTTAGTGTGCTAACACTCATGTCATCAGTCAGTGACGTCTTTTACCTCCCGTCCTGTTCATTAATTAAATCAAAGTTTTTTTAAAATCTTATCCTCCCGACTTTAACGTCACTATCAACACTATTCTTATTGGGTGAACAGATTAAGATTACAGCTATCAATTATTATTGCTCTGGTAGGCTGATTGGTTGAATGAATGGGTGGTCGCTTTCCTTGATAATAATTAACCTAGTGAGTTAGATACTTTCTCAGCCGGCCCGTCAGATAATGAACCTGCTAATTAGAAAGTTGGTTCATTTGTCCAGTTTGGCTAGTTTGATTGATTAATTAATTAGTCTGCCAATCCTTCAAAGATTTGATTAAGGATGGTTATACCTAACGAGTTTGTTGAATGGTCAGTCCGTGTACTAGTTAGTTGATAGGTGAGTGTTTGGTTGGTTGGTTGATTCGTTGGTTAGCTGGTTGGTTGGTTGGTTGGCAGGTTGATTCGTTGGTTGGTTTCTTGGTTGATTGGCCAGTTGGTTGATGATTTAGTCAACTTTGGTTGGCTAGGTGCCTTGACTTTGGGTAAGTGGGTTGGGTGTTAAATGAGCCAGTTTAAGATTCACAAGATTTGTATCAATTGGTCGAATGGTGGCTCATTCTAATTCACTCCTTGCTTGGTTGATTGCTTGGTTGCTTGGTGGTTTGTGCGCTAGATGATTTGTTTGTTGGTTGCTTTGCAAAGTACCTCGACCTCACCCTTTGAAACTACTGTTTGCCCAGTTTATATTGTGGCTAATTCTAGTGCCTGCACAGTATGTTTCTTGAGTGGTTGTGTATATGTATCTTTCTTTCTTTTCTTTTCTTTCTTTTATTTTTTTTTTTTTGGGGGGGGGAGGGAGGGGGTACAACATTTTGATATGGACCTTGGCATTTTACTTTTAACATTAACTAATAAAGCACTTGGCAAGGGCTAGGTTTGCTATGTGAAATGTCGGGGTTTGAACTCCCGACATTTAACCTAACAGTATTTGACTTTAAAATATCAGCACCAACAGAAACAAAAACAAAATGTTTAGTGGGGAAAAGAGTAGCTTTAGGTAAATAATCAACAGAAATTTATTTTAAACACAAGGCATTAAAAAAAAAAACTTTTATATCCACTTTCTAACCTCCCCCCCCCCCCCCCAAAGAAAACAAACAAAAGCAACCCCCCTCCCCCACCCAAAAAAAAAACAAAAAAAAACAAGTCTAACAAAAACAAGCAAAGCAAACAAACCAATTTGAGTAAAGGCTCAGGGGGAAATGTAATCACTCATGAGAGAAAACAAATTAAAGGAATATCGGCAAATCTGATAAATGTCAAACAGACATAGGATAACTTGTCGAGATTCACATTTCATCAGCTTACAGAAGTTATAACTTGATATAGGCTGAAGAAAATGCCGTGGAATCTTCCACATAGCAAATCTTGTCCCCACGTGAGTATGTGGGGGGTTTTGCAATTGGTGGTGTGTTTTTTCATCATTATTTAGCGCATGTAAAAGAATTCACGGCAACAAGCAGGTTGTTCCTGGCTAAATTCTGTAGAAGAAAAGCCACTCTGACAGGGAAACATAATTATACAGTTGCAGACAGGAAAAAGAAGAAAAAAAATGGGTAGGCGCTGCACTTGTGGTGACGCGCTCTCCCTGGGGACAGCAGCCCGTATTTCACGCAGAGGAATCTGCTGTGACATATCTCTATCTATCTATCTATCTATCCCTTAGTCTGGCGACCGTGGGGGCACCCTAAAGACTTGACAACCAGTTTCCTCCATGGAGGGAACTGGCTGTGACAAAGTGGTATAAAATAAATATTTAAAAAAAACAAATAAATAGAAAGGGATAAAAAGGTGTTTCAATTCACAATAGTTTATTCCTATTAACGCTTAGAGCTATAGAGAAACAAAAAAAGCATACATATCGATAAATTGAATGATTGAAAACCAACTTTCTGACTAAGGGCAATAACTTCATACTCAGCTATTTCGCTTGATAGGTTGTCTAACCAGAGTTTAATCCCTTTACAATTAATATGTAATGTTGTGTGTGTTTATTTCATTTATTTATTTATTCTTTTATATCGATGATCATAGAATAAGCACTCGTGTGCTTTTTTTTTTTACATCCAATCCCCATGTGTATGCAGTTTGGTAAATCTTGTCATCTGATCCCACCGACACAATGGCCTACTTTTATGAAAAGCAGAACAGGGTTTCACGTGTGCGCAAGATGTTCTGCGTGCGTTCGCACACGAGGCCTCGATTTATAGTCTCATCTGAAGGACTTTTGGGGACAACTGTCGCTGACGTGGATTCTTTAAAGCCTGTTGCTCATGCTACGGGACCTCGGTTTATCGTCTAGTCTAATCCGAAAGACTGTTGGACAAGTTGAACCTTGGTGGAGTCCATCCCTCTCCTGGAACAAATAAATAAATGTTTAAAAAATAGATAAATAAATATGTAAATAAATAGAATAGTAAATAAATATACAAATAGACAGATGATTGAATGAATAGATAGTAGATGAATAAATAAGTTTGGTATTTTAACCAATATTTTTTTTGTAATTCCACAGGGCATCATCAATACACCACCACCTTCACAGCAACTGCTTCCCCTCCCTCCCCCCCAACCACCATCACTGTCACCACAACCACCCTTGTCACCATCACCACAGCTACTAACCCCCACCACCTTCGCAGCCACCACCACCGTCATTAGCTCTGTAACCATCTTCACCACCACCACAAGCCATCAAAACCATTTTTGAACTCTCTCTCTCTCTCTCTCTCTCTCTCTCTCTCTCTCTCTCTCTCTCTCTCTCTCTCTCTCTCTCTCTCTCTCTCTCTCTCTCTCACACACACACACACACACACACACACACACACACACACACACACACACACACACACACACACACACACACACACACACACACACACACACACGCGCGCACACGCACACGCACACAAACACGAAATTTTTTTTTTTTTTTTTTTTTTTTTTTTTGCTGCCTCGTCTTCTGTGACGTTCCCGTACTGCTGTTCCCACGCCGCTCATTTCAATCTCCCCGCCACAGCCATACCCAGATTCGTTGTGTCTTACCCCCGGGGTCGGGAGTCCACAAGGAGCTCATCAATATTAGGCCGCCGCGGGGCCACCAGCCAGAGGGGCCCTGCACTTCTGCTGGGTCACTTTGGTGGTGTTCAGTGGTGCCTGTTCTGAGCTAACATACGCAGGACACCACCTACTAAGCCCCCTACTAACGACAGTATTAGCTCAGTCGCGGAGCCAGACTGAGTGAGTCACCCACCCAAGGTGGCGACCACCACAACGTCCCTCCAACGACCGCCTCCCCACGAACCCCCAACCCCAAAGGCTCTGACACAAATTCACCACAGGCACAGAAGCGTATGGGGAAACCGAATCTGAGGTCACCATGAGACCAGAGCAACGGAGGCCACCGAATCAGAGGCAATTTTTATTATTGCATGATGATCAATGATGATGAGGATGATGTAACGATGCTGCTGTGGAGGTGCATCCGCTTTGAGACTACTTGACAGGGTTGTTCTCTACGCTTACTGTCATAATATATCCCGGCGTCAACCAGGCCCGAGAGATACAGACACCTGCAGTGTTGGTCAGGTAATTTGAGCAACACTCTCAAATTCGCATCCGTAAAGTGGATGAAGCTCGACTGTGTGGTCCCAGTCTCCCCACTGAGCCCACAGCACACTCACTCTGGGTAGGAGCCGGCCGGAGCCCGAAAAAATCCCTATGACTTATGGGATTCGAACCCGCGACCTTCCAGTCCGGAATCCACGGCGCTAACCACTGCGCCATGGCGGCTGGTCCAAACACGAAATTTTACTTCAAGCGCCTGTGCCCTCACATAGGTTACATTGCAAAGATCGTTCGGACAACTCCCTATGTCTCGAGCCGGAAACACCTCTGTCGTGTAAATAAGCACAGTGACGTGACTGACTCGCCGAGCCTAGGTGTGTCGGAAAACCTGTACCCTAGCCTAGCAGACCGAAGTGGGCGGGCGACTTTTCGTACACAGTGCAGAAACCTTGTGCATTTTTACGAAATAATATGGTAAGATTATCAATGTTACATCTTTTAATTAACGATCGACAGCTGTGTAATTGTGTTAATTTTTAAAATTCTTGCTTAAAATTGGGGTGAGGTGAAATGTATGTACAGGAAGGCGGGGTTCATGCACAAGTAGTAGGCTAGCCTAGGCTAGGCTAGATTTCGACAAATGAAAGAATGATCGAAGCAATGGCAGTACATTTTTGTTGTTGTTCCCATTTGATGTGCGCGAATTTAGCAGAAACGCAAGCTGTTGCCTGCCATCCAATGAAGAACCTTTTAGTGTTATTAATTATCCTTTGGTTCCGGGGTGGGTGACGTGAGCAGAGGAGAGGTGTAACACTTGATAAGTTTTATTAATAAATTGCGAATTGATCGAAATTGTTGGGTTAACTTTGTGAGCCCAGAAAATGTTGCCAAAATACCACAGGAGCAGCCTTGATCTATACTTAAAGAGACAGGTGTTAGTGTGTGTGTGTGTGTGTGTGCACAATGTGTGTGCACTATGTGTGTGCAGTATATGTGTGAGTGTGTCACTGTGTGAAATTGATCCTGAATGCATACATACATGCACACAAGCAGCTGTGTGTAATGAGTTATTTTGAAAGGTGTAACACAGGTATTGTAATTCTTTCAAAATTAGGTATGCTTTACTGAGACTATTCTGGTCACTAGATAGAAGAATGCTGGCAATAACAATACAATGAAGTATGTACTGTTGTATGATTACAAACCTTAGACTAGAGACATTTTTACATAACTGTTATCAAACTCCCATCCCCATTGGGAAAAAAACAAACTGTTACAACTTACATCCTGATGTATTATAGGCTTGTCTTTCTGCCTAATGGAGCAGAATAGCCAGGTGGATAGGACATCATCATTTTGAAGCATTTTTCTACCAGGTTGTCTTTGGTTCTGACACCACTGGTTCTGGCACCGATCTCTAGTAACTGAAACAGTGAAAGTCTTTCAGATGAGCTAAAGATGGAGCCCCTGTGTATAGAATTTTAATGACCAGTGTACACACACAACACACACACACACACACACACACACACACACACACACACACACACACACAACATACTCACAACTCACTCTCATCTCACTCACTCAGTCACACTCACTCAGTTCACACTTCACTCAGTCACACCCACTCACTCATCACTCACCTACTCACACACATCTTGCACACATGTTAAAAACTTATCTGCTTTTCACCTTTACTTTAGAAGGGTAGGCTAGCAGAGGCCAGTGGTCATTATACATTATATGTAGGCCAGTTGAGCCTAAGGCGAGTGAGGGACACACTAGATCAGTAGATATACCCAGCATATATGCTCCTTACTTTACTAGACAGGATGGGGTTCCACTAGGTTCAAGCTGACCAGGAGAAATAAATACATATGTTTAGAAATGAGGTGTGTGACACAAGAAAGCAACAAAAAAAGCTAACTTGATCATGAATGCATTCCATTATTCATGAAACTGTTGTGCCTGACCCTGTGACAGTAAATAACAAGAAGCCAGAGCTCTGCTCGTTCTGGTGATAAAAGAGAGACTATTGATTGACTGATCATCTCAGTACAGTGGCCGTGCTGTGTTTTACCAGATAAGGAATTATTCATCAAGTTGTTAGCCAGACTAGAACTGAATGCCTAGTAAGTTACTTAGTGGTTCTATGGAGGCATATCGACCCAGTTGTCCACTGGGTTTGTTTTTGGGTGGGTTTTTTTTTTAATTTCTGATGTTTTGTATTTTCTGGGTTAAAGGTTTATTTCAAGAAATTTAGTGATTGTTTACATAAAAATCATATCAGTATATTACATAATGTACATGTGAACCTTCCAAAGAATTTTTTGGGGTAATGAAGTTATCAGTTCTACACAAAAACTTGTATTATACCACAATGGCGTTCTGGACTGTGGTTTTAAAGATTACAGATAAATAATGACTAAAAAGCGTGTTTTTAATGTATAGAGAATTGTCATGAGCATTGTAAAATTGTACACGATAATGTTTGTGTGCATTTACGGCATCTTCACATGTAATGATGTAGTGTTATAAAATGCATGTGTACACATAGACATCGAGACAAAGACACACCCCCACACACAACTCACCACACACACAGACACCACCACACACACATACACAGACACACACACACACACACACACCACACACACACACCACACACACCTAGTACCTACCCCCCTCTCACACACTATACATGTCCATTATCTATATCATATATGATATAACAATATGCATACAATGAGAGAAGAAGAATTATGCATACATGTAAGATATAAATTATACTTATATTATCAATAATGATATCACCAGTAGTCACTGTATGGAGTTAAGCATGTTATAACACTGCAAACAAAAACAGCAGTTTAGAACAATTGAAGAGTGATAGTTGGGGGTGGGGGGGGGGGGGAGAATGAGCTTTTAATTCTAGTATCATTAGTAATGTGTGTTTCACAATTTCTGCCACTCTTTTTTCCACTTGAAATTTTTGTTTCATAATCCTCTTTTATTTTTACATGTAATGTTTTCCTTATAGTTTATGTGTAATATTTTCCTTATAGTTATGATTTATGTTCCAGAAAGTGGAAACAATTGGATTATGCATTGTTCTTCTTCAAATACTTCTTGTTATCGCATGAATGAGTAGTGTTAATTAAATTTTTGTCATTAATTTCTCATTCTTGTTTCTTTTCATTCTGAAATTGATTGTGTAAAACAAAATGTTGATGAAATTGATATTTAAACCACAAAAATGATCATTGGAGAATCAAATTTCATAAAAATTTTATTAGTCTTGTTCTGCAATATAGATTTAAACAGTGCAAAAAGGTGTAAAAAAAAATAATAAAGAATAAATAATAATGTTGAAGCATTGGCTGTTGCCGTGTTGGATTTTTATTTTTTATTATTAAATGAAACAACCATCATTTTCTTAACTCACACTGACAATGTTCTTTGAATAATTGTTTCAGGCAAACAACCTCACAAGAAAGAAGGTGAGTACAGGAGAATTTTCACCATGATTTATACTTGATATTGATATTAATAGAAACAGGATCAGGGAAAAAATTGCAATTATGGTTTTTCCAGAAGTGTGGCTGCATGGGGTGTTATAATATTTCTTAAACATTCCACCAGGTCTGAGCTCTCGATTGAAGAAAAAGGGGGGGGGGGGGGGTACATTATATACTATATATCAGTAGTAAGAATCAGCTGACAAATTGTATTCTTTTCTTTTCAAAATGCACGCCCCCCAAAAAAAAAATAATAAAAAATAAAAGCCCCAACAACATGCCCCCCACCAAAAAACCAGCAATTAATTATTTTCTTGAACTTTGTTTTATTTTAAAATCTGTCAAAGAATAATTCATTTCGTATCGTTGCTGATGGTCACCAACTTTAACTCTCTTAGTCTCATATAGTGAACTGACAATATCAACTTCCTGTTCATGGAGGGATTTGGCCAAAATGAGCTGAAATGGGTGGGTATGTTTAAAATGTAATATCTCTCATACTATAAAACAGAAACTGCATGAAATTTGAGAATAGTGTTGGAAATGATTGTTACATTAGGTTGCATTATTTTTCTTACGTGTTTGTACCCTGTGTTAAAAGTTGTTTGCTTGTTTTGTCCGCAATATTATGTAATCTCTAGTAAACAACTTAATTAAATACAATAATTGCTGTGAGTGGTGTTTCCATGTATTCTGTATGAAAACACTGCAATATTAAAACACAAACATTCTCCTAAGGTGTCTAAGTGTGATGACAAGAGAAAAGTTTCCTTTGGCATATCAGTAAAAAGCATGGCTTGTGATACCATTTCAAGCAGTCAGGACCAAATGAACTGCACTTCGGTGTTAGACAGATGTACTGCACTTTCGAAGTGGTTCAGGACCACGATGTTACTGCACTTTTGAGTGGTTCATGATCCAAGATGATACTGCTCTTTGAGTGGTTCAGGACCACGATGTTACTACTGCACTTTGGTGGATTCATGACCATGATGATACTGCCTTTCAGTTCGAGTGGTTCAGGGACCACGATTAATACTGCTCTTTTGAGTGGTTTAGGACCCAGGTTTTACACTGCACATTGCGAGTGGTTCACATGCACTAAAGAGTTTTTCCACACTGTTCAGAGGTGCAGGAGGCTTTCACCATGCACTAAAAGTTTTTCACACTGTGTTCAGAGCTGCAGGAGGCGTTTCACCATGCATGCTTCCACAACTGTCGTTCAAAGCTGCAGGGGGTCTTCGCATCCATGCCGCTCCTCACCACAGATCAACGTCAACCTGGCATGGCAGTTGCTCCATAGAGCCACAGGAGTTAGCTGCCTGACAGGTTTGAAAGCAGTATTGTGTGTGTGTGTGTGTGTCTTGTGTTTGTCTGGTGTGTTTTGTGTGGGGTCTGTGTGGGGGGGGGGGATGTGTTGGTGTGATGTGTGTTTGGTTGTGTGTGTGTGGTGGTTGTATGTTGGGAGTGTGTGTAGTGTTATAGTTAAGTCATAAAATGATCTTTATTAAGGGTAAAAGATTTAAGTTGACACAGTTGCTGTCTAAGCGTTCCGACAAAGAGAAGGATAAAGAGAGAAGCAATATGATAATACAGCATAACACAGCCACAAAACAAACCAACAACAACAACAAAACTTGATGTGACTTTACCCAGATTTGAGACACACACACCACTCACACACACACACATAAAAAAAGATATGATCAAAAGAAGCAAGTGTGAATAACTGAAGGGAAAAAAAAGTAACTTTTTTTGTTTTGTTTTTTTTTATTATTGTTTTGCTTTTTTAAATTAACCGTAACGTGGAAAAAATGGTCAATTTCTTTTTTTCTTTTCTTTTTCATCCTCACAGTACAGTTCCCCCAGCTCACCCAGCTGTCAATGGGTACCTGCCCTCTTTAGGGTCAGGGAAGGTAAAGCAGTGAGGGAGAGGAGATGGGCTCTGCCCTCAATAATATAACTGGCCCCTAGAGAAGCTGAGGTCTCTAACACCTCGCTCCCCTATGACCACCACACAGGTTATGGGACACCTTTACCTTTACCTGTCTATCAATCTATCCCTTGGTCTGGCAACCGTGGGGGGCACCCACAAAGACTTAACAACCAGTTCCCTCCATTCCTCTCTCTTGTTCTGCCTTTCTCAGGGTTTTCTCGAGTTCTAGGCCTGTCCATTCGCTTGACATTCATAACCTGAAGAGAAAAAAAAAAAGATCATTTCTTTTTTTCATCCTCAACCACAGTGCACAAATCCAACATCACTCAGTAGGGCCTAGTGCAAGAATGCTAACTTTAGCGCGCTCCTTCCTTTTTTGACCTAGTCCATGTGCAGTGCTCAAATGCAATGGCCACATCCGGGCTGGGATTGGGTGGAAATAATTTAGCAAGCTGAGAGGAGCTGAAAGTGGGGGAGGAAGGGAAACTGACAGCTGTGTCACGCTTAGTTAATGTAAGCGCTTTGATTTGGTTTTTTACAAGATATAGCGCTAGATATAAGTTCCATGTATTATTGTTGTTACAGGCAAGAAAACGCTGACCCTGCAAGAAGTGGACGCCATACTGACCAAGTACGACTTCGCCCCGGAGAGTTCGGACAACCTGGTGAGGCGTTCCGCATCTTCGACAAGGAGGGGGCAGGGATGATCGACACCAAGGAACTGCGCCACATCCTGACCAACCTGGGGGAAAAGCTGACGGAGGAGGAGGTGGAGAGATGATCCGCGAGGCCGACATCACCGGACAGGGCCAGGTCAACTATAACGGTCGAGTTGAGGGTGGATGGGGGGTGGGGTGGTGGGGGTGTTGAGGTGGAGGGGGGGGGGGGGTTTGGGGGGTGGGGGGGTGGTTGGGGTGTGGGAATGGTGAGGGGGGGGGGATGGTTTGAGTGTGAGGGGGATGATGGGGAGTGAGGGCCGGGATGGTTGTGGGGAGTGGGGGGAGGGGGGGGGGTTGGGTGGGGGGGGGGGCTGCACAGTGCCCCAATTTTTTTTTTTTCTTTTTTATACTACACTTAACGTCATAGCAAATTTCTCTGTGTTGAAATTTGGGCTGCTCCCGGGGAGAGTGCGTCGCCTTAAGTGCAGCGCCTACCCTTTTTTTTTCTTCTGTCTGCAACTGTATTTGTTTCCCTATTGGAGTGGCTTTTTTGTACAGAATTTTGCCAGGGACAACCCTCTTGTTGCTGTGGGTTCTTTTACATGCGCTTAATAATTATTTGTTACACACGGGACCTCAGTTTTATGTCTCATCCGAAAGACTAGCACCCAGACCACCACTCACAGAAGTGATAGCGAACTGACATATTACCAATTCTGTTGAAGCTGTTGAAATGGAAGGAAGTTTGTGTTTGGTGCCTACAAGCATGGCTTGGGTTTTACTGCGTTCAGTTGTAACTCTGTAGAAATCGAACAGTCTTAACCTTCAGCTATAGCGTCCATCAACTTTTGTATTGGTGAAAGAAAAATGTTTAGGATTTTGTCTGCTGTGTGTCCTGCTCTCCTAGGGACCTGTGTTTCAAATGTTCCTGTTGTGGAAACAATAGTAACCACAACAACAGTAACAATCAAATTCAAATTAAAAATATTTTATTATCTCATAGAGAAATTCATGAGTTTGTTCATGTTTGTTTCAGACTTTGTACGGGTGATGGAGAATGGGTTATAATGGGACGTCACCAAGAGCGACTTAGGCCCTTTGGAGAGGGAGACCGGACATGCCATAAACACTTCGTGCAAAATCCATTTCAGTCCATGACCCGGGCAGTCATGGACATCATTCTGTCTCTCTGAATGAACTGTGTCCATTCTGTCTCTCTGAATGAACTTTCTTGTGGGCCTGTGTTCATAGTGGGGCACAGATGTGGATCTATGTTTTGAAAGCTGTGTCCCTCTTTCCCTGTAAAACCTGTCTCCGTTTCTCTTGCTGCTTCTCCCTTTTCATGTTTTTCTACCCTGTCATCATTTTTTTCTTTTTCCTCAGTCCTTACCTCTGGGGGTTTTATTTAGGTTTTTTGTTGGGTTTTTTTTTTTGGGGGGGGGGGGGATTGTATTTTAAGTGTATGTTGCTACTGATGAAAAAGAGAAATGGTGATTTTTCCACGTGCAGAATGTGTTGAGGGTAAATGATTTCTCATTCGTTCCGAACTTGTTGTGAAAAGCTGAGTTACTGCCAAGATCTACCTGACCCTCTTATTGTTCAAGAGAGTTTTCATCCTCGGTTTTATTAACTTTATCCTTGAAAAGGTAAAGGAAGATACTATGTTCCTGTCATGTACTTAGTTTACATTTTGGGTGAAGTAAAAAACGGAAGATAAAGACAAAGAAGACCCTTCAACCTCATCCTAAAACAAGAAACGGAGAGTTCATTTTGAGTATAACAACTGATGATGGCATCAGTGCATGTTTGGTGTCACTTGACTTCCATCAGTCAGTATAAAATTTGTCTTCATGAGCATGCGAACTTTACATGGTTTGTTTTTTTTGGGGGGGCGGTTATTCAGAAACCTTATATTCTTTTCCTTCTAACTCCCTGACATTATTGTTCCTGGGTTTTTTTCAGCAGCATTTCTGTACGGTCTTTGACATAGCTCCTTTGTGGTCACACATTGTTTTTGGTAGACACTCTCATGTTTTGAGTGGGTAGATGATGCACCTATGTTACATGGTGGTTGGGTATGTGTGTATGTATGTAATGCGTGTACAATTTTTGTCCAAAAAGAATACATATCATTATCCATAATATGAATTCAGCATAGTATGGTTTACGGTTGCGGTTAAGAATCGATGGAGAAAAGTGTCCTCATTGATGCAGCATTCAGAGTTTGTTTTTGGGGGGCTGGAGTATTGGTTTATTTTATTGACACTCAAAGCCTTACAAGGCTTCAAGGCTACAGCAATCAGTTTTTGTTTTGTTTTTTGGGGAGGGGAGGGAATCTTTACTGGTATAATGCGACAGATCAAAAACACACTTTCTCTTAAGAGTGTGAGCATGTATCTAGTCCAGACTATTTCAGTGAAATTTACTGTTCAGTCACACGGTTTTTACACAAAAATGGAGATCAATGGTCAGTTTTGATTTCTTAACTTTTTTTTTACAATATATAGTGTTGCATAGGTTTTCTAAAAGGGGGAGGGTTGTTTGTTTAGGTTTCTGAAAAATTATTATCACAAGTACATATTTATGAATATGCAATGTTTGTGTCCTGTCTCTAGGTAGATTGTGTTACTATAGTTATGTTGTCTGGAGGGTTTACCTGGGAGATTTTTTTTTTCTTGAATATTTTACTGGATTTGTAGATTGCACAGCTGTTCTGTAATCTTTAGTAATAGCCGCTGTTCGGGTATTAATAATTATATATTTGTGCTTTTAAATGTATGTGATATAAGTATCTTTTAGCAGCTCTGGCTGGGTGTTTTTGCCAGGGTTTTTTGTAAGCAGAGGGGTAATAAATTAATCGGGATGTGATAATTATCGTAATCATTTCAAAATTTTTATGAGCAGTTAGCGCTAAAGAGCAAAATAATATATATGATCGATGCAATGAAGTTCTTCTAAAAAAATCATGAAAATTTTCAACACATATCTATGTTCATAATGATGATTACATTGGAGGTAAATCATGTTAAAAAAGTGTATTCAATTTATGTCGCCTTACGGTGTGAACTACTTAACATTTAAAACTATTTATTTTCATCTGTTTGCCACAATGATAATATGTCCTTCAAGGAATACATCATTTTTTCTGGATTATATGTTTATTAATTATGTGTCATTTCAAATTTAACCATCAGGTTTGTAAGTTAAAAACAAGTTATCACTTTCTTCCAAATCAGCATCATTTGTTTACCATAATATTGAAGTGAACAACTATTTTCTTACCTACTTTTTCATCAACTGGTAAACGTGGGTTTTTAGATTTTTTAAAGCAATGAAAGCAGCTCCAGATTAATGGTTTTTATAGCATGGTGGGTTTTGTTAGCAAGTCATTGATGGGGAAACAAAATATATAGCAATATTGACACTGACATGAATTTTTTTTTCTCTTTTTAGTACCTTTTTGGATTGTTACAGGTAGTTTAACGCCTCTTGTTTTTTTTGTGCATGTTAAGTTGCACGTTAGAATTTTAGTTTAGATAAACAGTTATTGTTTAGAGATTTTTTAAAAGTTTGCTTGTGTGATAACATGAATTTATAGAAGTTTTATTTTTGTATATTTCCAGTATCATGTACAAAATAAAATATGAATATACTGTACTTTGATACTTGTTGGGTCTGGTGGTATTTGGTGTGTGTGTGTGCGTGTGCATGTGTGTTGTGTGTGTGTAATTGTGTGTCTGTGTACGTGTGAGTGAGCTTGCATGTGTGTGTTTATGTGTGTGTGTGTGTGTTCACACCATGTCAAAACATTAACAATCTCCAATTCCATTTTGCTATCAAGTAAGGGAAGAAAACAAACTGCATGAATGACACCTTTATGATGCTCTGGTGCTGCTACTCTCACTTCACTCGTCCTGATCTTGCCATAAACACAGACCCACATCAAGACCTCTTCAATTGTACTTTTAAAGCCAGTAGTTCCTAATTGCCTCTCTCTCTCTCTCTCTCTCTCTCTCTCTCTCTCTCTCTCTCTCTCTCTCTCTCTCTCTCTCTCTCTCTTCTCTTGTAACAAGTGGGGTGTGTAGTGCCTGGTCTTCTCCTATGCTTGTATGGTAGGGGTAAGTTGGGGAGGGGAAAAGATGTTGAGGGGGGGATAACAGACAGGCAGATAGACTCTTTATAACCAACAGATGGTAAGGAAGAGTCACAGGTCTTACCTGCCCCTCTTGAGTGAAGCAGGAATCATGAACTATATTTATTTATTTATTTATTCTTTTATAATAATAATAATAATACATGGAATTTGTATAGCGCTATATCTTGCAAAAACAAATCAAAGCGCTTGCGTTCGACCTACACAACACACAATCAGCAACAATTTACAGTTTTGACAAATTCGAATGTACACACACGCACACGCACGCACACACACACGCACGCACGCAGCACGCGCGCGCACGCACACACACCTACAAACGTTATGCACTTTGGCAGGTGGATGTTAAAGGCAGGGACAGGTAAGAGATGGAAGCGGAAGGAGAAAAACTTAGGTTTGAAATAAGTGTGTCTTGAGGTTGGATTTAAAAGTGTCATAAGTAGGCTTTTGCCGGAGGGAGAGAGGAAGGTCGTATATTTATATCGAGGATAATGGAATAAGCATTCATGTGCTTTTTTACATCCAGCCCCCATGTGTATGCAGTTTTGTAAATGTCATCTGTTCCCACCGGCACACAATGGCCAACTCTTACGAAGCCGAACAGGATTTCACATGTGCACAAGATGTTCTACGTGCGTTCGCACACAGGGCCTCAAGTTTATCGTCTCCTCTGGAGGACTTTGGGGAGAGTTTCTTTAAAACCAACAGTTGGTAAGGAACAGTCACAGGTCTCCCTGCCCCTCTTGAGTGAAACAGCCATCATGAACTATAGAACAGGAGACAGCAGATGGTAGGTAAAGGTAAAGGTGTCCCATAACCTAGGTGGTCATTGGGGATCGAGACATCAGAGACATCAGCTTCTCTAGGGGCCCGCACGTTGAGGACAGCGCCCATCTCTTCTGTGTGTGTGTCCCTGTGTGTGTGTGTCCCTGTGTGTGTGTGTGTGTGTGTGTGTGTGTGGTGGTGTGTGTGTCTGTGTGTGTCCCTGTGTGGTGTGTGTGTGTGTGTGTTGTGTGTGTGTGTGTTGTCCTCTGTGTGTGTGGTCCCTCTGTGTGTGTGTGTGTCCCCTGTGTGTGTGTGTGTCCCTCTGTGTTGTGTGTGTGTGTGTCCCTCTGTGTGTGTGTGTGTGTGTGTCCCTTGAGTGTGTGTGTGTTGTGTGTGTGTGTGTGTGTGTCCATGAGTGAGTGAGTGAGTGTGTTGTGTGTGTGTGTGTGTGTAGACATTTTGTGTTGAATTAGTTCGAATTACTTATAACAAGAAGGTGATTCATTAATTATGCATTTCTTAGCTTTTACGACAGGTGTGTTAGGTCTAAATCTAGGTGGGGGATGGGGGGGGGGGGGTATTTGATTGGATTATACTGTATTATATTGTACACTTCACTTGGGGGGGGGGGGGGTAATCATCTAGATGTCAAAATAATGGAACAAATCAAGGGAAATAAACTACGCTGTCAGTGATTTTGCTCAGCAAATTTGATTACTTCCCGTTGACCATTAACATGGGGTCTCTTTTTTTTTTTCTTTTTAATAAGGGTGGGGGGGGGGGGGGGGTTGTTATTGTTGGTTGGGGGTTTTTTGTTTGTATTTGTTTGTTTGGAGTTTATTCTCCTGGATTTTGGTGGGCTTCTCCTTTTGGATCAGGGTATGTGAACAGCAATACAATCATTGTCTATGGCAAATGTTCATCAAACCTTGTAGAAGAGTTTCGTCGTTCATTTTCTAAATTCTATTAACCTAAAATTGATTAATTGAAATGTGTGATGGGTGGAATGAGTTATTTAAACATTTGTATGTTGGTTTTTTTCGTGATTTGTATAAAATTGTGGTCCCACATTGACAATTGCAACGAACACTGAAAAATAGTGTTTGTGCTTTTGACAGTGTGTGTGTGTGTGTTTTTATTATTTTTTATCTATTTATTTACTCTTCTGTATTTTATTTCTTTTTTTTTTATTAATTCTTTTATGTCAAGGATAATGGAATTAGCACTCATGTGCTTTTTTTTACATCCAGTCTCCATGTGTATGCAGTTTTTGTAAAGCTTGTCATCTGTTCCTACCGGCACACAATGGCCTACTCTTACGAAAGCGGAACAGGATTTAACGTGTACGCAAGATGTTCTCGTGCGTTCGCACACGGGGCCTCGGTTTTCTCATCGAAGGACTAGTGGGGAGAAAGTGGAGTCATGCACTGATGTTAACTCCAGGGTGGGATGATCTACCCGAACGGGAATTCGAACCCAGTGTCGTGAAATTGCTCGAGCGCAAATGTTCTGACCACTAGGCTATCCCGTTCCTTCCCTTGTTGATATGATGAGAATGGAAGAAGTGTAGTCAATGGCCTATACTACATGCCAATCATTCCTTTAAAAAGATTCGGGGAAGATGAGTGGAGTGTTTGTAAAATATGTGCTTATTTGCTATCCCACTTCAGCGTTAATGAGATCACATGTTTGTTAACAGCCTCTTTGTGTGCATTGCAGTGACAAACTTCTGTGGCCATAAATGAATTCCATAGTGTTCATTAGAGATGAAAGTTCCTTTTTTTTGTGCTGCAGTATCTCATTAGCATCTACCCTCTATAGTCACAGACAGAAGTGACAGCAGCACTGATAATTAAAGGAAAACACTGTTTTGTTAATCAGTGTTGGTTATTGATGTTCATTGATGGGTTGTTGTTTTTTTAGTTGGTTACATACGTGATAGTATTCTCAATGACCAAAAAAAAATAAAGTGCATTGGTGGCTTAAAATCCCAAACAAACAGAGTTGACTACTAAAAGGCAGAAACAGAAAGTAGGTGGGTTTTTTTATATTATTTATTTATTACTTTCTTTATTCTTTATATCGAGGATAATGGAATAAGCACTCATGTGCTTTTTTTTCATCAGACCCCGTGTGTATGCGTTTTGTAAATTTGTCATCTGTTCCCACCGCGGCACACAATGGCCTACTCTGACGAAAAGCGAACAGGATTTAACGTGTACTCAAGATGTTCTGCGTGCGTTCGCACACGAGGCCTCGGTTTATAGTCTCATCCGAAGACTTTTGGGGAGAGTGGAGTCAGCACTGATGAGTGTGTGTCTGAGAGAGAGAGAGAGAGAGAGAGAGAGAGAGATGAGAGATGAGAGAGAGAGAGAGAGAGAGAGAGAGAGAGGAGAAGAGAGAGAGAGAGAGAGAGAGAGAGAGAGAGAGACAGACAGACAGACAGACAGACAGACAGACGAAGACAGAGAAGAGACAGAGAAGAAGAGAGAGAGAGAAGAGAGAGACAGAGAGAAGAGAAGAAGACAGACAGACAGACAGACAGACAGAGAAGAGAGAGAACAGAGACAGACAGACAGCAGACAGACAGACAGACAGAAGACAGAAGACAGACAGACAGACAGAAACGAGAGAGACAGAGACAGAGAGAGCAAACAAACAAACAAAAACGTTTTCTTTTTTTTCCAACCATTAATGTTTTTTTTCGACAGTAACCGAGTTTGTATCGAACATACTCCCTTGCATATTAATAGCATCGTTTCTCAATCGCTCAGTGCAGTTTCACAGTCGATGTAAAGTGGTATGTGCGATTTAAAGACTCTGGATTTTCTTACTACCCCCAAATCGTGTGTACCGCTGCTGACACAACCGTCCATCAAACGTGTGAAGGAGTATTATAGCTGCTTCATCTTCACCTTCA
>CM060320.1:39802382-39807382 GCA_030674155.1 Stramonita haemastoma | reverse complement strand
ACACACACACACACACACACACACACAGGAAGGACGGAATAACCTGGTGGTCACAGTGATGCGGTCGTGATCTGATGACCGGGTTCGGATCCCCCTTCAAGGAGATATTTTCCCCTGAAGTTAACATCAGTACCGAATCCACTCTCCCTAGAAGTCCTTCGGATGAGACTATAAACCGAGGTCCCACAAAACACCTTGCGTACATGTCAAAACCTGTTCCGCATTTTAGAAGAGTAGGCTGTTGTATGGCGGTGGAAACAGATGACAACATTTACAAAATAACTGGTTACCCTGCCTCATCACTGATGATGCTATTTGTACTGAAAGAGTGCCCGGCACCCCAAACAGATAGATACTCCCAATTATTGTGGTTCGGAACCAATCTCCTATGTTACTGTCATAGTAGATTGCGCTGGTTGCCTTGTCATAGAGGTATTGCATGGTTCTGATCAGGTTGGCATTGCTGTTATACAGCCTCGTGGCTGCCCACAGAGCTGCATGCCGGACTCTGTCGAACGCCTTCTTAAAGTCTACAAAGACGTTGTAAAGATCTTGCTAGTGTTGTATGTACTTTTCACAGAATATTCTAAGGTTGAGCATTTGTTCTGTTGTGCTCCGACACGGTCTGAAAACCTGCCTGCTCTTCTTTGATGATGTCCTCAGCTTGATGCTTTTATCTGTAGAGCAGGATTCTTAGCATGACTTTGCTTGGATGACTGATCAGGCTGATGGTGAGGTATTTTTTTTGCAGAGTTGTAAGTTACCTTTCTGCGGGAGAGTGATAATCAGAGAGTGTGTCCAAGGTGTTGGCCACTCCCCTGGCTACCATATCTTTTTGCAGATGGTGAGTAACACCTCTGTTATGGCCTCTCCTCCTAGGAGCCTTGACCAGTTCTGATGGAATGTTGTCCGCTCCTGCTGACTTCCCTTCCTTTTGTGATTTTATTGCGCTTTCAACTTCCCGTGGGATGGGAAAGCTGCTGTTGTTGGTTGGTGAGGAATATCTTACACCTTGGGGTCTCCTGTTGCTCTGTGTGTGTACAACTCAGAGCAGTACTCTGTCCACCTCTTTAAAATATCTGGTTGTTCTGTGAGACATATCCCTGCTTTGTCTTGAATGGCAGCGGTTCTCCCTTGTTTTGAGCTTGTCAGGTCTTTCACAAGCTGGTAAGCTTTCTTGCTGTTGTTGTTTTGCAAATTTTCTTTGGACACCGTTGCATTGTTCTTCAATCCATGTCGCTTTTGCTTTTCTCATGCCTTTTTTATCTTGTTGATTGGTTTCTATGTACAGTTTTCCACTCTCTGCCTCTTTCTTCCTTTGCTTCAGTTCTCTGTGTTTGTCGCACAGCTTCAGTGTGTCTTCTGTGACCCAGAGCTTTTCAGTTGGCTGGTGTTTGCCAAGGACGTTGCTAGCTGTTTCAGTCACTGCAGTGTTGAAGCTGTTAATCAGGGTGTCTACTTCAGTGTCCTGGTTGTCGAGAAAGAAGAGTGGGGAAAATGTTCCTCCCATCCTTGCTTTGAAGTTTTCTGGGTCCTTCAATCATCGTGCTTGTTCTAGTTTCAGTTTAAATTGATTAGCACTATGAAGCCTCAAGAACAAAAACAACAAAGCAAAAGCATTTCAGGAACAACAACAAAAAAAACTAGAACGTTTTGACTCTCACCCCATCCATCTCCCAACCCCCCAAAGTTTTTAAGTTTACGCAAGAACCAACATTTTCACAAAAATAAATAATCAATTATATCTTTTTTCCAGACAAAAAAAAAATCACCAGACAATGATAATTACATGAAAACACTATGTGCAAATTTTCCCTGAAAGAGTTATTAGTTCCCACGCTGGTAATGACAGGTGCAATGGCATCACTTGTCACTGGCAGACGACATTTTGGCGCGCTAGTAAAACTGTGAGGCACATGTGTCTAAAACCAGGCTGCTTCAGCCTTATAAAAAGCAACAGCCATGCGGTTTAGAGCGCAGTTTGAACGACCGAAGATTAACCAACAACAACTTACCAACAACTTAACGGTCTACAGAACCTACAGTTTCTCCTTTTTTCCACCGTACATTTCAAGCCACAGGGGTTTACACTACCAAAGATGTCAACCGTATCTGTTTCTCAGAAGCTGAAAGATCAAAATGGTCAAGGTGAGTTGGTTTATTTGTTTGGATGTTGTTGTTGTTGTTTACGTTCCTCGGCTAGAGCTCCTAGGTTTACCAATGGTGAGATTTTGCTTATGTGGACCATTTTTGCCCGCCATGAAGGTAGCTGAATTCTGACTCTGGGGATGTATGTTGTGTACTTTCGAGTTTCCATAACCCACCGAACGCTGAAATGAATTATGGGATCTTTAACGCGCAGAGTTGGTCTTCTGAATGTGTATATACACGAAGGGAATCAAGGCACAGGCATGTCTGCACTTGGGGTTGACCGGGGAGATTGAAAAAATTCCCTACCTTTGATTTACCAGACGCCGCTGAGATTCAAACCTACGACTTCATGGACCCATGTATTTGAATTCGAACTGTCCTAACCACTCAGCTATGGTGTCTTCGAGGTGGTTTTATTATTCAGATTCTTGAAGATGGGATTTTTCTTCTTCTTCTTTTTCTTCTTCTTCGTCATCATCATCATCATCATCATCATCTTCTTCTTCTTCTTCTTCTTCTTCTTCTTCTTCTTCTTCTTCTTCTTCTTCTTCTTCGTCGTCGTCGTCGTCGTCGTCGTCGTCGTCATTATCATCATCGTCATCATCTTCTTCTTCTTTTTCTCCTTCTTCTTCTGTGTTCCCTGACCATACTAAATTTTGAGTTTGGTCAGGATGGCAAAGTCTGCAGTTCCTCAGTTAGACCTTTTGAGGTTTATCAGTGGTGAGAACTTTGCGTGTGCGACTGGGTTACCACCCCCCCCCCCCTCCCCCTCCCCCCACCATTCAGGTAGCCGCATTCGGACTTCGGGGATACATTTGGGACTTGAACTTACCAGTTTGCCAAGATAGTTTGTTGATACCCCCTGCTACCTCCGATCTGCAACAACTGCTATGGGTTCTTTTGATGTGCACAAATCCGTATGGACATGGTTGGTCTTCCAAGACAGCTTAACGGACTATTTAACTAACACTAACTATTTATCTAACACTTTTCCAGCAGACACTTTCCATCATGCCGTATCTTTCATGAATAAAATAGGCATGTCGAGAAAACAAGCGCAGTTTTGTCAACTTTTTCATTGTAGCCTAATATCTGTTGCAATGAGATGGGATCAAACAAAAATAAATAAATAAATAAACAAATTTCAAAAGTAAAAAAATAAATAAAAGAGATAGGACCCAGTGAAAAGTTACACTGGTACCTCTTAAAGCTAGAAAATCTGTAAGGTAATGTATTTCACTTGTCAGATCTTGTGTAACTAGAGACCGATAACTTTTAAGAGATTGCAGTACTGGCTTCGAATTGATACATAATAGAACTGGAAGTATTGTCCTGGGAAAATCAAGTAAAGAATTCAAAGCCATCAAAATAGCAGTAAGAATGGAAAGATTTCTTCCAGGGTGGTACAACTATTCAACTTTTAGAGAAGGAGTGATGAAGGCTGCATCTGCCTCAGTACTCTGAAGAAGGGACCCATCTATACAGATTTTCATATGTGAAGGATACTCCGTTATTTTAATTATGTTCTTTCACATAGGTGCTAATAATATGACTTTCTCTTTTTTAAAGACGGAATATTCAATATTATTGAAGTTAGTTCTTTGAACTTCCCATGATGGACAAGAAAACGGAGGCATGAGCCGGCCTATCTATTTTGGGTTCACGTCAGACCTTTTATTCAAATACTATATCGTAGCGGGGCTTTATGTCAATAGATATAATAGACATCCGTCAGTCTCGGAAGTTGCGCTCTAGGCTCAAGAGCGCAAAGCCTGGTGGGTAAGTAAGTATGACAGGCAAGCTGTTATCCATGCAGCAGACCCCCCCCCCCCCCCCCCTCTCCACGTTGCTGGAATGGTCCATTGGAAAGGCAATCGCCGATACGAATGTTTCCAGTGCCGTCGCAAGAGCCACCAGAACGTTGCCATAGAAGATTCAAACCACCCTGGAGACCCCAACTCCCCTATTTTTCCTCAGGAGTGGTGTTTAAACACGACACCTATCTGCATGCTGTTGTTTTTTGTTCGTTTGTTTGTTTGTTTTTTGGGGGGGGGGGTTGTCATCCGTTCCTACAGGCGCACAATGGCCTGCTCTTCCAAAAGGTGGAACGGGTTTTCAACGTATGCACAAGCTATACTGCGTGCGTTCGCTCACGGGGCCTCGGTTTATAGTCTCACCCGAACGAGGCAATGGACATAAGGGGCAATAAGTATACTGAAACAAATGACCAATTCGTTGACCACACTAGGCTTATACAGAAAGGGTTTCGCACATACAGGTACATACATGTAGGCCTATTAAAATATATCAAAATAATGATCAGTGTTATGAGTTCCACCACAGGTGGCTGGTTGGTGTTGGTGTTGCTGTTTTTTAACAACGTCAGGAACCACCTGTATAAAAACATCTGTTGAAGTCCCACAACACCACTGCCATTTTTTTTATTCACCGCCATGACAGATTCAAGCATATCAACCTGTATTGAAATGAAACTGTAATAAAACGGCTGCGACATCACCAACATTGTAGAGAGGGGACAGTTTTTCACCTTTATCCTAAATGACCATCCACATGTTTAAATCTGATGCTTTAAGTAGTTTTCTTTTTTTTTTTTTTTTTGGTTGATTAAAGCGTTAATATTTTTTTTTTGCAGTTGACAGAATTAATTTGTTTTTAATCTGGCTTTTTTTTTATTTTGTGCAGTATGATTGTAAAATACTGTGATTGTTTTGTTCTTGGTATTTAAACTATATGGCTGTTTAGACAACTGTTAATAAGAGTTGTTTTAATTATTCCCCCAAGTTCAGACTATGCTTAACATTCTGAGTTGTCGCCACTTGCAAAAAGTA
>CM060320.1:39714882-39787382 GCA_030674155.1 Stramonita haemastoma | reverse complement strand
TTTTTCTTTTTTTCTTCTTCTTCTTCTTCTTGTTTTCTTCTTCTTCTTTTCTTCTTCTTCTTCTTTCTTTTCTTTCATGACCGGAACGGTCGTGGAGGAGACATGAGAGACGATTCTGCAGCCTGCCGTCGCCATCCAGCCCTGTCTTCCGCCTTCCGAATGAGTGTTGGATGTCCAGGCGGGTCCACTCCTTGATGTTATCCATCCAGCTTTTGGTTTGTCTGCCTCGGCGTCTGCCACCTTCTAGGCGTTCCTTGTAGGACTGTCTTGGGGAGGGTGTTGTGGCGTGTGACATGGCCGGACCATGCCAGCTTCCTTTTCTTGACAGTAGAGGGCTCCTGAGGGCCAGCCATCAGTGCGACTTGACTTCGCACATAGGTGTTTGTTTTCCTATCCTACCGAATACAATTATATGATTATGTACACGAATACAACACATTTTGTTGACAGTACATGGATTTAGCTTACAGTTCCTTTGTTTACATCATGCCTTTTAACCCCATTCCCCTAGCCCACCTATTCCCCTCTGTCTGGTCTGTCTGTCATCTTGCGCGCGCACGCGTTAAATCCTGTTCCCTTTTCGTAAGAGTAGGCTAATGTGTACTGGTGGAAACATAATTATGACAAGATTTACAAAACTACATACACACGAGGACTTGAGGTAAAAAAAAAAAATATAAAAAAATAAAAAAGCAGATGAGTGCTTATTCTATTATTCTCGATATAAAAGAATACATAAATAAATTAAATTAAATGAATAAATCCTCGATATAAAAGAATAAGAGATAAATACATAAATAAATAAAATAAAATCAATAAATCAATAAATAAATATGAAGGAATAAATAAATGGTTCTGTTTTGTTTTGTTTTCCAGCTGAAGTACGGCTCTGCTCCTCATGGCGGCTATGGACTAGGCCTTGAACGGTTCCTGGTGTGGCTGCTGAACCGTCATCACATCCACGAGGTCTGCCTCTATCCCCGTAGTGTGGAGAGATGCACGCCCTAGTAGCCTACCTGTCTGCCTGTCTCCTCGCGGCCAACGACAGATTGGCTTGGACATCAAATATTGTTACTGTTACATTTATTTACTGTATTTTTTTAATTTCATTTATTCTTTTATATCGAGAATAATGGAATGATAAGCACTTATGTGCTTTTTTTTTTTTTTTTTTTTACATCTAGTCCTCGTGTGTATGCGGTTTTGTAAATATTGTCACCCGTTCCTACCGGCGCACAATGGCCTACTCTTTCGAAAAGCGGAACAGGTTTGGGCGTGTGTGCAAGATGTTTCTGCGTGCGTTTGCACACGGGGCCTCGGTTAAAGTCACATCACACCAATCTGTTAGTTGTTTTTTTTAATTTTGTCTATCAATCTTTTTTGTTTTTCAGGTGTGTCAGAGTAGTATTTTGTGAAGTTAATTCTCAGGTAAATACTTTGGGGCTTTCATCTTCGTAAACAGTACAATGTCTAAACATTTCTTTAAGGTATTTGAACTGAAGATCACAAACTCGAACAGTTTGAGTTCATTAACTCAAAATTGTATTTATAAAAAAAAAAAACAAAAAAATGGAAGAATGATAGTGATTTTGATGCATTACCAAGAGGGTTTGTTAACAATTTATACCCCGTCCTCAAGAATTGGCCAGGTCCAAAGAACCACTCGCATTACGGTGAAAAGTGTAGAAAATATATCTTCCAAAAGTGTCTGAACTTCACAATTCTGGACCACGAATTTCAGTTTGTGTAACAGGGTGTAGATAGCTGTTTAATTAAAAAGAAATATCAAATCCTGTACTGACAGAAAATCTATGTATGATATGATATGCTTTTAAAATCATTTTTTTATGTTGAAATATTTTTGAATTGCAATGATCACATTTTTTTTCATTTTCTCTTATATTAAAAAAAAAAGTGAATCACATTCTAAAAGACTCACTATCACCTTAATTTGTTATTTGTATGGCAAACTTTCAGTGTGCACTGTTTACACTTACCCATGTGGGGGAGGGTGTTTTTTTTGTTGTTTTTTTTTTTAACTGAACACCATTATCCTGTATGCTAATCACCAACATTTTATTCCACAGCATCAGTGTGAACGTCATTAATTTTTCAAGAAGCAAACTTTGATTCCAAATATCAGTATATATATATCAGTATATGTATGGTTTTTTAAAGGTACTGAAAAACGATTGTTATACATGTTATTCATAGATCATCAGAAAACTGACCAGTATTTTGGTTAGGAAAACCTTTTTTAAACTGTAAGTTTCCCAGATGATTTATGCAACATGTCATCTGGTGAAATGTCTTTGAAGGAAGCCTGTAAGCTAACCTACCTGAAAAAACCATACACCTCAGTTGGTGCAACTCATCAACAGATCAGATCAGTCATTGCTTTTCACCAAGTTCCTGCACATGCACAATGCCTTGTTTTCAGGCACATCGTATCTGTCTTTAATGTTCACCCATCTTTAAGTAGCATAACGATTATCGCACGCAAGTGAAACTGTTGTTTGTGTCCACAGTGTATCCACAAACTTTCCATTGATCACGGTTCTATGTTCAAATGATGTGGTGGAAGTGTAGGTCTACCTCTATCAAGTTTATTGATTAACTTCCATCACACAATACCAGTTTTGCTGTCTGGCAGCTACTTGAGAGGTCGAGCCACATTTTTTCTATTTTTAAAAAATGAACTCCAGTTCATCATAGTCCCTACTCCATCTTTATCAATCACTTAGAAGTCGGACTATATATTTTGTATTTTAAAATGGACATTGTACTTTGTGACGTCACTGGAATGATCCATTGGAAAGGCAATGGCCGATACGAATGGTTCCAGTACCGTCGCAGGAGCCACCAGAACGTTGCCTACCATAATATGTGATATAAGTGATAAGTGATATTATCACTTTTATTTATTTTTTTTAAAATCAGATATAAAGGAACGTGATATGAGACAAAGTGTACATATATATGCTTTTCATTTTCTTTCTAATCTGAAAAGACAATCTGATTTTTATGCTTGAAAGCAGTATCAGGTGTATCGAACATCATGTGAGTAAAAACCCATTTGGAAACAGAGGACACCTTACCTCTCCATGGTTTTCTCTTTTCTCCATGTTGAAACACAATTATCTTGCTGAACACCATCAAATACTGAATCAGTTTTAGGTCATTTTATTTTTTTGGAAAAGGATATGAATCAAAGAAGCAAGTAGACGCAATAACTGTGTGTTGGTGTAGTCATTTATTGTTGTTGTTTTTTTTCTGCTAAACATCATTTACTGCTGTTATCAGTTTTAGTCCATTCAACCCGTATGGTGGTCATCAATAAACGAGCACAGCAGTAATTCTGATTTTGTGTCGAGTTGTGTTTTATTGTTTTGTTTGTTTCCGCGCGTGCGTGCGTGCGCGTTTGTGTGTGTGTGTGTGTGTGTGTGTGTGTGTGTGTGTGTGTGTGTGTGTGTGTGTGTGTGTGTGTTGTGTGTGTGTGTGTGTGTGTGTGGGGGGAATGCGTGCATGTGTGCGTGCGTGCCTCTGTATGTGTGTGTGTGTGTGTGTGTGTGTGTGTGTGTGTGTGTGTGTGTGTGTGTGTGTGTGTGTGTGTGTGTGTGTGTGTGTTGTTGTTGTTGTTTTTGTATTTTTCGATGCATGAGTAACAATGAGCATCACTTTACTGTTTGTATACCAAAGTGAACGATTTTTACTGAAATTATTCTTTTTTTATTTGTTCTTCAGCTAGAGCTCCAAGGTTCACCAATGGTGAGAACCTTGAGGATTTGGAGGGGGTGGGGTGGATACACACACAACACACACACACACACACACACACACACACACACACACACACACACACACACACACACACACAACTTATATAAAAGAGAGAGAAGGGAAGAGAAATGAGAGAAGATAGAGAGAGTTTTGGTTATATATATATATATATATATATATATATATATATATATATATATATATATATATATATATATATATATATAGCTACACACCAGTGGGACCGCTTATAAGAAAGTCGTTGGACCTTTTAGGTTTTCTTATAAGTTGGCTTTGTTTTAAGCTCTGAAACGTGGCTTTCTATAAGCGAGAAAAAGTGTAGCTAAATGAGTAAGATAATAGGTAATTGGATATTTCATAATGGTAAAAACATAAAAACACACCCTATCTACATCAAGTTTGTTGTTATTGTTGCTGTTGTTGTTATGTTGTTGTTGTTGCTACTGCTGCTGTGGTTGTTCTTAATTAGTTGTTTGGTCACTTCTGTTGCATACAATGAGATTTTAAACTGTAGCCTTCTCCATGTTTGAGTTGAAATTCGTGACATCAGTATGCATGTGTTCAAACAAGAAACTTAACACACACACACACACACAAACACAACACACAACACCATCACACACACACACACACACACACACACACACACACACACACACACAAACACACACAACACAGAGAGAGAGAGAGAGAGAGAGAGAGGAGAGAAGAGAGAGAGGAGGGGAGGAGGAGGGTGAGAGTCGGGTGAGAATAGTCAGAAGAGAGAGGTGATTCTGTGGATTCCAAATTTATTCTGTAATCATAAACGAAGAACCATAACTAAAATAAATACCATAATTATTTCGGAAGCTCGCCAGGAGAGAAGCCCTGTGTACAGAAAACTAAAAACAGAACCTGTGTATAATGTTCACAGGTTCAGACAAAAAAAAAACTAACAAACAAAACAATCCAGTTTCAAAGCAGCACTACCCAGTGTGGTGATGGTGGGTTGATATAGTATAGTCCCCAAATCCGATAGCACTGCTGGGACTTTAGTGTAACCAAACCAGTTGTACTCTCCAGCATTAGGCTACCATGGAAGTCACAGTTATGTATAGCTGTAGACTAAAGAAATAATCAAGGACACAGAGGCTGGTCTAAATCAGATGATTTTTTTTTTTTTTTTTTTTATTCGAGATAATAAGCATCATGTGCTTTTTTTCATCGGTCCCGTGCATGCATTTTTAAATATTGTCACTGTTCCACGGCACAGAGCCATACGAAGCGGACAGATTTAACTGTGCGAGTTCTCTGCTTGCAAGGCCTCGGTTAAAGTCTCATCGAAGGACTTTTGGGGAGTGGAGTCAGCATGATGTTAATCGAAAAAATCCTCGACGACTCGAACCGGTCTTCAAATTGCCACGCAATGTTCACACTACATCACTCGAGCTAGCATCCTCGACACCACAAATAAGACAGGACAAACGTCACAATCACTGACTTAGCTACAGAAGTACACTACACACACACAACACACACACACACACACACACCACACAACCCCAACCACACCACACACACCACACACACACACACCAAACGCACGCATGCAGGCACGCGCACCACCACCCACACACACACACACACACCACGCACACACCACACACCACACACACACACACACAACACACACACACACACACACACACACACACCCGTGAGCACGCATGCATGCACGCACCCACACACACAACCCCCTTAACACTATATTAGACATTAAAAAAATTCTCTTTATTTCAAACAATTTCTATAGCTGGAAATTAGCCAGAATACAATTGCTATGCACCACAAAGTGGAGAATAAGTTTATAAACAACAAGCAAAAGCCTTCGAAACTTTAAAGCCCAAGTGTTCCCTTTTGTTTTAATAGAATTCATTTATGCCTACATCCTTCCGGTATTCAGACGCCAAGCTTACGTGGTAATATTGCGCGGCACTCATGGAGGCACTGAGAAGGTACTCGGTAAAGCTACATAACGGTAAATACTGATTGACTGTTTAGTTAAACACAGTGCTCTGTTGACTTTATAATTATTAGCAATCATATCAGTGTATTGCCTTGTTGCTTGCATATTTCAGGGGCAAGTAGCGCTATCAAATAGCGAAAAGGGTTGGCTACTGTGTGTTACTGGTTACTGTTGGTAATGTACGTATCCAGATCCAGTCATCAGGCCCTTTTGATAATAATGCCTGGGTGGCAGGAGCGATAAACATTGGTCTGTTGGCAAGATTGAGAGGATGATCGCTGGCATTGTATGAAGAGGTCACGAAGGTAACAGATTTGGAAGTTTTGGAGAAGCTGTAATACAGGCACATGCTATTTTTCAAGAAAGTATTTTTTAAAAGGGGGGGGGGGGGGGGGGGGGGGCTCGAAAGTGGCTGGCTTTGATATGCCCTGCAGTGGCATCAATGTTCACAGGATTCGTGACAGGTATGACTGCACAGTGCAGTTCACAGATTGTAATATATATATATATATATATATATATATATATATATATATATATATATTATTATATACCACTTTGTCACAGCAGATTTTGGGGGGGGGGGGGGGGGTGGAGAGAGCAGTTGCCACAAGTGCAGAGCCTACCCATTTTTTCCCCCTCAGGGATGGTGTCTAAACACGACACCTGTGTAGGCATGCTGGGTTTGGGTTTTTTTTTTTAAATAATTTTGTCATCAGCTCCTACTGGCACACGATGGCCTGCTCTTCCGAAATGAATCTTCTGTTTTACTTTCAGTTTCAGGCTATGACATGGACAAACATGACTTTTGGATATTTTCAAATATAAATTGCTGAACACAAAGATTGTATGAATGGGTTTTGGCTAGGTATGTTCTCATTGGAGGCACTCGTACATGGTTTAGAATCAAACGTAAAGTTCAATAAATAAAGCCAAAGATTTTATTGGTTTTAGTTAATGCATGTAAAATCAATCCTATAAAATGGTAACACAACTTCTTTTTAAATGAAAGGAAATCATTTCATTGTACAAGAATTTTATTAACCTTTCTCAGTTTCTGAATATTTTGGAAGGTGCAGCCTTGTTCACTTTCAAGGCATCTCATTCTAGCCATCTAAAAGATTTGACAATAATGCTGAAAAGAAGTGAGAACAACAATGACGTGCTTTTTTCTTGTGTTTATACCAGAAGACTTAGGTAACCCTACAGTAGACACTTGTGCTAATGAGTAAATGATGCTTTTTTCTGTTCTACAGGCTCGTGGCAGAGGAGACCCAGAACTAATGCAGAGGAGCAGAAAAGAAAGAGGACTTGTGACAGTGGCTTCATAAGCAACAATGGAGAGGTAGGTAAGCAACAATGGTAAGCAACAATAGAGAGGTAGGTGTTTGGAGAGGTAGGTGTTTGACAGATGTTTGACAAGTATCTTTTTTTTTCTTTTTGCTGCCTCGTCTTCTGTGACATCCCCATACTGTTGCTCCCACGCCGCTCATTTCAGTCTCCCCACCACAGCCATACCCTGATTTGCTGTGTCTCATCCTCCGGATTGGCAGTCCACAGGGAGCTCATCAGTATTAGGCCGCCATAGAGCCACCAGCCAGAGGGGCCCTGCACTTCTGCTGGGTCACTTTGGTGGTGTTCAGTGGTGCCTGTTCTGAGCTAACATACACAGGACACCACCTACTAAGCCCCTACTAACACCATTAGCTCAGTCGTGGAGCCAGAGTGAGTGAGTCACCCACCCAAGGTGGCAACCACCACAACTTCCCTCCAACGACCATCCCCACGTGAACCTCCAACCCCAAAGGCTTTGACACAGACTTATCAGAGGCACAAAGTGTATGGGGAAACCAAATCTGAGGTCTGTTTTTTATATGTGGCTTGTTACCCGCGTGAATTTCTCTGTGAGATGAAGTATTTGGATTGAATTGAACTGAATTGAGTGCATGGATGAAACAAACAAGGACTTGCAGGCGACAAAGTCTCCAAGGAGGTAAAAATTGATTTGGCACATACACAGTAGGTCTCTGGGAAGTCATCTCCTGATCATTCAGTTGGATGGATTTTTGTCATTCAGAGTTCAAAATGACAAAGCAAAGTGAAAACTGTGCATTGAAACTTATGTAATAGACAAAAGTATTATCGTAGGCTATATTAACAAAGTAGCAAACAAACAAAACAAGTGTTTTCACTGCATATATGATAAAACACATTGGTATGTGTGCACGGTGTGTGTGTGTGTGTGTGTGTAAACAAGTTTTAGGGAGGCAAGAGGGGAATCATCGTTGATTTTGTAGAAGAGGTACTAAAAGGAAACTGATAATTAGAATGAGGGGCTTCTTCCTTAGATTAACTGCTAGGTTCATTTGTCAATTGTGAGAAAGGGGAAGGATATGTATGGCTAGGTAACTGGGAATAGAAAATAGGCTGCACATAAAAGAGCATGTTTTTCTCCTGTGGTTTTATTTGGGGCTGATAACTATCTTGGCCATTAATACAACTTTGGTTCCTTTGGAAACGGGCACGATTTTTCAGAAGTACAGTAAGCTGGAAATTGCTGATTTCAGAGCTGAAAAATTGTAATGTAATAGTGGGGAAAAATTCAAGAAATAAGAAATAACCTATCTTTTGGCTTGATCCTTTGTTTAATTAATTTTGGTTCTTTACAAAACACCCGCAGTCCATTTGTAATGCAAAGGTACGCTTCTGGAAACCACTGAGCTGATTTCAAAACTGGAACATGGTAATAAAAAATCCCAACCATGGATGGTTGAAAGGACAGACAATTTGTGACTTAAAATTTCCAAAACCAGTGTCAAAAGCTGGGTACCATTGTTCTATGTACCATTGTGTCCACATAGCTTACATATATACAAGCAGACACACCAGCTGACCAACAGCATTTTCCCAGTGACTAATGTTATGTGTTAACACTAACACTAACCTTTACAGTAACCTTTGTTATTTTAACCTGACCTCACATGTGGACACAAAAGGTAGATGGATATGATGATACAAGGCGTGACAGAAACTTTTTTCTGTTTTTTTTGTGTGCATTTTTAATGTGTAAGATGACGTATGTGAGAAGGGGTAGGATGGATAGCTAGCTGTATGTGGGAAGAGGCATGAGAATGGTTATGGCACTGTCATGGGTGTGAGTGAGTGTGAGAGCAAGAATAGGGAATGGTTCTTTTTTTTTTCAAAGTTAGAGAGGAGGGGGAATGTTTTAGCAAAACAGATACTTATTTAAATAGAAAAAGTGAGGTTAAGTAGGAAATGCAGTTACCAAGATAATAATTTTTTGTGCGTGTAGTGTGTGTGTGTGTGTGTGTGTGTGTGTGTGTGTGTGTGTGTGTGTGTGTGTGTGGTGGTGATGGCTAGTGAGAGAGAGAGATAGTGTGTATACTGACATACATGCATGGATTCATGAAAGGAGGGAAGAGTATGTATACATAGACCTTCATTTTGTTGTAATTGTTTTTTGTCTGCTCCCCAGATTAGCATTTTGGGGGGTGGGGATCACCGGTCACCCAGAATGTGCACTCAGACTCGTTCATCCTATCTAGGAATCACTGTGAGATTGAAATTACACAATGAATGAGAGTTTGCGTGTATGACTGTTCAAGTACCTTGCCATATTATAGGCAGCTATACTTTAGAAGATTTTTCTCCTTTAAAGGAGAGTGCAAGTTGTAATGTTAAGAGCTTGTCATAGCTGAAGGCAATCTCAACACAACATTTTACAACATAGCAATATTTTAGTGTAGGCCTTGGTAATTTGATGACATCACACAGCTTTTGGCATGGGCCAAGTCCGTCATTTTTAATGTTTGCATTTTTTTTTTCAGATCAATTTAACTGTAAGTTGAAAAAAAAAGAGAATAAGAAGCATCAGACTAAGCAAAAGAACCAAAAGAGGCCAAAGAAACAGAAGAGGAAGTACAAGATAAAAGAACTCGTAAAGGAAAAGCACAATAGAAACAAAGAAGTAAGCGTATGGAAAAAGAAGAAAATGCAAAGAAGACAGAAGCAGGTTAAGAACAAAGTAAAGGTAGAACCACAAGAACAACCAGCAAAAGGATCACTAAACAGAAAGAGCAAAATGAAGCAATGGGCATCAAACCAAAAACAGCAACAAAATTAATTAGAGGCTGGGGAAAAAAATGGAAAGAACAGAATATAAAAAAGGTGGGGGGGAGAGGGTGGGGTAACAGAACATGGGTAAGAAACAAAAAGAAGAAAGGATACAGAAGAAAGGGACAAACACATAGATGATGTTCCTTCCAGTTTAAACAGAATCCTTAAATGCAATTTTCGGATTTAAAATACTATTTTAAAAGAAAAACCAGATTTAAAAATATTTATTAAAAAAAAAGATTGAAAACTGAATCTTCAAAATGACCAAAATTGACAACCTGAGACAAACTTCCCATTGAAAATCTTTGAAAGTCGAAGCTTGACTATCAAAAGTATTCTCATTATTAACAATGACAATAAAGAGAAATTTTGTGTGTGAGAAAAATTAAAAGTTCCAGACAGACACAGAATAACAGATGACAAATGTTTTAGTAGTGACTTTAAGTTAAATTCCTTTATATCATTCTTGGTTTTAGATAGTGGGGGTTTTCTAATGAAATTCTTTTGCCTTAGTAGTGACTTTCTGTATTGCATTCTTGGCTTATGTTACATGATCACAGTCTTGGCTTTATTCTTGGCTTTAGTGGTGATATGATCACATTCTTGCTTAATAGTGAGTTTCTTTATTACATCCTTGCCTTTTAAGGGTGACTATGGCATTTTTGGCTTTAGGCTAGTGGTGATTTTCTTTATCACCACTTGGCTTTAGTGGTGACCTGATCACTTTCTTGGCTTTAGTGGTAACTTTATGGCATCTTTGTTTTAGTGGTTACTTTCCTTTGTGACTGTCTTGGTTTTAGTGGTGACTTAATCACATTTTTGGCTTTAGTGGTGACTTAATCACATTTTTGGCTTTAGTGGTGACTTATCACATCTTTGGCTTTAGTGGTGACTTTTTAAATCACACTTTTGGCTTTAGTGGTGACTTTTTAAATAACATTTTTGGCTTTAGTGGTGACTTTTTAAATAACATTTTTGGCTTTAGTGGTGACTTTGTTTATCGCACTGTTGGGTTTAGTGGTGACTTATCACATTTTTGGCTTAAATGGTGAAGAATCCACTTCAGCATTAGAATATTCCATTCTATATTGTGCTGAAAAAACTGTTACTATCCAAACAAGCGTAAGCAAGATTTAAACGGGAAAAAATGTGGCACTGTACTGTGGTTATATGCTGTCTTGGGCAGGGCAGCTTGATTTTCAGGAAGAGAAACTTACTGTGTAGTGTAGTGGTATGGCACTACTCTCTTGTGTTCTGCACTATACTAAATTATACTTCCATACCAAGAATATTGTTGTGTATCATACTGTGCCATCCTATCCCATCCCATCTTGTCCTGTCCCATCCTTTACCATCCCAGATTTTCAATTTTATTTATTTATTTTTGTGCTGTAAGTTGTATGTGCACTACGCATACACGTATTTGTGAATCTACAAGCAGATGTGTGCAGGGTTTTATTTGTTGTTTTTTTTCCAAATTAATTTTTTTTAGTTTGTTTATTTTTGTACTCTGAGTTAATTGTACTACAGATTATGTTGAATGAAAATAAGTTGTGATATCTATGGAGATGTGAACATGTTAAGGTATGTGACATCTTTGTCAGGAGGACCAAAACCATGCTGAATGATGTAAAGAAATGTGCATTGGGGGTGGGGAAGGGTTTTTGTGTGTGTTTTTTTTCCGTCTATGTGATGTTTTCTTTTTTTTGGGGGGGTGGGGGGATGGTGTACTGGTATCATACTTTTGTATAGATTTGGTGAAAAAGAGCATTTTTGCTTTGCTTTTTTGTGTGTGTACTTTTGTTGGCTTTTTGAGAGTGTGTCACTGTGTGTGGTGGTGGTGGTGGGAGGGGTATGTATGTACAACATTTATGAAATGACAGATATCTGATTATTATCTTAGATTGAAAAAAAGTGTGTGTGTGTGTACAAGTTGGATGGGGGGGGGGGGGGGGGGTTATGAGGTTGTACTGTGTATGATGGGCCACCTGGAAAAGTGATGCAAGTCAAACTGATGTCAGTGACCAAAAGTGTGAAGCATTGAAGACTGCTGAAAACATCAGGCAGATTTTGTAGACATTCTGCAGTGGGCTTGCCTAATTTGTCCAAGTTGCCAATTATGATTCAAATGATTAGAGACAGAGTGTGTGTGGTCAGTTGGAATGGTTAGGGGGGGAGGGGGGGGGATAGTGAGAGAAATGACTTAATGCCTTGTGTGAGTGTGTGTGGGGGTGGGTATGTGTGTTTAGGGGAAGGAGGGGGGGAAGAATAAGGTGAGAGATGTTAACTTAATGCCTCATCATGTGTGTTTGTGTGAGTGTGTGTGTGTGTGGGGGGGGTGTCACTATGTGTGTGCTTGATGAGGGGCAGGGGAGAGGAGATGTCTTAATTCCTCCTCGCATGTGTGTGTGTGTGTGTGTGTGTGCGCGTGCGTGCGCTTGGTGTTGGGGGGGGGGAGAGGAGATGTGACTAAATTCCTCCTCACACGTGTGTGTTTGTGTGAGTGTGTGTGTGTACATGTGTGTGTGTGTGTGTGTGTGTGTGTGTGTGTGTGTGTGTGTGTACATGTGTGTGTGTGTGTGTGTGTGTGTGTACATGTGTGTGTGTGTGTGTGTGTGTGTGTGTGTGTACATGTGTGTGTGTGTGTGGTGTGTGTGTGTGTGTGTGTGTGTGTGTGTGTACATGTGTGTGTGTGTTGTGTGTACATGTGTGTGTGTGTGTGTGTGTGTGTGTGTGTGTGTGTGTGTGTGTGTGTGTGTGTGTGTGATTGAATCTAGATGAAATGTGTGTGTTGGACTTGTTATTCGTTTTTTTTTTTGTTTTTTTTTTCAAATTGATCTATTTATGTGCTGAATTAGTTGTAATTCAGACTGTGTTGAACAGAGAATAAGCTGTGATATCCATGACAATGTTAACTTCTTTTTTTTTAAATTAACACGTGACATCTTTGTCAGAGAGTAATGAACAAAACCATGTTGAATGAAGGAAATAAACATTCACTTAAAGGTGGGTTGTTGTTGTTTTTGGTATGTGTGTTGTTTTACTTTTTTATGTTTTGGCATCATAGTTTAATATAGTTTCTGTGAAAACAAACTTTTTTTTTAGAAAGAGATAGAGGTGGTGTATGTTGGAAATTTTATGAAATGAAAGACATCAGATTAGCACCTTAGATTGAAGAACAGAGTGTGAGTGTGCATGTTGGATGAGGGGGCAGGGATTATGAGGTTGTAATGTGTGTGATGGGTCACCTGGAAAAGTGATGCAGGTCAAACTAATGTCATATGATCAGAGAGATCAGTATGTGTGTGTGTGTGTGTTTGGGGGGTGGGGGGGGGTGGGGGGGATGTGTAAGAGAAGTGACTTAATGCCTTGTGTGTGTGTGTGTTTATGTTTGGGGTGGGTAGGGGGTGGAGAACACAGTGAGAGATGTAAAACATGTGCATTGTATGTGTGTGTGTGTGTGGTGGGGGAGGGGGGGGTGAGTCAATTCCACCTTGTGTGTGAGTGAATGTGTGTTTCACTGTATGTGTGCATGGTGGGGGGGGGGGGGGGGGGGAGTCAATTCCACCTTTTGTGTGACTGAATGTATCTGTATGTGTGCTTGGTGAGGGGGGGGGAGGGGGGAAGTCAGGGGAGAGGAGGTGTGTCTTATTTCCTCCTTGAGCATGTGGGGGTGGGTGGGGGGGAGATAAGAGGAGATGTGACTAAATTCCTCGTGTGTGCATGTGTGTGTGTGTGCGCTTGATCATGTTGATGTGGGGGGTGTGGGGTGTGAGAGGAGATGTGACTTTAATCCTCCTCGCATGTGTGTTTGTGTGTGGCTGCATACATGGGGTTGTAAACTATTATGCAAGTCAGACTGATATCAGTACCCAAAAGGTGTTAAGTAGTTAAAGATTGCTGAAAACCTTAGGCAGTTTTTGCAGATAATCAGCAGTCAATTTGCGTAATATTTTGAAGTTGCCAATTATCTTTTATGTGACTAGACATGGAGAAAGAGAGTCCTTGTGCATATATATGATTATATGCTATCTGAATAGGTGTGTGTGTGTGTGTGCGTGTGCGGTGTGAGTAAATACTATGTGTGCACATACTTGTAAAGTTACATGAAATGTGTGTGTATGATAGGATTTGTTTGTTGTTTTTTTCCTTCTGATTAATCTTTTTAATTGCTGAGTTAGTTTAAAGATAGTGTTGAACACAAAATAAGCCGTGGTATCCATAGAAATGTTAGCATTTTTACATATGTGACATCTTTGTCAAAAAGTAGTGAACAAAACGTGTTGAATGATGGAAAGATATATTCATTTCGGGTTGTTTTTTTTCTTTTTTGTGTGTGTATGTGTGAGTTCTTTGCCTTTCTTTTTGTTCTCTTTTTTTTAAAAGATGTTATGCATCATAGTTTGATATAGATTCAGTGAAAAAAGTTTGCTTTGTTTTTTTATCTTTGTTTTTTTTTTACTTTTGTTTTCTTTTTTTTTTTGAGAGAGATATGTGTTATATATTATATATTATATATTATATTATATTATATTATAAAAATATATATATATATATATGTTATTATATATATATATATATATATGTTATATATATATATATATTATTTATCTATTTTTTGCTTGGGCATTTTCTTCTTTGTGTGTGTGAATTTTTAAAAAAAGCTGGGCTGTGAGTTACTTATATTACAGGTGTTGAATTCCAAATGTTTTGATACTCATATTGGGAATATTTAGGTATGTGACATGTTTATCAGGGAGTAATGCCCAAAATCTTGAATTTGACAATGGAAATGAATTTGCATTTTGACTGGGGTTTTTTTGTTCTTCTTTTGATTGTGTGAGGGCCGAGTGCAAGCGCTTTGATTTGTTTTTACAAGATATAGCGCTATATAAATTCCATGTATTATCATTATTATTATTATATATTATTATTATTAATAATGATGGAAATGAATATGCATTTTGACTGGGGTTTTCTTTCCTTTTTTTCATGATGTCTATTGGTTGCTTTACTTCCTTGTGTTGTATCAGCATTACAGTTTGAAGGAGATTGTTTCAAAACAATTTTTTTTAATCTACCTATAATCTATCTATACTTGGTAGGGGGGGGGGGGGGGGGGGGAGGAGAGAGAAAGAGAAGGGGAAAGAGAGTATTCTGGGAATAATAATGATATGAGATGTGATTTAATGCCTCTGTGTGTGTGTGTGGGGGGGGGGGGGGGGGTACACTAAGAGAGAGGATATGTGACTTGATGCCTGTGTGTATGTGTGTGTTGTTGTTGTTTGGGGGGGGGGGGGGGGGGGGGGGGGGGGCGCTAGACTAGGTCAGAGGAGATGTGACTCAATGCCTCCTTTGTGTTGTGTGTGTGTGTGTTTTATTGGAGGGGGGAGGGAGTAGAGTAGGTTAGAGGAGATGTGACTAAATACCTCCTCGTGTGTTGTGTGTGTGTGTGTGTGTGTTGTGTTGTGTGTGTGTGTGTTGTGTAGTTGGGGTGGGGGGGGTGTAGACTAGGTCAGAGGAGATGTGACTAAATTCCTCCATGTGTGTGTGTGTGTGTGCGCCGCGCACTTGGTATGTGTGTGTTGGGGGGGAGGTGGGGGTGAGAGGAGATGTGACTTTATTCCTCCTCACATGTGTGTGTGTGTGTGTGTGGGGGTTTATGGTAGTGTGTGTGTGTGTGTGTATTTGTGTGTGGCTGCATACATGGGGCTGTAAACTGTATCATGGGCAGCCTGGGAAAATTATGCAAGTCAGACTGATATCAATACCCAAAAGGTGTTAAGTGGTTAAAGATTACTGAAAACCTTAGGCAGTTTTGCAGATAATCAGCAGTCAATTTGCGTAATATTTTGAAGTTGCCAATTATCTTTTATGTGACTAGACATGGAGAAAGATAGTCCTTGTGCATATATATGATTATATGCTATTCTGTTTGTGTGTGTGTGTGTGTGGTGTTTGTGTGTGTGTGTGTGTGTGGTGTGTGTGTTAGTAAATACTATGTGTGCACATACTTGTAAAGTTACATGAAATGTGTGTGTATGAAAAGATTTGTTTGTTTTTTCTTCAGATTAATCTATTTAATTGCTGAGTTGGTTTAAAGATAGTGATAAACACAAAATAATCTGTGGTATCCATAGAAATGTTAGCATTTTTACATATGTGACATCTTTGTCAAAAAGTAATGAACAAAACATGTTGAATGATGGAAAGATATATTCATTTCGGGGTTTTTTTTTCTCCTTTTTTGTGTGTGTATGTGTGAGTTCTTTGCCTTTCTTTGTGTTCTGTTTTTTAAAAGATGTTTTGGCATCATAGTTTGATATAGATTCAGTGAAAAAAGTTTGCTTAAAATTTTTTTTTTTTTTAAACTTTGTTTTCTTTATTTTTGAGAGAGAGAGAGAGAGAAAAAAAATAATAAAATTAATATATATATAATAATATATTATATTATATATATATATATATATATTTATATATATATATATATATATACTACATATTATATATTATTTTTGTTCTTCTTCTTTGTTTTGTTTTTGCTTGTGTATTTTCTTCCTTGTGCGTGGGATTTTTTTTTTTAATTGGGCTGTGAGTTATTATGTTACGGGTGTTGAATTCCAAATGTTTTGATATTCATATTGGGAATTTTAGGTATGTGACATGTTTATCAGGGAGTAATGCCCAAATCTTGATATTGTGATCATTTTATGGTGATTGTATTTAATGATGGAAATGAATATGCATTTTGACTGGGGTTTCTTTCCTTTTTTTTTGTTTTGATGATGTCTATTGGTTGCTTTTCTACCTTGTGTTGTATCAGCATCAAGTTTGAAAGAGATTGTTTGAAAACAATTTTTTTGAAGCCACCTATAATCTATCTATACTTGGTAGGGGGGGGGGGGGGGGAGAAAGAGAAGGGGAGAGAGAGAGTTTTCTGGGAATAATAATGATATGAGATGTGATTTAATGCCTGTGTGTGTGTGTGGGGGGGGGGGGGGGGGGGTTACACAAAGAGAGTGACTTGATGCTGTGTGTGTGTTGTTGTTGTTGTTGTGTGGGGGAGGGGGGGGGGGGGGACTAGACTAGGTCAGAGGAGATGTGACTCAATGCCTCCTTTGTGTGTGTGTGTGTTGTTGTTGTTGTTGGGGGAGGGGGGGGGGGGGCTAGACTAGGTCAGAGGAGATGTGACTCATTCCTCCTTTGTGTGTGTGTGTGTGTGTTGTTGTTGTTGGGGGAGGGGGGGGGGGTGGGGGCGTGATAGGTCAGAGGAGATGTGACTCAATTGCCTCCTTGTGTGTGTGTGTGTGTTGTTGGGGGGGGGTTAGGTGGTTAGAGAAGATGTGATAATTCCTCCATGTGTGTGTGTTGTGTGTGTGTGTGTGTTTTGTTTGGAGGGGGGGTGGGGTTAGACTAGGTCAGAGGGATGTGACTAAATTCCTCCTCTGTCGTGTGTGTGTGTTGTTGTTGTTTTTTGTGTTTTTTTGTTTGTTTTTTGTTTTTTTTTTGGGGGGGGGGGTGTTAGACTAGGTGAGAGGGGATGTGACTAAATCCCTCCTTGTGTGTGTGTGTGTGTGTGTGTTTGTGTTGGAGGGGGGTTAGACTAAGTGAGAGGAATGTGACTAAATGCCTCCTCATTTGTGTGTGTGTGTGTGTGCGCGCATGCGCTTGTGTGTGTGCATGTGTGCATGTATTCACTATTGTGCATGATGGGCAACATGGAAAATTTTCGCAAGTCTGACTGATATCAGTGACCCAAAACCTGTCAAGTCCTGATCATTACTCAAGCTTAGTCAATTTTTGCAGACAACTATCAGTCAGCTTTCATAACTTTTCCAAGTTGTCAGTTAACGCAGTATATGACATTGTAATTTTATGTGTGTAGGAGTTGGCTGTTTGTTTGATTTGATTTGGTTGAAAAATATGGTGTGGGTTTTTTTTTGTTAGTGCATTTTCTTTGTGTGTGTGTGAACTTTAAAAATTTTAAAAATTATTATTGATTGGCTGTGAGTTAGTTATACGAATTGTGTTGCTCTCAAAATGTTTTGATATTTATGGAAATTCTTGACATTATGTGACACGTTTGTCAGAATGTGATGCTGAAAAGAGTCTTTGATTTGATGATGGAAATGAAAATATGCATTTTCACTGGGGGGGGGGGGGGGGGGGTCTCTTCTTTTGATGATGTCTGTTGTTTGCTTTTCTTCTTTGTGCTGTATCAGCATCATAGTTTTAAAGAGATGGTTTGAAAACTTATTAAAAATCTTTTGATATACTTTTGTGTTTTTTTTGGCTAGAAAGAGAAGAGTATTCTAGGAATTTATTACAGGAAAGTTATCTGATCAGTATCTTACATTGAACAAAGGTGTGTGTGTGTGTGTTTGGGGGGGGGGGGGGGGGGTTAATAATGTGATATGAGATGGGATTTAATACCTCGTGTGTGTCACTTTGTGTGTGTGTGTGTTTGTTTTTGGGGGGTTGTTTGTTTCTTTTCAGGGGGGGGGGGGGGGGGGGGGGGGGAGTAGACTAGGAAAGAGGAGATGTGACTAAATGCCTCCTCATGTGTGTGCGTGCTGGCGTGTGTGTTTGTGTGCTTTGTTGGGGGGAAGGGGGGGGGGGGGGGGGGGTAGACTAGGCAAGAGGAGATGTGACTAAATTCCTCCTCATTTGTGTGGTGTGGGGGGGGGGGGGTTGTTTGTTTTAGGGGGGTTGTTTGTTGTTTTTTTCAGGGGGGGGGGGGGGGGGTAAACTAGGTGAGAGGAGATGTGACTAAATACCTCCTTGTGTGTGTGTGTGTGGTGCGTGCGTGTGTTTTGTTTGGGGGGGAGGGGGGATAGACTAGGCAAGAGATGTGACTAGATGCCTCCTCATTTGTGGTGTGTGTTTGTGTTTTGTTGGGGGGGGGTAGACTAGGCAAGAGGAGATGTGACTAAATGCCACCTCATATGTGTGTGTGTGTGCACATGCGCACACACGTGTGCGTGCATGCATGTATTGTGTATGATGGGCAGCATGGAAACTTTTTGCAAGTCAACAGATATCAGTGACAAAAACCTGGTCAAGTCCATGAACATTACTAAAACTTGTTTTTGCAAACAACTATCAGTCAGCTTGCAAAACTTTCCTGAGTTGTCAGTTACACAGTAAATAACATTGTAATTGTATGTGTGTAGGAGTTGGCTGTTTGTTTTTAATCATTTGGCTGTGAATTTTGTTTTTTAGTTTGTGCTTTTTCTTTTTGCGTGTGTATGAATTTTAAAAGATATTTATTGGCTATGAGGTTGTTACAAGACGATTGTGTTGATATGAACATGCTTTGATATTTATGAAAATTCTGGACATATGTGAGATATTTGTCAGATGTGATGCACAAAACCATCTTTGATTTAATGGTGGAAATGATTATGCATTTTGAGTGGATTTTTTCAAATATTTTGGATGATGCCTGTTGTTTGCTTTTCATCTTTGTGCTGTATCAGCATCATAGTTTAAAAGATTGTTTGAAAACCTTTTTTTAAAAAAATCTTTTTTTTATACTTTTTTGGGGGGAGAGAAAGAGGAGAGAGAGAATATTGTGGGAAATTATGAAAGGAACCCTATATGTTCAGTATCTTAGAATAGATTGAACAAAAGTGAGGGGGGGAGGGAGGGGGATAATGGTGTGATATGAGATGGGATTTAATACCTCATTGTGTGTGTTTTGGGGGGTGTGGGGTTTTGGGGGGAGAGGTACACTAGGAAAGAGGAGATGTGACTAAATGCCTCCTTGTGTGTGTGTGTGTGTGTGTGTGCGCGCGTGGCGTGTGTGTGTGTGTGTGTGTGTGTGCATGCATGTGTGCCCATGCGTGGTGTCTGCGTGTGTGTGTGTGTAATCTGTATGAAGGGCAACCTGGAAAATTTGTGCAAGTCAGACTGATGACATCAGTGACCAAAAACTGGTCAAGTCCATGATTATTACTCAATGCTTAGGCAGTTTTTGCATAACTTTTCTGAGTTTTCAGTTATGCAATATATGACAGTGTAACTTTACATGTGTATAAGAGTTGGCTGTTTGTTTTTAATTAATTTATTTATTTGGTTGGTAAATTTGTGGGGGGTTTTGGCTAGCATGTTTGTGTGTGTGTGTGTGATTCTTTTTTTAAAAATTTTTTTTTAACTTATTGGCTTTGGTGTTATTTTATGGATTGTGTTGAATTCCAAATGTTTTGATATTCATATTGGGAATATTTATGTATGTGACAATGTTTATCAGAAAGTAATGCCCCAAATTATATTGATTTGACAAAGGAAATGATATGCAATTTGACTCCTTTTTTTTCTTCTTTTGATTGTAATTTAATGATGAAATGAATATGCATTTTTGACAGGTTTTCTTTCTTTCTCTTTTTTTTTTAATGATGGAAATTAATGTGCTTTTTGACTTGGCTTTTTTTTTTTTCTTTGATTGTGTTTGTTGTTTTTCTTCTTTGTGCTGTATGGCATCATAGTTTGAAAGAAATGGATTGAGATTTTTTTTGTGAGAGAGAGAAAGAGGGGGGGATAGTATACATGGAATCTATTAAAGATTGAGGGGAAAATGCCTGTGTCAGGCAGGGGAGGGAGAGAGGGGAGACTTGATTTAATGTCTTGTGTCTGTGTCTGTGTTTTGTGGGGGGTGGGGGTAGATTAGGTTAGAGGAGATGTGACTAAATGCCTCCATGTGTATGTGTGTGTTTTGTGGGGAGGGGGGGGGGGGGGTTAGACTAGGTGAGAGGTGATGTGACTTAATTCCTCCTCTTCTGTGTGTGTGTGTGTGTGATGTTGTTTTTTTTGGGGGGTAGACTAGGTTAGAGGAGATGTGACTTAATTCCTCCTCTGTGTGTGTGTGTGTGTGTGTGTGTGTGTTGTGTATTTTAGGGGGGGGGGGGGGGTAGAGAGTAGATTAGAGATGTGACTAAATTCCTCCTCTTTGTGAGTGTGTGTGTTGTTGTTTTTGTTTTTTTTTGGGGGGAGGTTACACTAAGTTAGAGGAGATGTGACTTAATTCCTCCTCTGTGTGTGTGTGTGTGTGTGTGTGTGTGTGTGTTTAGTTGGGGGTGTGGGGTAGACTAGGTTAGAGGAGATGTGACTTAATCCCTCTCTTGTCTGTGTATGTGTGTGTTTTGTTGGGGGGGGGGGGTGGGGATGGGAGGTAGACTAGGTGAGAGGAGATGTAACTTAATGCCTCCTCTTTGTGTGTGTGTATATGTGTGTGTGTGTGTGTGTGTGTGTGTGTGTGTGTGTGTGTGTGTGTGTGTGCGTGTGTGTGGTGTGTGTGTGTGTGTGTGTGTGTGTGTGTGTGTGTGTGTGTGTGTGTGTGTGTGTAACCCCCCTCACAAAACGTATTTTTGTGTTTGGGTTACTAAGCGCTAGGTTCAGTAACTCCCTTGTAGAGTTGAGTGATCGCCCCTTAAAAAAGATGTGCGTATCGGGATACTTCTGTTTTTTAAATCTCACTTCCTGCCTGGGGTAGTGAGGGAAAAGACGTGTGACAGAGACTCGCTCCTGAGTCTAGATGTTCCCCATTAAGGTTGGTTTATTTTGTTAATTTTCTTTTTGATCAAACTATCTGTTTAAGCAAATTTCAGCTTAATTCAGAATAGTTTTGGAAGGTTCATGAAAACTATATGTTTGATTTAATTTCACAGGCTTTCAACCTGTGAATTAACAGTTAACATAAGTGATCGCTTCTAACAAAGGAAGCGCTTTCGAACAAAGGAAGCGTGGGGTAATTTTTGGGCGTCATGGTCCTTGTTGTAAGATTAATTTTTGGTAGGATATTGTTCAGTTATTAAAATGCTGGAAATATTCTAGTATGACTTTACACTACAAATGTTTATCACTACGAATTCTGACGTATTTGTGATATATCATTTAGGAAATTTAAACAGTTGAAATATTAGTGGGGGCATTAATTTAAATTGAGAGGCTTTTAGCCTGTGAATTAACAGTGAGACCTAGTGGTTGTTTTGAACAAAGCATGTAAATGTTGACACAGTCATGGTTTTTGTTGTATGTTTAATTTGTGGTAGAATATTGTGCAGCTATTATTAAAATGCTGGAAATATTCTAGTGTGGCTTTACACTACAAATATATGGGTGTGAAGGCCTACTTGATTATTAAGAATTAAGAATTCTGATTTATTTGTAATAAATCATTTAGTAATTCTAAAACAGGTGTAATGGCATTGGAATGTTATTGTGGACATTTATTTAAAATAAACTAGTCCCTTTTATTAATGTTTGCACAGTTTCATAGGATGGACCATCCTCTGTCCTAAAGTAAATGAGACATGCTGTGAGACAAGTTATTTAAAATTATGTAGTAATGATTTTATCATTAGAATTGTGATTTATTTGTGATAAATCATTTAGTAATTTTAAAAACAGGTGTAATGACATTGGAATGTCATTGTGGACATTTATTTAAAATAAATTAGTCCTTCTTAATAATGTTGGCACAGTTTTTAGGATGGACCATCATCTGTCCTAAAGTAAACGAGATATGTTGGGATGCTTGCACAGTTTCATAGGATGGACCATCATCTGTCCTAAAGTAAATGAAACGTGTGTAATACTAACTACTAAAATTATGTAATAATTTTAGAAGTGATGTTAGATTGTTCTGAGAATATTTAATTCTCACAAGAATGGCAAATGGATAGGGTGTAAGTACCTTTGGGTAATTGAGCTTAGTGTTGTAAACAAGCTCAGTGATGGATTGTTTTGTGGTGATGTTTTTTACATTGTATGTTCTTTTGATTACAGGAACATCGGCTTTTTCTGTCACCTTCTCTTCGCACCATCATCCCATCCCCACTCCTTCCATCTGTGCCTAAACTAGATTGAGCCATTGATTCTAGGTGTATGAAAAACTAGAACAGAATATATATTTTGTGTTTTTTAATTGTACTTGTAGTACAGTTAGTCATTGGTGTTTTATGTTGATGTGGTAGTGTTGTAGGTTGTGTTGTGGAATATATGTTGTAAACCCAATTCGCTCGGTCTGGAGTCGCATTGAATGAATGGTGTTATTCGTCACGTTCAGTGTGTTCAGTGTGGCTGCTGAGTGAGTTGAGGTTAATTAATTTCACTTCACCTACTTTCCTACCTCTTCTATATCTCTTTTCCCCTATTTTTCTACTATCCTCTTTTCTATCCCCCCTTTATCACTCCCCGGCCCATAAGTAGCTGAGCCCTACTCTTCTTTAGGGTTACTGAAGAAACTTAGGAATTATTCTAGGACTCTAAATTTCCAGTACCGAATTAGGCGAACGGGAATTAGAGTGGCGACTTAGATAATTCCCGTGTTAGGACCCGTTACATGTGTGTGCGTGTGCGTGCTGCATGCATGTGTGTGTGTCATTAGCGATGCAGCCAGGAAAAATCATACAAGGCAAACTGATACCAGTGACCAAAAGTTGGACAAGTTCGTGAAAATTTCATGAAACTTAACGCAGATTTTATAGACAATCAGCAGTGGGCTTGCATAATTTTTCGAAGTTACCAATTATGATTTATATGATCAGGAGAGAGAGGGAGAGGGGGGGAGTGAGGGGGGGTTAAAGAGAGTGTGGGTTGTGTTTGGGTGAGAAGAGAGAGAGGTAAGGGTGGAGAGTATGCCATTGTGTGTTTGTATGTATATGTATATATTTTGTGTATGTACACAAAAGATACATTGGGAATATCCATATTTGTTCTGTCCATGAAAAAAGTACAAATATGTGAACACTGCATTTTTATCTGAGTAGTTTTTTATTTTTTCCCCATTGATGATGATGAGGATGAGGAATGTGCTTATTATTAAATTTTCCTGTTTTGTTTTTTCATCTTGGTGTGATTGTACAATACTTTGAGTGCTTGCAAGGTATGTGCTCCATCAGTTAAAATAGTATATTGTTTTTACTGTTGGGAATGGAAGTGGCATGAAAATGACAGAAATGGGGTTGACCACTCACCAATTTATTGAATGGATGGTGATTTTTTTCTCACCCCCCCCCCCCCCCCCCCCCTCCCCCTTTTTTTTTTTAATCCTGTGAGTTGCCCAATCATCCCTATTGTTTTCAAAGTTTGGGTTTTTGAATGTGAAATGGAAATACAAGTGATAGAAATGGCATTCTGCGTGAGTCATATGAAAGAGCAGACAGCTGATTTGATTGTTTTTTGTTTGTATGTTTTAATCAGTCAAATGGACAGTCCTATTTTTCTGATACAGCTGACTTGGTTGGTTTTTGTTCTTTGGGTTTGTTTTTTTAATCTGTCACATGGACAGTCCTATTTTGTTTTTGTTTTTTATTATCTGTGTGATGTGGTTTGAATTGTTGTTTTGGAACATGGTAGTGTTGATAGAAGTGTTTTCTGGGGAAAATAACGTTTGGCAAGGAAGAGGAAAGAAGGAGAATGATGTATGTATGGAATTTATTGTTCTGTAATGTCCTCCTCCTCAAAAAGAAATGAAAGAAAAAAAACAGAAAAAAAGGAAAAAAAAGAAAATGAAAAAAATACTTACAAAAAACAAAAAAACCAAAAACAAAAAAAGAAAGAAGAAAAAATACAGAAAAGAGAGGAGAAAAAAAGGAAGAAAAAATGAAAGAAAGAAGAAAAAAAAGAAAGGAAAAAAATAGCCCTTTCTTGAAAAAATTGTGTATTGAAAGCAATGTGTTGTTTTGTGCCTACCTACCACCCAGGTGCCTGTGAAATAGCATCATTGACATATGCTTACAGATATGGAATATTGTGGTAATTGTAATGATGTTACTGTTGTTGTTTTTAATTCGGAAATGCTGTGGGATATTGTGTTACTGTGTTAATGGTTATCATTGTTATTATGACATAATGTTCAGCTGTAAGATATTGTAGAACACTGTGTCATTGTGTTGACACTTGGTGTATGGTTGGTGTTTGGGGTTTTTTTTTTATTCAAGCAAGTTTTCTGGGTATTGTTTATCTTGTTATATGGTTTAACCATGTGGAGAGATTTTTACAATTCTTTAAATCACATACTTTTTGTAATATATAAGTATACAGTGTTCTGTTGGTTTTTTTAAAGGTACTGGTATCAAAATTAATTATTTAAAGGGGTGGATTTTGTTTGTTTGTTTGGTGTGTTTGTTGTTGCTGTTTTGTTGTTTTTGGTTAGGTTTTTGTATTTGTTTTGTTTGGGGTTTGCTTTTTTTGTTTGTTTTTTTTCTTTTTGTCTTGGGGGTGGGGGTGCACCAAAGAGGATAGATGAAAAGGTACCAACTAAATCAAGAAAAAGTTGACTTTTTGTGTGTGTTTTGTTCATGCAATAGATGGCCATGGCATTAAAGAGGACAATATTATGAAGAATAATTGTAATGTTACTACTTCTGCTACACTTATGATAATCACCATCATGATATCAATAATAGTTTCTAAATTATTATTATTATCATCATTAGTAGTAGTAGTAGTTAATGATAATAATGATAACGATTGTAATCCTTATGATTATTATTGTTATTATGGTTGTCAGAGTGCTTTGTTGTAACATCACAACTCAGTATTATACATTTCTCTTTTGAAATATAAGTCCCTATCTATCCCAAGGGAGAGCATCATTGCCACAGAACAGTGCCACTATTTTTCCCTAAATGTACATTGTTTGCCCTTTATAGTGTGTCTTCACAACAGTTCAGTCATGCAGGAAACATTGCATTACACAATGACTACTTAATGTCAACACATTTTTTAAAAACTAAACTTTTGTTGAGGAAAAACAGCATCATGTGCATTTCTTGATGCAGCCACAGTGGGCAAATCCAACATCACTCAGTAAAGAGTGCAAAATTTTCACTTTCCATGGGAAAATTAGCCATTAACCCATTTGGTGCTGAACACACCATAGAGCTCTCTGAGTACTTACATTTGCCTTTCAACTAAGGAAAAAGCAACTCTCTCCCACGTCTTAATCACATCTGTTGTTCTATGCTGCTCTTTGTTTTGGATATTCGATACAATGCACCCATGTATGAATACATTTGGTTAATCTTCACTGCTGTTCTTGTTTTTGATTGGGGCAAAGGCCTATATCAGTCAAATTTTTTAGTTCTGAGAGTGCAAAATTTAGTGTGCTCTTTCCTTTTGCCTAGTCCAAGTGTGGTCAGTTCCTGTTATAATTGGCACCAGCTGGGCAGGGATGGAATGAAGTGGACAGCAACTGAGAGCAGCTGAAAGTGGGGGAAACTTACAGCTGTGCAGCAGGAAAATATCAAGCAGAGGGAAAATAAGAAACAGAGAAAAAACCCATAACATCTATTTTTTGATGCAGTAGAGGTATTAAAAACAAAGCAAAAATACAAAGAGAAAAAATCAAGTGTCTGCTTTCTGCAATAGGGATATTAAAAATTTTTTTAAACCTACACAAAAGAAAAGAAAGGAACAGTTCATATTGTCCTTCTCTTGATGCAGTAGGGGTATTAAAAACAAAGCAAAAGTGAAAACAAAAATAAAAACAGAAAAATCCTGTGTCTGGTTTCTGCAATAGGGGTATTAAAAACAAAACAAACAAAAGAAAGCAGTTCATAGTGTCCACTTCTTGATGCAATGGGGGTATTAAAGTCCAATCTAAAAAAAAAACAACAACCAGAGAACAAAACCCATACTTCCCATTTGTTGTTGTTGTTGATACAATTGAAGCATTAGAAGAAAGAGAAAAATCCATAGCACCAGTTTCTTGGTGCAAAGGGATATTTAAAACAAAATAAAATGAGAAAAATCCATACTGTTAATTTCTTGGTGCAATGGGACTATAAAAAAATTTTTTTTTTTAAAAAGTAGAGAAAAAAATCAGAGTGACTACTTCTCTACACAGTAAGGATGCTGTGTGTGTGTGTGTGTGTGTGTGTGTGTGTGTGTGTGTGTGTGTGTGGAGTGTTGTTGTTGTTGCTCAGTTTAATCAGTCCTTCCACTAAATAGTGATATCAGACATGAAAGTGTGTGTATATGTGTGTGTGTGTGTGTGTGTGTGTGTGTGTGTGTGTGTGTGTGTGTGTGTGTGTGTGTGTGTGAGTGTTGTTGTTGTTGCTCAGTTTAATCAGTCCTTCCACTAAATAGTGATATCAGACATGAAAGTGTGTGTATGTGTGTGTGTGTGTGTGTGTGTGTGTGTGTGTTGTGTGTGTGTGTGGTGTGTGTGTGCATGTGTGTGTGTGTGTGTGCATGTGAGTGTGTGTGTGTGTGTGTGTTACAATTTAACAGCCTATACCACTAAGTACCTAGGAGAACTGGGGGGAGGGGAGGGAGCTTAGTTTTAAGTATGGTGTTGAAACTATAAGATAACAAATCAGAAACATGTTTTTCAAAAATCTACAACCAATCAATAAGTACCAAAAAAAAATTTCTCAACTAACAATAGGAACTATAACATGAAGAAATTTTTTGACTTTGAATATTTACACATGATGATGTAGATAATGTGGGCAAAGTTGGTGGGGGGGGGGGGGGGGGGGGGGGGGGGGGGGGGGGGCAATTGGAGAGGTATAAAGAATGTCATAAAAAATTGCCTTTTAAAACAAACTGATCAATCACAGGAAGATATCAACTGGACTGTGTAGCAGACCTTCAGAAATTGTGCAAAGAAATATATCATTATTTAGGATATGTGTGTGTGATTAAAAAAAAAAAAAGTATTCTTTTATTTCGAGGATAATGGAATAAACACTCATGTGCTGTTTTACATCCAGTCCCGTGTGTATGCAGTTTTGTAAATTGTCGTCCGTTCCCACCAGCACTCCCCCCAAAAGTCTTTCATCCGAGGCCCGCGAATGCATGCAGAAAATCTTGCACACAAGTTAAATCCTGTTCCACTTTTCATAAGAGTAGGCCATTGTGTGCCAGTGGGAACAGATAACATTTACAAAACTGCATACACACTGGGACTGGATGTAAAAAAGCATATTAATGCTTATTCCATTATCCTTGATATAAAAGAATAAATAAAATTAAATTAAAAATAAAATAGGATAGAAGGGTGTGTGGTGTGATTATAAACTGATTATATATGTGTTAAGATTTCATTTTAACATGAATTAAGTGGTCTTGTTTCAGATATGGCGGTGACCAGATGCAGACTAGATGACATGAATCAAAGCATCACAAGACCACTTTTTAAATATATTTTTTGTTTACACAAATGCAATCATCCAGAAATAAATACCACACACACACACATGTGCGCCGCACACACACACACACCACACACAACACACACACACACACACACACACAACATGCACGCGACACATGACGACGCAACACACACACACACACACACACACACACACACGCCACCATACACCACAACAACCACACACACAACACACACACACACACACACACCACCACACACACACTTGTCATATTTTAGTTTTTTCAAGAGGTCATTATAGCATGCAAAACATTCCATATATGGGGGGGGAGGGGGGATAGCCCAGTGGTTAGAGCATTGAACTTATTATCTGATGGCCTAGGTTCAATCCATCACCAAGATGCCCTTTGAAAGGGATTTTTTCCATGAGTTAACAGGTAATTGACTCCACCCCCTCCCCGAAAGCCTTGGTTTAGAAAACAAAGGTCATGTGGGCAAATACACACAGATATTGCATACACGTTAAAACCCATTCCACCTTTCTGAAGAAGAGGCTATTTGTATGCTGCTGGTAGGAATGGATGACAAAATTTGTAAAATGCTTGCACTCTGGTGTTGTGTGTAGATATTTCCCTGAAGTTGGAATACAGCTGCTTTAAATGGTTGGGGGGGGGGGGGGGGGGGGGAACAAGTCGCGTATGTAAAAGTATCACAATTGGTAAACCTCTGAGTTCTAGCCAAGGAATAACAGCAAAATAAAAAATATACCAAAAAGCCTGTACACCCAGTGTTCTAGTAGTAAGTGTGTTACGGGGTTGGACTCGTAATCTAACGGTTGCGGGTTCGATCCCAGCTTTCAGCTATGGTGTTGCACCCTTGGAAAAGGCACTTTACGGCTATTTTCTCACCCCACCCAAGTGTAAAAGGGGGTACCAACCTTGTGTTGGGGGTTAACCCTGCGATAGACTGGCATCCTATCCAGGGGGGAGTCTATGACTCTCAGTCGCTTAGCGCCACAGAAACCGGGATAAGCACCGGTCTGATGAGCCTTAGGCTCGGAACAGACTTTAACTTTAAAAAATATACCAAAATTAATATGCTATATAGTTACACTCAAAAAAATCAACAGTGGTTCATACAGTAGTAAATGTAGTTTCATCCGAGGAAGAAAATGTTTTGCATGGAATAATTGGCGCACTAAGACCTGAAAACATAAAAAATGTTGATATTGAGGTGGAGCATTAGGGACTAGAAAAGGAGTTATGGAGATGGGAGAAGGAAGAGGTTGGAAGGGAGGGGGGGGGGGGGGGGGGGGGGGGGGAACAGGAGGGGAGAGTGAAGAAATTCTATAGAAGAGTGGGGAGGGGGGGGGTGTAAGCCAGGAGGTGGCTGTTGTGCTACAATTATTACTGTTGACATGTGTTTTACACATGTTCTATTCCATGTGATGTGTTAATACATGTTCTATTCAGTGTGTTCCAGTGTGGTGTGTGGAGATTGCCGATTCTTTGGATGACGGCAGTTGGGACTGGCATAAGTAAGTGATCTGTGTGTGTGTGTGCATTTATCTATTATTTATTACTTTAATTCGAGGACAATCTTTTTTTTCATAACATCTTTAGACAGCCACCTTCAACCACAACACACACACACACACACACACACACACACACACACCACACACACAAGTGGTTTAGCTTGCGCATACATGAATTTGCAGGTTATTTCATTGCTTTGTTGATTTGCTTGCTTGCTTTTTTTTTTTTTGGTGGGTTGGTTGGGTTGGGGTTTTTTTTTTGTTTGTAAGAGAGGGGGTGGGGTGGGGAGTTGTTCTTCAGCTTGAACTCTTGGGTTCACCAATGTAAGATTTTGTGTATGCAACCGTTTGCCTGCTGTTAAGACAGATGTGTTGCCCCAAGACAACTGATCCATGGTTTGGGGGGGGGGGGGGGGGGGGGGGTAGGTGAGGCGGAGTTGCAGATATTGTTAAAGACAATGAGTTTATGTTAATTTTTTTTATGTTTCCAGGGCTGGCACACCATGACAGAAAAGACTTCAGAGCTGTTTTGGAGCTTCATATCCATGTGTAGGTGTGAAGGCATTTTAAAAAATTTATTATTTATTCTTTTATATTGAGGATAATGGAATAAGCACTCATGTGCTTTTTTTTTTACATTCAGTCCCTGTGTATATGCAGTATTTAATTTTTGTCATCTGTTCCTTCTGGCGCAACAGTGGCCTACTCTTCCGTAAAGCAGGACAGGTTTTAACATGCGCGCAAGATGTTCTTCGTGCATTCGCCACAGGACCTTGATTTATAGTCTCATCTGAAGGACTTTGTGTGTGGGTGGGGGGGGGGGGGGGGGAGAGTGAAGTCAGTTCTGATGTCAACTCTAGAGGAAAATATCCCTTTGAGGGAGGGAATAGTCAGTCCCCTTGAAAGAGCATCTCACTAGTGGTTCAGTTGTAAGCTCAATGGTCCAATGTTAAGCTATACCACCACCTGGGACTGTATTGAACAGCATCATACTGTGTTATATTGTAAAGTATTTATGATAGGAAGGATTTTTTGCAACTATGTCCCTGGTGTTATTTACTATGTTATATTGTGAAGTACTTATGATAGGAAGGATTTTTCTGTGACGTATGTCCCTGGTATTATTTATTGTGTTATATCAGAGACTGTATAAGCTACGCTGAGGTAGATGACAGCTTCGGGGCGGTTAGTGCGTGCGCTTAGCTGTACTGACTGAGAACGCGCTAATGCTTGGCCGGCTGAGTTCAGCAAGGCTTTCAGCAGCTGGGAGTGGGAACCAGCGCAGTGACTGGCTGGCTTCAATGGTGGTACATAGTCATAATTCAATCGTTGTACTGGCAGTAAAATGCGTTTTTACCGTCAAAACCAAACAAAATTTATACAGAACTGTGTTGCATGCAGAGAAATTGATATAAAAATATTTGCAGATACTGAAAATGAAAACACTGTCACTCTCTCTCTCTCTCACTCTCTCTCCTACATGACTGATTTACTCAACTACTCAATAGCTTGTTATTAACTGTTATAAAGAGTCTGGTACATCAGACAATGAATTGTGGTTAGGCACGGTACTGAAGGTTGGAGAGAGATCAATTTACCAGATATTCTCTAGTATTCATACCTTCTCCTTTATTCATAAATAGCATTCTTGAAAGTTTCGATCAATTTCTATGTCGAGAGTTAAAAATGCGAGTTGTTCTACTACGATGTATTTGTTTTCAAATTTGATCAGTGAAGATTATCCAGTGATTTTCTATAGCTTTGTACCTGAAAATGAAACTCAACAGTAAACATACCTGTTGGAGCTACTTGGTGATAATATTTTGCTGATGATACTGTGTTATGTGGTAACTGACGTGTGCAAATGGTTGTACCATGTCATGTGGTAACTGATGTGTACAGACAGTTGTACTGTGTGCAGATGGTGATCACGAAGGAGGCAGCATCACAAGACAGTGTTACGCCCAGACAGGAAGAGGCTTTTGCAAGAGCACTGAGCAAGTCATCATTGAAGTTGGGGGTTGTGGGTGAAATATGAATATTTTAGATGGCTTCAGTTTCAGTAGCAGGTATGTGCAATGAAAGTAGTATTTTGGAAGGTGGTAGTTTCTGTGGCATGAGGTAGTGGTAATTTTTTTAAAAAAAGGTAAACAGTGCCCCATAGCCTATGTGGTTGTAGGGGAGCAAGGCATCAGAGACCTCAGCCTCTCTAGGGCCAGCATATTGAGGGCGCGCCCATCTCCCTCCCTCGCTGCTTTAGCTTTTCTGACCCTAAGGAGGGAAATTACCCATTTACAGCTGTGTCAACTGGGGACTGTACTGAAGCCAAGGTACACAAACGGTCACCCATCCACTTGTTAACCACACTCGATGCTGCTTTGGGGAATGATAAATAATATTAATTTCACATGACTGTATTGTCACCACTGAGAAATATTAGATAATAATTTCACATGGCTGTAGTTTGACCACTAGGGAATAATAAATAATATTTCACAAGGATGTAGTGTCCCCACTGCGAAATAATATTTCACATGACTGTATTGTCACCAGTGCGAAATGATAAATAATATTTCACAAGGCTGTAGTTTCACCACTGAGAAATAATAAATATTTCACATGACTGTATTGTCACCACTGCAATATGATAAATAATATTTCACAAGGCTGTAGTTTCACCACTGAGAAATAGTAAATAATATTTCACAAGGCTGTAGTTTGAGCACTGTGGGAGTATTTCAGTGTCAATTGTCTGTGCTGAAAGTAAAACTGAAGGGTAAGCATGCCTGTTTTCAGCACTGGAGTAAATTAGGGGGGTTTTTTTTTGGGGGGGGGGGGGGGGGGGGGGGGGGAGGGATTGCTAGAGTTTCTGTGGCAGTTGTGTATAAATGACGTAGTATTATGGAGGGCTATCCTGTTCTGCTTTTTGAAAGAGTAGGCCATCGTGTGCTGGTGGGAACAGATAACAAAATTTACAAAACTGCATACACACAGGGACTGGATGTAAAAAAGCACACGAGTGCTTATTCCATTATCCTCAATGTAAAAGAATAAAAAAAAATTAAAAAATTAATTAATTAATTTATTAATAAATGATCAAGCTAAAATACTTCAGTCATCCCATGAAGGGTAATTACAATACTGACACACACAGGATTGATAGCATTTATAATCTCAAAAGGATAAAAACAATTTGGGGGATGGGGAGAGGGGGATTACTGAAGTAGTATATAGGAGAGCTTAAGTTAAATATTAGGGCTGTAGTTTCAGATTGTAAAGGGGGGGGGGGGAGGGATGGGACTATTAATGAAGTGGGTGCTTAAGTACAACTCCTTTGCAATTATCACTCCCGCTGCCTTTCTCCTGGAAAAATGAGTCCCTGCCTCTGATTGTCAGTGGCTTCATCCCTGAAAGTGGAACTTGAAAGTAAGCATACCTGCTACTGCATAATAACCATTACCCTCCCCCCCTCCCCCTTACCCATCCTTCAATCTTTTTTGCCTCATATTTCTGACACTCCACCACATAATGAGTCACATTGCACCACATGTCAAATTTTTAGATATTTGACATTCAATAAATCTGAAAAAAAAAAGATTTTGTAAAGGCTGTTCAATACAACAAACAGATTGAAAATCGGACAATTCTATGAAAAAGTTATCACAAATTGAAATTATGCACTGCGGGATGTGGCAAAATGAGAAATGGACCTGTTTAGCATTGTAACAGGTCAGAAGGAGGGCTTGGGTATTTTAAAAAGCGTTTTAAAGATGAAACGAAAGAAAATTACGCCTTGACATTTCAGTGAAAGGCAATACCTATAGTTTTATTATCAGTCTAAATCGTTAAAATCATGATCCTGACCCCCATCTGCCTAAAATGCTCCTATTGCAAAAGTTGGTTTGGTGCAAAGTGACTTATTTCGTGGGGGAGTGTCACATTTAACAGCATCCAAAATAACCATCATTTACCCTCTCCCTCCTACACACTGTCAAATCATTCCTGATCTGACATTCAACTGTCAAGACTTCAGCAATCCAAATATTCTGCTGCATTTCCACACCCCTCCCCCTCTCCCCCCCCCCTCTCTCTCTTTTCAGTGCTGATTTAAAGCCATCTAAAATACTGCATCCTAGGAATACCACTTGTGAAATAAAAAAAACCAACCCCAAAATGACTACAACCCTCACCTATCCACCCCCTTTGCAGCAGCTTATACAAAAAGATGTTTACTGCAGCCCTATTCCAAGAGTCCCCCCCACCCCATCCCCCCTCCCTCAACCCTTGTTTAAAAAATGGATGGAGAATGTTCATTTCTAAATTGGCTGCGGAGGGGGAGGGGAGGGGGTTCGTGCATCCCATGTTTTTGGCTTCTTTTATTTGTGCCGCGTGTGTATGTGTGTGTGTGTGCATGCGCACGCTTTGATCTGTGTGTTGTATGTTTATCCAGTGATTTACCTTGACTGAACAAACACTACCTTCTACAGCAGCACAGTCGTAAAAACATGGCTGCACTTCTTCTCTTCACACTTGTTGAAATGTAATTTGAAATACTACGCCACACCCAGCTCTCTTACCAAAATGCAAACGTCATAATGCACCCATCTCTATATATAAAATAAGGTGACCGCAATAAGAAACCCGCCTCTGCTGTAAAATAAAGTGATGCATATATGAAAAAAAGCCTTCATCACATGTGAAACAAAACCATCCAAGATGCATTGTGATGAGCTCCCCTAAGATGCAAAATAGAGCCGTCTAAAATGACCATCTTGAAACCCACTGTCTTTTAAAATAGTATCGTTGTAATAAACCACCGCCATATGCGAAATAAGCCATCTTTAATTTTTAAAATCTAAAAATTAAATAAATAAATAAAAAAAACATTAGTAGTAAACTTCCACATTGAAATAAAATCATCAAAAATAAAACCATCAAAATAAACACAACCACATATTAGCTATCTTTAAAAAAATAAATCGATGATAAACCCACCACATGAAATGAAGCCACCTAAAGAAACGCATCTCGACTTACGAAATATACCTAAAAAACGATCATCAATAATGAACCTTGTAAAATAAAGCTGTTTTAAAAAAAACATCATCAATAATGAACCTTGTAACTATAAAAAATAAAGCCGTCTTCAAAAAACAACCATCAATGATAAACTTTATAACCTTGTATAAAATAAAAGCCGTCTTAAAAAAAAACAAACCACCCATCTCCATCCATATAAAGCCATCTTTAAAAAAAAAACAATGATCAATAAACACTTATACGCATACAAAATAAAGCTATGTCAGACGACTATCATAATCGACACCCCCCCCCCCTCTACATGTGAAACAAAGGAATTACATAATTATCCAACTGTTGCATTAAATCCCCAAAACATTATGTGAAACAGCCACCCACTATACAATCATTATAAACCTACCTTCACAACTGAGATAAACCTTGTAACCACAGTGAAATAAAAAAACTTCTCAACATTAAACCATGAAATGAAACTTGTCAACATTAAACTTCATAACCACATGTGAAATTAAACCAAAATGAAACTTGGTAGACATTATAAACCACATGTGAAAAAAAAACAAAAACGTGTGAAAATAAAACCGGAATGAAACTTGTCAACATGAAACCTTGTAACCATTATGTGAAATAAAACCAAAATAAAATTTGTCAACATTAAACCTCATAACCACATGTGAAATAAAACCAAAATGAAAATGTCGACATAAAACCACCTCCACATGTGAAAGGAACCCCACTAAACCAAGAGAAATAAGCCAAAATACAACTGTCATGATAAACCCACCTTCAAAGGTAGAACAAAGCCGTCCAAACTACACCCCATGTAATAAATAAACCCAACACCGATGTCAAATAAAGCCATCAAAAATGCAACTGTTGTAATCGGCCATACAAGCATCATTATAAACCCACACCCACGTGTCAAACGAAGCCATCTTGTGTATAGCTGTTGTTAATCTATGTGAAAGAAAGCCATCTAATACAAACGTGATGAAGAAACCCACAGGGTCTGGGTTAGTGTTGTCATTCGAGCATTGCACTCAAAGTTTAACAGTCTGGGTTCAAGCTATCACTGAGATAGGAGGATTTTCCCCCTGGAGTTTATCAGTACCAACTCCTCTTCCCAATAGTCCTTCAGATGAGACTGTACATTCCTATACACACACATCTTGCACTCCCATGTAAACTCATTCTGCCTTTCAGAAAAGCAGGCCATCGCATGCTGGCAAAAATGTATGATGAAAGTGTAAATGCTGTTGTCCTGTTTAGACATCATCCCTGAAGTCGGAATGTGGCTACTTACTGGTGGATGAAGCCAATCGCAAGCACAAACATCTCGCCATGGGTGAATTTGAGGTCTAGCTGAGGAACAAACTTTTTACAATAGGTTAAAAACAAAAAATAATGTTAATAAATCCCACAATTGCAAGTAAAATAAAGCTCACTTCCAAAGGTGAGAATGATCCATCCAAAATATTACAATTGTTATAAACACATATGTTGCAATAAACTCGCATCGTGCAAAAAGAAAAAATTAGCAAAAATATAATCCATCTCTGCATCGAAAACAAAAAAGCCAGTATAGTGAACGCTTTATGACGTGAAATAAAGCATTCTAAAATACAATAGGCATAATGGATCCACTTGTGAAATCTGTTCTTCAATGAGACCATAAACCATCATCCTATATGTGAACACATGCAGAGCATCTTAGCACATAAACCTGTTCCACCTTTTGAAAGCTCAAAGAGTAGGCTATAATGCGCTTGTGGAAACTGATAAAAAAATAAAAAAATTAAACGTACAAAACCTCAGCGTACATAGGGTCTGAATGTAAAGAAAGGCTCAGTACTATCATAATAATTAAAATAATAAAACCATCCAATATCCAAATATAATAAACCCACCACCACATACGAAATGAAGCCATCTATATTCTGTCGTAATATACAATGACAATGCAGTTGTCAAAGGCCACATGATGATAAACCCACTTCCACATGTGAAATATAGCCATCTAAAATATAACCACTGTTAACAACCCCCCCCCCCCAAAAAAAAAAAATATATATATATATATATATTTAACCACCTACATATGTGAAATGAAACTATATATCTAAAATATAACCACAGTAATAAACCACCTACACATGAAATATAGCCATCTAAAACAACCACCATAATAAATCTACATCCACGTGTGAAATGAAACCATCTAAATTGCAACCACTATAATAAACCTACCTCAACTTGTGAAATAAAGCCATCGAAAATATAACCACCGTAATAAACTCTGGGCCCACCTTGTCAAATAATTCCACTTCCAAGTATAACCATTGCAATAACAAACTACTACCACTTGTGAAATAAATATAACCACCATAATAAACCCACCTAGTAACTCCATGTGTGAAATGAAACCATCTAAAACATAACCACTGTAATAAGCACACCTCCACATGTGAAATGAAGCCATCGAAAATACGTCGTAATAGACCCACAACTACATGTAAATAAAGCCATCGGAAATGTAACCACCATTATAAACCCACCTCCACATGTGAAATAAAGCATTAGAATATGTTATATCCACCGTAATAAACCCACCTCCACATGTGAAATAACACTAAAATACAATATAATAAAGCCACTTCCACATGTGAAATAACCTAGCTAAAATACATTATGATAAAGCCACTTCCACATGTGAAATAACGCTATCTAAAATACGTTTTAATAAACCCACCTCGACTCCATTATCCTGATACAAATGAATAAACCAATAAAACCATCTAAAATACGCCACAATAAAACGACAATATGAAATAAAGCCACCTGGAGTACACCTGCACTGCCTGATCTGTCCCCACAGATGATGTAGTCATCTAAAATATAATTGTTCCCTGAACAAATGAACAAAAGCCATCCATAATACAACAGTCATAATAAACGTGCACCCACATGTGAAATGAAAAATGTACAAAATACAACTGTTGTAATAAACCCACCTCCACATAACATGTGAAACAAACCCATCCAAAACACTTTACAGGTGACATAAACTCACCTTCCACTCCTACCTGTTCCTTGGCTAGAGTTCCGAGGTTCATCTATGGTGAGATTTTTGTGTATAATGACCATTTTTGCCCACCATACGGTAGCTGCATTCCAACTTCGGGGATGTACGCTACACTGGGTGTGTTTGTGTTTTTGTGACGCAGATGTGAATTGGGCAATCTTTAACGTACATATTTCATCTTCTGCGCATGTATATTCACAAAGGGGATCAAGGTACTGGCGGGTCTGCTCTTGAAGTTGACCTGGGAGATCACAAAAATCCCCATCATTTAATTCAACAGACGCTGTCGAGATTTGAACCTATGGGATTAAAGTTCAAAGGTCTTGACCATTGAGCAATAGCAGAATAAGGCAGCTAAGACATGCCATTACAATCAACTCACCTTTACATATGAAATAACGCCCTCTAAAATCCATCCAAAATAAATCATTGTTATAAACTTAGCTCTACATGTGAAACGCAACTGGTTCCACTTTTAGGAAAAGTAGGCCATTGTGCTCTGGTGGGAATGGATGACAAAATTTACAAAACTGCATACACATGGGGACTACATGTAAAAATAAAAAATTAAAAAAGCAAATGAGTGCTTATTCAATTGTCATCGAAATAAAAGATTAAACAAGTAAATCCATGCTTCTGTTATAATAAACCCACCTTAACATGGAATAACCCCCTCCAAAATACAGCCTTCATAACAAAGCCACCTTACCCCACGTGAAATGAACCCATCTAATACACCAGAAAATATTTTAAAAGAAAACAACACAAACCCTGCCGGGCATAAAAAACAAACTCCCCAAAATGCAGTTTTTGTCATAACCCCAAATCCACATGAAGACATACAACATCATAATGATTTAACATCAACATGTCAAATACAATTATCCAATATAAGTTCGTCAAAACAAACCCACCTTCACATGTGAAATACAGTGGGACCCGCTTATAAGAAAGTCGTCAGGACCCAATTTTAGGTTTTCTTATAAGCGGGCTTTGTTTTAAGCGGGCTTTCTTTTTTCCGAGCACCTGAACACTATTTTGAATGTGCTTTCTTATAAGCAAGCAAAAGTGTAAATGAGTAAAATAATAGCTAATTGGACATTTCATAATGGTTAAAAACATAAAACACACCCTATCTACAATTACTCATCAAGTTTTTTGTTGTTGTTGTTGTTGTTGTTGTTGTTGTTGTTGTTGTTGTTGTTGTTGTTGTTGTTGTTGTTGCTGCTGCTGCTGCTGCTGCTGCTGCTGCTGCTGCTGGTGCAGCACACACACACTCGCACACAAATACATGCACACATTAGAGAAAAAAAGATTTTCCAGAAAATCTATATAAAAAGTTGTTTATTACAAAAAAACAACAACATGTTCATAGCATCAATGGCAAATCAATAATAATGGTACCAATACAATATGGCAGTTTCTTGTCCATAGAAACTGTCTGATCTGTTATACTACGTCTTGTTTGAATCCAAGACTTTCAAAAAAAAAAGTTTTAAAAAAAATTTTTAAAAGGTAAAGGTGTCCCATAACCTACGAGGTTGTAGGAGAGCAAGGCATCAGAAACCTCAGCTTCTCTAGGGGCCAGCATATTGAGGGTGGTGCCCATCTCCTCTCCCTCGCTGCTTAACCTTCCCTTACAAGGGCAGGTATCTATTCACAGGTAAGTGGACTGGGGGACTGTACTGAAACCAAGGCACACAAACGGTCACCCATCCAAACGATAACCATACTCGATGCTGCTGAACCTTAGCTTGATGAAAGCCAGTGCTCTGACCACTGAGCTATCCCGTCCCCACCTTTCAAACAAGCAAGTGGGGTTTTTTCTTTTCTTCCCAAAATCATCATCAGTTTAAGTGACAGAAACTTTATATGAGGAAAATAGTTTTGGTATTTTATAAATGCTGTTACAACAATGAGATTGGTCAACCTGTATTAGTGTAACTTTCTTTTTAGGCAGAAAGTCTTACATCAAGAAGTACTTTATCAGTTTCGATGGTGGTGGTGGTAAAAAAAACTTGAGGTACACACACAATCAATCAAGTAAATCCTGAAACAGTTCTGCTTACCAATGGGAATACCCCAAAGATAGACAATGCTTTGGAAAGCCAACACTGAGTAAAAAAAAAAAAAAAAAAAGATAATAGTAATAATTAATAAAAAAAATATGAAATAAAGATTAACATTAATATCAAAGCACAACTGTATATCTAGGAGTAATGTTCTAAAGAAATGAAATAGCTACATGAAAGTCTATTTGTGATTGTGCTCTGTGCACTCAATCAAACATTTTCTCTTAAGTGTTTGTGTAAATCCACATGTTTGAGCAAACAAGAGTAAGTGTAGAATTATGTGTGCAATATGAATGAAAAGGACACCAACAGAATTATTTTTTGTTGTTGTTCCTCGGCTAGGACTTCAAGGTTCATGATGGTGAGATTTTTTCCCCCCCACCATTTAGGTAGCTGCATTCCAACTTTGGGGATGTTGTCTAAACATCTTACCTGTGTGCATGCGTTTTTCAAATTTTTTAATATATTTTTTATCATCTATTCCTACCAGCACAAAATAGCCTACTCTTCTGAAAGACAGAACAGGTTTCCAACATGTGGGCAAGAAGTTCTGTGTGCATACGCACATGGCACTTAAGTTTACTCTATAGCCTCATCCGAAGGACTTTGACATTCAGTTCAATTATCTCATCAAACTGGGAAGAAAGGGCAAGGCTGGCAAGCAACCCAAAACCTCATGGTTTACTTGTTAGGCAGGTGAACATCTGAACCGTCCTGCCACCTTTCGTCTTTAACAGAAAATTTAAAACTATCTGATGTCTTTCCTGCCTGTGAAAACACACTTTGGCTTTCTGTAACGTTACCAAATCACTTGACTAACCTACAATTTCTAGAAGAAAAAAAACAAAAACAAAACCTTTTGAAGACATAATACAATTAGACAGAGAGTAATGAGTTTACATGCGTGCTTTACATACAATCAGGGCCACAAAGTCAAAGGTAGCTAAATCCACACTAAAAAAAAACCCAACAAAGACATAGCATTATATAATTTTTATTCATCACTCAAAGAAAGACACAATTTGTGAATGTTAAGTGCACTATTCACAAAAGGAAGCAACTCGCATCATCCATCATGAACGCTTCCCACTGCTCTCAATATTACTGAATATTATCTTACAACCCTGAGAGACTGTTACAATCATAAACAGGCTCTTAACAATGGATACATCTTGCTATTACCTCCAGTGAAAAAAAAAAGAGCAACAGAGAGAAAGAGGTAGTGACAATTCAGTCAAAAAGTACAATCAAACTACAAAACAGCTAGTTCTTTAAACCACAAAATGCAAACAATCTAAAACAGAAAACCCTTGCTTTCAAATCAATACTTTTGAGCTTTCCCACGAAGGCTGAAATATAAAGCACTGTATATTTCATTCTGGGTATTTAAAGAGATGCTGGTGGTGCAAACTTGAAATTGTTACACACACACACATGCATGCACGCACACACGCACACACACATGCAGGCGTGTGCATGCACACACACACACACAGAGTCACACAAACGCACACGCATGTGCGTGCGTGAATGCACACACACGCGCACACACACACACGAATACACAGACACACACATGCATATGTGTGTGCACATAATGCATACATGCACACGGGCACACACACACACACATACACATACACATTTATTCACTCAAGTTTCTTGTTCCTTCTTAAACCACAAACACACTTCACAAGCAAACTCTTGTTCACTAAAACAGATCTATAAGATCAAAATTTTACTGTTGCACCTCAACCCATACCTATTACCTTCTCTTGTATCTTTGAACAATTCAGTCATTCTTACAAACTCTTCATGCAACAGCTTTCCCTGTTCATTATCTCAGTCCAACAGTCATAGCCATGACTTACTGACATCTGATTCAGCCAGTTCAAAACCTTCAAGAAGAAAAATTCTAATAATAATCTAACCCCAAAGAGTGGAGGCAAACCAAACCGATGAATTCTTGGGTCACAAACTCTCTGGAGCATTGCAAACCTGGTACAAATAGAATTTTGTCTATCAATTTTTCTTCATTTGTCCTTCCTTACTTTTCATTTCACTGATTTACATGGGGATTCAGGAGTCCATATCACTACACCACTCTTCATTCCATTTCTGCGTTCTGGTCAGCAACTCAAGTACTCATGCATTATTTTTTTTACTAGCAGCGAGGAAAATGCCCAATTTTATCCCGTATTCTGAGTAACTTCCCTGTTTTCCTGACATGAGTCGACTGATGCAGTTGGTGTGGTTGGGTAGGCTTTTGTGTTGTGTGTGTGTGTGTGTGTGTGTGTGTGTGTGTGTGTGTGTGTGGTGTGTGTGTGTGTGCGTGCGTGCGTGCGTGCGTGCGTGCGTGCATGTGTGCGTGCGTGCGTGTATGCGTGCGTGCGTGCGTATGCATGCATGTGTGCATATGCATGCATGCATGTGCGTCTGCGTCTACATCTCGAGTCAGTATCTTGTGACTCTTTCTTCCCACAGTTAGAACCTTACCACATAGAAAACCTCCCAAATATACAATTTACATCAAAACCTTAAAATACTGAAAAATTCTCAAGTCCCCCACAAACAAAATCAGTGCACGACGTCTTTCTTGGGCCTCCCCCTCAACATCTTCTTGAGCTTCTCCAGGGAGTACACCACCGACTTGCGGGCCCCGGCCGTCAGCAAGGTTTTGGCGCTCTGCCCCACGCTGGACCTCCACACAATGTGACTGATGCAGCGCGCTACCGAGTCGTCGCAGTGGCTTGAGTTGGCGTAGATCTTGAGCACCTCTTCCAGGTCTGGGTGGGAGCCGGGGCGGGTTCGGTTCTCCTGCAGCAGCATGAGGACGGTCTTGGGCAGGAGCTGCAGGTGGTGGTACTGGGTGATGTGGTTGGGGTTCTGCTCCAGCGCCCCTGCTGCGGGTGCCAGTACACGTGCTCCTCCGTCTGCAGGATGGACTCGTACAGGCGCCGGAAGTGCTTCATGTTGGGCCGCACGATGTTCGTCACCTGGGACCAGCAGCAGGCAGATGTGCGTGTGCTTGTTATATCTGTGTGTGTCTTGTCTTGTCTTGTCTTGTCTTGTCTGTCTATCTATCTATCTAGTTTCTATCTATCTATCTATCTATCTATCTATCTATCTATCTATCTATAAAAATATATAGAAAACATAGAATATATATATATATATATATATATATATATATATTATATATATATATATATATATATATATATATATATATATATATATATTATTATTTCAAAACTTTATGGTAAGAGTAGTGCCTACTCTCTCACATTTTTTTGTTTTAGTTTGTTTTGCTTTTTTGTTCCTCGGCGAGAACTCTTGAGGTTCACCAATGGTGTGATTTTGGGTATGCAATCGTTTTTACCCACCTTTAAGATAGTCGCATTCTGACTTTAGGGATACTGAGTTCTAAATAGACTATTGCCAAAGTTCTATTCACAATACAAAAAATATACATAATTTCAATAAAATTTTAATATTCATAACTTACTTGATAGAATAAAAGAAAAAAAAAGAAAAACAGCCAAAGATCCATCAGAAATAAGTTACAACACTACATTTCTTAACTTGATATAATTCAGCTAATGTATATTAAATACACACAATGGCTGGTGAGTATGAACACAAAAGTGCTGAAAAGTATTTTTTGTATATACATATTCAGTTAAAAATATATATTATACTTATATATATTCAGTTAAAAATACATACATTATATATATTCAATTTAAAAAATGTATCAACTCACCTTATTGCGGTCTTCCCCGACCACCATGCGAAAGTCGCCATTGTAGGACAAGCCAGCAATGGTGGTGTACAGCACCTCTTCGCAGAAGTCTTCAGGCAGCAGCAAGAGAGCAGCATGAACGGCACTCTGCAGATTGACGTGCAAGGCAGACAGGAGTTCGGGGTTGTGAGGCAAGACCAGCAGCTTGACAGGCTTATGCAGACGTCCACTGATGTACAGCGAGTCCCAGTCCAGCAGATCCGAGATCAGTCGCTCAGTGCTGATCACGCCGTACTTGATCAGACGATCTTCAAATCGCACCAAGGTGTTGAAGTACACACCTGAGCAGGAGACAATCAGACGCATGCTAAATTAAGATACCTGCATCCCAAAAATTTCACAGGCTCCTGAGTGAAATCAAGTACAGACTTTCTTCAAAACTATGACAATAAGCAAGAGTTATATCAATGTTCAAGCAAAAGTAAAGTTTTGTTCAACGCAAAAGCCAAACTGGCTTTTCCCTCTGTGTTCAGACTTCTCTTTTCTCTCTGCAAACCCTGTTTCCTGATCCTGCCCTCAACCACTGCCACCCCCCAAAGTTTTTAAATATTAAAACAAAATCCAAATAGTAAAAGCTTAAAGAATATTTCTTTTTTTTAAGTTCTCAAAAAAAAAAGCCTTGTTGCTTGTAACATGCACCCTGAGTTTTTAAAACATACCATGGCAACAAGACATCTTCCATGGCAAACTTCTGTGAAAAAGAAAGCTTTTTCATTACAATGCAAGTTATGTAAACTTAACAAGGAGGCACTAACCTATGAGTACAAACTTTCAAGAGAATTTGACAGCTGTGCATGACTTACCTGCTGCATTTTCCTGCACAAGGGCTACACAGCGACCTCCAAAGTACTTGAGGAAAGAGTAGTGATGACTGTTGCGCTTCAGATTTTCTGTGTGCCATTCCTTAGGATGATCCACCGCAACGATAAAGTCCAGCATGTTCTGGTTCATGTCAGCGTGCCCTGCCTGCTGGTAAACCCCTGAGCCATAGGCAAAAGCCATCTGGATCCCCGGAGGCAAGGACTCTATGATGCGGTAATACAGCTGAGAAACAGAAGTGACCTCTGCATAATTCGAACTATGTCTACAGGAATGTGTTCCTAACCCAGAACCTTGTACAAGTTGCTGACGATGATAGCAACTCTGTAATGAACAGCCTGCTCTTGGTAGTTCAAATCTATTCTGAGACAAACTTCGCTGATAGTTCCTCATTTTCAAAGTCTGACATGAATGTAAGTGCCTGAACGTTTCTGATACAAGCAGACCTTGTGTTTGTAAGGCCTGCTGAGAGCAAACTGTACTACTGGTAATGAGCTTAATACCACCCAAGCCATTCCTGAGTGGTGGCCATACAAGTCGCATCATTTTGAAGCATACAATTTTCCTTTTTTTTTTACCTTGAAAGCAAAATTATCAAACTTTCACCACAATTACAAGAACGGTCAATTACAAGTTCTCTTGTTATTTTTCTTTTTTTTTAATTCTGTTTTCACTTTAACTAATCTTTCCTAGAATCCACCACACACTCTGCTTAATTCACTGTCATTTTTTAGCGCTCTCCTCTTGCTCAAAAACTCCAGCACCAGTAACAGAACTGCTTCTGAGCATGTCCAGCTGTCGCCATCCACGTCTCAGCAAGTACTCTACTTTGACAGACTCTGTGCGTGGGATGACTGAATTTTTTCTAAACTCTGTCTTAATGTGTTCTTGAAAGCTGGGCTGGTCCTTTGTGGTCCTCAAGAACTGTCTATATAAGCTCAACACCTGAAGTTGTATCTTGCTGTGTCGTGGCATCTTTCACAGTCAGTCCATGTGTCACGTGAGAGGATGAGTAAAAAGAAGATTCTGTGAATGCTGGAAATCATCTGAAAGAAATAAAAACAAAACGCATTTGAGTTTTACACAGTCTGACAGTTTCCTGGTTACGGGTCGCTTTTTTCTTTAGTTTGTGTAGCCACTGTCAAAAATATTTAAATCTAATAGTAATAATATCCATATATATGTGAATGAATAAACACTTCTAAATATAGATCTGCAGACCAGTATAAACTACTGTACAGCTTTCCATCTTTATGAATACATATTTCTTATGAAAACTCAAAAATGTTTCCAGATTGATAGTATTTATGAAAACTGCTTACAATGGCCTGTTTGTTGTCAGCTGTTCAAAAACTTGTAAATTGCATATTATCATATATATTTAAAATACTAAATAGTATATATATCGACATTAATTATTTTAACAATTGTACAATTACAGCAAATGAACACTTCTCCTTGACTCTTCACACATATTATTGACAGTGTATACACAAACAGAACTTTTTTAAAAAGTTTTTTCCAGCAAAATCTTGTTATGATGGCTACAGGCACACAGCTTTGATAGATCTATCTCTATCATCACACAGCTTTGATAGATCTATCTCTATCAATCATCATGTATCCTCTTTATTTTTTTTTAACACTAGCTCTTCTAGAAGGCACTTCACCCCTGTCTACATTGACTGAGTAGAGCAGTGATGTAGCCTAAAAGTTGTGTGTGCTGTGTGCATCATGCCATCAGTCTGCTGCTTGTTGTTTGTGTGTTGAGATTGCTGTATCATAATCATACTGTGCACTGGCACGAGTCCCCCCAAAAAAACAACAACAACAACAACAAAAAACAAAACAAACACAAAAAGCAAAGAAAATAACACACACACACACACACACACACACACACACACACACACACACACACACACACACACAAACGCATGTATAGCAAAAGATACTAAACCAGCAAAGTATGAAGAATTGTATCACAATAACCAGCCATTTCCTTGGTGTTACTTTAAACAAACAGTTAAAGACGGTGCGTATTTAATACGTACATCATTTATTTTTTCTAGACTACAGTTACGTTTGCAATGGGTAGCCTACAGTTACATCAGTTCATGACCTTCACATAGCAACTTTCCCCAGCAGGTTTTACAACTTTCAAAAACTATCAATCTAAAACACAATATACGCAAGAGACACTGTTTCTTCATCTTCGTTATTTTCTGATGTAATTAGTGGAGTAGTAATAAAGAATATGGCAAACCTATGCTAGTGTCAACGGTTGATCAGAGGACACCATGAGGTTTGTCGGCCATATTGTCAACATTAAAACGAAAGTGTTGTCATTAAAAACAACTGTTATGATGTAGTGATATAAAACAGTAATGGTAAAGCTTTGTTTGATATAACATTAAGACATGTTGTAAAAATAATAGACTATATGAGCATAAGCACTGAGAAAGCAGGTGACTAGTTCATTATTTTATTAATAATGATGTAAGAGATGCAAGCTTGTTTGGATTTCTGCCTGATCTCCCTTGAGCTGATAAATACGCTGCCGTCTTGTGTACATTTGTGCACGTGGTTTGTTTTTGTTTTGTGTTTCTAAGGTGAGCAACTTCAGATCTCTGAAACATCTGTTGTATATCGTGTATGTAAAATAAGATAGTGCTGAGCCATAATTTGGAATGTTTGTTATATGAACTGAACAAGATGTTATCAGAAAGTGAGAAACAGAGCGCACTAGCTGTGCAAAGACAAAACTCGTATCTTACCACATGTTTTCTTTCCAGTCCCAACAGTGGAAATCTCTGATGGGTGTGGTGATCGTATCAACAACAATATGTTTTCTTTTTTCAGACAAACCACTCATGTCTCACTAATGAACTCACACACTTTTTTTCTTAAAACATCGTAAAATAAAATCAAACCATCCGAGAATATTCAAACCAATTGATTACACTGCCTGATATAAACAAAGTCGAAAAACAAACAAGCAAAAGTGCATACCTTGTATCAATAAGAGACATCAGGAACCCAAGTCAATTTGACTTCTCTGCATCATAGCCACAGAAGGACTCGGGGAGTGAAAAGTGCAGAGAGCAGGCAGAAATCGGAGGCTTGCATTCAGCAGTTATGATACTCAGGGCTGTGGTTAATCATTCCCGTTGGTCAATGATTATATTTGGTTCTTTCCCATTACTTTCAACTCATCTATCAACAATTTCTTTTTAATGTTTTCATAAATATTTGTTAAGTACCAGGGTGCAGGATAGCTTAGTGGTTAGAGCACTGTGCTCATGATCTGATGGCCCAGAATCAAACCACCACAGAGGCACCCATTTTGGAGGATTTTCCCATGGTGTTAATATCAGCACTGACTCCACTCTTCCAAAAGCCCTTTGGATGAGACTACAAACTGAGGCCCTGTGTGAAAGTGCATACTGAATTGCTTGCGCACACGTTATTAAAACCAATTCCGCAATTTATTTATTTATTTATTTATTCTTTTATATCGAGGATAACAGAATAAGCAATCATGTGCTTTTTTTCATCTGGTCCCCGTGTGTATGCAGTTTTGTAAATCTTGTCATCTGATCCCACCGGCACACGATGGCCTACTCTTACGAAAAGCAGAACAGGATTTAACGTGTGCGCAAGATGTTCTGCGTGCGTTCGCACACGGGGCCTCGGTTTAAAGTCTCATCCGAAGGACTTTTTGGGGAGAGTGGAAGAGTAGAGAAGAGTAGGCCATTTCATGCTAGTAGGAACAGATGACAAGTTTATTTAAAGCGCATGCACACAGTTGTCATGTCTAGACACCAAAGTCAGCATGTAGCTTCCTTGATGGTTGGTGAAAATGGCTGCATTATATTATATTAAAAAAATCTCACTATTTGGTGAACATCAGAGCTCTAGCCAGGGAACAAAAACGAAAAGATTAAATACAACAGGTACCATTAAAAGGATTTTAAACAATACCCTCATCAGATTCAAATTTACTTGGACCATGCTATCTAAATTGCCAATTATGGTCAAATCTCTGAACGTTCTTTCAATGCAAAAACTGATTTGTTATTAATGTTAAATCATTGGTAGTTACTAGTGAGACTACATATTTATTTTTTAGTATATCAATTTTTTTTATACATGTGAGAGGTGTAACAACCAGGGTTCGCGCTAGGATTTTTTAAAACCAGTACTGCGAGTTGCCATTTCAGAGATATCTTGACCAACTCCCCCAAAATCGGTCCCCAGAAAATAAAATCCGGTACGTACTGTGAACAAAACGAAACTATTCAGTGAGGGGGGGGGGGGGGGGGGAGGGGGGGGATTGTTCGGCAGCAAAACTAAATCTAAACTTAACACAAATCTCTCAGACTTTTACTGCCCTGTGGCTGCCACTCGCTTCTTGGGAACGAAGCCACGCAGGAAATAGTTTTTTTTTTCTAGCGCCTGTGTCACTGTCTGTGTCAGTCTGTTGTTTTGCATGGCATCATTCGTGAGACTTACATTCTTCTTTCTTGTTTCTATGCTTAGCGCTCATCTAGATCTTTCGTTCAATTTAGATTTAGTTTTCGACTCTTCTCTCTCATAGTCAAAGACCCTCTGCTTTTCGCTTTTCGTAAGAGTAGGCCATCGTGTGCGGGTGGGAACAGATGACATTTACAAAACTGCATACACATGGGGATTGGATGTAAAAAAAAGCACAGGAGTGCTTATTCCATTATCCTCGATATAAAAGATTAAAAGAATAAAGAATAAATAAATCTAGGCCCCATTTACTCATTGTGAATGGAAGTTACTGTCACGCCGAGAAGAGCGCGAAGCTCTTTTCTTTCACAGTAAAGCTTGCTGTTCTGTGTGCTAGGCTAATGAGGCTGACGCCAAAGATGTTCGTCAGAAGGGGTGGTAGGAAGGGGTAAGCACAGTACAGGCGCATGACAGACTGTCAGAAAATGTCACTTCAGACCTTTTTTTTAAGACAGAAATCTAATCGGTCACAGGCAAACAGAATCCGTACGCGGTACCGGCTGCTTCGAAAATTTTCGGTATTCCCTGTTTACAATCGGTAAAATACCGACAATTACCGGTTATCGCGAACCCTGAACAACACTCTTATCAGCTTTCTTTTCTTATTAATTTGTTTAATTGGGAAAGAGAGCTGATAATTGTAGTGTGTTTATTATATGTATATATATATAAATTGTATATGTTCGAACAGTACTAAAAAGAATTTTGGGGATGTGTTTTTTCAAGCTGTCATTTGGAATTGGATCACAATCACCAGAGGAATATCATGGCTTCTGCCTCCCATGAAGAGGACTTCAGCAAGAGATTATTTGTCGCAGTTCATGCAGGTCAGTTGTCGTTATTGTTGCTGTAATTAAGCTTTCCCCAGCTTAACACCCTGGGGATCATCCATATGCTCTCTGACCCACTCACCACCTGGTAGGCCTAGTGTCATTTTTTTGTTTGGACAATGTATAATATCTGTTTCAAAAATTGACTGGTTGTACCGGTTGCATACTTTGCTCATTAGTTTGACTTTTTAAAAGTAAATAAACTGTACATAAATTTTGTTTGTATTGTGGTTTATCAGTGGCTGACAGGGTGAACATTCTAAATCATCTATAAAGACTATGAAATATAAATTTATAAATGATTAGTGAATCGCTGTAATTGCTATGCATTTTTCACGCATCACACCTGCACACATTATGTTGATTTGAATCAAAATGGATTAACATAAGTGTACATGTTTACCTTGTTTAATCAGTTGTAATTGTATGGTTTAACTCACACATGCACACACAGTCGCACACACTCACAAACTTACATACACACTCACACACACACACACACACACACACACACACACACACACACACACACACACACACACACACACACACACACACACACACACACACACACACACACACACACACTCTCTCTCTCTCTCTCTCTCTCTCTCTCTCTCTCTCTCTCTCTCTCTCTCTCTCTCTCTCTCTCTCTTGTCATTTGGTTCTTGTTTAACAGTTTGTCATTGTTGATTGTATTCATGACATATCCAGGTGCAGGGTCTCACTCCAAAGAAAAGGCAGCAGACTACAAGGACTTATGCAGGAGAGCATGTCAGCAGGTGATGTATACTCTGAGGTTTGGTGTCTGCTTACAACTGTCTTAGTTAAAGTTACTTTATAAGTGTTAGGCCCTCTTAAAAAAAAAAAAAAAAAAAAAAAAAGAAGAAGACGAAGAAAAGTAGATTTGTGCAGAGGTTCTTATCATTATTTCTTAAATAAATCAGCTTCCAATCTGTTTTATAGAGTGAGAAAGAAATTACAGAACTTTAAGCAAAAAAAATGTTCTTTTACTCACTCATAATAGAAGGCTTTCATGTCAGCTTAACACTGCTGCTATCAGTTGACAGTGACAGATCTTTCCTGTCCTCTTTCCCCACAGCAGCGAGCTTGAGTACATTGTACAAACAAGCAACCAAAGCAAAATGTATGTTGCATGCCTCTTCCCCAAATAGGAGATTCTAATATAAATATGCTTTTCAATCGCATATTCTCAGTTTAACTGAATCACAGAAACAGGCACTGATGTTGAACATTAAAGAGAAAAAGTAGAAAATTATTAATCTTTGATACAGTTTTTACATGTCTTACAGCTGTGTTTTTGTAATGTCGATCATCTAACAAGTGAAAAGATTTTTCTGTCATGCTATTTAAATTCAAAAAGTCTCACTTGCAGACATCAACTCAAGCATAATGCTATCTTGAAGTTTTAGGCTCTGTGGGATTCCTTTTCTCAATGGTGTCTTGAGAATAGCAAGACATTTATCAATTTGATGGCTTTATTGACAGGTATGTTGTTTGCTTCATCAGTTCTTGTGACACAATCATAATTGTAAATGGTTCAGAATGGATCACCCCTTAATTTCCTCCCACCAGCCTGTGCATCTGAAAAGCATCTTTCAGTATATATACTGCCATTTGTGTTTACAATGATACATTATATTCAGAAAGTACACCAAGTGCATGACAAAGTCTACCATACTGTTTTTACAGGTCTTTACGAATTTTGCACGCTTGTATTGTGCAGGCAATGTGTCTTCTCAAACAGAAGAAATCTGCTGTGGATGCGGTTACTGCAGCTGTTACTGTCTTAGAGGTAAGAGTGAATATAAACTAATAAAGGAATCAAATGTATGAATTTGGACACAAACCTTTGCTTTTGATGGTAAATTACCTGCTGTATACACATCTTAGTGTTATAGAAAATTGATATCATTTTATGCAATTTATAAAATTTAGTTAGTTATGGGTGTTAGTGTTAGTAGTGATAGTCTAATACTCGGAAGATTTTTTGTGTGGTGACTGTGCTACGTTTAGGCAAGAGTTGTAAAACTACAAGTTGTATTAAACCAGATAGTTAAAATGTTGTCTGACTTTTCCTTTTGGAAAAAAAGAAATACATCATTTTGTAAAGTGTGCTAATATCACTTCCATTTCAGAATTTTCTCAGAAATGAAATAATAAAATTTATTTCAACAGGGAAGTTTGATTTCGGAAGAAACTTCAGTAAATTGATAATTTTGAACATTTCAGAAGCTACTTGTTTGTTTTGTTTTAAGACTTCATTCATATATGAATGAATCTATGTGTAGATTATATACATTATATAGATAAATATAGATAGGGTTTGATCCATGTCTGAGGAAACCCCAGGGTGGGCGAAAATTTCCATGTGCACAAATTGAAAAGGTAACCGAGGGGCAGTGAGTTAGGTCTTATGATTTCCATATTGTAATACTTATGCACTTAAATTTCATATTTAAACACTTGCGTGCGCGCACACACACACACACTCACACACACACACACACACACACACACACACACACACACACACACACACACACACACACACACACACACACACACACACACACACACACACACACACACAACACACACACACACACACAAACAACACACACACACAAACACACAGTGATTACACAACACTACTTAAATTTTTTATTTTGGAAGAGGAGGAGTGATATTTGGGTGAAGGGTAGCCTCTACCTTAAATTTCTTCTTTTATTCAAAATATTTTTTTTCAAAGTAAACATGTATCCTCCCCTTACCCAGGCTTTGCGCTCTAGAGCCTAGAAACACCTTCCGAGGCTGATGGATGCCTACATACATCTGTCTGTCACAAAGTCTTGAAACTAATACCTTTCCCTCTGACAGGAAATTCTGAAAATCTGATAAAAAAAAACAAACAAAAAAAACCAACCCCCCCCCCCCCCCCCCCCCCCCCCCAAAAAAAAAAAAAAACCAAGAAAAAAAAAGAAGAAAAAACCCGCAACTTTTCCTTCCAATTCTCTAACAGGATTCAGAGCTGAGCAATGCAGGTCGCGGCTCCAACCTGACCATGGCTGGTGATGTGGAGTGTGATGCGTGCGTCATGGAGGGTGGCAGCTCCCTGTTTGGGGCTGTGGGGTGCGTGTCTGGTGTCCTGAACCCTGTGCAGGTGGCACATCGCCTCCTGCAGTCACAGCAGCACTGCTCTTTGTCTTTGGGCAGAGTTCCGCCAAGGTTTGGTTTTCATTCAGTTGTTGTTTTAAGTTGTGGCGCACCTGTATGTGTTGTTGTTGTTGTTGGTTTTGTTTTTTAATCCAGTTGTAGGGGATGTGGTTAGTGGTCAGAACACATGCTTTCCCCAAGCTAGGGTTAAGCAGTATTGAGCGTGGTTACCAATTGGATGGATGACCGTTTGAGCGCCTTGGCTTCAATACAGTTTTCCAGTCCACCCAGCTGTAAATGGGTACCTGCCCTCTTCAGGGTCTGGGAAGGTAAAGCAGCGAAGGAGAGGAGATGGGCACCGCCCTCAATATGCTGGCCCCTTGAGAAGCTGAGGTCTCTGATGCCTTGCTCCCCTATGACTACATAGGTTATGGGACACCTTTACTTTTCTTATCCAGTTGTAATTGAAGTTGTGATGCTTGTGCGTGTGGTGGTGTTGTTGCTTTTTTTTTATTTTATTCCATTGGAATTCAAGTTGTAGTGCTTGTTTGTGTGTTGCTGGTGGGGTTTTTTTTTCATTTCAGTTGTAATTTAAATTGTGGTGCTTGTGGATGTGTTGTTTTTGTTTGGCTTTTTTATTCAATTGTAATTTAAATTGTACTGCTTATGTATATGGATTTTTTTTTATTGTCACTTAAGTTGTAGCGCTCGTGTATGTGTTTTTCTTTTCTTTTTTAAAAAAATTCAATTGTATCTTAAGTTTAATGGCACCAGTACATGTTGTTTTTTTCATTCAATTGTAATTCAAGGTACAGTACATCTGTACATGTTGGGGGGGGGGGGGAGGAGGGTAGGAGTTTTTCGTTCATAGGCTAGAGCTTAGAGGTTTACCAATGGTGAAATTTATGGTTATGCTCCTGTTCCTCCTCTCTCCCCAACCACCATTTAGGTGTCCACATTCGTACTTCGGGGATGGTGTTTTTGTTTGAGAAGGTATCTGTGTTTCCAGCAGCATGACTGATGAACAGTACACAAGTAGGCAGCTGACTGCAGAGATTGCAGAACATATCATTTTCCGTTAGATAATGTTTATTTTAGTATTTTTCTTTCTATTTCAGTGTTCTGGTAAGCAGTGGAGCTGTGGACTGGGCAAAGCAGCAAGGTTTTTCATGTGAGGACCATAACAAATTGATTACAGGTGATTTTTTTTTTGGTACCTCCATATTTTTTAAAGTAATTTAAAAGTACATTTTATTTTTATCTTTTATTTCTCTTTTTTTTTTTTTTCTTTTTTTTTTTTTTACGTTCCTTGACTACAGTCCGAGGTTCACCAAAGGTGAGATTTTGCTTATGCAACAGTTTTTGCCCACAATCCAACTTCAGAGATGTATGCTGGGTATGCTCATGATTCCGTAACCCACCATATGCTGACATAAATTATGGGATCTCTGACCTGCGTATTTGATCTTCCTGATGTGAATATACACAAAGGGAATTAAAGCCGTGGCAGGTCTGCACTTGAAGTTGACCTGGGAGATCATCAAAACTTCCACCCTTAATTCACCAGATGCCTAGAGATTCAAACCCAGGACTTCATGACCCATGGGATTGAAGTTGAACGGTCTTAACCACTCAGCTATAGCATCTGTCCCTATCGTTTTTGTAAAAGTTTGTCGTCATGATGTCTGATCTTGGATAGTTATTTTTGTTACAGATTTTTTTCATAAATCATTCTGGAAAGTGGTCAACTCTTCATTTCAGACACAGTTTCATGGTATTTGTATGTTTTCTTACTTATAAGGTATTATATTTTTCAGAGAATTCAAAACGTCTTTACCGAAAGTACAAAAGGAGAGTTGAAAGGGCAGAAAGCTTCAACACAGAGAAGAGATTACGACATACAGATGTAAGTTTGCGTTAACTATCATTTTCTTTTTTTTGGGGGGGGGGGGGGGGGGGGGGAGGGGGGAGCAAGAAAGTGAATTATTTCATGGCCTGAATAATTAAAGAGAAAAAACATATGAGTATGCACATGCAAGAGAGAAAGAGAGAGAGAGAGTGTGTGTAGTATAATAAAAGTGTATTTTCCGAAAAAATAATTTTTAGCAATCCTAGTATTTTTTCCCATGCAGTTTGTTTTCTTGGAGTTTGTCTCTTCATATTTAGTGCCCAAATTTGGCCATAACAGCATTTCCACAATTTTGGGCCAATTTTGTAAAGTTTTTTTTTTCTACCATACATTTGGTTCTTTTCTGGGAGAAATTTTACATGCTTTTTGGTGCACAACCACTGCCATGAAAATATTTTCACAGAAAAAGTTAATTAATCAGCACAGCAGACAGTTAACACACATCTTAAGTATCTGTGTATGCAAATGCAATAAGTTGAGGAAAATGAGCATTAAAGAGTTTTTTGCGAGGGTGTGTGTTTTTAAACTTGATGACTGCTGAAGATACATATATATACTAGTCTCCATATATACCCTGTCTCAGTTTTTGTCACTTTACTCTCTTCTTCTCGAATGATCAATGTATTTGTGGAAGAAAAAAGAAGAAAAAAAAAACATGCCTCTCAAGAATAGTCAGGGTTATTTCCAATAATGTTTCGTGCAAAATTCCAATGTCTGTTGTTGTTTGTTCCTAAGAGTTGCCTGAGAACATTTCATTTCTTATTTATAAAATTTTGGCTTTTAAATTTCAGGACACCGATACCCCTGGTAATGGTCAGTCCCACTGCACGAATTCAAGTGGACCTTCTGCAGCATCACCCTGTCTTCCAAACTCACATTCCAGTCTGCCAGAACGATCAGATTTTACAAACAGTGACAGAACCAAAGCCTCAAAGACTCCGTCCCAAAACAATCTTAGTCACGGTGGAGATGATTCAAACGGATTGTGCAGAAAATGTAATGGCACAGACAGAAAGAGGGATGTGGAAGACGACGACGATGACTGTGGAGGTGAAGGAGAGGGTGTGCAGTTGCAGGAGAACCCAGTGCAGGACACAGTGGGGGCGGTGTGTGTGGACTGGGAGGGCACGTCAGTGCTGCCGTGTCCAGTGGAGGGATCTGGCTGAAGCATCCAGGGAGGCTGGGCCTGTGAGTTCACTGTGGGGGAGTTTCTCAGCAACGCAGTCCATGTAGTTTGTCTCCTGATTTGTTGATGGAGGAGCTTAGTTTTTATGAGTGACTTTGAATTACCAGTGAGACTTTTTCTGTGAAATAGAGGATTTTTCGTCTGAAGATGTAGAACTTTCAAGTTATAGTATAAAGGTTTTGTCATCAATAGGCTTATTCTAAGAGTTCTTAACTTGCAGATTTTTAAATTACCAATGGCTTAGCTGCAAAAGTTTTGAAGACTGACGTGAGTAGTTTTTACTCTAAGAGTTCTTAACTCTGCGGTTTTTTTTACCAATGGCTTAGCTGCAAAAGTTTTTAAGACTGTCTGTGATGTAGTTTTTAAATGGCTGTCTCTTGAGTCTGTGTGATTTTTTAGCAACTTTCTGTAGTCAAGACAAATGTGCACTTTATAAGTAAATTCTTAATATTGTGACAGAGTTTTGAACATGTGTTGAATAAAAAGCAGGTCAGGTGTGCTTTTCCTCTGCACCTTTTCTGCCTTGTGTATACACACATGATAGGTATATAAACAGCATGGAGCCTTCCTTTTTGAGGGAGTGTTTCTATTTCTTTTCCTGTTCTGTTATTTACCTGTATGCCAGCTTATAGGTTGCATAAGCATCTTTGACTCGAAAATTGTTCCTTTGCATTTTTTGTGTGGGAGAAATCAAGCGACCACTTTTGTTCACTATCTAAATATTTTTTATTTTATTTATTTATTTATTATTCTTTTATATTGAGGACAATGGAATAAGCATTCATATGCTTTTTTACATCCAGTCCCCAGTGTGTATGCAGTTTTTGTAAATCTTGTCATCTGTTCCCACCGGCACACAATGGCCTACTCTTAAAAAAAGCAGAACAGGATTTAACATGTGTGCAAGATGTTCTGCGTGCATTCGCACACGGGGCCTCGGTTTACAGTCTCATCCGAAAGACTTTTGAGGAAAAGTGGAGTCAGTACTGATGTTAACTCCAGAGGAAAAATCTCCTCCAACAGGAATCGAACCGGGTCGTCAAATTGCGAGCGCAATGTTCTGACCACTAGGCTATCCTGTAGAGAACAAGAGTGGCTTCACCTCTTCTTAGCTTGTAGTATAATGATGTGTGTGACATGTTGGTTCAGGCAGCGTTGTATGGGGCTGGATGCTGGGCACAAAACATGGACAAGAAGCAACCTGGGGTGGCTGTTATCACATCAGGTAAGGACGACATTATCTCCTTGCTTGACTTTTCTTTCAGTAACCTTTACATGTTTGACAAGGAAATGTCTGTGTAATGCTTTAAGGCAGAAAATGAAAGACCGATAAAAACCTTGGCAGAATTAATCCTTATGGAATCAGTAGCATTTCTCCAGCAAAAACACTTCAGCTGTTATCATTCTAATGTCTGGGGTATATTTGAACACATCATTTCAGTTGAATGTGGCAAATCTGTCAGTGTTTAATATTTTGGAGTAAAAACTGTTGTTGTTGGAAGAATATGGTCATAGATAACTGAAATCCATATAGCTTTCTACCCTGTATAGACTTTGAAAATTTCATTCAAACTTTTCTGTTTGTTTCCCAGTTCTTGTGTAATGGTTAAAAAGGGTTTTTTTGGAAGGGGGAGGGTATAAGTAGAGTATAGCGCATAAGCACTTTGATTTGTTTTTACGAGACATAGCGCTATATAAATTCCATGTATTATTATTATTTTTGTTATTCTTCTTATTATTATTGTTATTATTATTATTATTATACAGATTCTCACATTATTCTTGAGGTATAATCTTTTATCGTTACTACATTATTGCGCTGTGTAGATTTGATAAAATAACCTCATGATTTTTTGGGTCTAATTTTAAAAAAATGATCAGATTTATTTTCTTTACCTCAGGGTGCGGTGAACACATCATGAGAACACTGCTGGCTAAAACCTGTGCCGACTGTATCATGTCTGCTGAAGACTCCACTGGGGGAATGTGCGCGTGTTTTTACCAACACTTCTTAGGTAAGACAATTTCGAGTTCACACCATTGCTATACCATGTGTATTGAAAGGATTCGATAGCTTATTACAATGGTGACATTGCCTGTTCGTCATTTCAAACAAAGGGAGTGGTTAAGACTCTTTGTGTGTGTGTGTGTGTGTGTGTGTGTGTGTGTGTGTGCGTGCGTGGTGCGTGCGTGGTGTGTGCATGTGTGTCTGTGATTTGACTGAAATAATTTGATAGGTTTATTTTATGATATTTCACATTTCTTAACTTTTTGTTGCACAAAGGGAGGGGTAGTAATACTGTAAAGAACCTTTGCATATTTATATGTCAGTAGCTTAATTTTTCTGCTTTTTTTTAATTTTTAAAGTCATCATTCAGAAATTTTCACAATTCTGCAGAGCAACAAGAAGCTAACACTGGCTATCGATATGTGTATTAGATGGGGTGATTGACTGTAATCTTTTCATCCCTTCGCATTTCAGAATCTCGGCTGTTATCAGGAGTGAGCAATAGACTGGCTGGAATTGTAGCTGTTCGAATCACACACACTGAAGAGAGTGTTCCAGATGGTAGGTATTTCTTCTTTTTTTGTGTGTGTTAGGAGTTTATACTTTTGTTGTAAACAATTTTGAAGATAGAGCTTTTTAGATTTTATTAACTTAGAACGTGTCATACTTGTGTGATACTCCAATTTTTTAGTGTATCTTTTCAGGCTTGAGCATACACACTTGTGCACACATGCATGAAAGTGTGTACATGTGTGAATGATGTGTACACCCAAGCATCTGTTAACACGTGTGTGCACTCTCTCTGTCTCTCTCTCATGTGTGCATGTGCACACACTCATGCGCACACACATACAAACACGTACGCACACACACACACACACACACACACACACACACACACACACACACACACACACACACACACACACACACACACACACAACACAACACAACATGTACACACCCACAACACAACACATGCATGGTGATCAGTCATGAAGAAAAAAAAAAACCCAACTCTCCAACCTGAACTGAGCAGGCTGTTTCAAAACATGGAACAATGCAGATTTTCAGTTCTAAGTTGAAACTACACTGGCATACCTGTACAAGACTTACCTGCTTACATAAGCTGTAACCCTTGAAAGCCATGTGAAATAGTATACCGCAGCGCAACAATTCCAACACACTCAGTCAATAGTCTATATTTAGCGTGCCCTTTCTTTTAACCTAGTCCAAGTGTGGTCAATGCCTGCTATAATTAGCTCCAGCTGGCCCCCACCTGGGCTGGGATGGGCTGGATTAATTAGCAGTTGATGGGAGCTGAAAGTGGGGGGAAACTTGACAGCTGTGATACTTCTATCATGGGAAAACTGAACACGTTTCTTTGTGATTGTGTGTATGCAGTGGAGGTATGCTGGGGCCACACCACCGAAAGCTTTGCACTGGGGTACCTAAGAGGAGACGGCCACAAACCCAAAGTAAGGAAAACACTGTAATAGCTGGCGTTACATCATAGTAATATACATCATACATCAAGAAAAGACTATGATGTAGTAGTATATGTAGTATATGTAGTAGTATATACTATATATAATACTACTGCATCATAGTCTTTTCTTTTTCTATTGGTTCCTTTACTAGAGTTCCGAGGTTCACCAATGACAATGGTGAGATTTTGTGTATGTAACTGGGTTTTTTTTCCCCCGCCCTTTAAGGTAGCGGCATTCCAACTTCAGGTTTGATGTCTAAACATGACACCAGTGTGCATGCGTTTGGGGGGGGGGGGGGGGGGGGGGGGTATTTTTTTTTGGTTTTTTGTTTTGGGTTGTTGTTGTTTTTCATCAGTTCCCACTGGTACGCAGTTGCCTACATTTCCGAAATGTGGAACAGGTCTTAATGTGTGCACAAGATGTTCTGCATGCGTTTGTACAGGATCTTGGTTTATTGACTCATCCAAAGGACTTCTTCGGAAGTAGAGTTGGCACTGAAGTTAACTCTTCGGGGAAAATCCCTTTGAACGGGTGGCTGGGTGGTAAGCTCAAACCTGGGATCAACCCAGGCTGTCAGATCGCTAGCACAATGCTCTAACCACCATGCTATCCTGGTGCCCTCCCCCCCCCTCCCCCAGTAGTCTTATCTGGATAGTGGCTCTTATGACAGAGAGCTTTCTATCTAATTTGGCAGAGCCAAAGCTGCTTTGTATAAAATTCAGTGGATTATGTCTGTGGTGTACATGGTTGTTCTAGATTTTTGATTGGTGGTTTGGGTTTGTGCACGTCATTGTAACCACATGAGGGTTATGAGGTAATTTGTTGATCATTGTATGACTCAAGATTATTGTATCCACTTGTGTGATGGTGATGATGGATGTCTGTCTGGGTTTGTTGTTGTTGTTGTTGTTGTTGTTGTTTTTGGGGGGGTTGTAGGTGAGGCTTTTTTTTTTTAGGTTAGTTGGTTGGGATTTGAGGGGGGGGAGGGGGGAATGGGTGTGCAGTTTTATGTGTTTTACACTTTGCAGTACACTGAAAGATTTTGGTTTCATGGTAAATATAAATGAGCACATGTCTTATGTGAAGGTGTGTGTGTGTGTGTTGTGTGTGTGTGTGTGTGTGTGTGTGTGTGTGTGTGTGCATGTGTGCGTGTGTATGTGCGCGCTTGTGCTTGCTTTCTGTGTGTGTGTGCTTGTGATGGCATGTGTGTATGTGTGCTTGCTTGCTGCTGTGTTTGTGTGTGTGCATGAGCGTGCATGTGTGTGTATGTCTTGTGTGTGTGTGAGCCAACACACAGTGTGTTGTGAGGTGTGTGTGTGTGTGTGTGTGGCGCGGCGCGCGTGTGTGCGTGCTTGCATGTTTGCTTACCACCAACAATATATAGCAATTGTGATTTTTCTTTGTGTCCTGCAGACCCTGATCTCCAGGCTGAACGAAGGCTGTCAGGCAGGGCAGTCATTCATCATGTCCAGTGCTGTTTTCTCATAACGCTGATGGCGTTTTTTTTTGTTTGTTTTTTTGGGGTGGGGTGGGGTGGGGGAGGAAATTGTCATAGGTGTGTTGCTATATTTGGAACCAGATATGCTGAACCATTTGACATAATAAAGTTGTGTGGACTTGTGTGAAAGGTGATGGCAAAATGTCTGTTTTGTTGTTTTTTCTTGTTTTGTTTTTTTCTTCTTTTGTGTAGGTGTTGAGGAAAGTGGCTTGTAATATCGTATGTCAGATGCTTAATGGACGTGGTTGTGTTCTGTTTGTGGTCTTTTACACATTCAGACATATGAAGACATGCAGATACAATGCACACACACACACACACACACATGCTGAAGTTTGTACATATATTTTGATTTTACATTGTCATACAATCATTTTCTGTCTGTCAGTCTGATGAATGGTTTGGCTTTCACTGTCTTTTTTCTCAACCATTCTCTCTCTCTCTCTCTCTCTCTCTCTCTCTCTCTCTCTCTCTCTCTCTCTCTCTCTCTCTCTCTCTCTCTCTCTCTCTCACACACACACACACACACACACACACACACACACAGAGCATTGAACTCAACATAATAATTGGAGCTAACTTGAACCTGACCACCCTAACTAGTCCTATGAAAGAAAAATCAGAGACACATCACCCCTCTCCTGCGATCTCTTCACTGGCTACCTGCCTCACTAAGAATGAAATATAAGATTTATTCCTCTATTAAAAATGTATCCACGAAGCTGTACACTCATATCTCTGTAACTGTCTTCACCTGTGTACTCAATATGGCTCCCTGTGTTCTCTTTCTCTTTGTATGAACAAAAAAATCAAAGTCCCCTTGAAAAATACCTGGATAGTAAAGCAAGATAACCTTGTGCTGAAAGCATCAAACTTTTGATGTAAGGACACCCCCCCCCCCTCTCCCTGTGTGGGAATGCTGGGGAAGGGGGGGGGGGGCTTTCAGTATAAATAGCATCCCCACCTTCTTGCAGTTCAGTGCTAGAAATTTCCCCTTTTCTATCACTCCATTTTTTCTTTCTCCTCACCTCTCCCACTCATGCCTATTTTTTGTCTACCCAGCCCTCATTCTCCTGCCTTTTCCATCATGTAAATCTGAAAATTGTTTCTTATAACCCTTCTGATGAGCTGCCCTGAAGTCGGAACATTTTGGCAGAGGCCTGCTGGCAGACCTCCTGCAGAGTTGCAGGCACAGGAGAAGGTCAGGCACTTGGCACTCTACTACCCAATATGGCCATGGCTATGATTTAATGGCAACTAGGAGCATGCACAGATTCAAGTTTGCTTTGCTTTGCTTTGCTTTTATTTTGTTTACTGGTCATTCGCTACTTGGTGACATAGACGTATGCCGTCAGTCACACTAAGACACTTTTGCACACCCAAACACACGTCACCAAGATAGCGGAACTGGTCAGCAACCACTAGCCTAATCAACAGTTACGTTTTTACTTTAATCACCAAAATGATCAAGGCCACTCGCTCCAGAAGTTAAAGATTTAGTTCCTGTGTCAGAGAGTCATCGACACACGAGGCCTCTGGAGAAAAGGAGCCCACAGAATCATCGAAAGAGGGCAAGAATTCTGGAGCTGTCAAAGCCCTGCTCCTCAGCAAGTGAAGCACGTGCCACCCCAACTGAAGAGGCAGATAAAGACGCCAGAGCGAGAGGTAACCAGACAGTCCAGATGATTTCCAGCCTGCCTGAGACAGTCCGTGATCTTAAATCTATTATTCTACACCTTGTTGATCGTATTCATTCCTTAGAAAATACCATCAAGGAACTGAGTAGGGAGATGCCTGAAAGAAAAGAAGCATGTCATCACGTAAGCACGCAGACAGATCTAAAAGCTTCTCCCACTTAGGCTGATGTCCAGAAAGCCATGCCTGCATGCTCACACAGCTCATGCAAGGCACCACTCAGGCCCCCTGTGCATCCTGCAGTCAATTGACAGCTGGGCGCAAAACGAAATAAAGAAAAACCCACAAGGCTGAGAACAAGCAGTGATGTCAAAGTTCAGAAAGACGTCAAGATGTCTGTGACATCGAAGACCCTGAAGGGGGGGGGGGGGGGGGGGGGGATGGTAAAGCATACCTACATGAGGCTTTTAGCATGGGCACAACAGCTGGTGCCCCCCTCACCCTTCGCGTTCCCTTTTCCGACTCAGTCGGCCAACACTTATCGGTAAGATGGCTCATCAAATGCACCATAAATACAGACAAACGTAATTTAAGGAAAAATATTCAAGCGCCCATCGGTGAGCTCAATCATCCACACAGCGCAGACAAGCATACACGCTGACAATAAGTGCTGAAGCATTTGTTATGACGAAGACATATACCTGCACAACCGGTTTTTTCTACTTTCGATATTCCAACCATTCCGGAAAGTAGAAGCCGTGCGCATACATGGTGAGCATGCAGGAAGTATCTGGCTGTGTATCACTTCCGCATCAAAAGGGGGAGGAAGAAGTCTGCTTCATTGAACATGGTAAACAATCTACAATGTAGTCTAGATTGCTTGAATACCTGTGATCATTCTTGTAGACTTTAGAAATTCGTGCACCGACAACCAGTCAGCAGTCTTGTTTTGCTGTCCAATTCTCTGGTATTTTGCGATTTTTTGGAGGGACAGGAATAAAGTTTATTTAACCGGTGTAGTCTGCTTTTGTTTGTGAAAAAACCATTTCCTGACACCATCATGTCAGGCCTAATATTGAATGAATATTTTCACCTGCAGTCAGGGTGCCCCTTTTAGTGTGTGTATGTATAATAATAATAATAATAATAATAATAATAATAATAATACATGGAATTTGTATAGCGCTATATCTTGTAAAAACAAATCAAAGCGCTTGCATTAGACCTACACAACACACAATCAACAACGATTTACAGTTTTAACAAATTCAAATATATACGCAGCACGCACGCAGCACGCGCGCCCGCACACACACCTACAAACGTTATGCACTTTGGCAGGTGGATTTTGAAGGCAGGGACAGGTAAGAGATGGAAGCGGAAGGAGAAAAACTTAGGTTTGAAATAAGTGTGTCTTGAGGTTGGATTTAAAAGTGTCATAAGTAGGCTTTTGCCGGAGGGAGAGAGGAAAGTCGTTCCAGATCGATGGACCAGAAACAGAGAAAGAGCGGTGGCCAATGGTAGATAGGTTGAATCTGGGTATTCTTAAGGACAAAGTATCTGCCGACGAGCAGAGGGAGCGAGAAGGTGTGTACAAGTGAAGACATTCACAGAGGTAGGAGGGTGCAGTATTGTGGAGACATTTGTAAAAGAGGGTATTGATCTTGTAGTTTACACTCTGTGGTACAGGCAGCCAATGGAGAGATTGCAAGAGAGGGGTAATGTGCTCAGATTTTTTCTTTCTGAGGACCAGACGAGCTGCAGAGTTTTGTATATGTTGAAGGGAGTAGATGGATGATGCTGGCAGACCAGCCAAAAGAGAATTGCAATAGTCCAGATGTGAGAGAATAAGAGAAGTGACAAGTTTGGATGTTGCATCAGTGGACAGGTACTTTCGAATTGCGCTAATATGCCGTAGTTGATAGTAGCATGACTGACAGACATAGTATTATGTTATTGCAGTTAGAACGCAAGTAAGTAGTTAATTAATAAGGAGGTGCGTGCGTGCATGTGTGTGTGACCCTTATGGTTGACCAGGGCGTCGATACTTACAAGCAAGGACAGTTGAGTTGGTTTTACCCTCCGTTTTAACTGTATATATTGTCGCACACTTTTAATACGAGTCTTAAAATGTGACGAGGTGACAGCCCCAATATGGCCTGTGCGGTCGGCGGGGCTCTAAGCAACATCATTAGAGCATTGGATTGGTGTGTGTGTGTGTGCGTGCGTGTGTGTGTGCAGGCACAGAAACTTCAGGTCTGCAGTGTTTCTGAGGACTTGGCAGATACGCTGAAGAAATTCAAGTTCAGAAAGGAAAAAAATCAAGCAGCCATTATCCGTAAGTATTCATTTCAAATATCAAATTATTTTATTTGTAAGTGGAAGGTGGTTGAGTCAATGTAATAACCAAAGGGTTAGAGCATTGAACTTGTGTTTGATGGTTTCTGGGGGCACATGTATACTCATGTGCCTACTGAGGTGTTCACTTCATTCAAGGGGATTTTGATATTGACTCCATGCCCAGAAAGTTCTTTCAAATCCTTGTAAAACTGTAAAGCAGAGCATTGTACAATTCAAGGATAAAACTGGTAAAGAAGAACACTGTACAATTCAAGGATAAAACTGTACAAAGCAGAGCACTGTGTACAATTCAAGGATAAAACTGTAAAGCAGAGCAAAAAGGTGAAGTTGTCCCATAACCTATGTGGTCGTAGGGGAGTGAGGAATCAGAGACATCAGCTTCTCAAGGGGCCAGCATATTGAGGGTAGCACCCATCTCATCTTCCTCGCTGCTTTACCTTCCCTGACCCTTAAGAGGGCAGGTACCCATTCACAGCTGGGGGGCTCTACTGAAGCCAAAGCACGTAAATGGTCACCCATCCACTAGGTAACCATGCTTGACGCTGCTTAACCTTAGCTTGGAGAAAGCGAGTGCTCTGACCACCGAGCTATCTCTCCCCTAAAGCAGAGCACTGTGTACAAACACAAGGAAAAGATGTGCCACTTGTTAACCCTGGTCCTTAAAAACCCCTACATTTCTTTCCAAAATTTCTGTATGGAACACACACCCCACCGCACCACCAGCACGACACCATGCAGCACACACACCACACACACACACAACACACACAATACAAATAAAAAGCATAGTGCTGCCAAGGAATCAAGTTGTAATTGGAGAATCAAATAAATGATGATAAAGAATACATTGAGAGCAAGAAATTTTGTAATTTCTATTTTTTATATCAAAATACTATTTTTGACCTGTCCAAATACCTTTTAATATCATTTGCTGGGGTAGGCAGGTCTGGACTGTGTGTGTGTGTATGTGTGTGTAAAAAAAAAAAGGTAAAGATGTCCCATAACCTTTGTGGTCGTAGGGAAGTGAGACATTAGAGACCTCAGCTTCTCTAGGGACCATTGTCATTATGTTGAGGGCGGTGCCCATCTCCTCTCCCTCACTGCTTTACTTTCCCTGAACCTAAAGAAGGCAAGTACCCATTTACAGCTGGGTGAACTGGGGGGACTGTACTGAAGCCAAAGCGCGCAAATGGTCACCCATCCAACTGGTAACCACGCTCGACGCTGCTCAACTTAACTGGGGGAAAGCGAGCACTCTGACCACTTGGCTATCCCGCCCCCGTGTGTGTGTGTGTGCTTTATGTATTTGTGCTTGATCTATACCTCTGTGAGTTGTGTTTTAATCATTTGCCTTCATCTAAATATGTTGTTGTTTTTCTTATATGTCATGCTGTTGTTTATTTGTTTCAGTGAAGATCAGAGCAAAAGAACAAGATGTGGTAGTTGAGGAGGAGATTGAGGTAGGGGTTCGTTTTTTTGATTTGACATCTATTCACTGTTAGTGATATTAGATGAGGTAGGGGTTATCGACATACATGTATTTGAAAATCATAAGATCAGATTTAAAAGGAAAGGAAAGAGAAAAAATTAAAGACAAGAAATCTGCAAGTTCCTTTACCTCATGTATGTGAAAATGGATGTATGAACCAGCCACCATGGTGCAGTGGTCAGCGCCTTGGATCTCAGACTAGAAGTTTGTGGGTTTGAATCCCATAAGAGTCATAAGGATTTTTCTGCTTCTGGCTGGCTCCCACCCAGAGTGAGTGTGCTGTGGGCTCAGTGGGAAGACTGGGACCACACAGTCGAGCTTCATCCGCTTTACAGATGCAAGTTTGAGAGTGTTGCTTAAATTACCTGACCAACACTGCAGGTGTCTGTATCTCTTGGGCCCAGTTGACGCTGGGATATTATGATTGTAAGCATGGAGTACAGCCGCGTCAAGTAGTCTCAAAGCATATATGCACTTCCACAGCAGCAGCATTATGTCATTCTCATTATCACTGATCATCATTCAACAGAAAACATTTCCTCTGATTGGGTCATCCCAATTGCTCTGGTCTCATGGTGACCTCAGACTTGGTTTTCCTATACATTTCTGTGCCTGTGGTGAGTTTGTGTCAAAGCCTTTTGGGGTTTGGAGGCTGGAGGGATATTGTGGTGGTGTTCACCTTGGGTGGGTGACTCACTTAGTCTGGCTCCAGGATTGAGCTAATACTGTTGTTTGTAGGGGGCTTAGTAGAGGGTGTCCTGCATATGTTAGCTCAGAAGAGGCACCTCTGAACACTGCCAAAGTGACCCAGCAGCAGTGCAGGGCCCCTCTGGCTGGTGGCCGCAAATTGGCGTGATATTGATGGGCCCCCTGTGGTGGACTTCCCACCCAGAGGATGAGACATCACGAATCTGGGTATGCTGTGGTTGGGAGATTGAAATGAGCGGCGTGGGAACAGCAGGATGGGGATTTCACAGAAGATCAGAAGTGACATACGCACTTAAACATTCTTACATATAGTTGCAATCTTGCAATTAATGCTTGTTTCCTTTTTGAGAATTTTTAAAAAATCTATTTATGTATTCATTTACTTATTTTTTTATTTCATGCAATGAAAATTTCATAAATTTCTTGTGTTAAAAAAAATGTGCCAGCAAACAAGATAAGAATGAAAGAAGAAAAGAAAAAGACCAGGAAGATGATAATACAGGAACAAAAATTGGAAGTGTTATATACTATATATTGTTTTTTTTTCATTACTCATACAGTTTGAACAACTTGATGTTTACAGCTGCCAATGTAAAGACTGACACTTTCATTGCTGTTGAGCACATTATATGCTTTCGTCTTGTGTTGCTGCGCGCTTAGCCTAGTGTTAGGGCGTTGGACTCGTAACTAAAGGTTGCGGTTCGATCCACTATCGGCTATGGCGTTGTGCCTTGAAAAGGCACTTTACGCTATTTCACCACCCAGGTGTAAAAGGGTACCAACCCATGTTGGGGGTTAACCTGCGATAGACTGGCTCCTATCCAGGAGGGAGTCTATGACTCTCAGTCGCTTAACGCACAGAAACCGGGATAACACCGCCTGATGAGCCTTAGGCTCGGACAGACTTTACTTTAACTTGTTGTTGCTCTTTTGTAAGTTTGCATAATTTCTTTGAATTAAATGTTGTTTAGTTGTTTTAAACCAAGTGCTATATACTTGTATGTAACGGCAGTGGTTTTGTTTCTAATCAGGGATTGCTAAAAGTTTTCTTTTCATTGTTCTAGGATCTGGATTTTGATGAACTGGAAAACATGTTTCCGCCATCACAGCCACGCTATGTTCTGATCAGTTATGTCCACAGGAAAGATGACGGCCGTGTAACATACCCATTGTGCTTCGTTTTTGTTAGCCCAGAAGGTCAGTCTGTAAATAACACACACAAAAAAAAATCTCTGAAGTTAACTCAAAATGCTTGTAGTGATGATAAGATAGTTTGCTCAAGTAATTTGAGCAGATTTTACGTGTGTGTGTGTGTGTGTGTGTGTGTGTGTGTGTGTGTGTGTGTGTGTGTGTGTGTTGTACTCATTCTGCTGAAATGCAATCACTGAATGTTTGTCATATAAGTGAGTGGAAATGCGTTGCGCTGCCATTAAGCACCTGACAAGTCAGGCCCAGTGCATCTGATTTCAGCATATTTTTACATCAGATTCAGAGTGAGTCACTGAATGAATATATGGTAATTATAAAAGTATGGAACAAACAAGAAGAAAAAAAAACAAACATTTGATTGTAAAACTATGTAGAATATCCCTTCACCTTGTCTTTAAAATTATTATTATAAACGTGTAGATGTGATCTCCAGATGATAACAATCACGGGCTGAAAATGTTTCCAAACCAAGATGCATGCAGAAATTTTGAGGAACGACCAAGCACAGGTCCATCCACACCACACAACCAATGTACCAGGCTTACAGCAAAGGAGGAATGGAAAGCGATGATTTGATTTGATTTGATTTGATTTATTCTTTTATATCGAGAATAATGGAATAAGCACTCTTGTGCTTTTTTACATCCAGTCCCTGTGAGTATGCAGTTTTGTAAATGTCATCTGTTCCCACCGGCACACGATGGCCTACTCACGAAAAGCGGAACAGGATTTAACGTGTGCGCAAGATGTTCTGCGTGCGTTCGCACACGGGGCCTCGGTTTAAAGTCTTGTCCGAAGGACTATGAAGGTGGAACAACAAGGAAAAGACAGAAGATCGAGAGGAGAGAGAGAGAGAGAGAGAGAGAGAGATAATACACACTCAACTCATGTCCATCGCAATAGGAAAGCAAAGATTTTCACTTCAGTACTCCTTAGCCTACAGATATGATTGTATTACATCATGGTTGCACAATGGAAAAGAGAAAATTTGTCCCTGATTTTGAACTTGAACTAAAAGTTACTGGAGCCACTGAAACTGAATGAGGTGACACCCTGGTATGGCTTTTGTGGTCGGTAGGGATATAAACAATATGGAATGGTATGGAACCAGTGGTTGTAGAAGTGTTCTCTATTGTTTAGGCATAAGAGAACAATGAAGTGAGAAAGTGGAATCATTATAGAAATTTGAAGCAAAAACATTGAAAAGAAATTGGCTGTATTGTATTTTTTGCTCTTTTTTTCTGTTTACCAGGCTGCCCTCCAAATCTGGCAATGATGTACTCTGGCACACATGATGCAGTGGTACAAACGGCCAAAGTCACGAAGGTTGGTTGGTTCTCTGTGTGTGTTTGAGTGTGTGTGTGTGTGTTTGAGTGTGTGTGTGTGTGTGTATGTGTGTGTGTGTGTGTGTGTCTGTGCGTGCGTGCGTGCGTGCGTGCGTGTGTGCGTGCATGTTTTGTAACTGCAAATAAAAAAAGAAAAAAAAGATATGAAGATGCTTTGTGGTATACAGCATGACTTTTTGCTGTTCTGTCAGTGAAACGAATGCCAGTTCTTGGATCATTCATGATCCTCTGTCGGATGCCTGTGGCCTTGTCAGTGTAAAACAGCATCTCCACCTTCTAGACATTCTGTGCCAGGAATTTCCTCTTTTCTTTCCCTCTCTGTGTTTCTGCCTTGTTCCTTTCTTACTATAACCTCCTTGTCTGTTTTCTGCCTTCTTGGTCCACTCTCCTGCCTTTTTTTCTTTCCAGAAAGACTTGAGAAAGATAACAGTTCTCTCCCACACTGAAGTTGGATAACGCATTTTTGCTGATGTGATGGACAAACAACAGACTTTGCTGTCTGAGCGTTCAACAAAGCAGAAAGATGATAATTCATGAGATGTTTTCTGTTTACATAGCATAATCACAAACATGCAAATATGTATTTTCATTTTTCACGGGCAGTAAAAGATAGAGAGCTGTTGGACACAAAGGTTATGGAACAGGATGTAATAAGCATCATGTACATCCCAGAATTTGTGAAAAGAGCTCTGAAAGTCCCTGTATTTAGAAGTCTGTATGATTCTTGTTCAGTGATACATTTATTCAACATGCTGTGCAGTGAACAGACAAGTGTAAACACGAGTCATGAAAAATATGTGAGGAAAAAATACCCAGCAACAACGAAACAAAATTTCCTTTAGTTTTATCTTAAGAGTTTTCTCACTCAGCTTGAATTATGAAGGAAAACTGAAAAACTTAACATTTAGTGAGTAAGTTTTGTAACTGAAGAATATGCAAATTCATTTTATTTGTGTTTTTATGGTTATTTTGTTTTTCTGTTGCAGGTTTTTAAAGTCCGGAGTGCAGATGAATTAACGGAAGATTTCATAAAGGCAAAGTTGGAGCTCATATGATTGGCTTTGCTCTCCCTGTGGTGCTCATGACACCAATACACCTGCAATGACACTGTATTATTCCTTTTTTTGTTGATTTAAAGTCTGATGTAATGACACATGTTCTGTTTGTTCAGTGTTTTGGGTCAGAAAGTTGTTCATATGTTTTCCAAGGAGATTCACCTATGACATGTCACTTTTGTTTTGGACCTGCCTGCATATTGTAACACTTCTATAATTCCAAAATGTTGGTCAGTTTTGAACAGCTAAAGTGTTTCGACATTTTCCATCTGTTCTCAGTTTCTGTTTTAAGGGATAAAACATGTGTAGACAGAACTGTCTGTGTTGACTTTTTTTTCAACTTTATTGTGTTGTTTTTTTTATATATATCCAACATGACAGGTATTGCATCTTGGCTGAGCAGTTCTCGAGGAGTAAAAGAAAGAAACTGTTGTGGCTTTGGACTTGGAATTATTGTAGAAATAGTGGTAGTTCTGGTCGTGGACTTAACTTGAATCTGTCGTAAATTATGTATGATTAGAATGTGGAAACTGCTCAATGTTTTCATTCTTTTTTTGTTTGAAATGACTGATAACAGTTTGCTTATGACTGATATGGTTCTATCATTGTAGGTGCATGGGTGTTTTTTTTTTCAAATTTCAGAACATACTGATAAAAATTGTGGGACCTTAGATATCAGTTGTGGTCTTTTGCATGCATCATAAATGCAATGGGGAGCAGTAGTAGTGATGCTGTACAGAAACTGTCAATAGATGTGATAATGCTGATTAATGGTTGAAGGTTTTACCTGCCCATAGATTCAGTCTTGGGCATTCAGCAAAGATGTTAGGCTTTGTTGGGTTTTTTGTTTGTTTGTTTGCTTTTAGTTTTTCACCTGTTCCAACACTATATGCATCCCCTCAAGGCACTATATACATTGGTAAGGTATTTTCAGATAGGACTACACCCATTCTTTTAAACAACATTTTTTTTTATTTATCAGAATCCAACTGGGTCAATTTTGACATGCACAGAATTTGTTCACTTCACTGGCCGAATCTACTTTCATGTTTTATCACAATGTCTGTGTAGCTGTCACTCACTGTACACCTCACTGTACATGTTGTATTGAATGTATGCTCCTTTTTCTCTCGGGTCACTACAGGTCACTAGTTGCACAGTTTTGTTTTCATGACAGAATGTCAACCCAATGCTGCTTCCACAAGCAGCTGGGATATAAAAAAAGCATAGAATATAAAAGCAGAGAAAAGGTGTCATCTGTCTGTAGCAGATAAATGCACTGGTATAAATATATCACACCACTTTCTGTAGCAACTCAGTCCAGTTGTTCAGGAAAAAAAATTAATACATGGATGACCATGAGTTGGATTGAAAGCAAGCATGATGAATTTCAGGGGTAGGTAGGTAGCTAGGCTGTGCTTGTAGTCTGTCAGCTTACCACTGACATAGTTTAAGCCACATGTAAGGATATGTGTTAGATTTATAATATGTGGAATGGGGGTGTTCCTGTAATATCCACAATACTTTCAACCTAAATTTTGTTTTGATTTGGGAAGGACTGCTTTCTATGCTATAGGCCAAAATATTTTGCAGTGCCACATTATTTACTGTATGTAGTGATAAGTTAGTGTGAGTGAT
>CM060320.1:39637382-39712382 GCA_030674155.1 Stramonita haemastoma | reverse complement strand
TACGTATAAAAACCCATAATCCTGAAATTATTATTGCTCTGTGTTACAATTGCTATGCACATGGCCTATTCATTTGATGGAGAGAGAGCATTTGCTTGTATTGATCGAATCTGTGGCATGGAAAACCAACTCTGTTTGCCATACTGAAAGCAGGAACTACACTATGTCATTCTGTGATCTGTATTTTTCATGAGGATTTTCATTCCATACAATGTTATGAGACCTCTTTGATAAAAAAAAAAAAATACACACAAAAAAACTTGGATTTCTGTGTTGCATTTGTGCCATTGTGTGTGAGTGTGTTGTGTACATGCATATGTGCACATGGCATCATGTGTGCATACCTGTGAGTATATGAATGTGTAATCATGCATGTATCTGCATATATGTAAGGCTCCTAATCATTTCAGTAGATTCATGGAGTCCATGAGACATCTACATCAGAATTTATGGGAATATCCTTGTGCTTTGGGACAATCTCAATTTAGCGTTTATTTTTGTTCACCTCATTAAAGCTTCCTTTATCCCCTCCTGAACATACATGTGCCTGATAAGGCTGATTTAATCATGCATATCTGGTTGATTTTAAAGCCAAAGGTTTGGGGTGGGGGGGCGGGTGTTTTTAAAAAAAACTTTTGTAAAAATCCAAACTGAATCAAAATAGTCCTAATAAGGCAAAACATAAATATGTTCTTTTTTAATAATAATATAAAAAAAATTCATTCCTCATATTTACCTGGCAATGATCGTGCACCAAGTTAAGTACTTTGCACATTTACTGTATAATGCATCTTTGTATAACTGTAGCTATCATTTGGCACCATGTCCCATAAACTTGGTAACCAGTACTTCAATGTGCCCCTTGAGGTTTTAGGTAGACAAGTGTGTGTTCACAGAAGCCCTGTGGTGTGTGTGTGTGTGTGTGTGTGTGTGTGTGTGTGTGTGTGTGTGTCTGTCTGTGTTTGAGAGAGAGAGAGAGAAAGAGACACAGAGGGAGAAAAATTGAGATCTGGAATACATATGTGATTTAACAACCGCAACAAAAAACAAACAAACAAAACCCTCATGAAATGAAACCACTCACATACTGTACATCATACACCAGACATGCTTTTTTCATAGTTCATTATGTCTTTATTCAGTTATTCACTGAACTGAATATAAACTTTTCACACAGTTATGTTGTTACTGAATATGATAAATACAACACTGTATTAAACAAAAAAACCAACAACAGTATTTGGTTGAAAAAAGACATACATTTTAGTCTATATCACAGACTTGTTATGCACAAAGTATCAGTAATTCAGACTTATAACATATGAAAGGTTGAGGGAAAAAAACAAAAAAAAACATAAAAGGTAGTCACTTATAAGTTTGTTTTTTTATGTGAAAAACCCATACATGCGTGGTTGTTACTGAATATGCTTTGTGTGCACTTTTTGTTGCGTGTATGCATTCATGTGAAAAATACATTGAGAGAGAGTGGTGTGTGAGCATATATACTGAACAACAAGGTCAATACTTGTTTGTGTACTGCATAATAGAAATGAATGGACATAGTTGCACAGCTAAGAGATACTAAGAGTTTGTTTGTTTATGTGTTTGTTCATAAATTTTAGATTTTGATCCACAATTGTTTTTCCTTCTTTAATTAAATGAACTTTCTTTCTGACTGGGTGGGTGGGGAGGGGGAATGTTTTATACTTACTGGGTAAGAAAACAGATGGGAAGGAGAGTGATTTCATAGTTTCAGTTTGGTTTAAAAAAAAAGACTTTTAATTGAGAAACTTACAACCAAAATCAACTTGACTGTCAGATTTTACTCCCCCCCCCCTCCCCCCCCAAACCTCACCCCCATATTACAAATGACAATGTACATAACAAGAAAACAATACAATTTCTAGGTCAAGGGTGTCATATCAACCAGGAAAATCACCATAGCAGTTTCTGTGCACACGTCTTGCATTACACCTGCCAGTTATGCCTGGTCAGCAAGAAAGGAAGGCAGAAAACAGAAGACCTGAGGAAACATGATGGAAGCCTCTGCATCGATCCATCAACAGTCTCAGTAATGTTCAAGAGACTGACAAAGTATGGTATAAAACCCGAGAATGTTTTCTTGTATATATATACTACTTTAAGGACAACAATGTATATATGCTTCTTTAAAGACAACATGATGTTTTTAAAAACTATATATACACGTAACTGTAAATATAACACAAGCTATATGGGTGTGAGCACACGCGCACACACTCTCTCTCTCTCTCTCTCTCTCTCTCACTCACCCTTTCTTTCCTGTTTTCCCATAAATTTGTTGAATGAAACAATCTGTTAAAAAAAACACAAAACCCAACAACACACCCCCTCCTCCTCCTACCGACTTAAAATTGCAAGTTTAAACCTCTACTAATGTCTCACCAGAACGATTTCTTAAATATGCACAATAAATAAATTTAAAAAATAAACATGGGAAATAAATAATTATGTAATCTGAAATAACAGAGAATAAGTTCAGTTACCATCTACACCATACAGTTAAAAATAATTTAAGTCAGGCATAATATAATGAACATTTGAAATGCACTCACACTATCTGAATATGTGCTAGTAGCCTGCCCAGCCATGAAGGCTGTGTTACAGTACTATTGTCCACTACATATAACATCCAACAGTGTCACACACATCAACAAAATCAAACACAAAACCTTGTCAAATCAACATCAGCAAAAGAATACATATATGAGGTTTTTTTAATGAACAAATCAATTCCCTTGAAGAAAATATATGCCTGTGCTGAAGACATCAGCCCTATATTACAGGAAAAGGTAATTAAAAACACAAAACAAACAACAGCAACAAAAACAAACCAAGCGAAACAAAACCAAAGAAAAAAATAAAAGGGCTGCCATCCTCAACACTCGCTCACCTAAATTTTTTAGTTTGATGGTACAGATATGTTATCACCTGTGTTCCTTCATAAGGTAACAGATTTCAGTGATTGACATACCACACAATAAGTTTCCTTGTAAAATTTCATGGAAATGACGCAGTGAAAGTCTCGATTCTGCCTAGTGAGAGGTTAACTATAAGCAACAGTAACTTTCAAACTACAAAAGAATATATTAAAAAAACAAAACGTGACAAAGTATATTGCTGAATGACATCTAGCACACATTCCAGTGTTTATAATATCCGGACCTATTACTATAATCAAATAGTAAGCACTAAAAATCATGAATTGCATTAAAATGTGTTAAACAAACCAAAGATGGCTGGAACCCCCCCCCCCCCCAAAAAAAAAAAAGAAATGCTTAAAACAAAATTGAAAAGGGATGCTATTTACACTAAGAAAATAAAATCTTCAATGTATTGTTCTATATATGATGTTTAATGAGACACCTTTAAGCTGCCCTTACTTGTTCTTGCCATAAAACAATTTGTGTACATACATGTATGCAGCAAAACTTCTAAGAATACAGTGAGGTAGAATGCCTCTCCTATAACTACATTACAGCTTCTTCAAATCAAGTTTTAAAAAAATGTATGATAGCATTTTCAAGCAGGGAAAGAAACAAGCCAGGCCAACAGTGAACAATTTGCTTCCAGTTCCATGTGTAGCTGAGACTCATAACAAGCATAATGGAGTATGGCACTGATGCAAATAACAACAGTAAGTTTTGAAAAACAAAACAAGGACACAAAAAGATCAACCAACAGGTAACTCGACTCTATCAGTGTAGATATCAGAACAATATTGTTCATCAGTCTTTTGGTCACCTTAACCAGCTAAAAACTCAACTCTAGCACAGTTCCAGCCTGACTCTGTGATAATAATGACAATACTATTACTACTACTGCTAATAACAATAACAATGATGATGATCATCATCATCATCCTGTTTGAAATTTACATAAGGCTGATTCTTTAAAGCAACAAATTAAAGTGCTTACATTCGAATCATTTACATGCATAGATAGAGTTGGTAGTGGTAAAAAAGACCATGACACTCAACACCCCCCTCCAGCCCTCCCCCCCTTTTTTCTTTTTTTTACTAAATAAGAACACAATAACTATCATTCAATTCAAACACTTTATTATCTCAGAAACAGAGAAATTCACAAACTTTTCTGCACTGTTTCATGCTATAGCTCTCTAGATTCTGCTTGGAAGTGATATCTCTAGATTAGTTGGTTTTTTTTTGGGGGGGAGAGAATTTTACAAGTACTGTACAAATTCACGAAAGTATAAATTCACAACAACATTAGCAACAATACTGTTATGCTAATGCTGGCAGATTAAATAAAAAACCAACAACAATAAAACCAAAAACAAACAACAGTTGATGGTTATCTGATACTTTACAAAATTACAAGAACATTGGTTACACATTTCTTGAGATGTTCAAGTTCTTATTTGAACTCTGTACATTATAAAGTAACTCTGCTAAGGGGCAAATATTGTTTCATGCTCTCTACACAAAATATGACTATCAGCGCTCATGAGATGAGAATAACAGACAAAAATTGCTATACTGTGTAAACTGATGTCTGAAAAGCTGACATGCCAGGCACAGCACGTTGGTTGCCAATTCATAACAAACATCACTTGTGATTTCTGTCTATCTACAAAAATTGAACCATACACACAAATGACATACAATTTCAGCTTGACAGCTTGTCATGCAAACACAATTGTGTCAGGAGTAAACTAAGACAGCGGGGGTAGAAAGCTTTCAAAAAATTAAAAGTCTACAGGCAGTTCAGCTCTGAAGAAATCAACAACAGAGTTAACAACTAAGTAATGAAGTGAATCTTTCTTTGGGTTTAAACTTAAGCACATATAATCACTACATGTGACACTGGAAATATATACATGTGCAATCGCATTGATGGCACAAACTTATGGGATATGTTCAAAACAAATGATAAACAACGGTGATTGCAGTAAAATATTGAAACTGTGTGGGGATACCTCAATGTTGATTTTCTTCTTCTTCTTTTTTTTCCAGCTTTAAAATTGACAATTTTCCTTACCATATGATTTGCTCTTACTCCCCAAATACTCTATCACAACCCTGATCACGATTCCCTATTCAGTACTTCCAAGGCTACATTTGTGATTCTATCACATCATAGCTGATGACAGGAAATTCTGAAAATCTGATCTAAAAAAAAACAAACTAAAAAAACCCTGATCACTGACACTGATTATGTAGCAGAACTAATGGATGGTGTAACCTAATTTCGTTGAAGGGATGAGGCGCGGCCTTTCAGGTTTGTCAGGGCTGGCTCGGGACGAGTCCTCCAAAAAATCGTCAGAGTAGTTTCCCTCCCCGCTGCTGAACGACGCCATGATATTTTCAGGATCGGACGGCATGTAGGAACTGACCGACTCCGTGTGGACCGACTCCCTAAGCTCGCGTAGAGGTCGGCGAGGCCTGGGGGTGGGGCGTTTGGGGCTGCCAGACCTGGACGAGCGTGGGGTGGAGGTGTCTCCTCGAGGCGTGACGGGCACCTGGCTGATGCTCATGTCCAGCTTGGCCACAGAGCGACGCGTGGAGGGCACAGGGGAATTCTGAGACTGCATGGGGTTGAGGACCGAGAACTTCATGGCGGGCGCTTTCCTGCTGACGACGTCCTGCTGCTCCTGTTGTTCTTCGTCGCTGACCAGGTCCTGAAGCTCTGGCTCACTGGTGGAGTGGAATGTCTGCTTGGTGTCGATGTCGTCGGTGGAATGCATGTTTCTGGAACTGCCCACGTCTGGGTGGTGGTAGTCGCGTGTGGACTCCAACGGAGAGTTTTCGTCCACTCCTCCAGTCGTGTTCAGGGACTGGTTTGGCCGCCCGTCAATGGACTCAGGCAAGGATTCGCTCTGCTTCAGGTAGCTGGGGAAGTTCAGGGGGCGCTTCTTGTGCCCGTTCTGGCTGAAGCTCTCATCTGGCAGAGGCAGGTCCTCCTCCTCATCGGTGTCACTCATGGTGGCGTCACTGCCATCATCCTGACTGGTCTGAACACTAGGCATGCGCACTTCGATTGAGCGACTGCGAGCGGAACTGGGTTGGTCCACGCTTCTGGCACTCATCGGAACGTCATCGAGGTCACCTGAAAAACGGTCAAGTTTTTCAGCATTTTGGTTACCATTGTTTCAATTTTTTTTCTCTCAGAACTTTTCAAAAACGTGTGTGTCTGTGTTATGTGTGACTGTGAGTCTATTGTGTCACTGTGTATAATACATGTGTCTAGATACGTGTGTGTGTGTGTGTGTGTGTGTGTGTGTGTGTGTGTGTGTGTGTGTGTGTGTGTGTGTGTGTGTGTGTGTGTACAGTATATCACTGTAATTTCTATACAGTGCCTGTTATAATGTAATTTGTACTTGTGTAAATTATGTATCTATCTCACTATCTGTTTGCATGCTGTGATTGGTATATTATACATGTAATACACACATGTGCACATGTGTGTATTCCATAAAACAGAATTGAATGTATCTGCCATTTTAAACCCTTCATATAATATATATTTAAATTTATGCAAAAATAGTACTAGTAGCACTAGAAGCCTGAAGAAAGCAAATTGTTTATCAGAGCAAATTAGCATATAGTTGAGTTCACATCTGTTTTCCAGATTTGAAACCTGACTTAGTTTGACCTCATTTATTTCAAGATTCAAATCAAATTAATATTTGAATCTCTCTCTCTGTCTCTCTCTCTCTCTAGCTCTGTGTGTGTGTTGTGTGTGTGTGTGTGTGTGGTGTGTGTGTGTTGTGTGTGTGTGTGTGTGTGTGTGTGTGTGTGTGTGTGTGTGTGTGTGTGTGTGTGTGTGTGTGTGTGTGTGTGTGTGTGGTGTGTGTGTGTGTGTGTGTGTGTGTGTGTGTGTGTGTGTGTGTGTGTGTGTGTGTGTGTGTGTGTGTGTGTGTGTGTGTGTGTGTGTGTGTGTGTGTGTGTGTGTGTGTGTGTGTGTGTGTGTGGTGTGTGTGTGTGTGTGTGTGTGTGTGTGTGGGGTGTGTGTGTGTGTGTGTGTGTGTGTGTGTGTGTGTGTGTGTGTGTGTGTGTGTGTGTGTGTGTGTGTGTGTGTGGTGTGTGTGTGTGTGTGTGTGTGTTGTGTGTGTTGTGTTGTGTGTGTGTGTGTGTGTGTGTGTGTGTGTGTGTGTGTGTGTGTGTGTGTGTGTGTGTGTGTGTGTGTGTGTGTGTGTGTGTGTGTGTGTGTGTGTGTGTGTGTGTGTGTGTGTGTGTGTGTGTGTGTGTGGTGTGTGTGTGTGTGTGTGTGTGTGTGTGTGTGTGTGGTTGTGTTTGTGGTGTGTAGTGTGTGTGTTGTGTGTGTGTGTGTGTGTGTGTGCATGCGTGCGTGCGTCGTGCGTGTGTGTGTGTGTGTGTCACTGTGTCAGTGTGTGTGTAAGCATACTTTAAGTATCACGCATAAGAGGAATCTTTAACCGTACTGCAGAGTCATGAATGAGAATAGAATATATGCTATAACCTGTGGCATGATCTGACAATACCAATCACAGCTTATAGTGCTCACATAAATCTTACCAACTCATAATGTTAAAAGTGATTAGTACAATAGTACTACTTAGTGTGTTATACAGTAGCCTGTCCCCTGCCTTATTTGATGTACATGTGATGTCTGTTTAGTGAGCGAGTGACAGACATGTCAGAGCTCAACAATACAACTTTCACTATAAGCTATTTTTTAAAATTTATTTATTTATTTATTCTTTTATATAGAGGATAACAGAATAAGCAATCATGTGCTTTTTTTCATCCGGTCCCCGTGTGTATGCAGTTTTTGTAAATATTGCCATCTGTTCCCACCGGCACACGATGGCCTACTCTTACAAAAAGTGGAACAGGATTTAACATGTGCGCAAGATGTTCTGCGTGCGTTTGCACACAGTTAAAAGTTAGTTAAGTTAAAGTCTGTCCCGAGCCTAAGGCTCATCAGGCCGGTGCTTATCCCGGTCTCTGTGGCGTTAAGCGACTGAGAGTCATAGACTCCCCCCTCACGGCTTCTCATAGCGGTCTCTTTAGTTCCCCGCTCAAAGTTCATGACCCGCAGCTGGCAGGGCGTTGATATAAATAAACGGGGCAAAAGGAAAGACGGCAGTAGCAGCTAGTGCTATAGCCGTGTTCAGCTGTAAATTACCATGGTTTCTTTCACGCATCGTTTTGCACAGTGATTCGTCCAAAAAAAGACAAACAAAGCTCTCTTTATAATCAGCTTTAAACAAGCTTTCTTTTGACACCAAACTCCATATACTTTCTTTCACACTGGTTGACGTGAGAGCAGTCAAAACATGGGTGAAGATGAGCAGGGGAGGGACAGGAAAAACACAGTCACAAAAATCAGTCATTTTTAACTCTCTCTCTAAAAGAACAGACATTTCTAATATACAAACAACAAATATAGAGAAAAAATTGAACATGTCTGCATGCAGAGTAACTGTTTTTCTTTGCTGAGTTTTTTTTTTCTGTGGGCACTGCGAAGCTATAGATGAACACACCGTAGTAGTCTACCACCTGCAGCGTGCGAGAAGCAGCGCGATACACAGCGTGGGGTGAGAGTCTGGCAGTCATTAGTGTCGGCTAGATATCTCACTTCACTTTAAACACTAGGCCTACTGCATAGTCATGGCAATTCAGCACATACACAGTCCACTGTTTCATCAGATTTTAGTGGTTTCGCTACAGCTGAAGGTTTATTTACTAATTCCAGTACAGCTTATAACCACGAGCACACAGTAGAAAACAAATGTCTTGTCAGTGTCATCAGGCAGAAATAGCTCACAAATGACTGGGTTTTTAAAAAATATATTTCATTGATGTTTCTGATACTATGCAAAAAAAATCTTCTGATCATGTTGAAAAAATGTTGTGATCAAAAGCGTGACTATTTCAGTGTTGTGAAAAAAGAACAAACCACACAGAAATCTACACTTTGACATCAAGGTAAAAACGAGAAAGAGAGTAACACACACACACACCCCACACACACACACACACACACACATGCACAAAAATACACACACAAACATACACAGAGGAACAGACTCTCTCTCTCTCCACACACACACACACACACACACACACACACACACACACACACACACACACACTTTCTCTTTCTCTCTCTCACTCCCTCTCTCTCTCTCTCTCTATTGCTGCAGAAACACACACCGTGCACACACACAGGAACACACACACACACACACAGGAACACACACACACACACACACACACTCTCTCTCTCTCTCTCTCTCTCTCTCTCTCTCTCTCTCTCTCTCTCTCTCTCTCTCTCTCTCTGTATTGCCACAGAAATATACACGCGTGTACGCGCACGACACACACACACACACACACATCACTCACTCACTCACACACACATGCCCGCGCACAAACATGCGCGCACATGCATGCACACACACACTGATATGTGTATGCACGCAAGGCACGCAAGCACTCACGCATGCATTCACGCATGTGCGCATGCACACACACCAACACACACACACACACACACACACACACACACACACACACACACACACACACACACACAGCAACAAGCTGACACTCCGGGCTTTGTTTCTTGAGAGACCCAATGGTTTTAAAATATTTTTTTAAAATAGTTAACACAAAAATACACCAACAAAGTTACAACAAACAGGTAAAGCAAGTATTAAAGTTTTGTTCACTGAAGTATGATCATTGTAAAAAATGGTGGGAATCCGGCATCATATGGTAAAAAAAGCCGTTAATACAGAAATTTGCTCGGTGGCTAATAGACAGCAAAGAAGGAAAGTACAGCAGCATCGCCAGGTGCTGGACTCTGACCCCTGACCGCGCGGCGCCCTAGATAGGCCTAGCCTAGCCGTGGGATAGAATTTCGGGTTACAGAGTGCAGTGCCAGCCGCCAACTAAAGAGTCGGATTTTTCCTGTTTTGAGCAGCCGTGCCCTGGATAGGACGCCAGTCTATCGCAGGGTTAACCCCCAACACAAGGTTGGTACCCCTTTTACACCTGGGTGAGGTGAGAAAATAGCCGTAAAGTGCCTTTTCCAAGGGCACAACGCCATAGCCGAAAGCTGGGATCGAACCCGCAATCTTTAGATTACGAGTCCAACGCCCTAACCACTAGACTACCGCGGCGGCCTGTTTGCACACAGGGCCTCGGTTTAAAGTCTCATCCGAAGGACTAAAGCTAAAGGTAACATGTGTTATCTTTTGTTGTTTTTAAAGTATTTGTTGTTCCTATTGTTCCTCAGCAAGAGCTTCACTCCAGGTTCACCAATGGTGGGATTTTTGCCAGTGACTGTTTTTGCCCACCATGAAGGTAGCCTCATTCAAACTTTGGGGAGTTCTTGTCTGATTCCTTTCATACTGTCAGTGTCATGTAAATGAATTCGACTTCAGCCTAATGTTCACAGTATCACAGTATGATATTCCCAACATGAAAAATTATTTAAAAGTTTCCTTTGATCATTATTTAATTTATCTTTTTTTTTTAATTATATGATATGCCCACAACAATCTGAAATCTGATTCAGTATTCTAGCTATCAGTATCACTGGCACAATTTTGTAAGTTATAGATCATGGGTGGTTAGACAGTCAGTACTAACAAAAAGTAACATTCTCAAAATAATTGTGTGTGTGTGTGTGTGTTGTGTGTGTGTGTGTGTGTGTGTGTGTTGTTGTGTATGACATATATAGATAGATGTGTGTGTGTATAGATCTGTGTGTGTGTGTGTGTGTGTGTGTGTGTGTGTGTGTGTGTGTGTGTGTGTGTGTGTGAGAGAGAGAGAGAGAGAGAGAGAGAGAGAGAGAGAGAGAGAGAGAGAGAGACAGACAGACAGACAGAGAGAGAGAGAGAGAGAGAGAGACAGAGACAGAGAGAGACACAGAGAGAGAGGCACTCTTGTGCTTTTTTTTTACATCCAGTCCCCATGTGTAATATACAGCTTTGTAAATGTCATCTGTTCCCACTGGCACATGATGGCCTACTCTTATGAAAAGCGGAACAGGATTTAACATGTGCGCAAGATGTTCTGTGTGCATTCGCACACGGGGCCTCGGTTTAAGTCTCATCCGAAGGACTTTTGGGGAGAGTGGAATCAGCACTGATGTTAACTCCAGAGAAAAATCTCCTTGACTGGACTCGAACCCGGGTCGTCAAATTGCCAGTGCAATGTTCTGACCACTAGGCTATCCATCCTGGAGGAGAGAGAGAGAGAGAGAGAGAGAGAGAGAGAGAGAGAGAGAGAGAGAGAGAGAGAGGGAGAGAGAGAGAGAGAGAGAGAGAGTCAGAAAGTCAGACACATTACAGCACACCTATAGAATGGGCTATATTGATACTGATAGCCTCACACACACAGAATTTGAATTACCTGTGGCAAGAGGAGGAACCACGCCAGGATCAGGAGACATGATGTTTTTGACACTGGGGTCCACTGAATATGGTCTGGAACTGGTCGGCTCATTGGAATCCTCGCTTCGCCTGCGGCTTCTCCAACCAGCTTGAGTCTTTGGACTGTGAGATTTAGGAGACACAGCATGCATGGGTTTCCTGCCAGCTTTGGGGCTGGATTTCTTTGGAGATTTACTAGTCTTGTATTTAGTTTTCTTGGGTGAGGGCACAGATGACGGTTTGTGCATGCCGGTTGTGCTTGCAAGTGAGTCATTAGCAGCTGTCTTTTCCAGTTCTCTCTGAGCTTGGCGCCGAACTTCTGTGAGTGTGTCAGAGAAATTTGATACATTGAGTTCCTCAGCAGAATCAATCTTACTCAAAACCTGGGTTTGTTTGCCACTTTTGCCGACTGCCTCTGCTCTCTCCATGCTCTTCAACCATGCTGGATTGCTTTTCTGAAGCCTTAGGCGCTGAGTGTTCGTCAAACCAAACATCAGTTTGCTTTTCTTTTTACCTGTGCCATATTCTGGAATGACGCGTAGCCAACTTTTATCTTTAGGTACACCTGGATGTGGGTGAGCACACTTGCGGTGACTTTTGCGGCCACATGTGAAGATGTCTTTCTCTTCAGCATACTCTTTCTCAGCTGCTTCAACATTTACATTGATCTCCTCCAGCTTTCCCTGGGATGGTGATACTTCAGAATCAATCCTTTGAGTGGCAGCAGTTCTTTGCTTTTCGGCTGCTCGGAGTTTGGGAGACTGATCTTGACTGTAGAAAGCATCAACTGTTGATGAAGGCATCTGAGCACCTTGGAAAAGGCCAGGGTTTTGAATGCTTAACAGTTCGTTCATAAGTGCAGCCAAAAGAGGGAATCCATTTCCTCCAAACGGAGTGCCTGATGGTTGGGACATTGCAGAACGTCTAGGTCTTTGCTGTTGTTGGTTTGCAAACCTTACATTCATGGGGACATTTTGGAAACTTTGAGGCGATGGAGGTGAAACAATTTGTCCTTTGTCAATGAAAACTTGTTCTGGACTGACTGGTTTGGTCTTGCTCAGGGGCTTAGCACTTTCATCCTCCTCATCAGTAATACTGTCAACAGTGATATCATCAGACACAGACATATCTGTATCCAATGAGTAAGAGTCATCTTCAACTTCAATCTGAGGCTTGGCATCACTGTTGAAAAAAAGTGGTGGGGGGCACACTATATTGGTTACAATCACCTCATCATCCCCTTCTTGACTGTCCAGGACTACCAAGTCTTCAAACACCTTTTGCTTTCCATTGAAAGCCATTTTTATTCCCTTTTTATCTGTCTGAGTAGCAGAGTGTTGAATTGGTCTTTCCTTCTCCTGGTGCAGCTGATCCTGGTTGGTAGGCTGAATTGCAGCAGAAGCCGCAACGGCTGCAGGAGTCTGTATGTCAACATGAACGCCTTTATGGTCCATCTCCACTGTCTGCATCATGATATCATGTTTCACAGGATCTGTCATGGAGCCCCAGGTTCTAGTCTCCACTAAGTCTTCTTCATCTTCTTCATTCCCTTCACCCTGGCTCAGTTGCACCATTTCAACCAGCTGCTTATTTTGCTTCTGCTGTTGACCACGCTGCTTTTTGCTCATTCTCTGGGCCAAAGCTGCTTCAGGTAGGTGAGGGATCAGACTGGGGCCCAAGCAAAGTAGGCGAAAGCCTAACACAAAGTATCCTATTTCCTTGCCCATCAGATTATAGATCTTGAATAGTCCTTTGTCACCATGGACTGAGGGCACTGTGGGGCCTTGTCGAACAAGATCTGCACATATTGCATCTATCAGCACATTTAGTGGGACGGTGCTGTTTCCTACAAGTTTAGGTACTTCTGGAAACATGTCAATAACCATGACGTACAGTGGTGTATTTGACAAATGATTTTTCAAAGTCTGCGCCACCATTTTGAACAAACACGACTTGCCTTTCTTTACCATAAAGTTGCCATGTTTGTCTTTTAACTCACAGAACTGTTCTGGTAAATGATAGTCAGGATCAAAGGAAATCTGTCGCCGAATTGCCTTTCCTAAATCGCCTTCAACATGATTGATGACAATCGTCGGGAAATCGAGCAAACGGAAAGCAACAGCGGGAAACCGACAAACAACATGCGGAAGATACAGTTTTTCCACAACCAATTCTAAAGAAAACAGAGATTCTTCCATGTTAGGCATTTTCGCACTGAACACTTTCTACTAAAATCGTTGAAATAATGTTTTGTAAGTGCACAAGATCATTCTGAGCACACAAAGGTTTGACGGGAGAGCTACATCGTACTTGATGAAACTTGTCGTCCATGTCTGACAACCCCAAACACTGGAATATGAATGCGAGGCTGGGATTTATCTCCCTCTCATTAAGGCTACACACCGGTGTTAATTTTGACTACCTTTTTCCTTCTCTGTTCATATAGTCCTATCACTCTTGCATTCTTACTGCACGTACTAAAGCATCCACAGAAATAAAAACCACCTTTTCAGAAAGACTAGCCCCTGACTAAAAAATTGTGTGATTTTTGCACAAATTTGATAGGTTTGAGCCTTTTATTTTCAGTGAACACTGTACCCCCCTCACTCCTTTGTTGTCTGGTAGCTTCCTAACCCCAATATGCATGCACGGGGTCAACGCTGTAGGAACACAAGCAGTCCTCATTTTTACGATAATTTTCAACTTTCTCGTGACTACCTGGTATTGTTCTATGTCCTCAATCCCAAAACAAGTCTACAGTGCATTTTTTATACTTTAAAAAATCTGTGAAAATCAACAACAACAAAATTCCGACCTGCACCTTATCAATCAATCAATCAAATTTTTATTTCCAGATGGTACTTTGAATAAGCATTGATTTGCTTTTTTCCATCAAGCCATCTATCTAAAGAAAAGAAAAAAATCAAAACAAACCCTATACAACTGTATGACCCCTCCCCCCCCCCCCCCCCCCAATAATACGGGGTGTAACCTAAGATCCATCAAAAACTACAGTTATACCCCCCCCCCTTTTTTTGTTTTATTTAAATCCTGTTGTTCTTGCATTACTACTGCACATACTAGGGCATTCACAATTGTAAAAAACAAAAACACACACAAAAAAACCACACACACATTTTTGGAACTACTAACAGATTAGCTCTTAATGAAACATATCCTGAGTTTGCACGAATTTGGCAGATTTGAATTTGGAAAAAAAAAAATCCAGCAAACACTGTAAACATTACTTTGTTGTCTGCTCCATTCCTACCTAACCACAACATTATGTGTGCAAAGGGTCAACACTGAAGAAACACAAGCAATCCTCGATTGAGGGTAATTTTCAACTTTCACATGACGATTTAGTATTGCTCTGTATCATCGTTAAAAAAAAAAAATCCCCAGAGTAACTGCCGTTTTTCATATTTTAAAAAAGCACCCCCCCCCCCCCAAATTTTTCCTACTTCACGAACAAGCGAAAGCTGGAGTATAACCATGAGCCTCGGTTAGCGGGCAGTTTGAGACTGCAGACAGACTGAGCCTTGGCGGACGAGCGTGCACTGTGCTGAAGTTGGTTCCAGTATGATCGAAAGTAAGTCTGTTCGTAGTTGGCCTAGGCCTAAGTTAAAACAATCAATTTGTTGTCGATCAGTTTATTAAGCCAAAGAAAATAAGTTACCCCAAAGAAACTTGAAATGATAGGTAAAATTTGTGATTGTTCGATTCACTAAAACTGGTATAAACTAAGATAGGCCTAGTGAGGCCGGCCTAGTCATTGTTTACCGACCTTTGGGATATTTGGGGGCAAACATAGGTCACAGGTGAGGTCATAGGTCTAGATGGTTCGACTTCAAAAGTGCTCAAATCAAATAAAAATTTCTGTAATGGGTGAAAGGTAAACCATTTACCTGCATGAAAACAAAGTAAAAGATAACTTATACATTATTTTTTCTGATATCATGGAAAAGACTACCCTCGAAAAGTCAGTTACGATGCTTGGGAGCATCTCGTGTACCCCCTGCATGTTACTCCCCGGTATCGTTACTCCCCGGCTTGTTATTCCCCCAATCTTGTAATTTCAGTTAAAACTTATTTGAAATGGAAAACAACAAAGATAAGGACATCATCATGTGTGTGAATGGTTTTGTGTGTTACATAAATTTACATGTATGTAACGTGTGTGTGCGCGGGTGTGCGTGTGTGTGTGTGTGTGTGTGTGTGTGTGTGTGTGTGTGTGTGTGTGTGTGTGCAAGTCTAATTCAGTAAAACTCACACACACCTGCCACGCCCCTGTATCCTTCTTGCACACACACAGCAAATTACAAATCACTCGCATTTTCACAAGCAAAATAAAATTATAAAGTGTTATAGTCAACACTATCCTGTAACTTCTGTGTCATAAAGAAATACCAAACAATGAAACATATACACACTTTCACCACTCACTCACTCATCAGTCTTTGATGTTGTCAACCCATGATTTCTTTTGGCGGCCTCTTCTTCTCTTGCCCTCGACTGTTCCTTGCAAGATGGTTTTTGCTAGGGTGTTGTGTCTTGTGGTGTGACCAAACCACATCAGCTTTCTCCTCTTTATGGTGGAGAGCAAAGGCTCTTGGGGGCCCACACGCTTTTTGATTTCTTCTTTCACATAGTTATTGGTCTTGTGTTCTTTGTATGATATTTTGAGGAGTCTTCTGTGGCAATTGTTCTCGAATGCTTGGATTCTCCTCTCTAACTCTGCTGTCAGAGTCCATGATTCACAGCCATATAGGAGGATAGATATCATGAGGGATTTGTAGAGGTGGTATTTGGTGCAGAAGCTGATGTTGTTGCTTCTGATGATTCTCTGGAGTCTGACTAGAGCAGATGTTGCTGTTGCAATGCGAGCTTTCACTTCATTGTTTGATGTGCCATCTTTTGTTAGGATGGAGCCTAAGTATTTGAATTGGCTCACCTTTCCAATATTTCTCCATTCATCTTTATTTCCGTGCTGTCATTACTCGTGCTGTTGACCATGATCTTCGATTTCTCTGTACTAACCTCCATGCCGTATGCGCTCGCTCGATCTGTTAGACTGTCTGTGAGGATTTGCAGTTCTTGTTTGCTGCTGCCCATGAGGTCAATGTCATCTGCAAATCTGAGGTTGCAAAGGGGTCTTCCACCAATGGAGATGGAAGTGTGGTGGTTTTGCAGTGTCTCTGTCATGATGTTTTCGAGGAAGAGGTTGAAGACTTTCTCCACACATTGATACAAAACACAGTTTTATGTGGGACGCCCTTTGTGTCACTTGATACATTTTGGTACAAAGTGCGGGTCAACAGACCTTCGTCAGATGGGAGCTGATCAAGAGTTTGCCAAATAGTGAATACACCTGTCATGCGAATATTTATATGGTGTTGATACATTGTTATTCTGGAGAAATTTTCTGGATAAATAAACAAACAAACAAAGAAAACAGCTTGGGGGGGTGGGGGTGGGGGACAATATTTCACGCAAACTTACTGTCACAGGGTTATCTTGTCATTTTCTGTGTACGGGGGAGTAACGAGCCGACCCCATGATGCTGGACATGAAAAATATCTACAGTTGTACAGTAATAGCTGAGCAAGGGTGATGAAGAGGGGCTTTCATGAAACTCCGAAAGATGACACTACTACAAAGTACAGTGATGAAGAAATTCAGTGGTTTTGTCAGTTATCACTAGTGAATGGAGTACAGTTTTCATGTCCACCATCATAACTGACACAAGCTCATGTTTGTACTTTTTCATGTTGTGCAAACTATCCCCGCAGCTGCCATGATAGAGCATGAAACAATTCATTCAATATGCCCATTTTAAAGACAATGAAGCACTCACAAGCTGTCAGGTTCTCTTTCATACGTTTGTTTTTTGAAAGAAAGAATGTATGTCATATATGGGATAGCCTTGTGGTCAGAACATTGCGCATGCAATTTGATGACCCGGATTCGATTTCCGCTCAAGGGGATTTTTCCCCTGGACTGGGCTGGAGTTAACATCAGTGCTGACTCACTCTCCCAAATATCTTCCGGATGAGACTATAAACTGAGGCCCTGTGTGCGAACGCATGCAGAACATCTTGCGCACACATTAAATCCTGTTCCGCTTTTCGTAAAACTAAGAGTAGGCCATTGTGTGTAGGTGGGAACAGATAAGATTTACAAAACTGCATACACACGGGGACTGGATGTAAAAAACTAATATGAGTGCTTATTCCATTATCCTCATATAAAAGAATAAAATTATAAATAAAAATATGACATGGACATGACAAGCACAATAAAATCTGCTTTTTCATTAATTCCACATGAAGATAAGTATAACTCTTTAATCATGGTCTGCAATATCACTAAGCAAAACAAACCCAATGAGTAAAGTTTATCAGCATTTGATCGCTGTTAGTGTTATATTTTACATGGCTGATAAGTTGAATACATGTCATGATGTGTCAGTTATGATTGTGCCTTTTGTGGACATTGCTGTAGAGCTGTTGGTGATGACAGTGGATATGACAAATTCCGAAGAAGTGAATAAAAGCATCATTCTTGCTGTGTCCTTCATGACAATCAATGTGTGTTTGGAAAAGTTTCAGATGCACTTTTTAGGGTGATTGAATGTGTTTTTCACTGCAGAGATGATTCCTGTGTCAGTGATGATCATGCAAACAGCAGTGGACAGGACTAAAACACTGACCAATTTTCCGTCTGTCTCACATCGTATGCAGCAATATATGCTCCTGGGTTTGCTTCTGTGAAAGAGCATGTGACCTGGTGGTTGTAAACAGACTACAAATGGCAGAGACAGGCAGCACATAAAATTACTACTGCAAGATGGTTGGTGATGACTGGACATGAATTCAGAACACAGATTTGTTCTGTTTTTGAAAATTGTGTAAACTGATCATCTTCCTAAATAGGTTTATTTTGTCACTGACACATATTGATTTAATAAATTTAAGATGTTGCCTCATTTTAAACATAGTAAAAAGAAACAAGAAGCAAATCAGGTGACATGTCTTTTGGACATGACGAGTCATAACTGACCAGATTAACTCTCTGATGTGACACAAACTTCACCAAAAAGCATGCACACATAATTTAGGGGTGAAAATGTTGGTAAAGGTATGTTTTAATTGTTCCATATGTTTAAATTTTTGTTTGAAACTTAGAATCGCTGTAGAGACACAATGTTTGTGGCCTATCAGTAAATGTCCTATTTTGGATTGGTCGATTTTGACCATTTTCTTTTTAAAAACATCGAATTTTTTCAAACCCACCAAACCCATCTTCCTAATACTGTGGTATTTATCTTTGTATAGTATAAGCTGACAGAATTACACAACCCACAGCGCACCTATCCCGCACCAGTCAGCCACAGCTAAAATTTTAGCATGCCCTGTCTTTGTACCCCCACACCCCGGCCCTCCCTTTCCCCCCCCCCCCTCCCCCCACCACTGGGTTTCAACCATCCCACGCTGATGCAGAAGGCCTAAGAGGTGGATGGCAATGGGCTAGAAAGACAGCAAAGCTTATGTTTACGCAAGACAAGTGCGCTGTGTGCGGCAGGCTCCCGTGCTAGAGTAGATTGAGACTGCAAAATTGACAAGATTTTCCCCAGATTTGAACCCCTCAAAAGTGATGAACATGTTGACTAGATACAAAAATATTGAAGCAAGTTTAGAAATGAAACATTAAGATTAAAATCGTGGCTTTGACAAAGTCAAATTTATCTGAATTCAGAAGGAAAATTGCGATCAATTTACATCACTGGTGCAAAAGTTGCAACTCTCAATACTAAACAAAGAAGAGCAACCTGATGTGAACATCCAATCCACCTTCATGCTGGAAATGGGGCAACATTCAATTGCTCTATAAAATGCATTTGAAACACTGTCAAGCACAAACGCATTCTCTGCCTTCAGGGTACTGGAAATTATTACAAAGGGAAAAAGAGAGAGAGAGAGAGAGAGAGAGAATATATTTGGGTAGATTGCCATTTATTATAATTTCTGTACTTTGTTTTTTACAGATCTGACCACAACAGTACACAAAGGAACTGCGCATCAAACAAGCTGAAACTGCTAAGGTTAAACTTTTGGCAGCATTCAGTTCAGACAACAATTCTGAATGATGAGACGGCCAAAGCAAGCCACCTTATTCCAGAGCTGGGGTGGGAAAACCCAGAACCAGCAAGCAGGGAAAAGTGGCAACAGTGCAAAACAGAGACAGCACAAAGAGTCCAGCTACCAGAACGAGCGTCCAGATTTCATCAATCTTTTACTAGATAGCGATGGTGATGACCAGGAACTAGCTCTAGCTGTAGAGCATAACACTGCTGGCCAAGATGCTGATTCCAATGATTGTAATGTGTCTTTTGGGATAGAAAATCGAGATGCTGAATTGGGTACGGACAGGACTACAGCACAAACCCAGCAGCTGGAGAACTAAAGGGTTTTGATGGCCATGCGGGTAAATTGTGGATCTATCCTACAAACTATCCTGAACGGAAATATCAGTTCAGCATTGTGTGTGAGGCTTTGAGAAAAAACACATTAGTGACTCTTCCTACTGGTCTAGGGAAGACGTTCATTGCGTCGTTGTGATGTACAATTTTTATCGGTGGTACCCTGAGGGCAAAGTGGTGTTCATGGCCCCCACCAAACCTCTTGTGGCACAGCAGATTGAAGCCTGCTGCAGCATCGTGGGCATTCCTCGGGGAGACACTGCTGAGATGACAGGTACAGTACTGACCCCCGTGTGAATGAACTTTATTTTCAAAACTGATTTTATTCATTGAAAAGACGATTGATTTAATGTTCATTGCATTAGTGAAGTGATTATTGACATTAATGATAGTCTCATCATTTGGTAAATTCATAGAACGTATGATAGAAAAAGATGGAAAATTTGTTCAATCGTTGAATAAAAAATGTAATTTTGAAAAATATTGATTTCATTACTTAAACAACTTTAGAGACAATAGCATTATTTTGTTGATACAGGAGATTAATGTAGTCCACATGCTTCAGATACTTAAGCCAAGTTAAGGATTTGTGTACATTTTACTAGTGTATCATTGTAAATATCATGATTTTTTTTTCATGACTTTAGATTTGTGTACTTTTTGTGGGTGTATTATGATTTAAAACTTCTTTTCTCCTTTGCTAGAGCTGTAAGGTTCACCAAAAGTGAGATTTTGCATATGCGACTGTTTTTGCCCACCATGAAGCTTGTGACATATTGTGACTACAGGGATTTCATGATTTTTAAGTTAGTTAAAGTTTTTTTCCAGAAAAATTTGTTCTTAATGGAGAACCTCTGAAGAATTATGGATGTAATGCATTGGTATTTTCCATACATATTAATTAATTGTTGCAAGTGGATTGAGGTTTTTTCATCTGACACTTTCAGGTAGCATGAACCCCACTGATCGCAAAAAGGCGTGGCAAGATCAGCGAGTGTTCTTCCTGACCCCTCAGGTGATGACAAATGACCTGAGCCGTGGGACCTGTGCAGCTGAATCCATCAAACTGGTGGTTGTGGATGAGGCACATAAGGCACTTGGCAATCATGCCTACTGCCAGGTGAGTGAAATTTTGACATTTAATTAAGCATGCCTGCTGCAAGTGCAAGCCGAACGAATTGTTATATATTTTGATATTTAGCTCTTGATGATGCTCTCTTAGATAACAATAAAGATAAACCAGTAAATGTTCACCCCCTTTCCCTCCCCCCTCCCACCCAAAAAATAAGGTAGAAGCATACCAACATTGGGGATGATGTCTGAACACACCTGTATGCATGCATTTTAAAAAAAAATGTCATCCATTCCAACCGGCATAAAATGGTCTACTCTTCCAAAAGGTGGAATGGGTTTTGATTGTGTGCTCAAGATTTCTGCATGCAGTTGCACACAGGGCCACAGTACAGTAAAGTCTCATCCGAAAGACTTTGACATTCGTTTGATTTTCTCATCAAACTGGGAAGAAAGGTCATGGCTGGCAATCGAACCCAGAATCTCGCGGCTTACTGGTTAGGCAGGTGAATGTCTTAACCATTCTGCCTCCTTCCTTATTTAGGTAAATAAGAGAAGAGAGAGAGAGCCTTGTCAAAATCTAACTGGAATAATTTAGCCGGGGTGTGAAACATCTGACTGAACCTAGATAGATCATGATTTTAAAAAAATAGTTTTATGATTTGACTAACACCTAAGGAAATTGTCTGAAAAGATTTTGTCACCTGGCCTGACAAGCAGACCTGTAGCAGTGTACGTGTGTGGGCAGGTGGTGCGGGAGTTGGTGAAATACACCGACCAGTTCCGAGTTTTGGCTCTAGTGCCACTCCTGGCAACGACATCAAGGTAAGTACTGTTGACTTTGTTGCTTTTTTTTATTTGGTTTTTTTGTTTTGGGGGGGAGAGTTAATTGCTTTTTTCTTTTCGTTGTCTAGAGCTGTGAGGTTCACCAATGGTGAGTTTTTGGATATGTGACCGTTGCCCCCCCCCCTGCCCCTCTGCCAACACCACCACCATTTAGTCGCATTCCAACTTCGGGGATGGCATCTAAACATCTTGTCATGCGTTCCTACCAGCATGAAATGGCCTACTCCTCTGAAAGGCAGAATAGGTGCTTAATATGTGTGCAACATGTGTGTGCATGCATTTGCAAACAGGGCCTCGGTTAATAGTCTCATCCGAAGGACTTTAGTATATTTAGTTTGATTTTGTCATCAAATGGGAAGAAAGGGCAAGGCGGGAATCGAACCCACAACCTCACAGGCAGGTGAACACCTTAACCGTCTTGCCACCTTCCTCCTCCTTTTTTGTTTGAGTTTCTAAGGTGCCTGACTGACTCATTGCTCCTTGGGACCACATGGTACATTACAGTATGGCTGGGTTTATAAGGCATTAATACATCATACATTTGTGAAAAACACTTTGCCAAAGCAAAATATGTCCAAGTCAAACCCAGCAGTCCTCCAAATATTTCATCTCCGTCTCTTCTCTGTCTCTGTCTGTCTATCCTCTCTCCTCTCTCTCTCTCTCTCTCTCTCTCTCTCTCTCTCTCTCTCTCCTCTCCATCTCCATCTCTCCATCTCAATTTGTCTCTGTTCCAAAACATTGATGACTTTGCGCACACATACATACCACACAGGCACTCATGTGCACATACACACAGTAGGTGATTGACTTTTTTGGTCATTCCAAAAAGTCGTTGCTCCGTGTTGTTGGAATACTTGTAATGAGCGGATGACAAAATTAGAAAAAACCAGCATGCACACAGGTGTCGTGTTTAGACACCATCCTGAGGAAAAAATAATGGTAGGCGCTGCACTTGTGCGACGCGCTCTCCCCGGGAGAGTATCCGAATTTCACTCACAGAAATCTGTTGTGACATAAAGTGGTCAAATAAATAGATAAACGAGATGCAAATAAATAATGTAACGTTTAATTTTGTGTACAGGCCGTGCAGAAGGTTGTGAGCAATCTCCTGATATCTCACATAGAGCTGAGGTCAGAGGACTCCCCAGACATCAAGCCGTACACCCACAAACGGACCGTGGACAAGATTGTCGTTCCTTTGGGCGAGGAGCTCAACCGGATCAAGACCAAGTACACTCAGGTAAACACCAATGCCAGTGTGATACAGTTCTTTAGAGGATTGTCATTGTGTAGGAATTGTGTACTGCGGGGGATAAGGTTTGGGGGGGGGGGGGGGGGGGGAGTGCTGTCAGTATAAATAGCATCCCCATCTTCTGAAAATCCTGTGCTAGGAATTTGCCTCTTTTTTCTATCCCTCTCTTTGTTTCTGCCTTGTTCCTTTACTTCCTCTCACCTTTTTCTTGTCTACTTTCTGCCTTTTTGGTCCATTCTCATGCCATTTTTTTTTTTTTTTAGGAAGACGTAAAATATAACAACTATCTCCTATGCCGAGGTAGGATGTTGTGAGCCTGACTTTGTCAGGAGCTTAACGGCAGCGCAAGGCATTTTCGCTCACATGACAGACAATAATAGTTGCTGTCTGAGTGTTTGACAAAGAAGAAGAAAATGGTCTATCACCCCCACCCATATGATGTAAACCTCTGTGAGTATACTGTGTTATTCTAGCACAACTTTTTTTTTTCTTGCTTTTTCATCATCCCTCCCCCTTTACCTTCATAGGTATGTTTACCCTTCACCTTCACCATTAGCCATTCAAAGTTTTTCTGTGTGGAGAAAGAGGTGATGTGTTACCACGTATGATTTGTTTGTTCATTCTTTAGATTTTACATCTTTTCACAGGTAGTGATATTAGACGATTTGTGATGTGTTTCAGGTGCTTCAGGTGGTGGTGAAACGCCTGATTCACCAGCGAGTGCTGTACAACCGGGAAGCCACCAGCCTGTCCAAGTTCCTCATCCTGAAAGCGAGGGAGGCTTTCCGCCAGAACCCTCCAGAAAACTTGCTTGTAAGAATAGGATGGCATGGGGGGGGGGTTGGTGTTTCACAAAAAGACGACTTTGGTGAAGCGGTTTATTTTTGTTGGTATATTTGTTGTTTCACAAAAAAACAATTACAAAAAAGATGACTTATGTTGAAGTGGTTTATTTATGTGTTTTGTTATAATTTTTTGTTTCACAAAAAACGGCAATGATTTAACTTAAAGTGGTTTATTCATTTGTTTTGTATATTTTTGTAGTTTAAAGAAAAAAAAAAGACTTAAGTTCAGTGGTTTATTCATTTGTTTTGGAAATCTTTGTTGTTTCACAAAATGACAGGCTTAAATTGAAACTGTTCATACTTTTTTTTAGTTAAGAGTAATGTTTAATGATCCATGTTTACTGGCATTGTGGCAACTTGATCTTGTATATTTAGTAAAGATGTAAGAAAATCTGGCACTAGCTGGTCTGCACTTGGTTGAAGTGGGAAAAGATTTTTTTTTTTTTTTTTTTTGCAGCTGAGATTCAAGCCATTAGATCTCATGGTCTTTTGAAACTAATGCTGTACACTGTCAATCGGTTAAGAAAGAAATGCAAATTGTTGAGCATAGTTGATAAAGATAACGGGTTTGGTATTACTATTTTTTTTTGTAACATAGAACACTGGTCATGCTTTTATTTAGAATCAAGAGTGAGTGTAGGACTGTTGTTCTTCTCTTCATCTCTCGTTCGCTTTACACTGTCAGATGTGTCAGGGAAAAATAATGGCATGTCCTTTCTAGTTCCTCTTGTGGGCCGTACAGCTTGGTCTGTAGGGTTGTCTCTGTCTGCCACACTTTCTTCCTCAGGTCACTGTAAAGCGCACACCTCTGAAGGATGTGCTCGCCTGTCTGGGTTTCTTTACCACAGGCACACAGCAGAGAAGGAGCAAGTTTCAGCTTTGTGGACATAGGGTGATTTAGTCTGTTGTGCCCAGTGTGGAGTCTTAGAATTATGACTTGTTGAAGGACTGTTGAAAGAGGGTTTTGTGTTGATGTCTATTATCTGTGTGTTTTTACGCAGAGGAGCCAGTATGGAGTTGTGGAAGGTGACTTTGCCCTGGCCATGAGTCTGTACCACGGCTATGAGTTGCTCCAGCTCCATGGCTTACGGTCCCTTCACAACTTTTTGGAAGGCATTGTCAGTGGAACCAAGTCCTATCAACGTACACGGACCGAACTGATGAAGAATGCAGACTTCGTTGAGGTCATGGAGATGTTGAAAGAGAAGTTTTACCCAAGGTTTGGATGAGGGTTTTTTTGCTGGTTTTTTATTATATGTTGTTAGTTGTGTTTCTGATTCAGGCACAAAGTTGGTTTAGATTTTAGGTCTTACTGAGTTGTATTTAACCATTTGTGTAGAATTTTGTCATTTTGCTGATTTGATTTTTTTTAATGATTATGTGTCCTTTCATTACAGTTTTTAAAAAAGCATCTTCATCATTAACAAAGATTATTAGCAATCATCATTTGTGCATTTTCATGCGAAATGTACTTCAAATAGAACACAGTGTTATTCAACTGAAATTTAGGTTTCTATGAGCTCAACTGTTGCCACAACCATCACCCTGTGCTGGGGTGGGACTGTTGTAAGGGCTATAGAAACAGATTGACCCATATCAATAGAAAAGCAGAAGGGGTAGATGGTTAGATGCAGTGCGCCCTTCATTGAAAATCCACGCACATTATAAAAACATTTTAAAAAAGAAGAGAGAAACAAGGTTGATGTTATTTTGTGTTGTAAGAAAGCATTTTTGTGCGCTGACTTCAACAGGCGAATAGTAACAAATGACAAATGCAAGAACCCAAGTTCAAAGTACAAATTGTTAAAAGAAAACCCTGTTATTCAGTGTCACCTGGACTCCTTAATTGTTTTAGGTACCAAACTAATTATTATGTAATATTTTGGGTGGGGTTTTTTTTTTTTCAGTTTCGTTTTTTCTGGAATAACACTGTACTGTTTGGCTTGACTCATCTCAACAGACAAAAAAGATGGGGGGATTGTTTTTACGTTCAACTCTTTGTGATTGTGGTGTGTTGTGTGTTGGCAGTGAGCAGTCCAAGGACAAGCCAGCGTTCCTGGCGGGTCACCCCAAGCTGGTGAAGCTAGAGGAGGTGGTGGTCAACCACTTCCAGACATTCCATGCTGGTAGGTGTTCATTGTCTTTGTCTATTCTCTCTGTCTCTCTGGTGGGTTTCAGTCTTCTTTGTGGCCGGGTTTTTATTTTTTCCCTTTAGACAGTTATGAGTTGTTGCCGTATTGTTATGTGATCCCCAGCTTTGCATGTGGGGGCGGGGGGTCACTCGGGCACGCTCATCCTACCTGGAGATCACTGTGAGGCCATAGGTACATATACTGAATGAGAAGGTTGCATATTATATGTCTATTTTGAGTACCTCTTCACATAGGTAGCCATATTCCAACTTCATAACTGATCAAGCTTTTGGCCTAGGTCAGCATTTGTAAGTGACAAGCTGGGGGTTTTTTTTGTTTTTTTAATACACTCAAACAGAAAGTCATTCTATGCTGGCGGTTTTTATAAGAAGGAAGCTTATTGTGTAACTTACAAGATTTGATTTAACTCTTTAAAGTTTTTCGCTTTGTTTCCCTTCTTTCTTGGCTAGAGGACCAAAGGTCTTTAAAGATGTGGTTTTTATATTATATGTGTGACCATTCTCCCCATGATGTTTTGTCTCCATAGTTGATGTCTAACAGCAACGATCATGTGCATGTGTTCTTCTTTGGTCATCCATTCCTTCCAGAACATGACTGCCTTCTCTGGGATGTGACAGAGGTGCAAAATTGTTGAATGTACACACAAGACCTATCAAGAACTTTTATCTAAGGGATTAAAAGGGATCAGAGGCTGCAAAAATACTGGGTTCATAGCGAAAGTCCCCTGGCAGTGAGCAAGAATCAAACCCAGTTTCCTAGATCAAGCGAGGTAAGGGCAAGCACGGACTGGTTTTGGGATCAGGGGTAGGATCAGTTTTTTTGATTAGGGTATGTTAGGTAAGCTCATCTGGAGGCTGTTGATCCCTTACCCACTGGCAAACATGAAAAAAAGCCATAAGTTTGCAGTAATTTTTTTTTTTGGGGGGGGGGGTTCATTTCACAGTTAGAGCTCCAAAGTTCACCAATGGTGAGATTTTTGCTAATGTGACCAGCTATTGAGGTAACTGCATTCCGACTTCGGGGATGGTGTTTCAGTGTTGATTCTAGGGTGCGCCCTTGCGGGATTCCCGCATTTTTTTCAACTTTGCCGCAAAATAATGTGACCAGTGCGCTCTAACGGACGCAAAAAAACTGTGGATAGCGCATATTTGAACAAATAGTGCGCCCCCGCAACTGCCGTTTGTATAGTTTCAAAATAGCGCTACATGCGTTGGTCATTACGTTGATACCCCAGGGACAGCAGGATGCACTGATTAGCGCCCACAGTCATCACAATTGCTACAAAGCGGCTGGTCTGACGTCATTTTCCTACTCATTTACGTCATTACGTCATTTTTCAAAGGAGCCGTGACTCCTGAAACAAGGACGTCATTGTGACAGAGATCGTTAGTGGGTGTTAGTGGAAGAGGCAGCGTCCCAGCAGGGTTCAAAGCTGATAGACCTAAGAGTTTTCAAGGCAGTTTTTCAGATCTGGCTAGACAAGTAGCCTGTGCTTGGCAACAATAATGATGGCATAGGGTAGACTATGGGCTGGATATCCGAAATGACTTTGACCCCCCCCCTCTCTCTCTCTCCTCTCTCTCTCTCTTCTCTCTCTCTCTCTCTCTCTCTCTCTCCTCTCTCTCTCCCTCTCTCCCCCCCCCCCCCTCCCTCCTCTCTCTCTCTCTCTCTCTCTCTCTCTCTCTCTCTCTCTCCCCCCCCCCCTCTCTCACCACCACCCCCCTCTCTCTCTCTCACTGCATGGGAGGAAAAAGACTGATATTGGATTTCACCTCTTCTCATCTAGATCTAGATCTCTCTTTAACAGAAAATCTCTCTCTCTCTCTCTCTCTCTCTCTCTCTCTCTCTCTCTCTCTCTCTCTCTCTCTCTCTCTCTCTCTTTCCTTCCTCCCTCCCTCCCTCCCTCATGGGGAGGGGGGAGGGCAAGACTTTGATATTTGCTTTCACCTCTCTTCTCATCTAGATCTAGAGCTCTAACTCTGAAAGTGGAAATTAAAAAAATGACTTTGACCCCCCTCCCCCCCCCCCCCCCTCTCTCTCTCTCTCTCTCTCTCTCTCTCTCTGCCATATGGGAGGAAAAGATAAGACTTAGACATTGGCTTTAACCCCCTTTCTCATCTAAATCTTAATCTAGTAGTTCTCCCTCCAACTCTGAATGGAAATACAAGATGGACTTTTGACATCTCTCTCTCTCTCTCTCTCTCTCTTCTCTCTCTCTCTCTCTCTCTCTCTCTCTCTCTCTCTCATATGGTAAGGGGGGGGGGGGGGACTGATTTTAGCTCTTGCCTCTTTTTTCATCTAGATCCAGCTCTCTCTCCAACTCAAAATGTGGAAATACAAATTTTACTTTGACTCTCTCTCTCCTTCCCTACCCCCTCCTCTCTCTCTCTGTCTCTCTGTCTCTGTTTCTCTGTCTCTGTCTCTGTCTCTCTCATACAAACAATGCATCTCCTCCTGTATCTATGTAGTTTGTATCCCTCCACATCTGAATGTACCACAATCTTCCCCCCCCCCCCTTTCTCCCCCCCATCTCCCCCAAATTCTCTCTCTCTTTCCTGTGTAAGAAAAATCATTTTGCAGACCAGCTGCAATACATAAGGTGTATATTAAATCCTGTCTGCCTATATACCATCTTGTTTGTTTTGTTTCTCATTCTTGAAAAATAGCAGAAATCAGAGTACTAATGGTATTATGAGCAAAATATACTACTTATTACTTGTTCCCTTTTTTATGAAGAGAAAAGGGGGGAGGGGAAATGCCCCCTTTTTTTCATTTCAGGGGGCCCTTGGGCCCCTTTTTTGAATCCTAGAATCATCACTGTGTTTTAACCATGACACCAGTGTTCATCCGTTCCAACTGGCACAAAATAGCCCACTCTTCCGAAAGGTGGAACAGGTTATAAACGTGTCTGCAAGATGTTCTGCATGCATTGGCACACGGGACCTCGGGTTGATAGTCTGGACGGAAAGTGTTGTAAAATGGAGTGACTGTTGTGTGTTTTTCAGCAGGTGAAGCCACAGGGTGATGATTTTCTCCCAGTACCGGGACAGCGTGCAGGAGATCACGGCCATGCTGCAGCAACATGAACCACTGGTCAAGGTCATGTCCTTCATCGGTCAGTCCTCTGTGGGCAAGAGCACCAAGGGATTCACTCAGAAGAGCAGCTCAAGGTTAGTTATTAATCTCTGCTACTTTTATCGTTACTGAAAAAGAGGAATGTAGGATTTAATATGTTAATTTAACTTTAACCACTAAAAAAAATGTCTTCTGGTGTAATGCGACTAACTCATTTGGTGGAGCATCACATTTATATTTGTATGTAATGCTTCTGCTGCTTTGTCAGCGATTTTAAAGTCTTGCATTGTAAAGAGTGCACTTGGCACTACTACTCTGTTCAGGTGATGCAAGAATTCCGCACGGAGGCTACAACACCCTTGTCTCGACATGTGTGGGGGAGGAGGGGCTGGACATAGGGGAGGTGGATCTCATTGTCTGCTACGACGCCCACAACAGCCCAGTGCGCCTTGTGCAGAGAATGGGGAGGACCGGGCGCAAACGACAGGGCCGCATTGTCATGCTCATGACAGAGGGAAAGGAAGAGCAGGTAGGAGAGAAGGAGATGTTGGTTCTTATCTCTGTCTCTCTCTGTTGTGTTCCCTCTTGTGTTTAATAGAGATTATATAAGTTGCAGAATTTTTTTTGTTGTTTCAAGTGGTTTGTTTGTGTGTAGTGCGTGTGGGTGGTTGTGGTTTTGTGTGTGTGGGTGGGTGGTTGTGGTTTGTGTGTGTGTGTGTGTGTGTGTGTGTGTGTGTGTGTTGTGTGGCGCGCATTCAACCCTTATACCACTTCAGACAACTAAACTTTGCAGAGGTACATTCACTTAAGCATTGACTTAGTCATTTGAAACAAACAGATTAGAATGTTTTGTTATCCTTTCTCTTTGTCATTCTTTCTTTTTGTAATCTTTTCTCTGTAATGGACCATAGAGTGATGGTCTTGTGATTCTAGACAAACAGATTAAGATGTTTTGTAATCCTTTCTCTTTATAATATATTTTCTCTTTGCAATCCTTTCTCTGTGATAAGTTTGCTGATTTGTTGAGATGAGAATGGGTCTTGGTGCTTCCTTGTTCACTGTTGAAACAAAGGTGGTCTGAACCTCAGTCCTAACTTCTGCCATGTCCACAACATGACTAGCATATTGGTCGTAACATGCAATGCTGGTACATAATAAGCCTAGTAGGCGTGTAATGCATACCCCACTTCTAACTCATGAGTAATTTGAAATAATCACTGAATAATTAATGCCTTTTTGGTATCATCTGATAATTTTTTTTGTTTGTTTCTCCTTGACAAGTTGTTTTATAAGTACGTTACATTTTTTTTTTATACATTGTTCGATATTTCATCAAACCTACGACATTGTTGTTATGACCAGATCTACAACCACAGTCAGTACACAAAACAAAGCATTCACAGAACAATCCAGCGAGGCACCAAATCCCTGGTGTTCTACGCCAACAACCCGCGCATGATTCCCGCTGGAATGTTGCCGGTGTGTCACCGCATGCACATCAGCGTGCCTCCACCTCCACAGCATGACAAACCACAGCCACCTCCTTCTTCCAGAAAGAGAGGAGGCAAACCAGTCGCTGCTGTCAAGGCAAAGAGAGGTAGGTTTCATTTATTAAAATTTCAGTGGGCCTGTTTATCTTTCTGGATTGTGAGAATTTATTCAAGCAGAAAAGTAGGAGGGAGGGGGATGATTATGTATAGCGATAGAAAAATTTAGAAAAAGGGTAGCTTTGGTGAGTTGGTGTAAAATGTTGAATATAAACGCAAAATCATGCGTGGACCATAAAGCTGTAGAAGGCTGATCCTAATGGAAATCTTTTTGCCAGTTCAGTGCAAGTATTCAGTATCTCTTTTTTGTTGCTCTTGGCAGTTTTAATTAAATTAACCTGGGAATGAAACTAGTGGTGAATCAATCATTGAACATGGATGGCATTTACTTTGGCCCTTCCTAGGTATAATCCATGATCTTTGCTTCAAAATTCATAAGTTAGTGGATCATAGTACTGCTTGTTTTCTTTTTTGTGTGTGTGACGAAGGTGGGAAGGGTGGGTAGTGTTTAGTGACGAGGGAGAGAGCTACTTTGTACTGTTAAGAAATTGGCAACATTATTTCCATGAATTTGGTCCCGTGGTCATTTCCACTCTTAGTTTGTGGAAAGAGTGATACCTGCAACTGAAACAGCATATACCTGATTACAGTTCTTATAAGAAAACGGGTTAAGATAAGCAGACAAAACACTGGATTCATTAGAAACGGGTCAAGGTAAGCAATAAACACAGGATTCATTAGGAAACAGGTCAAGGTAAGCAAATACAACACAGGATTCATTAGGAAACGGTCAAGTAAGCAAATACAACACAGGATTCATTAGGAAACAGGTCAAGGTAAGCAAATACAACACAGGATTCATTAGGAAACAGGTCAAGGTAAGCAAATACAACACAGGATTCATTAGGAAACAGGTCAAGGTAAGCAATACAACACAGGATTCATTAGGAAACGGTCAAGGTAAGCAATACAACACAGGATTCATTAGGAAACGGTCAAGGTAAGCAAATACAACACAGGATTCATTAGGAAACAGGTCAAGGTAAGCAATACAACACAGGATTCATTAGGAAACGGTCAAGATACAACACAGGATTCATTAGGAAACAGGTCAAGGTAAGCAAATACAACACAGGATTCATTAGGAAACAGGTCAAGATAAGCAGATACAACACAGGATTCATTAGGAAACAGGTCAAGATAAGCAAAGCACAGGATTCATTAGGAACAGGTTTAAGATAAGCAAAAAACACAGGATTCATTAGGAAATGGTCAAGATAAGCAAACACAGGATTCATTAGGAACATCAAGATCAGCAAAACACAGGATTCATTAACAGACAAGCCACAAGTATTCATTGGAGGCGATAAGAAAGCAGGTTTGCAGAAGATAAGCAACACAATACAGGATTCATAATGACAGTTCAACTTTAAGCAAACAACACAGGATTCATTAGGAAATGGGTCAAGATAAGCAAACAAACACACAGGATTGATCAATGACTCCAGCAAAACACAGGATTCATTCATTAACGACGCAATATCGTTTCATTTGTAGGCGAATGAAGAAAGGCAGTTTGAAAATGGGGGCATCACAGAGGAGGAGTTTGTAGAGCTGAAATCAGCAGGGTGTGCTGTAGTTCACCCATGCTGTGCCTAGACCTACACTGCTGGCACTGACCAGGGCAGCAGACCAGGTTTGTACCATTTTTTCAGCTTTTGTTCTGTCTTGGTAGATCTGTATTTTTCTGTGGATCGTGTCGTAGAGGTAATGCACCTGCTGAGGAAGCAGAGAGTCCAGTTTGAAGTGTGTGGTGGTTTGGGCCCAGTTTGGGCCCTGAACTTTGCCCCCATCATTAGACTATGAGTGGTGGCCTGGGTGCTAGCCTTTTGGATGAGACGATAAACTCGGCCCCATGCATTACACATATTTAGTGCACATTAAAGATCCCAGGCAACAAAATAGTTGTCCCTGGCAAAATTCTGTTGAATAAAAAAAAACACTGATAGGGAAACAAATGTGTAGCGGACAGTAAAAGACAAGTAATGGGTGGCACTGCTCTTGTGGCGACGCGCTCTCCCCAGGCAGAGCGCCGAATTTCACATAGAGAAATCTGTCATGACTTAAAAGGGGTATTCAATACTGGAAATAGTCCAGAGTACCTATGCTTATCTTCTGGCTCTGTCTTTCAAATCCGAACGTAAGAAAAAATTATTTCCTATGTCTGTATTCTAAACCAGCGGGTTACATTATATGCCAACATTTCACCTTTGTGGTTTTTGGTTACCCCGTGATGGCGATTTTGTTATGTCTTAACAATGTGAGTAGGCACATATGCTGGGTGCAGTGTCGTGATAGAGTAACACACACAAATTGAACTGGTGTAGACCTTTAGAACCCAGACACAATAAATAAACGGGAGAGGCAGTCACTTTTTGCATGGGTCTTTTACTTTTCTTGGATTCAGTACTTGGAAACTGCTGCAAAAACATTGATTTCTTTAATGATGGTAAAGGTTGCGTTTTACTTTAAACTTTTCGTACTTTTATTTACATGTAGAAATTAATTATGATGTGAGAAACGACATGAGAATGCCATTGTCTTGTGTGGACAATTGGAAAAGATCCTAAAAAAGAGTGAGGTCCTTACAAGTCTTTTTAAAAATTGTGTTCCAATAGTTCTTAGAACCTAGTTAGCAGACAGCTGCATTTGGTAGGCTACTTTTTTTACTGCCAGCCACAGAACTGGGAAAAGCAAGAAAACTTTGTGCATTAATAAATGAAAGGAAACTAAGATGTGTAGGCCATGCGCTACAAAACCAAGAAACAGACCTCATGAAGACTGTTTTTCAAGGTAAGACTGATGGGAGGGGGCAAAAAGCCAAACCAACAGGTTCTCTCATTGGCAACATCACCGAATCCTGTGGTAGGAGACTCCTTGAAGTCAGCCAGGCCAGCAAAGACGGGAGCAAATAGAGAAGGATGCTGTTTTGTCATTAGGGGCGGCGGCTATTGCCGAACTTGGTGATGTGGACAGGTGTGACCATTGTTCAATGAGTTGATGTAAGATTCTTCATACTTGAAATTTACGAAGTTGTGATAAGCCCTTGGTTTTTGTAGCCGCCGCTGTAGTCTAGTGGTTAGGGTGTTGGACTCGTTATCTAAAGGTTGCGGGTTCGATCCCACTTTCGGCTATGGCGTTGTGCCCTTGGAAAAGGCACTTTACGGCTATTTTCTCACCCCACCCAGGTGTAAAAGGGGTACCAACCTTGTGTTGGGGGTTAACCCTGCGATAGACTGGCGTCCTATCCAGGGGGGAGTCTATGACTCTCAGTCACTTAACGCCACAGAAACCGGGATTAGCACCAGCCTGATGAGCCTTAGGCTCGGGACAGACTTTAACTTAACTTTTAACTTGGTTTTGTGTGTGTGGTGTACCTGCAGGACCCCAGCGGTCAGCTTGATGCTGAAGGTGGGACACCTGGGGAGCTCAATCTGGCAGAGTGGCTGCCATGGCAAAACAGCCTGCAGGAGACACATCAGTTTGGTCACAGCAGACGTAGCCGCCACCTCATTGAGTTGATCGAGTTCACTGACCTGCAGCGTAAGACTTCTTTTCTTTTCTTTCTTTCTTTCTGCAACTACTGCTGTTGTTCGTTTTCAAGGGTGTCTTTGTTTTTTTTTTTTCCTTTTCGTATTCAGTGTCTTAATGGGTGGAAATTTGTGTTTTCTCAAGTGGTTTCAGCGATGATTATCTTGCTACCCGTGCAACAAAGCTAAAGATATATATCAAAGTTAACTAGAAAACACAAGCTTTAAAATGCATTATTGCATTTTACACAACAATTATTTGGCTACAAACTAAAGGCGATTAAAGCCTCTGAGTAGACACACTTTTGACAACTTCACACTATAACTTTCGGTAATAAAACATGAAAAGTTTTGCAAAGCCTAATACTTTGTGAATAGAAAAGGAAGAATATGATTCACAGTTTGTATACATATGCATATTATTAGCTTGTTGTTTCTTAAAAGTATTGTCTACATGTGATCATATACACAAATGCACATACATACGTGTATGTATTTGCACAGGTATGCCATACACCTATCCACTCTTTCTCTCTCCCACACACATAACGTACTCACACACACACACACACACATGCGCCATGTGTGCTTGCTTATACATGTTCACCAATACATGCTCTTTGAAATTAGATCAGAGAATTTATTGACATTCTCCATATCTATCCTGTTTTGAACAAGGCACGAGGATGATATATTGTAATGCCGAGTTTATTGGTCAAACCAAATGTTCAAACTGAAGGAATCTTGCAAACAAATAATGGTCAAGCCAAATGTTCAAACTGAAGGAATCGTGCAAACAAATAGTGGTCAAGCCAAATGTTCAAACTGAAGGAATCGTGCAAACAAATAGTGGTCAAGCCAAATGTTCAAAACTGAAGGAATCGTGCAAACAAATAGTGGTCAAGCCAAATGTTCAAACTGAAGGAATCGTGCAAACAAATAGTGGTCAAGCCAAATGTTCAAACTGAAGGAATCGTGCAAACAAATAGTGGTCAAGCCAAATGTTCAAACTGAAGGAATCGTGCAAACAAGATAATAATTGAAGGTCTGTCTATCTTTTTGTCAACAGAGGACCTTCCACCAGATGAGGACAACTACGGACAAGAAATGAAACACTACCTTGTCAACAGTGATGTCCCGCGTGACCCCAAGTCTTCAGGGTCCAGTAAACTCACCCCCCTCACCGACCCTCACCCAAAAGATCCACCTGAACGTCCACTCCAGAGTGGTGGAACATCAGAGAAACCAAGAAAGCAAGCTGACGGTCAAAGAAAGGAGAAACGAAAATGATTGAGGATTTTTCAGAAGATTCTCGCGACTCGGATGTCTTGCCTGAGGTACACTGGACCGTTGGTTTAGCTGAGATTGTAAAACAAAACAGAGCCCAACAGAATGATGAGGAAAATTTGTTGGCTGACACCTTTCGTGAGAAAATGAAAAAGGAGCAACGGAAAAAGGAAGCCATCACCGCTCAGACTGGAGAGTCATACGAGGCATCAGGAATCATGGACGTAGGGATAGGAATGCCAGATGCTTACCTCCCTCCACCACCGCCTGACATTGATATTTGTAGTCTGCTTGAGTCCATTAAGATTGAAGACCTCACTTCGTTTGACATGCAGAGTGTTTGGGAAGACATCAATCGGGAACAGTTTTCTGAAGGCCAGACCCGCAGCTCTCCATACGCATTCTTCCGGCCAGAGGCAAGACTTGAAGAAGGTGAATGGTTTAACTCATTCTCTACTGCCCAATTGGAAACTTTGCACACACACGCACACGCACGCACGCACACACGCACCGCACACACACACACACACACACACACACAACAGCCGTCAGATTTTGTGGTAATTTGCAATATGGAACTGACCAACAAAAGGCAAAGTTTCAAGGTAATCACTGTATCTTTTTATGATTTAAAAAATGTTTCAAATGTATGCAAAACAAGGAAAAGCGGGGTGAATTATACAGTAAAAAAAAATCAGCGAAAACAAATGTTATTAAAAACACTTATAAAGTATCAGAATTGAGTTGTTGAATATAGGTAGACAGGAGATATTGATTATAGAATCAATTTTAATGTCAGATTCTCAAAATATACCCCCTCCCTCCCGCCTTTACTTCCACAAATGCACCACCGCCATTTTGTGACGTAGCGGGCCCCTGTCGCACGCTCGCTCAGCTCTTCCAACTAAGACACAGGCAAACATCCTAAAAGTACACATGTACTCTAGAATGATTGTAAAACAGAAATGCACTGGTTAGTTTCACACACAACCATGGCCCTTTGCATAGGGAATTGTTAAATAACAGACGTGCTGTAACAACCTTTGTATCAAAAGTTTTTAAGCATGAAGTGTGTATACTATGGGGATGGGGGGGGGGGGGGGGGGGGGGGTTGTTGTAAAGATGTTTTGTTTAGGGGTTTTTTTTTTTTTTTTTAGGTTTTGTTTGGAATGCCTCCCTGCTGTTGAAGATATGGAAAATGTTGATGATCCCCAGGATCTTGTTATGAGTCTCTCTCTCCAATTCACACAACGTGAAAAGAAGTGAAATGTTCTTTTTTTTGTTGTTTCCTTTCTGCAGATCAGCAGCAGTCCAGACGAAGATCGTCAATTGCACCAGGGAAACAACAAAAGCAGTGGGATGTTGAAGTGAACAATGGAAATAGACCCGAAGATTCATCTGACATGTCGATGTTGGAATCATATTTCAGCAGGAATTTCTTCGATGATGACTATGATATGGGAAGCATTTTCCTGGAGACTTTCCCATTTTATGGAGAGGAAGGAAGTTCCAGTCAAAAAGTAACAGCAGCTAGAGACTCCAAAGCAGAGGTGATGACTGAAGTTCCGGAACCTAGTGACAGAGAGGAACAAGATGTGGCTTTGACCCATGACGATGAAGACTTGGCCAATTTTGATTTGGGATATGACTTTGATGAGGACATCATTCCGCCGTCGCCAGAAGAGCCGTCAGTGTCTCAGGTAGCTTGGAGATCTGTGTCCTGCAGTGGTCAGTCAGCACCAGGCACTGCAGACAAGAGAAAAAAAGGTGGTCTCGTTTCTGCTCCTCCCCAAGTCAATTCATATACAGATGACGACTTTGATGATTATGATGATGGAACACTGCTGGGAGTTATCGAAGAAGGGGTTGAGGAAGATTCACCTCGCTTCAGTTCTAGTTTTCAACCTAAAGAATCCAAGGGTTTGGTTCTTAGCTCTGATCTGGCTCCTCTACCATCAACCGTTGACAAAGTCAGCGAACTTGACAGTGTGTGGGATGATTTTCCTGAAGAGCGGTTGCCAGAGTTGAGCGCGAGGAAACACAAACAGGATCCAAGACCCTGTGGGGGAGAGTCACAAGGCAGAGTTGAAGGTCTGTCACCGAGAAGATTCGGTGCCACACACCGTGATGATGTTAAATCTGCAGATAGGGGTACCACCAGTGAAAAGTCTCTGGCCACAAATGAGGAACCACAGAGGATAGGTCACCTATCGGATGCTTCCACAAACAAACGGCCAGAAATTCAGCATCAGTTGAGTCTGTCCGCTATCGGAACTTCTTGTCCTGGTGAAGACTTTGAGGATTTTCCCTCTGATTTTCCTATGCTTTTGGATGACAGTGACTTTGAAGTGGAATCAAAACCCCAAGAAGTGACATGCTCAGAGAGGAGTCCTGTGATGCGGGAAAAGATGGGGGGTGCAGTTTTCTGCAGCACACCCGTGAACGACAAACACAAGAGCCTCGGCACACCCGGGTCAAGTCTTAGCAGGAGAGCGTCAGCTTCAAAAACGGCTTCTCCACCTTTGGCCTTGGAGCAGGAAGATGGTAATATATATGTACATATATATGTGGTTATTGTCATATTTTGCTTTTTTGTATACCATTTTATATTTGTGTTTACTTTCTGTGTCATTATTTGCATCATATTAAATCATGCTCCGTAAATTTAAGTGTATCAGGTATGTGATGGTTAAACCTTTTGTGTTTGCAAGTGGGTTTATCGGGGGGGGGGGGTTGTGTGTGTGTGTTTTCTGTTGGTTTTGTTGTTGATTATGTGCAGTAAGTATTTGTGAGATTTTTTTCAGACCTGTCCATGGTAAACTGTTATGTCTGTAGATACATAATGCTTATGGAGCCATCATAAATGTGTTAGTAAATGCCTCAGGAAATGTAAGAATCATTATGCTTGTAAAAAAAAAAGTGTCATTCCTCTCCATAGCTCTGAAAAGCCAATGTCAGTTTTTATATATATTATCTATATATGACACTGATCAATAGCAGTCCCTTAACCAAAATGGTCATAAAAATGCAGTCCACAATCTCTGTATCTTAATACCAGGCAGTTGTGCAATGCATATTCTGATATCATTGAATAAAAGAAGGGAAAAACTCCTGTATACATGTATGTATCTTCCAAAAAAAGCAAAACAACACACACACACACACACACACACACACACACACACACACACACACACACACACACACACACACACACACACACACACACACACACATCAGCAGATATGAATACCTCCATCAGAATGCTATGATTTTCAAGGTGCCATACCCAAAACAACCCAGGACTTACTTAACTGAAGTCAGATGTGCCGTCTCCTCTCATTTTCTACAAACCTGTTCCTTTTTTTTTTCCTTCTGTGCAGATGACGTTGAAGAAAGTGTGATTGTCCCAAGGAGACTGAAGAGAGTCTGGGCGCTGCGGTCTCCTGATGCCACTGGTATGCAAGACGATGATGGTATGTGGCAGAAATTTAACGGCTGTTTTATTTGATGTAGCACAATGCACAAATCCAACATCACTCAGTAGTCAGTAGGGCCTAGTCAAGAGTGCTAAATTTAACGCGCTCCTTCCTTTTACCTAGTCCATGTATGGTCAGCTCCTGCTATAAATAGCACCAGCTGGCCACAGCTGGGATGGGATGGGATGGGATAATTAGCTCCTGAGAGGAGCTGAAAGTGGGGGATAATGACAGCTGTGGTAGCACAATATTAAAGTTCAAACAGTGACTTTGTTTATCTGAAGACCATACAAAATAGAAAGGTTATGGGGGGGGGGGGGGGGGGGGGGGAATGCTTGGTTGGAAAAAATGTTATTTGTTGGTGAGATAGAGTAAGAAATCATTTATATGGAAAGTTTGTTACTGAGTAAATGCTGACTTTTCTTTTCTAAAGATGACCTCTCCCTTGCGCATAACAGGTTTCTGGTTCGGAAAATTGTGTTCTTGAAATCTGCATAGGGGGACTTTCTTTAGACAAGTCACCTGTCTGACATACTTCCACCTTGTGGTTTATAACCATGTTGTATTATAAACAATATGAAAAGCAGTGTAATCAAATTAAGTGACTTGCTGTCAGGGACTGTCACTAATGTCTTATGAGAGAGGACCTGAAGTGTATTTGAGTGATTGAAAAATGTTGCACCCCCCAACCCCCCAAAAAAAATAGACACACCTCTCACATTTCCTTAAATTGAAGCTGATTGAAAAGCACAGAGATAGCGTACATGATTATGCTAAGATAAAGAATGATCACCGTTGAATGTAGGGAGGAGAGTTTATGTAAGTTTTGAGAATTCTCTAAAGTTTTCTGAAGAATAGATTTTACTTTCTCTTACAAATTGAAAAGGAGAAGAAAAATGGTGCACATTATTCTCAGCAGTAGAAGAAGTCTGTGATATTTAAGATTGGTTGTTTTTTTTTTTTAAATATCATTTAAAAAGATATTATTGTCTTTGTCAACATTTTTACCCTGCACATTTCAGGCCTGTGTCATTTTGTTCAGCGTACGTATTATTTACAAAGAATTTCTAGTGATTTTACCTCGCACGTCATGGTACTATCATTTTTCAATGTACTGATATATAGCTTGGGAATAAATAAAGACAAGGCTACTCTATTCTTAAATCTTTCAGTTATTATAAACTTTTTTTTTCTGTTCAGATGACTTTGAGGAAAGTGCCATTCTCCCAAGGAAACAGGCAAAAGTCAGATTCCAGTCTCCTGAGGGCTCTGGTGGAAAAGACGACAGTGGTATGTTTGTGTGAAAGTGGAAATGATGAAGACGGTTGTAAAATGTTTGTTTGTTTGTTTAACCCCATGACTGCTCCTGCCTGGAAATTTTCCATGACTAAATGTGCATTCTGTATGCCTACAACCCGGAAAATTTCCGGATGACAAATTGACATAAACAAGCCAGTGTATTAATACTATATACAAGTATAAATACTATGCACAAATGTACATATGCACAGCTTCCTTGGCTACATTTAAAAGGAAGTAATTCTTAAATTGACCTCCCCTCACACTGAAGCGAAGAAGGAAAAAAAGGGGAAGCCATTAGCAAACTTTTCTGTTTTAATTCAGCCTTACTACTTTCTATGACTCAAGCTGGCTGAGAAACTGTGATATGGAATGAAAAATTGCTAGGAATGACAACAGGTAACTGCAGGGTGCAATTTTGATATTCAAACTGGCACTGTGGTGAATTTGTACATGTAGGTAGGGGGGGTTTGGGTTTGTTTTGGGGGTTAATTTTTTTTTTGGTTTGATATCAGTTTCTGAATGATAGTTTCTTGTTTCTTTTATTTAATTAAAGTTACTACTTTAAATGCTTTGTTCAGAAATGCGTAGCAGTAAAAATTATCTATATAGTATTTTTTTAATATGAAATATTGATTTTGTTTTGTTTTTCAGATGATCAGGAGAACCAACGTCCCCCAATGAAAAGGAGGAAAAAGAACAAAATCAAAGTATTCATTGTTTAGTTCATGCTATATGAATCGATATACATCATCTTTCAGTTTTAGTCTCTTCTGTCTAAAAAACAGGACATGTAATCAGAGTTTATTCATAGGGGTAATATTGTATATTTCCCTTCAGCACCTGGGCTTTATCACAGTTCTTGATTGAACCATTTGACGCTAGGGACAACAGCATCATGAGAGGCTGTATGGTCAGTGGCTTTCCCACTCATGGAATTTCACTTTACAGCTTAGTCTTAAGTGATCGACTATGACTCTCTGACTAGGAGGCTTGACTTGCACAGTCCTTATGTGCTGCAGCCCTAGGGTCTATTTGGCCTTTGGGAAGCGTCTCCATTGCTGACTATCTGTATGCCCTCTTGGCCAAGAGAGTGGGTGTGGGCAAGGCATCGCCACTATAATCAAATTTCTGTCCAGTTTCCGAAACAACAGCTGCCTCCTCTGCTGTTTTAGAGGTCATCGTTGAACACGACAGACAAACACAATATTTAAATATATCAAGGGTTTCATTTCACCAGTGATTAGTGTCTGTGTCGCGGCATGAAAATCCAACATAACTAACATCAGTCAAGGGTCTGAGGCCCAGTGCTAAAAGTGTACGCCTCTTCTTTTTACCAAGTCCACGTGTGGTCAGTTCTAGGATGAGATAGAATGGATAGCAGCTGACAGCTGTGGTGTAAGTCTTCATAAATGTTTGTAAAGAGTCATTCTGGAATAAGAGAAATCTCCAAACAGGTGAGGTACAAGGCACTCTCAATAGATATCTTGGACTGCTGGGCTAGAATTTCATTAAGACATTGATTATGTGAAGTTTAACTTGTGTGTTAAGTGAAGTCTAACTTGTGTGTTACGTGAAGTCTTGTGTGTTAAGTGAAGTCTTAGCCAAGTCGATAAGACCAACTTCAGTCCTAACAGTCTGTAAAGTGGTGGTTTTTGTTCTCGGCATCAGTGTTTAGTGAATTAAGGGTAGGTGTTTTTACAATCTCCCAGGTCAACTTAAAGTGCCTCAATGCCCTTCGTGTACGCATGCTGATCAAAAATGCATGTTAAAGATCTGTAATTCATATTAGTATTTGGTGGGTTATGGAAACATAGCGTGCAACCTGCACAAAGAAATGATGTCAGAATATGTCAGCTGAAGCCAGGGGGCTCCCATAGTGGGGATGCCGGGGGCCTATCAATATAAATCCATCCCCACCTTCTGGAAATTCTGTGCTAGGAATTTAGGCTTTTCTATCCCTCTCTTTGTTTCTGCCTTTTTCCTTTCCTTCCTGTCACTTCCTTGTTTATTTTCTGCCTTCTTGGTCCATTCTCCTGCCTTTTCTTTTTCCCAGAAAGAATTAACAAATAACAATTCTTCCCCCCCCAAAAAAAAATACAAAAAAATTATCTCCCATGCCAAAGTCAGATGCACTGGGCCTGACTCGTCAGGCACTTAACAGCACCCCAATGCCTTTTTACTCATATGACAGACAACAATAGTTGCTGTCTGAAAGTTCAATGATGAAGAAGAAGGCTGGCGGGCACATCTTTATTAATGACTGTTTATTGTCAGCAAGAGACAACTGCTTTCTTGCAATATGAATGGAGAAGATAGGCTGTGTTTCCAGGTGGTGGTGGTGATGATATTCAGTTTGGCAGAATGTAAATTTCAAAGAAGATGGTCAAAAACATGTTAGGTTAATTTCCTTGGCACATTGTGTTTCAGCAGCACCACGGTTTTCTTGACAATGAAGCCGAGCTGTCGGGTGATGTTGGGGTATCTTCAGATGAAGATGAGGAAGACTTGGAAATGCTGGAAGGCAGTTTCATCGACAACGACACGATGATGACTCAGGCTTCACAAATTGGTGAGACACATCGCAGATTTTGATTTGCCTTGTACAGTTGTAGTGTGTTACGTTACAGTTGCAACAGATGTCGTTTCCATTATAGTTACAACATGTTTCTCTGAGTGAGATTTAGCATGCGGTTCTGAGAAGTAGCGTGTTGTCATCACCAAGGCTTGTTGTCTTTGGGAGGGGGGTGGGGGGATGTGTGTACTTATATTTGTGAAAATGGGGGGGGGGTTCAGCAGAATTTTGCCATGTATGAGTCTTTACTTGCTTTGACTATTATATTTTGGGTGTAGGATTTTTTCCCCATGTCTCATTCAAGACATTTTGGGGTTTTTTTTCCACATTTGAAGATACCAACAAAAAGCAATTTTGTTAACAGGAAATTGGTCACTCTTTATGGACATTTTAGGCAGTCTTTTTGGGAACATAACAAAAATATAATTTGTGTCACGGCCAGAGCTAAGTCATGGGATCTTGGCCAACCCCCCCCCCAACAAAACTACACATGGCTTTATTATTAGATGTTTGCATGAAAAGCCACATCCATTAAATTGTGCAGTTTTGTTTTTTTATAATCAGAGTTGGGTTTTTTTATTATATACTCTGGCAACATATTGTAGATGATTTTTTTAATGAAAAGCCTGTGATGTTTAACTTTGCCAAAGAAATTGATTGAGCAGCAAAGGAAACATTCATTTTCTGTTGTTGTGCCCTTGTGTCTTTAAAATGAAAAAAAGGAACCCCAAATTTAAATGTGTGTGATGCAGATATGCAAGGTGTGTACAAGTTTGAATGTGTGTGATGCAGATATATGCAAGGTGTGTACAAGTTTGACTGTGTGTGATGGCAGATATGTAAGGTGTGCACAAGTTTGACTGTGTGTGATGGCAGATATACAAGGTGTGTACAAGTTTGACTGTGTTTGATGCAGATATACAAGGTGTGAACAAGTTTGACTGTGTGTGATGGCAGATATGTAAGGTGTGCACAAGTTTGACTGTGTGTGATGGCAGATATACAAGGTGTGTACAAGTTTGACTGTGTTTGATGCAGATATACAAGTTGTGAGACATTTGACTGTGTGTGATGGCAGATATGTAAGGTGTGTACAAGTTTGACTGTGTGTGATGGCAGATATATGCAAGGTGTGTACAAGTTTGAATGTGTGTGATGCAGATATATGCAAGGTGTGTACAAGTTTGACTGTGTGTGATGCAGATATATGCAAGGTGTGTACAAGTTTGAATGTGTGTCATGCAGATATGCAAGGTGTGTACAAGTTTGACTGTGTGTCATGCAGATATGCAAGGTGTGTACAAGTTTGAATGTGTGTGATGCAGGTATATATGCAAGGTGTGTACAAGTTTGACTGTGTGTGATGCAGGTATGTATGCAAGGTGTGTACAGGTTTGACTGTGTTTGATGCAGATATGCAAGCGGTGTACCTGAAGTCTGTGCAGAGCCCTGTTCATCAGGGTGGCCATCAGAAGGGTAGATATCGCCTGCAGTTCAGTCCTGATCCTGTCAATGTGTACTCCCAGCTGCCATCACACCTGGAGGAGGAGTCTCAGTATCAGGAAGACAGTTTCTGCGTTGGCAGTGCAGAAGGTAGAGACTGCTCTGTATCTTCAGGGAGAAAAAGAGAGAGAGAGAGAGGAGTGTGTGTGTGTGTGTGTGGCGCATCTGCTTGTTTTAGTGTATGCATATATTGATCTACATGCATCTGCAGGAACAGATATTTACATGCTTGTATGTCAGTGAATTTGTTAAACGATTGTTGCATTTTTGTAAGTCAGGATAAAAATTGTTGGGCTTTGTTTGCTTTTATGAGTGTGTTTTTACTGGAATTGATTTATACTAATGATTCCTTTTTTCCCTGCAAATGCCTAATCTTCCCAATTTTACACTGTAGTGCCGTTGAATAGATAAGCGACACCGTTATGGGGGGTTCCTTCACTTTTGTGTTGGCACTTTTTTTTCCCTTGGGGTTGGGTGGTTGTTTGTGTGTTCATGGGTTTTTGTTATGTTTAATGGGTTAGAATATTTTTCGGTTTTTATCAAGAGCAAATAACAGATGTTTTGGAGGACATTCTGTGCATTTGCATAGCATGGTACACACAGGTCAGATCAACCTGGCAAGGGTGATAACTGCTGTCTCTTACTTTGGTCATCACGTTGAATTTGCAGAAGGGCTTCTAAAAATCTGAACAGACATTTTGTGGGACCCTTAGATTTTGCATCCACAGGGAACACATGGTTTTCATGCATGTACAAGATAGTGGATATGCTAAAAAAAAAATTACCCGTCCATAACACAGGGTTTTCCGGAGAAATCTCATCTTAAAACCAGTGTGAGTACCATATCAAAGAAAGCAGGATGTTTTAAGTATAAAAAAAAAACTATTAGCTCTACCACTACTTGTCAGTAGGGGGAAAGTGTTTTGTATGTTTGTGTCATGTTTTTTTTTTATTTTTTATTCAAACCCAGTGTTTTCTGTACCATTGCAGAAGTGTTCTGATACACAAACCGTTGTTGTGTTTGCTTTCAGAGAGCAGCTGTGAAGGCAGCGAAGATGATGAAAGTTGGATAGAAAACGTCAGTTCTGTCAAGAAAAAGAAGCAACAGGCTGTAAAACCAAGGGAGGGTAGGAGGAGAGTTCACCAGATAGCGGATTCTTCATCAGACGAAAATGAAAACTTTGACAGACTGCCTCCCAGTCAAATAGATACATCTTATAGAAAATCTGTCAAAGCTTTGCTGTCTAGCAGTGATGACTGTCTTGATACTTCAGCTGCAAAGGCTATGCCCAGTCCATTGAGCCATGGTGACTATGTCCAGAAGAAAGCCCTGCAGGACAGTGGTTCAGGATTCCAAATGCCCTCTGTGCCATCAGCGTTTACCAGCTATGGTCATGTGTCCATAGCCAACAGCAGACAGTCAGACAGCGTTTCCATGGAAACTTCAGGACAAAACGTCACAGATGAAGGAGATATTTGTGAACAGAAAGATGCCTACCTCTCATCTCGAAGCTCTGATCTTGTCAGCACTAAGTTCACCAGCATTGTGAGTTCAACAATAGTTCTCTTTTTGGTGTTGCATACTGTACTGTATCACTTGATTCCAACCACTCCTATGCGCTGTTCTGTTGAACAAAAAATAACAGAAACTTCAGATCTAAATGCCTTCTTTTTTTCGGCTAAAGTCAGTATTGCACACAATTATCTGACTATTAATCTTGTGTTTGATATGATATACCAGTTTTTACTCTTTAAAGTTCCTTCTTTTCAACCTGTTGGCTGCAGTCATTTTTCTTTATTTTGAACTCTGGGTGGTATGAACACAATCAGTGTTGGGCAGATTCTAAGATGAAAATCTCTAGGTACAAAGATATTAGCTTGAAAAAAGAAAAAAAGATATTGGCTTTAAAAAGGTAATGCATGGGTATTAATACAGTGTGTGACAGTGGTTTTCAGTTGGGCTTTGTTTTGTGTTTTAGTTTTTTTTTTTTTCACATGAGACCGACAATGTCATGTTACATTTGAAAATTTGAGAGGATTTTTTTTGTTTGTTTTTGTTTTTGCTTACAGTGCATAATGATGCACAATCGTGTATCAGCTTGCAGCAATCCTGAGTTTGAAGAAAGTGTCTTTCTCTTTTGATATGGAAGTGCTGTCAAATCAGAAGGTCATAACATTTTTGTTAAGGGTTGTGTGGATACGCTGATATCTTTTTTTCTCTCTCTTTGGTACTTAGCAGACTCATACCTGATCCAAAGAAAATGATTTTGTGTGATTGTGTGTGTGTGTGTGTGTGTGTGTGTGTGTGTCGTGCGTGGTGCGTGAGACAGATGACAGAAAAGCGCGGCAGAATGGTGATATTTGTGGACTCCAGAGAAATCAGCGGTGCCCAGGACATCCTGTCTGATCTGAGGCTGAAACACAACATCACTGTGTGTGTCCGCCAGCTTGCAGGCTGCGACTATATCGTCAGTAACCGAATGGCTGTGGAGCGCACCAGTTGGTCCAGTCAGTATAGATTAGATTTTCTTCCCTTTTGTTTTAAATCAGTTTTCGGGATAGGTTTTGGGTTGGCATTTAGTTAAATGTACTGGGCTTGATTAAACAGAATATTGATGTTGCGATTGTTTCATTAGCGCTATGTTTCTTTGACTTTTCACACACACACACAGACGACCAAAAATGAGTAAACATAAAAGGTTGAAAAGTTTTCAATGTTGTTGTTTTTTTGTTTTGCAGATTTGTTCAATGGCAGCAATCGTAGCAAACTGCTCAAAGGTTGAAGCAAATGATGTGTCTGTATGACCGGTCTGTCATGATAGTGGAGAAAGATCGTGTAAAGAAAGGGGAAAAGGATAGCAAGTTCAGGTAACGTGTCTGTTTTGTCTTCCTTTTCCCTCCTTCTTTTGTTCTGTTTGCTTGATTGTTTGCTTTAATTTTGTAGTTCTAAATGCTTTCCACGATTATGATCTAAGCATACCTTAAAAACTCTACAATTTAGTATAGCCAGGGAGCCCAGAAGAAGAAGAAAACTCTTAGTGTTGTTTGTTAAAGTTGGTATAGATTGAGGAAAAAGTAACAAGTGCAGGTAACAACTTCTCAATCATTTTGAAAATGACTTATCAAATATTCAATTAAAAAATGGAAAAAAGTGAAATGAAAATAAATGCTAGGGAATAATGTCTTTCAGTGGCACCCTTTTAGGCAATTTTGGGTAAGAACCATGCCTTTGGCCTGACATGACTCGAGTTTTGGCTCCTGGATGAGCCCTCATCAGAGGTCCCAGCGGTGATTGAAACTCCCCTGCTGTGGTAGTTAATGTAGAGTGTTAAAGAGTCTTATGGGAACTGGGTAGTCATGGGTCTTGTCTTGTTCCTCTTTTCTCTCAAGTCTCTAGCACCTCCCATACATTTCCTTTTCATTTTTCATTCAGTCTGAACTCTTAGGCTTCTAGTCTCAACCCCGACTATGCCAACAGTTTTTTTTTTATATGAATTTATTTTGATTGAAAGCCAGAAGCTTTGTTTAAAAGAGAGAAAAACGTGTTAAGATTTAAGGGTAGGTTTTCTTTTTCATAAAGAAAAGGAGGATGTGTGATATTACAACAAATTGAATCAAACGTCATATTGTTTGCATGCATAGAAAATAAAAAATGGACATATTTTTCTTTAAGAATTTTGTGTGTGTGTTACTGTCTTCACATTTCAAAGTTGCCTGATATGTTGTGAGTGTGGCTTATTACACCTGGTGTGATTTGAAAAAAAAAAAAAAGGAAATAGACATCCCTTTCAGATTATATCAATGTAATTATCCTATCTGTCAGTTCTCAGCTGCTGTGGAGAAAGTAAAGCAAAAAATTATTTCTCCTCTGAAACATTTTCATTTGCTTTGAATCAATTTCATGATTCATTCATTTAGTTCAACACTTACTCTTTTGTTTGTTTTTCGTTTTTGTTTGTTTTTTTAATGGTGAAAGTTGGTGACGGAGCCATGCTAGGGCAGGTGACAGCTGAGCTCTGTTACACTCCAAAGGGCCCGGTAAACTTAACAGCTTACCTGTTTCAGTGGCAGAGGATGTCTCAGATGACATGTAAGAAACAGCTGTCTAAAACTAAGACAAAGCTTTTGTGCAAGAAACAGCTGTCTAAAACTAAGACAAAGCTTTTGTGCAAGAAACAGCTGTCTAAAACTAAGACAAAGCTTTTGTGCAAGAAACAGCTGTCTAAAACTAAGACAAAGCTTTTGTGCAAGAAACAGCTGTCTAAAACTAAGACAAAGCTTCTGTGCAAGAAACAGCTGTCTAAAACTAAGACAAAGCTTCTGTGCAAGAAACAGCTGTCTAAAACTAAGACAAAGCTTTTGTGCAAGAAACAGCTGTCTAAAACAAAGACAAAGCTTTTGTGCAAGAAACAACTGTCTAAAACAAAGACAAAGCTTTTGTGCAAGAAACAGCTGTCTAAAACTAAGACAAAGCTTCTGTGCAAGAAACAGCTGTCTAAAACTAAGACAAAGCTTTTGTGCAAAAACAGCTTGTCTAAAACAAAGACAAAGCTTTTGTGCAAGAAACAGCTGTCTAAAACTAAGACAAAGCTTTTGTGCAAGAAACAGCTGTCTAAAACTAAGACAAAGCTTTTGTGCAAGAAACAGCTGTCTAAAACTAAGACAAAGCTTTTGTGCAAGAAACAACTGTCTAAAACTAAGACAAAGCTTTTGTGCATGAGAGAAATATATCTCATTTAAAAGAAGCATAATTCTCATATATCTGTAGGACAGAAATCCTTCTCCTTTCGTTTTAGCAACTCTTCTGAAAACAGCTACTCCAATCTAGATAGATAAGATAGATAGATAGATAGAAGCTTCAGGTTGATTGATTGACTGACACCAGTGATTGCTTGCTGCAGGCATTACACAAAGTACGCGGCCAGTTTGATCAGCCAGCTGTGCCAGATCAGTCTGCAGCTGTTTTTCACAGAGGACCAGAGTAAAGTTCTACCGTGTTGTTTTGCTTTTAAAAATTATTTTTTTATTTTTATATTGAGGATAATGGAATAAGCACTTATGTGCTTTTTACATCCAGTCCCCATGTGTATGCTGTTTTGTAAATCTTGTCATCTGTTCCCACCAGCACCAATGGCCTACTCTTATGAAAAGCGGAACAGGTTTGAACGTGTGCGCAAGATGTTCTGCGTGCGTTCGCACACAGGGCCTCGGTTTATAGTCTCATCCGAAGGACTTTTGGGGAGAATGGAGTATGCACTGATGTTAACTCCGGGGGAAAATCCCCTCGAATGGGAATCGAACCTGGTTCATCAAATTGTGAGGGCAATGTTCTCACCACTAGGCTATCCTGCCCCCCTTAATGTGAAGAAGATCATGCATTCAGCGGCAGTTTATCAAAAGGCTTATAGGATGCGCTATTATTTAGAAATCATTATATGATTTTTTGATGTTTATATGTTTGATACTTAACAATGATACTGTCTTGATTTTGATTCCTAACTGGCTAAGAATTGTGTATCAATGAATCTTCACTTGGTTGCAGTTGGAACAGCATACTTATTGGCTCAGCTAGCTGTTTTGGAATGTCGAAAAAACATGGCCATCCATGCCCCTGTCGACTGGACTCCAGAGCAGGAAAAGGTTTGTGTTTAAAAGATAATAAATTTGATGTTTGCCATATTGATTTTTTTGTTTTTGGGTGTACATTTTCAGAGATTCAGATGTTTATCTGGCTTATTTTGTTTGTTTGTTTTACTTATTTTTTAAGTTAAAAAAAAGGGGGGGGGTCTTTGGCTAGTCGCAGAGCTCCGAGGTTCACCAGTAGAGATTTTTTTTTAAACATATGTGTTAATTTTTTCCCCCACTGTTTAGATAACTAAATTTCAATTTCATGGATGGTGTCTATAAACACCACACCTGTGTGCATCTGGTTTTTAAGTCCATTTCTACCAGCAGAATTCTGAAAGGCGATTGTGTTTTAATGTGTGTACAAAATTGCTCTGCGTGCATTGGCTCATGGGGCTTCAGTTGATAGTCTCGTTTGGGAGGAATTTGAAATTCATATTAATTTTCTGTCAGACTGGGAAGAAGGGCTATTTGGCTTATGATTTTGAACATATTCTCAAGATAAAAGAGGAAAGCAGTTTTGGGCAATGGTTGTTAATTCACACACAGGCACACACACACACGCACAGCACGCACGCCACGCACCAACACACACACACACACACACACACACACAAAACACTCACACAGAATTTGCGTAACTCTGCATGGCTTCTGTGTATATAACTATTCCAGCCAAATAAGATGTTCTCTCCTTCATGCAGTCACACTTCATACAGTCAGGGCGGATTGCAAAGAGAAATTCAGTGGAAGCAGTTAATTTTTTCCAAACACATAATTATAATTACCCATATCTAAGATCAAAACAGGCATATCTCTGTAAACTTAATTTCTAGGGATTTCCTCTTCATCTCTTAATTTCTTTAGCGGCCAAGAGCAAAGATGGGGTTACTGTGATTGCACATGTTGTGCGTGTGAATGAGTGTGAGTATGTGTGTGTCTCACTGTGTGTGTGTTGTCTGTCTGTCTGTCTGACTCTCACTCTGTGTGTGATGTGTGTGTGTGTGTGTGTGTGTGTGTGTGTGTGTGTGTGTGTGTGTGTGTGTGTGTGTGTGTGTGTGTGTGTGGTGAGAGAGAGAGAGAGTGTAAGAGTGTGTGTGTGTGTGTGGATACTTCTTAGGTATAATGATAATGTTTGTGTTGATGGTGGCGTATAATTTGCTTGGTGTTATTGCAATGTGTGCAGGAGGTCCAGTTTTTTCAGACTCTTCCTGGGCTTTCCATTACACATGCCTTGAACTTGAGCTTCAACTTCAAAAGCATTCGCGATGTTTTGAAAAGGTAAGGAAAGTCCAGTTTGTTATGACACAACTGTTGTCCTTGAGAATCGTTTGAAGAGAAGTCATTATCTATTATGAGTGCCTTAACAGGTTTTAAAGGATGTGCTGTATGATATACTGAGAAAAAAAATTGAAATAAAATTCTCATGCATGGTGATGTTGGAATTCTGACTTTCTGTTTTTTAATGCCAGTGTTTTGATATTTTCTCTGTCTTTGTTTTCTTCTCAACAGCTGGATCATGTCACAGTACTTATCACTAATATCAGTCTTTTTTTTAAATCTTGTCTGTTAGACAGTTTTCTCAGTAGAAGGTCACTGACTGGATTCAAATTGCTAGAGTAGTTCATTTGTCTGTGTCACAATCTTCATTGACTGTATTTACCTGTTTGAATGTGGTTTGAACACGTTTCACTGTTTGTTATCACATCAAGCAAGGATTATGTTAGCTACGGAGCCAGATGTCATGTTTTCCTCTTTCCTTAAGATAAAGACTTAGTGTAATCTGATGATTATCAGTTACAGACCTGTGCACCTTCCGTATTTTTCCGTATTTGTTCCGGAAAAAGTTGGAAAATACGGAAATACGATTTTATTAATCAAAATCCGATTTTTGTCAACGAAAAATCCGGAAATCAAAAACGTCGTCTTCTATCGTTCAGCGATGCCATTTATCTCGCGTTACGTCGTCTGCTAAGCCCTATCGTTCAGTTACTTATCTCCCCTGATGACGCATGCGCACAACAGTATCTTCAAAACAAAATGGCGGAAAGTGTAAACTTTCGCGGAGAAACAGACCAAACTGATACACTTATAAGCAAAGAAAGACGCGGAGTGAATGCAAAATGACACTAACAGGCCAGGATGGGGCTAAAAGAGGTACAGTTGCGGATATAGATGCATAAGCAGCAAAATTTGCTGTTCGTTTTGCCGAGTAAGGTTTAAAACCTGCGCTACGTCTCTCGCATCAGGCTACTCGCTAGTGAAAGTTGAACTTTCATTCGCAAGTGGTGTCGAAAATTGGAATGCGGTCGGAACATAGCAAACCACGGCTCTTCATTTATAGAAGCGCTGATTTCTTGGAAAATCATGGAACAGTAAAATTTCTCGCATCTTCGAAAAATCAGTTGATCGTTAAAACGGCAAAGTGACTTGTTCTGAAGTTACATCAAGACTCTCTCTGAAGTTATGTCATACCGAACACGGCTTCCGCTCTGGTGCTGTACTGGACAGCAGCAGAGCACACACATACACAGCACTTGTTTTCTGGCCATGCAAACTGTCATTGTGAGTCCACTCCGAAATCAGATTAAAAATAAAATGAGAAAGGCATAGGATCTTCTTAAATCTTCACCAGAGAGTGTATTGACTCTCTCTCTCTCTCTCTCTCTCTCTCTCTCTCTCTCTCTCTCTCTCTCTCTCTCTCTCTCTCTCTCTCTCTCTCTCTCTCTCCACTTTTTCCATTAACCATCACAGTGGTACACACAAACTTATATTACCACTACCCAGAATAGATCTTTTTATAACAAGTTTGACATACTCTGGTGGTTCTTTATGGAAGGTCTGAGTCTCTCTCTCTCTCTCTCTCTCTCTCTCTCTCTCTCTCTCTCTCTCTCTCTCTCTCTCTCTCTCTCTCTCTCTCTCTCTCTCTCTCTCACACACACACACACACACACACACACACACACACACACACACACACACACACACACACACACACACACACACACACATGCCTCCACATTGCACAAAATGGTGCCTGGAGAGGCCTCCAAACTGCCTTTAAAATGCGAAAAATCGTTTTCGGCAGGGGGGCGAAGCCCCCTGGACCCCCCAGCAGGGCTTTGCCCTGCACCCCACCAGGGCCTAAGCGGCCCCTGGACCCCGGCTCAATTTCCTCTTTTTTTTCTCTCCCAATTCTACACTCTGTATATTACATCACTTATGAAGTAATCAGACCTGTCCAGATTTGCTAGTTGATAAAAGAAAAAGCTTATGAGCTTTTGTACAATGGAAATAAATTGGAAGGGGGATGAGCAAACAAATACAGATACAAAAACCCAATTAAAAAAAAGACGTTTATGCTTCATGTTGAAAAAGTGTATCACGAACAACGCGCAAAAATACTGAAACTCGGTGAAAAATACTGAAAATTGCCATGAAAATACTGAAATCAGTAGTAAGGGGGTGCACAGGTCTGCAGTTATTTTGATTTTGATGTTGTTCAAGACTAGTAGGATCTGTTAATTATCAATGATTTTGATTTTGATGTTCTTATAACATTTTTGTTTCAGCTGTGTTAAGGATGTGGAGACCAAGGGTCACATGTCACAAAGTCGAGCGATAGAAGGGATCAACTTTTTCCGTCGCCGATTTTCACTTGCACTGTCCTCCACCAAATGAGTGCCTGTGGAGATAGATAGCTTCAGCTTTCTGTGATAGTAGATAGTTTCTTGTGACACAAAGATGTGATTGCTGACAGTTTGCCATGTATTTTGAGTTTGTTTTTGTTGTGTAGGAAGTTTCACAGTTCAGGTCCAAGAGTGACATGTTGACGTGGTGACAGCTTTTCTCTGGCCTTCATGGTCGGCATGGCTGTGCACTGCGTGATTTGGTTGAAAAGGAACTGTGAAATTGTAGGATTTATGTGTGTCTGAAAAAAGATTATTTTCATCACAAGTATGACTTTTCTGAGGATTTGGAAGATTTAAGCTAGGGAAGTGAGTCATTTTTCTTTTTTAAGAAGCAGACTTTATTCAGATATCATGCATGAGGTTTTATGATTTTTGTTTTAAGATTCTTTTATTTTGCAAGTTGAAACAGTTATCTGATCCTGGAATCCATTTCCAATTCCTGAATGTCTCGTAGCTTAGAAATGATACGATTAGAGATCCGCAAAACCAAAAGAAGAAGAGGAAAATGGAGAAATAAAGATACCTCTTCAGAGTTCTGCGGTTGATGAAACTTCGCTACATAAACTGATTTCCACCAAAATGACCTCACCAGTGACTTCTTGCAGTGCAGGCATGTTGGTGACAATCATCGCTTTACTTCAGCGAGATAACAAAAAAGAGAGGGAACAACACTGAAAAGAGACCTAGCTAGGGCAGTCTTTGTTTGGATCCCAATCACAGTGCAGGGGAAAGAAGGGCCTTCAGTGCTGTTCCTCAAGTCTGTGTCTTCATGACTGTTGGTTGATTAACAGATGTTACTGCTGAGTATTAGATTATTGTTGATTAGTAGGTGTCCTCATTGATATGAGCGTATTGTAGTTGCAGTTATGGTATTTTTAATGTATTGAATGTTGACCACTGTTTTTGTTATCAGGGTTCTGTTACATATGCTGATTACTGTATACAGGAACTCATTTCAATCAGTGCGCATGCAAGCATGTGCATCAATGTATGTGTGTGTGGCACGCTTGCAAGGGAGTTTGTGCCAGCATACGTGAAACGCAGGTAGTATTCAGTTAAGGGACTATGGCACTTCTCAGTGAAACTGATTTTTTCAAAAGTAATTTTGATTTATCTAAAAAATCTAAGTGTTTTGTGACATGAAAAAATATTTATTTGTGAGTTTTTTTGCAGTTTGGGTCTTTTTTTTCTTTCTTACTAAGTTTTTCGTTCATTGTAAAAAAAAAAATTTAAAAAAAAAAAAAAAAGTGTTTTACGTTATTGTTTATGGTTGTCGTAATCACGTTTTACTTAAATACCATTGATGAAGTTTTGTTTTTGTTTCTAGATAGATGGCTTGATGAAAAAGAGCAAATGCAGTGACTATTCAATATACCATCTGGAAACATAAATTTCACTTGACTTTAGCACGCACACGTGCAATCATGCTTGCACACACCATCACACACACACACACACACACACACACACACACACACACACACACACACACACACACACACACACATCACACTTTTTCCCTTACAACTTTGTTTTCTTGTGTCTTTGGGCTTCATGGCCATAAATGATGTTTTGTTCTGTTTTATTTGTTTTTTTTTCTTCTCGTCTCTTGAAAGGGAAGAAGAGACATTGTGACCTACCTGGTTTCTTTGTCGCAAACCGGTTTGTTGTAAAATGCTGACTCTAGATTTGTAGTGTTCTGAAAATTCCTCCCCCTTACCAGTTCGTTTTGTAAGGGCCGACCAAAGCTTATAAAAAATATGATCTAATAATTATACTATGTAACCATGTTGTGGAATCCATGCCATGATGACTTTTTGGGCTGTTGTATTAAGTTCTCAGTATATGTGTTTTGTGCCCTGTCCCCCTCCCACTGTCCCTTGTGAATGGGCATCTCGCTTACACAATAAACCTTTGTCATTCTCTCTCTCTCTCTCTCTCTCTCTCTCTCTCTCTCTCTCTCTCTCTCTCTCTCTCTCTCTCTCTCTCTCTCTCTTTCTCACACACACATACATGTACATACACACACACACACACACTGACACACACACACTCACACACACACTTACACACACACACTCACACACACACACAATCTGTCTTGTCCTTAGTCGCAGTGACAGAAAAAGCAAGAAAACGGTGAATGGTGGTCTAGAGGTTAATAATGCACCTGCCTAGAAAATAAAAGTCTTGTTTCGATTCCCTTTTGTGCCCCAAACTTTTCCCCCATCCACTAGACCTTGTGTGGTGGTCTGGGTGCTAGTCTTTCGGATGAGACGATAAACGAGGTCCCGTGTGCAACATGCATTTAGCGCACGTAAAAGATCCCACGGCAACAAGAGAGTTGTCACTGGCAAAATTCTTTAGAAAAAAGCCACTCTCATAGGGAAACAATACACAAGCAGACAGGAAAAGAAAAAGAATAACAATTGGTGGTGCCGCTCTTGAAGTGACGCATTCTCCCTGGAGAGAACAGCCCCCCAAAATTTCACTAAGAGAAATCTGCCATGACTTTTAAAGTGGCATTCAAAATCCAATACAACGGCAGCACAAAAACCACAAGACCGACCATGTTGGATAATAACAAACAAAAAATCCATGTGTCATGTTAAACACCATCCTCGAAGTCGAAATGTGGCTACCTAAATGGGGGGAAAAATGGTCGCATATGCAAAAATCTCACCATTGGTGAACCTCAAAGCTGTAGCCAAGGATAAAAAAAAAAAAAGACCTGTAGGGCCTTCTACTGCTTCTTCCATTTTTTCAGTCATGCTCCAACTTAACTTACTAGTTGATTAATCACCATGTTTGTTTGTTCTCTGTCCTTATGTTTACCTTCCCTTTAGGAATAAGATGACATTAGGGTAGTGCTAGTAGTAATTTGGTTGGGACAATATCTAATTGATTGTACTTGCATTGTTGTTATTTTTATGACTCTCTCCCTTACCTACCCCGTCTTTTTTTCTGTCTCAGTTCAGCCCATTTTTCTCTCTGCCTTTAGTGTCTCCATCACTGCAGGGATGACGGGGCTCTTTCGGTATGAAAAGCATTCACACCTGAAAAATCTGTGAAAGAAATTTCTACTTTCCTGTCACTCCCTTTGTTTCGGTCTTTTCCTTACCTCTCTATCTATTGTCATCTCTCTTGCTTATTTTCTGACTTTTCAGCTCATCCTCCTGCCTCTTTTCAGTAGATCTGTCTTTTTTTTTCTCATTTTGTGACATTTTGAGGATGCGATCACTGATTGTAATTAAAGCCTTTCATCACTGCAGCGTGTTCTCTATCCATCACAATAGCAACACCGTTCATGCCACCCTTTTTATTTTTGCTGTACACGACAGTGTGGTCACCATGTGAGAATTTACCTTCTTTTTCTCCATCTAACTTCAAGGAGGCCAGTGATTTGATTTGGCTCCTTTCTTCCTTAATTACACTTGTACACAGAGGCATCATCTTGTGCACATTGCAGAGGTTTGTTTGCTTTTGTGTTACGTAACATTCTTACCTGATTACATGTGAATGTATGGTATAATAATGCTGCATTTACCTGAGCAGTGAGGTAAGGTGTTGATTTCCTCTATCATATGTCCACAAATTTTTCGGGGGGGGGGGGGGGGGGGTGTTGGATGTTTCATTATTTGTGACTAGTCATGTTGCATTATGTTCTGGAGAGTTTTTGAAGATTTGGGGTTTTTTTTGAATGATTATGCTGCATTATGATTCCAGACGGCTCTTGAATATTTCTTCTTTGTCATCGACTGTTTGATACTGGATAGATTTGGAAGATTTTTTTTTTTTTTTTAAGGAAGTGCTACATCATGATTCCATATGGTTCTTGAATATGTATTCTTTGTTATTGGCTGTTTAATACTGGATAGATTTTGACGAGTTTTTTTTTTTTTTTTTAATGACTACATAATGCTACATCATGATTCCAGAAGGTTCTTGAATGTTTATCCTTTGTCATTAACTGTAGTAAGTCATCTTTGAGATCTTTCAGTATCAGCGCTGAACAAGAGAGCGCTGTTTAATGGTGCAAATGAATGAGGATTGAACATGAGGAAATGTGATAGAACGTGATGGAAGAGCGAGGTTAGAGAGTAACACCACATAGTTTGTGATTATGGTATAATCTACTGTGCACATATAGTTTGTGAATATGGTATAATCTACTGTGCACATATAGTGTGTGATTATGGTATAATCTACTGTGCACATATAGTTTGTGGTTATGGTATAATCTACTGTGCACATATAGTTTGTGATTATGGTATAATCTACTGTGCACATATAGTTGTGGTTATGTATAATCTACTGTGCACATACAGTTTGTGGTTATGGTATAATCTATTGTGCACATACAATTTGTGGTTATGGTATAATCTACTGTGCACATATAGTTTGTTATTATGGTATAATCTACTGTTGACATATAGTTTGTGGTTATGGTATAATCTACTGTGCTATAAAAGAATCTCCTGCAAAATGAATGTGATGATTTAAGTACTTTTTTTGGACCATAATTTGACAACTGAATGTATTATGATATACTTACCAGCCTTGATTATGGATAGGATTCTCATTGACTGATTATGATAATAGATACAAATTTCTGTCATCATCATCATAGCAGTTAGACAGGGTGAGGCTGGTAGCCTAGTGGTTAGAGCTTTGAGCAAGTGACCTAATGATGTGGGTTCGAGCCACTACTGAGACGCTTGTTTGAGGGTATTTTTGCCCAGGGGTTAATATCTGCACCAACTCCACAAATGATGTTCGCGAGAGAGGAGTGTGCACAAAGTTAGTGTAATGCAGGGATCCTTGCTTTGTCATCTGTTTAGAATAAGTGACATTATTTTGTGGATAGTTTCTCAGATTTCTTTGACCTGCAGTATTATGCAGCCTTCGCAATTTGCAGGTGGTGTGGTGCATTGTGCTGTTTTAGTTTTATCACTTTGCCTTCATGAGAGGTGGTTTTATAAATTCAGTGAAGTCACATACAGCAACTGTATCCTATTTTATCTTGGCACTCCAGTAGAATTTGTCATTTTATTAAAAATGTGTAGGGTAATTATTCATTTCATGACAAGTTTGAATTGCCTGTAAACTTGTTCCCCCACCCCGCCCATTACGAGTTCTTGATGTTGACATCAGGTATTCAAAACACACACACACACGCCCCCCCCCCCCCCAAATAGTCTTTCGGATGAGACTATAAACCGAGGTCCCGTGTGCGAATGCATGCAGAACATCTTGCGCACACGTAAAAACCTGTTCTGCTTTTCGGAAGAGTAGGCCATTGTGTGCCGGTGGGAACGGATGACAAAATTGACAAAACTGCATACACAACAGGGATTAGATGTTAAAAAAAAAAAAAAGCACATAGAGTGCTTATTTCATTATCCTCGAAATAAAAGAATAAAGAGAGAAAGAACTTTCTCAGTTAGGGGAAAAGATAGCGCTGTTGTTAGAGTGTTATCTTGTGATCTGGTAATACGGGATTGAGTCACCACCGAGGCTCCCATCTAGGAGGATTTTTCCCAGGAGTTAATAATAGTACTGATTCCACTCCCCAAAAGTCCGTTGGATAAGGCCGAGGCCCCGTGTGCAATCAAATGCACACACATCTGGCGCACACGTTATAAACCTGTTCTGCCTTTTGGAAGAGTAGGTCATTTTGTGTCGGTGGGAATGGATGACATTTTAAAATTTTAAATGCATGTAGTCAGGTGTCATGTTTCGACACTACCCTGAAGTCGGAATGTGGCTACCTTAATGGTGGGTTAAAAAACGGTCGCATATCATGCAAAATCTCACCATTGGTGAACCTTGGAGTTGTAGCCAAGGAACAGGGGAGAAAAAAAGAGACAACTTTTGTAGCTTTGTACCATTTTTGCTGTATTCAAACTGGTGGTATTTACTACCAATTGGTAATATTTAGTGGTATAAGGATTCTGGTTCTATCTATGGCATTAAAAGTCCAATGAAGTGTGGCTGTGATACAAGAGTGTCCATGTTCATTGTGAATGAATTGCTTTTTACAGACTTAGGATGTAATTACATGGCTTTTTTTTTCTCATTCAGCAATTTTGTTAAAGATTGCAAATTTCATGATTATGTGCATTGACTTAATGTTGTCAAAATGTGATTTTAAATTGGTGCAGCTGTATCATTGATCAACTTTTCTTAATTCTAAGACCTGGAGATTGTAAGAAGCCATGTTGTAGATTGATTTAGAATCATCATGCTGTTTTGTTGTGGTGCTAATGATTTCCATGTAACAAAGCAATTTGTGTTCAAAACTTACACAGCATGTGACATTTGATTGTATGTTCATGAACTTTTTTATGCTTATCAGTCAGCCATAGTGGTTATGATCTAGGATGCTGAGATAAATCATGTTTGGTTCCATGAAAATGTAAAAAGATACTTTTGATATCTTTGAAAAAAAAAGGGTCATTTTCATGATTGTGTTAAATCAAGAAAAACAGCAGGATATATGCTAGTGATTAGAGCATCCGACTGGTGATCTTTCAGGATCCAGTGTACACTAAGCTGTCCATTTAAGGAGATTTTCCCCCTATAGTTAAGTACTGAGTCCACTTCTCCAAAAGTTCTCTGGATTAGACTGTAAACAGAGGTTGGGTTGGGGACGGGATAGCTCAATGGTCAGAACATTTACTGTCCCGAAGCTAAGGTTAAGCAGCGTTAAGCCTAGTTACCAAATAGATGGATGACTGTTCATGTGCCTTGGCTTCAGTTCAGTCCCCCCAAGTTCACCCAGATGTAAATGGGTACCTGCCCTCTTTAGGGACAGGGAAGGTAAAGCAGCGAGGGAGAGAAGATGGACGCTGCACTCAATATACTGGTCCCTGGGGAAGCTGAGGTCTCTGACACCTCCTTCCCCATTGACCACATAGGTTATGGGACACCTTTACCTTTCCATAAAAGGGGTTCCATGTCGAAATCTCACCCACCTCCTAAGTTTGATATGGACTCATCAGAAACAACACGATGAGATTTATCCAAATCTACACTGCAGGTTTCTGTATCTCTTGAGCCTGGTTGATTTAGGGATCTATTGTTATGACAGGAAAGCAAAGAGGTACAGCCTTGTTGAGTAGTCTCGGATCATTTGCACTTTCATTACACGATCATTATATCATCCTCATTATCAGTATATAAAAAAAATTGTCTGTATTCTGTGGGCCTTGTTGCTCAGGTCTTGTGGTGCTTTCAGTTTCGGTTTCCCATACCCTTCTGTGCCTATGGTGAGTTGGTGTCAAAGCCTTCAGGGTTGGAAGTTCATGGAAGGGGGATGTTGTGATGGTCACCACCCCAGGGTGGCATCCCATTCAGTCTGGCTTTGCAACTTAAGTTGTCATCATTAGTAGGTAGGTGGTGCGCTGCATGTGTTAGCTCCAACAGGTGCCTCTGAACACAACCAAAGTGGCCCACCAGCTATATGCAGAGCCCCCTGCTGGTGCTGTATGGCTCCTGATATTGAAAGCTCCTATGAACTTATGACCTGAGGTTGTGACATGATGAGCCTGGCTGGGTATGGCTAAGGCTGAGAGATTGAAATGAACCAAGACCAAAAAAAATTATTTTTTTTACCTCTGCAACTTCTCACATGTATGGATTGTCACCTAGAGATCACTGGTCCACATGTGTGGTTGCGTACAGACTAAACACAAGGGTACGATTTCTAAAGAAGAAACCATGGAAATATTTCATGTCTTCTTTGAAACTTGATCATTTTATAGTGCAATAAATCAACTTTCCAATACAAATTATTTTTGTTTTTGTGATCACTGATGTGTGTGTGTGTGTGTGTGTGTGTGACAATAAGAAGAAAGGTTGCAGGACAGTAAAGACATTCACTTAACCTAACAACAGGGTTCGTACGTCCTTGAAAGTCCTTAAATATTGGACCCCCTTTTTCAAGGCCTTGAAAGTCTTTGAAAATCAGGCATATGCCTCCAGGTGCTTGAAAAGTCCTTGAATTTTACTGTTACCAAAGAAAAAAAGGAGAAAGAGAGAGAGATTGGCATGGTAAGATCAGGTATGGTACTGACTGTAAATTCGTGGAATTTTTATAAAAGTAAAAAAAAAGAGAAGAAAAAATAGGAGAAAAAAGAAATCTACTAAAGCAGGTCAAGGGAACTAACTCTTCCATGCCGGTTAGTAAGTACTCCCCTTCTCTGCTTTATGTCACAAGGCAATTCAAGCCAAGGTAGGCCTAACAAGACAACTTTTTCTGTTGAAAGACCATGTGTTACCAACAATGGGTGTCAAGTTTCATGATAGGGATGGACTAGCAGCTCTAATATAAGGCAGAAAGGGAGAGGGGGCTTTCACTGGCTGTTCCACGTGGGGTCAGAGAGCAATGGCTATATTAAATTAAATACAACAGTCAGCAGGCCACCGGCCTCCCCTTTTTCATGGAGAGTTCCCCCCCCCCTCTCTCTCTATAGTTCTCTCTCTCTCCTCTCTCTCTCTCTCTCTCTGAACCACACACACCACACTGGAAGTAAATGACTGACTTACACAGGTGCGCGGGCACAAACACACACACACACACACAACTTCTCTCTCTCTGTCTCTCTCTATCTCTGTCTCTCTCTCATTTTCTCCACTTCTCCCTGTCTCTTACACACACAGACACAGACACACCTCTTCCCCCCCTTATCTCTTTCTCTCTTGTTTCTCTGTCTATGTGTGTCTGTCCTTCCTTTGTCTTTCTTCCTCTATCTGCATTAGTGCACATTTGTCTAGAAATATACTCATTTTTGCTATGTGATTACTTGGGAATAGAACCTCCTTTAGACTGAAGAAATGGCAGAAAAAGTCATACTTGGAGAGCTTATTTCAGGGCAGAAATTGCTTAGTATCAAGAACTGAAATTAGTTCAAGGAGAGGCCGTTAAACAGGCTAGAATTGTTGAAAAATCTTCAGCTTCAGGGGGCGTTGCCCCCTGACCCCCACAAGGGGCTCTACCCCTTGACCCCGCCAGGGGGCAATGCCCCCTGGACCCCCCCCCCCCCCCCACCTTTCACGATTTTTGGAGTCTGTCAATTCCTATCCCTGCAACACTGAAACTTGATGGGGCATCAGAGACACGCGCGGGGGTGTGCATACAGTTATATAAGGGTGGAATTATACTTAAATTGCTTCAGGATTGATTTTTTTTTCTTCAGGATTTGGAATGTCTGGAGGACAACAAAAATTTGGGTTTCAGGATTGAGAGATTTTTTCACTTTCACCCATGTCAATGTGTTGTGATGTGAAAATCTGTCCACAGCAATACCATCAGCTATTCCCCCTCTCCAGCCCCTCCCCCCTCCCTTCCAACCTGTTATCCAGGAAGATGAATGTTTACTATTGTAAACTATTAGTCTCCTGGTAAAGTAACTCACAGGGAGCTTTACACATATTTTGACTTTGAGAACCAGTATGCAGAGAAATTATGAATGAACAGATGGGGTGATCACTTAGATTGAAATTGTTTTAAGCTAAGTGCACACTTTAGTTCAACGATTGTTTTTGATTTAGCCCAGTTAACTGCAGTAGAAATATTGATTCTTGTTATGGAGAAAATTTGGACCTAATGGCTATAGCTAGATATTTTCTTTTCAGCTGTAAAGTGTGTAGACATTGTTAAAATGCAAGCACTATTTGTCGATGGAGGTCCTTGAAAATTGAGATTGAGGTCCTTGAAAGTCCTTGAAAAGTCCTTGAATTTTCTTTCCAAAGATCTGTATGAACCCTGTAACAAGTAAACCATAAGGTTCTGGGTTTGAATCCTGCTTTGCCTTTTCTTCCCAAGTTGAACAGAAAATGAAACAGAATGTCAAAGTCCTTTAGTCTAACAGAGAGGAACACACCCAGGATGCAGTCTGTGCCTTAGAGACAGAGGAGCCAGCTCACCAGGTTTGACTAGACCAACAATAGTGCATTCAAGTCACACAAGTCCTTCGAATGGGACTATAAACCTAGGTCCTGTGTGCGAACGCACGCAGAACTTCTTGAGCACACACTATTTGGAAGAATGGGCCATTGTGTGCCTGTGGGAATGGATGACAAAAATAACAAAACTGCATACAACAGGGACTGGATGTAAAAAAGCATACGTGTGCTTATTCTATTATCCTTTAAAAAAAAAAGAAAAATTAAAATAAGTAAACAATGCACCAGTGACTCCTTGAGGGAAGGGGAGAACTGGGGGAAAAAAGTAGAATAAACTCCGACCAGTTTATCATGAGAGCAACTGTCTTAGCAATACTGAAAAACACCGTAACTAATCACATTAAAAGATGGGGGGGGGGGGGGGGGGGGGGGGGGGGGGGGGGGGGGGGGATTCACTGTCAACCAGAGAGATACCAATGTTCTATAGGAAAAAAAACAAACCAACCCACTTACAGATGTGAAATCTTTCAGGATTTTTAGTATACTAAAATATTCCATAATTGTCTACCAAATCTTCACTATTTAACAATGGAATCAAATAATTATTATGATCTTTGCTACTTTCAGACTGAAACAAGCCAGTTCCAGGCTACCTGACTGTCCAACACATCTGTTTTCTGTTCTGGAAATGTGGGATATTTCTCTTTAACTCTTTATCAAGTCTTTTAAAAAAAAAAAAAAAAAGAAGTGTTAATTGATAAAAAAGAAAAACTGTTTGTATTATGTTTCCTGTGTTTGGAGAGAAAAAAAAACCTGTGATAATTTTCCCTGTGTTTGGAGAGAAGAAAAAACAGTAACTCAAATAAAAATACAGCCTCCCCGGCGGGGAATTGAACCCCGGTCTCCCGCGTGACAGGCGGGGATACTAACCACTATACTACCGAGGACCGCTGAACGAAGAATGATATTAATAGTAGATAATTATACAATATTTATTTACCTTTATGGCTTTCCGAAGTTTAGAACAACAAAGTGGAGCGACTATCTTTGAATGATGTATAATAATTTTTGAACCGAAAACAATCCCAAACGTTCTGATTCCATTAGAAAAAACCCATTCCCCATCCCCATGCGAACAAAAAATATATAGGCTATCGTAGCTTTGATGAATCAACCAATCACATGCAACGTAAATAGAAGCGCCGACCACAGCATGGCGCCTGTTTCAAGGAACAAGTTGAAACAAGAATAACATAGTTCACACTCTTCGTTTTCTAAACGTTTGAACCGTATGACGTGAAATTAAACTGCAAATGGTATCAATGCATATAATTCAATCAATAATGCCATTGTTCAATAGCATACTTTATATATTTTGGCAGTTTCTATTGTATACGATTTAGCGAGAGCCCGACGTATATGCCTAGCCCAAGAAGGAAAATCGAAAGTACGAACAGTTTCTGCAATAAATTTTCTACATGTGCTTTGGCTGTGTTTGCATAGGTTCAAAAAGAAATGTGATGTAATTTGCTTAATGTTATGGAGTTATTTTGTCTGTTGTAAAATTAGTTAAAGCAAAAAGAACCGAGAGGATGCATGTGCTCTTGGCCATAGCTTATGACATATAAACATGCCCAGGCCGGTAGATCGACTATCAGCCAATCAGACTTCAGATCACTGTTGGAATCCAAGCACGCATTCACGACAGCCATGGTGTATTTCTGTGCATGTACAATTGTAAACAGCCTGTGTTAAAAGTGTGGCATTGTGAGTGCTGGACAGGTTTGCGAACAATTTACTTTTTACACACTTTATAAGAAAGACTCGAAGAACCCTCTGCAACTTACTAAGTCTTCCGATCTTGTTCTGAAGTGAATATTCCATATTTCTACGGACCAGAAATTACTTGTATTAGGACACATTAGTACTGCATACACAGTTCTACAGTTAAGTCTACAGTGTAGACATCTCACTAGGAGTAGCTGTTTGTCGCCTTGTCAGATCAATGTTTAATCGACAGCTCATTCAGAATATTTGTGCAATAACGATAGTCTAGTGGTTAGATCTCATGATCACAGTTTGAGTTTGAAGTTGGCAGTGTGTGTGTGTGTGTGTGTGTGTGTGTGTGTGTGTGTGTGTGTAATATGTGTATTCTTTTTATTTATTCTATTCATGTGTGTGTGTGTGTGTGTGTGTGTGTGTTCTTTTTATTTATTCTATTGGTGTGTGTGTGTGTGTGTGTGTGTGTGTGTGTGTGTGTGTGTGTGTGTGTGTGTGTGTGTGAATAAATAATCTTTATATTTCAAGGAGAACAGAGTAAGTAATCACATACGTTTTTTCATTGGGCCCATGCCCTGATTAGGGATTAGCAAAACGAAAACAAAATTTAAAAAGAACATAGACAACCAAGAACAACACACACACACAACACACACACACACACACACACACACACACACACACACACACACACAGAGTGACGCACACACACACACACACCACGACACACATACACACACACACACACACTCACACACGCACACACACATACAACACACACACACACAACACACAAACACAACACAACACACAACACAACACAACACAACACAACACACAACAACACACACACACACACACACACACACACACACACACACACACACACACACACACACACACAAAACAGAGAGAGAGAGAGAGAAGCTGTTTTCAGTATCCAACCACAAACTGTAAGAACAATAATGGCACTGATGTATAAAAAAGACTTAAACAAACGTTGAACAGAACTTTATAAATCTAGCTTCTGGATACCCTGGTTCTAAAACTAATTTGGTATAATGTCAAAAGGATTACCCATAGTATTAGTTATCAACAAATTTGCATTTTGTTTGTTTAAAAACGTAAAACAAGAACATCTTATGAGGGCTGATTTAAAACAACAACAACAACCCCCCCCCCCCCCCCCTGACCCCAAAACAATCTGCAATTCTTTTATAAGTTATAAAAAAAAAATTTAAGATTGCAATGTGGCATCTAGTTTAATTTGTTTTATTTTGCATACATGGATAGATAAACACACTGTGTACATTTATTGTTAAATATTAGTTTTTACTAATACATGTTTTGTAATTTTAGGGGTTGACTTTAGAATAAATTGAATTGTAATGTTTAACAATTTTTAGAGAGTGAATTTCTAGTCTTCTTGACTTTCTCCCATTCCGTTTCCTACCCCATATTCTCTTGTTTAAATAAATTATGTATTATATCTCATTCATAGGGAGGCTACAAGTACATTAAAAAATGCAAAGAAGACTTGTATCCAGTAGTAGAGATCAGAGCCTCCCCCCTATAACAATGGCAATCAAAATTACTGCTAAGCACTGCTCAGATTCATGGTAGAGGTTAGAGTGTTGCGCTCGTAATTTGATGGCCATGGAACGGGCCTCCGCTGTGGTGCCTGTTGGAAGGGATTGTTCACCTGAAGTTAATGTATGGGGGACGGATAGCCTAGTGGTCAGAACATTGCGCTGGCAATTTGACGACCCGGGTTCGAGTCCGGTCGAGGAAATTTTCTTCCTGGAGTTAACATCAGTGCTGACTCCACTCTCCCCAAAAGTCCTTCGGATGAGACTTTAAACCGAGGCCCCGTGTGCGAACACACGCAGAACATCTTGCGCACACGTTAAATCCTGTTCCGCTTTTCGTAAGAGTAGGCCATCGTGTGCCGGTGGGAACAGATGACAAGATTTACAAAACTGCATACACACGGGGACCGGATGAAAAAAAGCACATGATTGCTTATTCTGTTATCCTCGATATAAAAGAATAAATATTTATAAAAGAATAAATAAATAGATGAAATAAATGTATGAAATACACTCCCCGAAAGTCCTTCAGATGAGACGATAAACTGAGACCACTTGTGGGAATGCATGCAGAACATTGTGCACATATGTTGAAGTATGTTCTGCCTGTCACATTGTCAGATGAGTAGGCCATTATGTGCCAGTAGGAAAGGATGACAGAATTTACAAAACCACATGCATACTGGTGTTGTGTATATGTAGACATCATCCCTGAAGTCAGAATGTGTCTACTTTAATTGTGGGCAAAAAGAGATGCATATATAATATATAAAAAAAATTATATAATATATGTGTGTGTGAAAGAATTCACTTTTGGTGAACTTTGGAGCTGAAGCTGAGGAATAAAAAAAATTCCAGTAATGTATCTGACATTGCAGGAATCAAACTAAGGAACAAAATGTTAGTGCTATTTGGCTAGTGTTTCTAGACCTTGTATTACTGCATACTATGTGTTCATTGCTCTGTTTTATTCATGTAATTTTATAGTATGTAAATGTAAGCTTATCCTTTTCTGTTATTCTTTCTTTGTTTCTTTCCATCTTCTTTTCACTGAAGTCCCATAAGCTTTTACAATCATTAGATCTATACTATACATGTCAGTGATTTTCAATGAATTGATAAAATGAAAAAAAAAAGATGCGAATGAAACTGAATGAATATGAGATTGATCAGATAATATTTCTATTTCCTATTTCTTTAAAAACAATAGTGACTAACTTCGTACTAAGCCTCACAGTATCACTATCACAAAACTTTTTGTTTTTTTACTCCCAGATTTTTCCTGGTGTCACGGTGCTGAAACAATCACAATGTGACGGTAACATCCCAGTGTAGATCTATGCAGAGGTTGCTGTGTTAATGAACACCACTTCAGGCTTCTGAGACTCTGCTGTAGTTCCCATGTTGTGCCTGAAGCCATCTTGATGTGACTTTCAAGCATATGACTGTGTACAACACTGACATTGCAAAAGTAAACATCTGCCGCCATGGCAAGTGGAGGTCGCTACACTTCTTCCAGCACAGAGAGTGATGGTTATTACCCCTCTGGCAGAGGAGATGAAAGGGTGTACCAGCTAACTACTAATCTCAAGGTAAGTCATTCACTGCTTGTAAATGATCTACTTTTAAAGTCAGGACTCCAACTGAGTAGTATGAGATCTCTCCTAAATAAATTAATAGAGTTTTCTTTATACAGTGTTGGAATGTAAAATTTTGTATGGCTATTTGACAAATATTCTTTCTCACAAAAATCAAAAGAATTTTTTTTCAGAACTGAGAAACTTTTTTTACTTGAAAAGAAATTGCTGTGGGAGGGCCACATCCAGTCTGGTTCCATGACTAAACTATTATTGTTGTCAGTAGGGGGCTTAGTAGGTGGTGTCTTGTGCATGTTAGCTCAGAACAAGCATCACTGAACACCACTGAAGTGATCAGCAACACTGCAAGACCCTTCTAGTTAGTCACCCCATAGCAGCCTAATACTGATCAGTGAGTTCCAGTAGTATAGACTTACAACCCAGAAGATGTGAAGGGATGAGCCTAGGTATGGCTGGGTTGGAGTGATCAAAATGAGTGGTGTGACAATAGCAAGACAGGGACGTCACAGAAGATGAGGCAGCAAAACACAGAAAAAAGAAGAAAAAATCTGTATATTATCAAAATTTCAAACACAATTTGCTGATGAACCTTGAGCATCTCTTACTTTAGTTCTTTCATGAGATTAGTTTAAACCACTGTTGTTAGATTTTCATTAATGTGGAGACTTCAGAGGTGTGGGTCTGCCATCATTCTTACTTAATCTAATGTTAGTATTTTCTGATCTATAGATGTTTGGCAACAGTACAACTTACCAATGTTTATTGAACAAAGTACACATATTCTCATCACACACAGTAGAGTACATATATATATGTTCATGTAGAGATCTTGAGTCTATGCATTTATTTTGCATGATACATGTATGTATACATGCATACATTCATTTAGACATGTATGCTTAAATGTATACATGTGTACATACCACACTTGGTATATATATCAAAATATAATATAGGAATGGTACTCAGGTTATTGTTGGTCATGCAAGCATTCACTTATTTCAAAGGTCTATTTTGATATATTACACACACACACACACACACACACACACACACACACACACACACACACACACACACACACACCACACACACACACACACACACACACACACACACTGAATACACTCAGTGTTTGCAGTGAAAGCTAATGGAAATGTGTACATACTTGTAAGCTAATATATCACATTACATGTCTCAGATATGTGTACACTTAGTAAAGCATCCAGACATAAGACAGGCACTGTATGTTTTTAAAAAAAAAATAAAAAAAAAGCAAAAAGCATGAGTGTTTATTTCAGATTCATTATCCTTGAAATATAAGAATTGAAATTAAGTAAATTATATAATACATGAGACAATTAAGGGTGTGTGCTGACATACTTTTATACTATCAATCTGTCTTTGATAGTTAGTTTGCCAGTCTTATCAATCTTTCTGTCTCATCTGTCTGTCTTTGATAGTCAGTTTGCCAGTCTTATCAGTCTGTCTGTCTATACCTCCCTTTCTTTATGTCTTCCAATGCTTGATTTTTTAATTATGTCTGTTGCCCATGGGAAAAATCATTTTAACAGTCCTTTTCTTCTTCCACTGTTTTTTTTTAAAATTTTATTTCTCTCTCTCTCTCTCTCTCTCTCTCTCTCTCTCTCTCTCTCTCTCTCTCTCTCTCTCTCTCTCTCTCTCTCTCTCTCTCTCTCTCTCTCTCTCTCTCTCTTCTCTCTCTCTCTCTCTCTCTCTCCCCCCCCCTTTTTTTCCTTACTGCCCTTTTCTGTCCCCCTCAAGGAAACAAAGAATTTTAAGGAATCTGAGTTTTACCTGAGACAATATTAGATATCTGCATCTCACCTTTATCTTCATCAGACTGTTTATTCATTGAATATTATCTATTTATTTCATAAAAATTCTACAGAATTATACCTGAAGTGCTTATTTTGTTGTACAATCAGAATCCTTTCAGAGCAAAAATTATAAGATAAACCACATTAAATAAGTTTTAAAACAGATACTAACAATGTTACTGCCTCAGTTTTATATTTATATATATTACTTTTTTTTGGTCTGTTTATTTTTACATAAGGTATCAATACAAATAGATCACATACATGAATGACCATTCATGTTTGGATGATCGTGTCTGACTAACCCCTTCAGTCATTTCCAGTTTACGTGGAATTGTGCTGTTACATAACGCTTTTTGATCTCCACCGGCTGTTCGCCAGTGGAACAGTTCGCGCTGGTTCCTCTTCCTTCCCTGCTGTCTCTAATCCTCTTTTCTCAGGCTGTTACTGTAATGTTATTAACGTGGTCTGGAACTCGCAGGGCAAGTCTGCCTTGAAACAAGATTGGGCACTGTAAATCAGTTTTGTAGCACTGCTCAGCTTTGACCCTTACCTGCTTTGTGGATTGCTGTGTTTAATACTCAGCAGTTTGCAATTTTCAGTTTGTCACCTAAAATTTTGATTGTAAAGGAGCAGACTTTTAGCCGATTTTCATGAAAAGGAAGAAGTTGGAAAAATTCATTCAAAAATTCAGTTTATATATCAGATGAAAACAAAAAGATCATATGAACTTATAGTGTGTCATTCAGTCCCATTGTGGCCCAAAACTTTCCCCCCCCCCCCATCATTAGACCATGTGTCTGGGTGCTAGTCTTTTGGATGAGACAAGAAACTGAAGTCCCATGTGTTACACAAAATTATTTAGTGCACATAGAAGAACCCATGGCAACAAGAGAGCTGTCCCTGGCAAAATCTGTATAAAAAAAAAGCCACTCTGATAGGGAAACAAATTTAGAACTCTGCAGACAGGACAAGGAAAAAATAATGACTAATGGGTGGCGCTGCTCTTGGGCAGCAACTCTCCCCAGGTGGGAGTAGTGAATTTCACACGAGAAATCTATGTGACAATAAAGTAAGTGGTGAAAAAAAGTAGTGTGACATTGTGACAAAAGTGCTAAAACAAAATTGGTTTTGGAGTAAAGCAAATGTACATGTATATATATACAAACACACACAAGCATCATTAATTATAAGCGCATACATTTGCAGACTTTAATTACAATACACATACATTTATATTTAGCATATATAGCATAGATGCCCCCTCCCATTCCCCCCAGCACTGATCATAAGCATGTGGCACCAGCACACACGGCGCAAATGCACATGCAAACACCACAAACACACACACACACACACACACACACACACACACACACACACACACACACACACACACACACACACACACACACACACACACACACAACACTGCTGAACACCTAAGCACAGTGCAGCTGAACACCGCTTTTGTACAAAAAAGAAAAAAAGAAATCAAAAGGCAAAACAGGAAAAATGTGCTATCATAAACTTATAGTTGAATGCTTCAATTGAGGCATATGTGTATTGGATAATATACACGTGTCTTTGATATTTTTCTCATACACGTGATGTGTGAAATAGAATAGACTCAAAATCGATTTTACGATCACTTTCATTGCCTTTCCTTGGCGAGGCTTGCTTTTTTGTGTTTTTCAATACCCGGGGATCATTTACACCTTTCTCTCTTTTTTTGAAGGTGAGCTCTTACCTGTGAATACCTTCTTTGTTCAGGCACTCTGCCCTAGGTGTCACACATGACTTGTGTTTGTGCTGTTGATTTGTTTTGTTTAATTTTTTTTTCTGCTAGTTTTTAAGTTAAGGCTCTTTGATAGAAGGATGCCTTTGGTGGCAGCATTGGTGGGAAAGAGTGTCATTGTCAATTTAGATATTGTACTTTTTTTTTTAAGACATCATAAATCAATAATGATATTCCCTAAATCAATAATGATATCCCCATGGGGATGCCAGAAGATTTTTCCAGTATAAATAGCATCCCTACCTTCTGGAAATTCTGTGCTGGAAGTTTCCCCTTTTCTATCACTCTTTTGTTTGCCTTTTTCGTACATTTCTACATCTCTTTTGTGTTCTTCCTTCATAGTCTATTCTGCTCCCTTCTTTTAAGCAAATCTTTCAGATATTCCTTAAAAAATTTTCATGATATGACATTCTGCTCGTATTGTTTTTTCTGGCAACCAGGTATCGTATTGTAAACACTAGGATGGGTGCAGTATGTCTATTATGCTGTGTTATTTTCCCATCAGCATTAATATATCTTTGATATTTAAAAAGTTAATACATTGAAGTTGTATTATCTTTTTCATGTTTTTTGTAACCTAGTCAAAACTAAAGCAATCAATATTGGTGAACATTGAGCCACCACAGAATCACTGTATAAATACTGGTTCTCCTGAACTGACTGGTTGGGGCTAGACAAGTAAGCATATGTTTCAGGAAAGCTAGTATTTAATTCTAGATATAAAAGATCCCTCCCCAGAAGCTGTTATCAGATCCTATAGTTTCCTGCATTTATCGGTGAAAGGGGACTCTAAGCCAAAGCTCAAACACTTTCCATTCTGCAGACAGGTGAGAGAGGTATGTGTGTGGTGGAGTGGCGCTTTTTGTGGGGTTAATCACTTAATACAGGTCTTGGTTAAGAGATTGAAAGGTCTCTACAGGTTTGAGGGAACACAAGTAGGGCACACAAATACGTCTGGTTTCTCAGTGTTATGAATCAAAATAAGAGGAAAAAAAAAAAAAGAGTGGTCCTCAGAGTGCCAGCCAGGTATTCCTCCGAAGCTTTGACTTGCTGAGTTTTGTTGTGATTGGCGTTGTGGCAGGCAGTGTTGTGTGGAGGAGGAAAGTGCGTTCGGCCAGCCGAGGGAATGGCTTTTTCAGTCTCGCTTACAATGCTTATGCAAATGCCTCTGTCTGTGATCCTTTCTGGGACGGAGGCATTGTGTACAAAACCCTTTTAGCACGTCAAGCGAGAGAGAGAGAGAGAGAGAGAGAGGGGGGGGGGGGGGGGGGGGGCAAGGAGGAGGAGGGGAGGAGGGTTGCAATTACAAATCAATGACTCTGCTAGTGGAAAACAGGTGTGAGTGTGCATGTGTGAGTGACAGAGAGACACAGAGAGACAATGGTGTGTGTGTGTGTGTGGGCATGTGAGAATATGAAATTCAGATAGCACAAGGAAGAGTAAAACTTTAGTGGACCTATATAACAGGGTTTATGTATGATCTTCGAAAGCCTCACAAGCCCTTTAAAACATGTAAAATAGTGATTGGCTTTTTTGGTAAAAGTCTTTAAAAGTTGGGATTTTTAGTTGCTGTACAGTCATTGTTGTTGTAATGAGTTAGATGTACAAAAGGTTTTGATCTATTGACTTAATAAAATTTGTTAAACGTAAAGCTGAAGACTGTTCAACCCCAGATAAAGAAAATCATAAAAACAAACAAATCAAATTGTAACCACTGTATAATTTTCAATTAAAAAAAATAAAATCATTGCATCCATTGTCAGCTCTACAGCAGATGCTTCATGCAAAGATGAAACTCTGCTGTATATGATAATATATATAGATATTCCTGTTATGTGGGATTCCTTCAATGTGACCAATTTGACAAAAATGCAAAGGGTCTTTGTGTGTCTGTGTGTGTGTGTGTGGGGGGGGGGGGGGGGGTATGCGTGCGTGTGTACATGCATGTGTGTGTATACATGTGTGTCTTTTTAGCTGTTTGAATGTAAATCATTATGATCTTTAAGTTTTTAATGTTGGATACTTAAAGGTTTTTAAGAAGAGAAATTTGTAACTTTAGTGAGGACAAAGCTGTGCTTACTGTAGGTAGGCAGTTGCAATGATAATGATAATATAATAACAGTTATGTTGCCCTCCCCCCAAAAAAAACCCCAACCAACAAACAAACAAAACCAAAAAACCCAAAACAACAACACCCACCCATCCCCAAAGTTTAGGCATGATAATGATAGTGATCAAGGTTGTGATGCAAAAAAATAAAAGATTTTTAATCACAGGCTTGATTATTGTACTGCTATCCCCAAAATTGGAATGCACCTTCCTTCATCGTGGGCAAAAATAGTTGCATATATATATATATATGCAAAATCTCACCATTGGTGAATCTTTGAGCTGTAGCTGAGGAACAACAACAATAACAACAAAAATCCAAACAACTGTATTGCAGCACTAATTTTGTTCTCTCATGGGATTTGAGGAATCAGGCTGTTGCACTTTATGCTTATTAAGATTCCATAGCATACCCCCAAGAAGCTTGGCGCTTTGTGTTTTGTACACACAGTTCATACACTCACATACATACATGTATACACTTGTTGTTTCATGTCACATTCCTACCCCATTTTTTACCCTGCCCCTCATCTGTTTCGCTTATCCATGAAAATCCCCATTTCTTTAGAAAACAGCCCATTACCTCCCACTTGTTTTGGAGCACTACAGTTTTATCAGATAACAGCAGCACACACACAGGCAACTGACA
>CM060320.1:39627382-39632382 GCA_030674155.1 Stramonita haemastoma | reverse complement strand
ATGCGTGCATGTGTGTGCGCATGTGTGTGTGTGCGTGCGTGCATGCATGTGTGCATGTGTGTGTGCGTGCGTGCATGCATGTGTGTGTGTGTGCGTGCGTGCATGCATGCGTGCATGTGTGTGTGCATGTCCATCACAAACAAACCTTTGAATGTGCAGAGCGACTCTGAGTACAGTGGATCCCCTGCCTATGGTCAGCGGCGGAGAAAAAAAAAGTCGTCTGTTCGCTTCGCTGACGACATGAATCGCGAACTGCACAGTCTGCATCAGAATGTTCGAGACTTGTCCTCTGACCATATTCGTTTAGAAGAGCATCTCAATCGGGAAATTGACAGGCGAGAAAGGTGATTTACTGATACCTTTTTTTAGTTTCAGTCTTGTTGGGGGTTTATGTAATAATTGTATATTTTGATTGTGTATTGCTAGAGATTGTAAATTGTTAGAGATTGTGTATTGCTGAAATTGATGTCTTTTTACATTTTTGGTATGCACTTGAATCCCAAATGCTGTTTTGAATCATAGATGTGTGGCTGGAAAGAAAAGCAAAAGATAAATAATTGGTCATGATTTCACACAAAGAATACAAGTACAGTCTTCTGAATAGAAAAGAGCTTAAATTGCAAATGGATTGACAGATGTGAGATTTAGTGGGGTTTTTTTTTTTTAAGCTGTTACTTCTGTTTTTCTCTTTTATCTGTTTTCATTATTAAGTAGCAGTGAAAAAAGGACAATTTTTTATGTGACAAAAGTCATTGCTTTTTAAGATTTTATGTAATTATAATCAAAATCAAAATGTTGTTCTGTGTGTGCATAAATAAATATGTGTGCAAACATGCATGTCTTTGTATGTGCTTGTACCAAGTCAGCTGCTTAGTTTAATTTGGTAATCGTTATCATAATGTTGAACTCCATTTAGATAGCTCATTGCAGGAGTAGGCTAAATGGCACTTTATGGAATTTTGAAAAAGAAAACTAGGAGAATCATACAACTGCAAGAATCTTACCATTGTTAAATCTCAGAGCTGTAGCCAAAAATAAACCCAACCATAACCCCCCTCCCCCAGCAACAACAAAAAAGACAAAATGACATAGAAAAAATGCATATCTAATAACACAAAAAGATTATAATACACTTGCAAGATAGAATTTTATTGAGAGTACTCAGGAGTTTAATAGAATACTGAATTGGAAGATAATCAGTTAGGTGTTAAAATAACCGAATAAATCTTTAAATAACTTTACCCAAGCAGAACTTTAGCTTTTGATCAAGTCTTGGTTAGAAAGTGAGTACTTTTGCTCAAAAAGGGCTTTATGTAAGGCTATTTGTGTGGAAGTTGTAGCAAAGGAATTCAGAGGATGTCTTTAAAACTTGTCGTGATTTGCTTGTGCAGACCTTCCTCTATTCTTAGTGGGTGAGTTTTCCACACATATAAGAAACAGAAAAAACAGCAGTATCATTATAACAGCAAAACTTTGAATACTGGTGGTGATTATTAATTTTGATGAAAATCGTTTCAGTGAAAAGGATGGTTTTATAGCAGATTTATTAAACATGTGTTTAATTGACAAGAAATTACAGTGGAGTCCAGTATCAGGAAACAACAGACACCTAGTAGTGCTGACCAAAAACTGCATCAAGAAAAGAATCTATCCCCGAAGTCAGAATGTGGGTACCTTAATGGGGGGGGGGGGGGGGGGGGGGGGGGGGGGGAGAGGGGAACGCATGTGCAAAAATCTCACCATTGGTGAACCTTGGAGCTCTAGCCGAGGAAAGAAAAAAATCCCTAAAACACAAATGTTTAAAAGGAGGAGGGCAGGAAAGCCTAGTGGTTAGAGCGTTGAACTTTCAGTCTGATGGCACAGGTTCAAGCCATCACCAAGACAACCGGGGATTTTTAACATCAGTGTTCACTCTACTCCACTCCCTTCCCCTCCCGTCCACTCCACTGAAAGTCTTTCGAATGAGACTGTAAACTGAGGTTTCATGTACGAACATACACAGAACATCTTACAAAAACATTATTACCCATCCTGCCTGTCAGAAAAGTAGGCCATTGCATGCTGATAGGAATTGATGACAACATTTTAAAAACACATTTACACTCATGTTGTGTTTAGCCATCTTTCCTGAAGTCAAAATGTGGCTACCTTAATGGTGCACAAACGGTCACATATGCAAAATCTCACCATAGGTGAATCTCAGTGATTTAGCTGAAGAATGAAAAAAAAGTCCTTTGGCAGAAAGCATAATTTCATGCCAGCTGCATAAATCTTGCTAATTGACCAGAAACCACCATGAAGTCTACGTAACATGAATGTTGGAGAACAACCGAGACCTAGCAGTGTTAACTTCAAAATTTAATAGGAAACAATCCTGAAAATATGAAATTTAAAATGTGTTTATGTTACCTAGATATGATAGATCTCTTTGATTGAATTCTTACCTGCCTGATCCATTCTTTGATTAATTTAATGGCTGCATCCACAGTGCCTCAGTTCTTCTCAGAGTTGTTCAGGTGTAAATCAAGTCCATCAGTAGGCATCTTCAAATTCAGCCATACATTGACCATGGGAAAGAAACAAATCAGAAGACAGAACAAAAAATGGAAAGCATCCACCTCTTTGGCAATAATGTTGATGTAGGAAATAGATAAATAGACAGACAGATAGACAGATAGACAGATAGATAGATAGATAGATATAGATAGATAGATAGATAGATAGATAGATAGATAGATAATAGATTGATTGATTGATTGATTGATTGATTGATTGATTGATTGATTAAAAAGAGACACTGAGTAAGAGAGAGATAGAGAGACAGACAGACAGGTAGGTTTTAAAAAAAGAGAGAGAGAAAGATACTGGAGGAAAGAGAGAGAGAGAACAAGTGTAAATAAAAAAAATATAACACAAAACTGTTCACTTTTAGTATATTTTCTTTGTTAATATTTAATATCTTTTACGCCTTTGCCATTGGGTTTTTCTGTAGCTATGTCATTCTTTTCTCACTTCTTTTTGCTGTGTTATTTTAATAAATATATTTTTTTAATTTATCTATTTTTTTCTTTCTTTTTGCTGTGTTATTTTACAGAACGGACACAGACACCAGGCGTGACTTACGAGATTTAAACTCCGCTGTCAGGCCTCCTTTAGATCCAGTATGTTTCAGTGTGTGTGTGTGTGTGTGTGTGTGTGTGTGTGTGTGTGTGTGTGTGTGTGTGTGTGTGTGTGTGTGGTGTGGTGTGTGTGTGTGTTTGTAAGTGTGTGTGTTTGTAAGTGTGTGTGTGTATGTGTGTGTGTGTGTGTGTGTGTGTGTGTGTGTGTGTGTGGGGTGGTGTGTATGAGGGTATGTGTATGTTTGTGGGTGCGGGTGAGAGATATGTGTCTATTTTGTATGATTTAAAAAAAAAATTTTGGTATTGATTTCAGTAGTTTGGGTAAGTTTGTTCATTTAGAACAATTTGTAGTTCTTTCTTTTTTCAGAGCAAATAGAATTTTGGTGTTATGTGTGGCAGTTGTTTGGGTTCTGAAGGATTTTTTGGCCAAAACAACTTATTCTTTCTCAGACGAACATTTTTAGTAAGAATATAGGGCAACAAAGAAGATTTTCTGTCAAACTCTTGGATGTAACATAACATAGCATGTTTGAAGGGACTAGATGGTGTTGTTGAGGTGAATGTTATGGTAGGAGATGCTAAAAGTGATATAAGGTGACAGCCGTGATGCAGCCTTCATGTTCAATGGGGCTTTAAACAATATGAAATTAAATGAATTCTCAAAGTGTGTTTAATTTGTTTGGTTGAGCAAAAGTGTTGGTTTCTGTGAATTCTTTTGTTTTATTTTAGAGTGCTTTAGTTGTAAATAAGTTGAATTCAGCTTTCAATTTTTTGTTTTTGTTTTTCTGAACAGATTTGTCAGATGAGTTTACATTGTTACAATCTGACTTGTGTTCTGTTTCAGTTGTCGTCACGGGTAGAGCAACGCTTAGCTGCAATACAGAATGAGATCAGGTCGGAGAGGCATGTGGACAGGCAAGATGATTTGAACTCTCTCTCCACAGAGCTCAAACATGTAGTGTGCCATGCGTGTTAACCTTTTTTTTTTTTTGCATATGTGTTAACCTTTTTACATATAGTCATGGATGGTAAGAAAAGCTTTTTACCTAGAACTCCCCCCAAAAAAAAATGAGGAGTGCATTTTAAAAATAATTATTCCTTGCTCAGGAAGAAGCTCTGTTACAGTGTAAATTTAACTCCTTGTCTAATACAGAGGGGCTTTTGATGTAGTTACTGTTTGCTGGGAAAATCTAATTCTCTATAAAAATTTCTCAGAAGTTTTTGTTTTGTCTTTAGAAGGGCAAAAATGTGTGTGATGGGGGAGGAAGGGTGGGAAGGGGATTATTTTTTTCTCAGTTTGTTTGCCTAAGATAAGATCAAAACAGACTTAAAAAAAAAAAGGTCACTCCCTTTTCAAGGATGTATAGGAATATATGTTGAAATCTTTTTAAGATGTACAGTTCCAGAAAATAAAAAAGATTTATTGTTTATGCTTAAAGGAATCTGTACTTTACCATGTTAGTGTGAAAAGTTGTATCACAGCTGAATTTCTGTATATGTATTCATGGATGTGGAAGTCAAGGTGACTTTTTTTTTTTTAAGATGAAGGAAAGTCGCTTTACACAATTTGAACCAAAAATCTTTAACCATTCTTGCTGAAAAATTCATGCTACATACTTGACATGTTTTCCATGAAAGAAATATATAAGATGGGGCTGGCTTTTTTAGGGGGGGGGGGGGGGGTATGGCTGTAAAGGTCTGGCCATCTTTTTAGTAATTGTATGACAGACGGTACATTTATCAAGCTAAACACAATATCTGTCTGCTGCCTGCATAACAGGCCATCCATTTTGTCTTTATTGTAAAAGTCTGACAGATGGTACATTTATCAAGCTAATCACAATGTCTGCTGCCTATATGACAGGCCATCCATTCCATCTT
>CM060320.1:39574882-39622382 GCA_030674155.1 Stramonita haemastoma | reverse complement strand
TATCCTCCTCCCTTTTTTTTTTTTTGGCATAACAGGTTTCTGGTGGATCAGTGGTCTAGGTGGTAACGCGCCTTGCCTAGAAAGCAAAAAGTCCGGGTCGGAATGTGCAGTGGTTCACCCAGTACTGGGCCAAAATTTTTTCTCCATCCATTAGACCCTGAGTGGTGGTCTGGGGCTAGTCTTTTGGATGAGACGATAAACCAAGGTCCCACGTGTTACACATCACTATTTAGCGCACGTAAAAGAACCCACGGCAACAAGGGGGTTGACCCTGGCATAAACTCTGTAGAAAAAAGGCACTCTGATAGGGAAACAAATACAGTTGCATGCAGGGAAAAAAAAAAAAAAAAGGGTAGGCGCTGCACTTATGGCGACACGCTCTCCCGGGAGAGCAGCCCGAATTTCATGCAGAGAAATCTGCTGTGACATAAAAGTGGTACCAAATACAAAATAGTTACAAAGCCACTGTTGTGTGTCCATCCTATCCAGGTGGAAGGCCAAGGTGAAGCAGCTGGAGCGCGACCTGGACCGGTCCAAGCACGGGGCCAGCCAGGTGATCCAGCGCAACGAGCAGCTGGTGAAGGAGATGGAGAGCCAGAAGCACCACGGCGGCTATGCCCAGATGCAGCTGGATGGCCTCAAGCGGGAACTGCAGGACGCTCTGGTCAGAGTTTGTTTGCTGCAAGGCGTCTGCTTTAGGGGAGGGGGTGGGGGAGAGATCGCCCACAGCTGTCAGTTTTCCCCACTGTCTAGGAAAGTGGCCACCTGTTAGTATTGTGGCATTTTGAGGACAGTCAGGAGTCTTAATCACCACGAATTATATATAAATGCTCAACCCTTTTGCTGCTATCATATTTTGCTCAGGCACATGCTGGACAAAACAGAGAGAGAGCGTTGAATCATGCACTGCTCTCAGTTTTCCCCACTTCAGTCTTCCCCATGGGGGGGGGGGGATAGCCCACAGCTGTCAGTTTTCCCCACTTTCAGCTATACTCTCAGCTGCTGTCTACTCCATTCCATCCCAGCTGGTGCTAATTATAGGAAAAAGTGACCGGACTCGGACTTGGTAAAAAGGAAGGGGTTCATTTTAGCACTGGGCCTCGGACCCTTGACTGAGTTATGCTGGATTTGCTCACTGTGAGCCTCGTGGTTAGAGTGTTGTGCTCGCAATATGACAGCCTGTGATTGAGTTTGGGTTTTGAGCCACCACCAAGACCCCAATTTAGAGGAACTTTTCCCCCTGAGCTAACATCAGTACTGACTCCACTCCCTTGAAGATCCTCTGGATGAGACTACAAACTGAGGCCCCATGTTCAAACGTGTGCAGTACACCTTGTGCACATTTTAAAATGTTCTTCCTTTCAAAAGAGTAGCCGCCGCTGTAGTCTAGTGGTTAGGGCGTTGGACTCGTAATCTAAAGGTTGCAGGTTCGATCCCAGCTTTCGGCTATGGCGTTGTGCCCTTGGGAAAGGCACTTTACGGCTATTTTCTCACCCCACCCAGGTGTAAAAGGGGTACCAGCCTTGTGTTGGGGGTTAACCCTGCGATAGACTGGCGTCCTATCCAGGGGGAGTCTATGACTCTCAGTCGCTTAACGCCAAAGAAACCGGGATAAGCACCGGCCTGATGAGCCCTAGGCTGGGGACAGACTTGAACTTTTAACTAACTTTCAAAAGAGTAGGTCATTCATGCCAGTAAGATATCCTCTGAAGTCAGAGTATGGTTGCCTGTATGGCGAGGTACTTAAAACAGTCATACATGCAAACTTCTCATTCAGTGTGCAATTTCAGTCTCACAGTGATTCCCAGGTAGGATAAGTGAGTCAGAGTGCACATTCTGGGTGATCCCAGAGTCTTACAGCGTCTTACAAGCTGGGAACAACAACAACAACATGCCAGTAAGAATGGATAACCAAAATAACAAACAAACCGCCTGCTTACTGGTGTCATGCTTAAACATCAAAGCCAGAGCGTGGCTTCCTCAGTGATGTGGAAAAACGTCTGCTTACGCAAAAATCTCACCATTGATGGAACCACAAAGCTCTAGCTGAGGAATAGAAAAAAATATGCTTAAAAATGATCTTGTTTATAAGCTGTTCACAAACTGTCTTCTTGAATGTGTAAAAGGAAAATCTTGTTAGAGCTTTGATGGAGAGTAATGTGATCTGCATTGTTGCATATTGTAACAAAAACTAGCACTAGGTGGATCGGTGGTCTAGAGGTAACGTGCCTGTCTAGAAAGCAAAAAGTCTGGGTTGGAGTGTGCTCTGGTTAGAATCCCATTTGGGCCAAAAACTTTTCCCCCATCCATTAGACCATGAGTGGTGGTCTGGGTGCTAGTCTTTCAGATGAGACGATAAACGAGGTCCTGTGTGTTACACATCATTATTTAGCGTTCATAAAAGAACCCACGGCAACAATAGGATTGTGCCTGGCAAAATTTTATAGTAAAAAGCCACTCTGATAGGGAAACAAATACATTGGCAGACAGGAAAAATAAAAAACCAATGTGGTGGTGTGCTCTCCCCGGGGAGAGCAGCCTGAATTTCATGCAGAGAACTCTACTGTGACATAAAGTGGTATATAAAAATAAAAAAAAGAGTATGCCTAAAAGTAAGATGTGTTATGACAATTTTCAGTTCCTGTGTGTAATTATATTATCTGCTGTGTGTGAACCAGGCTGTGCGGGCAGCTCAGGATGAACAGATCCGGCTGAAGGACATAGAGGTGAATGAACTGAAGTCAGTGCGCATGGACCTGGACCGAGAGCTCAGAGACACCAGAACTGTGGGAGAAAGGGTAGGTTTTTTTCTGGGATCTGTACCCACAGAATGGTCACTTTGTGGACCTGTGTTATTCTCTTTGTTTTTTGTATATGTGGTTGACTTGACTTTTTTTTTTCATGTGTAATGAGTGGGAGGAAAGAGGTGAAAGTTTATGATTCTTTTTCTTTTTCTTTTCTTTTTTTTTGGGTGGGGGGAGGAGTGTGTCAAATTACTCATTTTGTTTATTAAAAAATGTGTTGGTATTCTAAACTTAATTTCAATTATTATTGATTAACAGAAGAATTTAAGGACTTGTAATGATAAATAGAAAAAAAACTCATGCAGGAAAATGTGCTTATGGAAAGTACAGAATGTGTTAAGTTACAACTTCATGAAAAAAGAAAACATACAAATATGCTTGCAAAAAAAAAAAAGATGACCAAAAAAGGCGTTTTCCTTGTACATATCTGATTGAAGATAGTTCTGTGACACAAGGTATGCTTTACAAACAAGAAGGGATGTTCTGGTATCCTCTAAAGTAATTTCTGATGAGTGATCTGTGTCTCTGGGTCTGTCAAATGGGCACATCCATTTCTGTAGTTTTCAGGAGATATTCACTCACTTGTGTATTTTTATACAGCAATCTCCCTAAAGTCAGATTATAAAAGAATAAATAAATAAGTAAATAAAAATGTTAATTCCAGAGGAAAAAAATCCCCTTGAACGGGATTCGAACCCAGGTCGTCAGACTGTGAGCGCAATGTTCTAACCACATGTATGTGTGCGTGTGTGTGTGTGGTTGCAGTATGAGCATGAGCTGCATTCACTGCGGAGTCGTACAGCGGGGCTGTCTGAGGACAGGCATCAGTTGGAGGATCGGCTGTCGGCTGCTGATGCCGCACATCGCCTCTCTCAGGGCCAGGCCGCACAGCTACAGGTAGGGAGGGGGTGGGGTGTCTCTGTTGTATGGTTTGTTACCCTGTCCTCTGTTTGGGGGTGGGTGTGTGGGTGGGGGTGGTAGGTGTGGGCAGAGGGGGCTAGGTGTGTGTGTGTGTGTGTGTGTGAATGGGTGGGTGGGGGTGGGTGGGTGTGTGGGTAGGTGTGGGTGGGTAGGTAGGTGTGTGTGTGGGGGGGGAGGGGTGAATGGATGGGTGAGTGAGTGTGTGTGTGTGTGTGTGTGTGTGTAGGTGTGAGTGAGTAGTTAGGTGTTTGTGTGGGTGGGGGGGTGTATGGGTAGGTGTGTGTGGGTGGGTAGGTGTGTGTGTGTGTGTGTGTGTGTGTGTGTGTGTGTGTGTGTGTGTGTGTTGTGTGTGTGTGTGTGTGTGTGTGTGTGTGTGTGTGTGGTGAGTGAGTGAGTGAGTGAGTGAGTGAGTGAGTGTGTGTGGTGTGTACGTGAGTGAGTGAGTGTGTGTGTGTGTGTGTGTGTGTGTGTGTGTGTGTGTGTGTGTGTGTGTGTGTGTGTGTGTGTGCGAGTGAGTGAGTGTGTGTGTGTGTCTGTGTGTCTGTTGTGTGTGTGTGCATGCATGTGTGTATGTTGAAAATGATGGAGAATAGCCAGGATATAAGTTAGCACGCCCCCCAATAACAGGCAGTAAGTGTGACCAAACCAGTATCAGTATTTTTATTTCTTCTGTTGTGTGCAGAATGACCTGAAAGAACTGAGTGCTGTGAAGGCAGACCTGGCTGCTCAGCTCTCTGAGTCTTCTGGCAAAATCCATGTGAGTGAACTGTCTTGTGCATTTTTGGGTATACTTGCTGCTTGGTGCTAAAGATTTGTGTATCATGGGTTTTTTTGGCACTGAAAAATTGCAAATACTGGTGCAGAAAAAAACATGCCCCTTCCCCCTCCTAAAACTGATACAGAGTGAAAGTTTGCAGGTGAGGCCTTTGATGTAACTTCTAAACATATCGTGATCATCGATGTGCTTGACTAGGATGCTTGAGCAAGTCACAAACTGTGTTCTTGGTAGAGACATGTGTGGAGTATAATTAAAAAAGGTAAAGGTGTTCTATAACCTATGTAGTCGTAGGGGAGCAAGGCATCAAGAGACCTCAGCTTCTCTAAGGGCCAGCGTATTGAGGGCGGCGCCCATCTCCTCTCCCTCACTGCTTTACCTTCCCTGGCCCTGAAGAGGGCTGGTACCCACTAACAGCTGGGTGAACTGGGGGGGACTGTACTGAAGCCAAGGCATGCAAACTGTCACCCATCCAATTGGTAACCACACTCAATGCTGCTTAACCTTAGCTTGGGGAAAGTGAGAAGTCTGACCACTGAGCTATCCCATCCCCAAGTATGAAGTATGATTAACACAGTGAAAAGAACTGTTACTTAGTCCAGTCTATATTAGTATTTCAGATTGGGGGGAGGAAAAAAGTATTTCCGATTGAACTGTCATGCTGTTGAGAGTTTTCATTTGCCTGTGATTATTAGATAGTGGATATAGATTAGATTCTCGCTTATATTTGATCATTGAAGTCTAGGTTCATGCAGCAAAGATATGACTACTGTACATCTTTTCATCCATTATGTTGTTGTATGATGTGAGTTATTCATACAGTGATAGTGGATCTCTTTCTTTTTTCTTTTTTTTAAATAGGAATGTCTGGTAGTCAGTTATCATGCTTATAACAGGAATAGTTTGAGATTTTAGTGAATATAGGGGTTAATTTGACTTGCTGACTGTTAACCAATTTGTCTTAAGTTTTCAGCTCTCTCAGCCTATTTCTTTGTTTATTTTCAGTTTACAAAAAGTGGAAAATGGAAGTGCCAGTTAGTTATGGAACTGACAGCAATACTTTTTACATGCTCTGGTTTCCTATATCAGTGATGCACTCCAGAAAAAGGAATAGGAACTTTTCCATTTGGGAAACTAGGGCAAGCTTTTCTTTAGGATTCTGATCTTTGGTCCTTCGCAGCTTCAACTTTGTTTGGGTTTTTTTTTTCCAGTTAATGCAGCAATCGCCAGTATCTGTTATTGAAAGCTTTGGAGAATAGTCATGCAATCATTGAGATAAGCTTTCCAAGTATTGGAAAGATAAAAGATAAAGCTTTTCGTTTCAGTTACAGACATTACTTGATAAAAGTTAATGGTGATTATTTTTCTATGTGTGCAGGACCTTCATCAAAAGCTGATAGAACTGCAGCACAGAGAGAAAGCAGCGAAAGAAGAGACAGAGATCTACAAGAAACAGCTCTATGAGGTAACTGTCAGATGTAACTAGATCTACAAGAAACAGCTCTATGAGGTAACTCTGTCAGCATTGTAACTAGATCTACAAGAAACACGCTCTATGAGGTAACTGTGTAACTAGATCTACAAGAAACAGCTTTATGAGGTAACTGTGTAACTAGATCTAAAGAAACAGCTCTATGAGGTAACTGTCAGCATTGTAACTAGATCTTCAAGAAACAGCTTTATGAGGTAACTGTGTAACTAGATCTACAAGAAACAGCTCTATGAGGTAACTCTGTCAGCATTGTAACTAGATCTACAAGAAACAGCTCTATGAGGTAACTCTGTCGCTTGTAACTAGATCTACAGAAACAGCTCTATGAGGTAACTCTGTCAGCATTGTAACTAGATCTACAAGAAACAGCTTTATGAGGTAACTCTGTCAGCATTGTAACTAGATCTACAAGAAACAGCTCTATGAGGTAACTTTCAGCATTGTAACTAGATCTACAAGAAACAGCTTTATGAGGTAATGTGTAACTAGATCTAAAGAAACAGCTTATGAGGTAACGTCATATAGATCTACAAGAAACAGCTTTATGAGGTAACTAGATCTACTAGAACAGCTTTATGAAGAAACTCTATATGATTACATGAACAGCTTTGAGGTAACTAGATCTAAAGAAACAGCTTTGTGAGGTAACTGTGTAACTAGATCTACAAGAAACAACTTTATGAGGTAACTGTAGTAACTAGATCTAAAAGAAACAGCTTTATGAAGTAATACTAGATCTACAAGAAACAGCTTTATGAGGTAACTGTGTACTTAGATCTACAAGAAACAACTTATGAGGTAACTGTGTAACTAGATCTACAAGAAACAGCTTTATGAGGTAACTGTGTAACTAGATCTACAAGAAACAGCTCTTGAGGTAAATGTGTAACTAGATCTACAAGAAACAGCGTTATGAGGTAAATGTGTAACTAGATCTACAAGAAACAGCTTTATGAGGTAACTGTGTGTAACTAGATCTACAAGAAACAGCTTTATGAGGTAACTGTGTTTAACTAGATCTACAAGAAACAGCTTTATGAGGTAACTGTGTAACTAGATCTACAAGAAACAGCTTTATGAGGTAACTGTGTTAACTAGATCTACAAGAAACAGCTTTATGAGGTAACTGTCAGCTTATACCTATCTTTTCTGTCAGGATCAGGCTTTAGCAGTTAATCTTGGATGTTTTATTTGTTTGCTGGTTGGTTTTTTTCCCCCTAAAGTGGTCCATGCTTTGTCTTACAATGAATAACTGTAATCTGCCATGGGACATGCACACACATGCATGTACACATCACACACACACAACACATGCATGCACGCACGCACACACACACCACACACCCACACACACACACACACACACTCTCTCTCTCTCTTATATCTATCTCTATCTATCTCTTCTCTCTCTCTCTCTCTCTCTCTCTCTCTCTCTCTCTCTCCTCTCTTCTCTCTCTCTCTCTCTTTGACCCTGTCCTGAATAACTGAACATTATTATCATACTGACTGAACAAATATTCAAACTAACTCAGTCCATCATCAGCACCATGTTTATGGTTTCAGGAAAGGAATGGGCTGGTGAAGGGTATGACAGTCTGAAACTGGAGTTGAATGAAGCGAAGGTAAGCCATGTTCTTTCTTTTGTTCGTTTTTCTTTGTTTTCTGTAGGATTTTGTTAGCAGAGGGTAGCTGTTGTCGGTGATCGCTTGTGATCTTTTGCCGGTTCGATCTGTTCAGAGGATTTTCTCTGAAGTTAATCAGTACGATTCACCTCTCAAGTCTTCAAAATGAGACTATATATAACAAGGTCCATGTGGACGTGCGCAGAAATCTTGTGTGCATGTTAACAGTTCTTTTGAAGAGGCAATTGTGTGCTGTGTGAGATGACAATTACAAACTGCTTGACATGGACTAGGTGTAAGAAAGCAGATGATTGCTTATTCCATTCTCAAATAAAAGTGTTTTTTAATTCTTAAAAGCAGTTTCTGTAGATGCTGAATATTATCATTTCAAATTGTACCTTGTATTCAGTGTGTTACTTACTTCATTCTTTATGATAGCTAATAAGAGACAGAGATAGGTAGGTAGATAGATAGATAGATCGATATAATAAATAGAAAGATAGTAGATGATCGATAGATAGATAATAGAAGAAGATAGATAGACAGACAGACAGATAGATAGATAGATAGATAGATAGATAGATAGATAGATAGATAGTAGATAGATATAGATAGTCATGATAGATAGATGATGAGTGCGGTATACACTTAGATAGTCCTGAAACATGCTATACAATATACATTGCTGTATGTGATGTGTGCAGGTGAGAGAAGCCCACACCATGCAGGAGGTGAACAGAAAGCTCAAACATGGCCGGGCAGAATATCGAAGCTGCATGAGCCTCAGGTTAGTGTCTTCTGTTTCTGTTTGCAGCTTTCTGTGTCGTAGCAAAATTTGTACAAACCAACGACACATTTGCATGCTTATACATTTAGCACTGCAGCACACACAACACTACACACTACTTCACATGCATGCATGCATTAACACGCACGTGCACGCACAACACAACTCAAGGACACACACACACACACACACACACACACACACACACACACACACACACACACACACACACACACACCACACACACACCACTCATCATCACTCATACTCACCTACCCACTCACATCCTCATCATCACTCGTCATCTTCTCACCACAATCATTTTTGTTTCTTGGTCAGTTTAGATTCAAGTTTTGGTTTTTTTTAATCATTGTTATCATGTAAGGAAGTCGAAGCTATCATAGAAAAATCCAGCCACAAACTATTGGTGATGACTCCAGATTTCTTGCTAAACATTTTTCATTCACTTCATACAAACCACTGTTGTCTTGTGTTTGCAGCTGGAACTGTCAGAGGAGAAATCTGCCCCAAAATAGCCCGCCGCAATGAAGACAAGCTGAAGCAAGAGGTGGAACTGCTGGAAAAGCGACTGAAAGGGTAATTTTCTTTTTCTTTTTATTTAAACCAAGGGTAATTTTCTTCATTTGTCTTTAGCTTTTTGCACAGGATAGCTCAGTGGTCAGACCTCTTGCTTTCCCCAAGCTAAGGTTGTTGCTGAACAAATGACCTTCTGGCGCGAATTCCATAGTCGACACCGACTGACAGAGGCCTACTAAGAATTTTCTTCATTTGTCTTTAGCTTTTTGCACAGGATAGCTCAGTGGTCAGAGCACTCGCTTACCCCAAGCTAAGGTTAGGTTGCATCGAGCGTGGTTACCAGTTGGATAGGTGACTGTTTGCGTGCCTTGGCTTAAGTACAGTCCCCCAGTTTAGTAAATGGGTACCTGCCCTCTTAAGGGTCAGGGAAGGTAAAGCAGCGAGGGAGAGGAGATGGGTGCTGCCCTCAATATGCTGGCCCTTAGAGAAGCTGAGATCTCTGATACCTTGCTCCCCTATGACCACATAGATTATAGAACACCTTTACCTATTATGTTGCAAATAAACATTTCTAGCAGAAGGGTTGTCTGTAACAGAGCAACATGCTCTCCTTCTAAGACTTTTTTTTTTTTTTTTAACCAATTTTTATAGCCTGACATTGCTGCTATCTATTTTTAGATTTGTTTGTATATGGGTATGCATAACTTGTGTGTTTAAAAATGAATGGCTGTCTTCTTGATGGTTACTTCCAATTATAAATGAGCAGAAAACTTGGGATTTGTAGCTTTTTGTTGAGTAAATTTCTGATTTGAAAACAAGAAAAAGATTCATAGGTTTTGAAGTAGATATTCTTACCAATACCCATACATTTACTTGATGTACTGAAAACGAACTGTATCAAGGTTTTGATGTGTTTCAACTATTCCAGATATGAGGAGGAAAATGGCAACATGATGCGCAAATTGGAACTGGTGAGGCAGGAGTTTGAAACACAGGTAAGTGATCTTTTCTGTTTTCTTCTCTTCCTTAAAAGAAAAAAAGCAGATGTTCCTATTAGTATGCAATGTTTAATCATAAAATAAACTTGTTTAGTTTAACTGGGATAGATCTGAAAGTACCTGACTGCATCTGTGAAACTCGCTCATCCATGCAGTGCGGTTAATGATGTGTTTGTCATGGAAGTCTGCTGTTGGTGTGATCACTTTACTGTGCCACACATGAACAGTAAGCACTTGGCATAAAATGAGATGACTTCATTTCTCATCGATATGTATAAAGTGGCAGTTCTAGGGAGCTGACAGGTATTCACTATGACATACAGTTGATAGAACTCACCTCCTGCACTGAAGCAGTGGTTTTCATTCAGTAAAAGGGTACACAAGTAGTGGCCAAAAAACCCCAGTATTGACGAAACTGCTTTGACAGTCACAACTGTCAAGTTTCCTCCACTTTCAGCTGCTCTCAGCTGCTATCCAATCCATTCCATCCCAGCCCACCTGGGGCCAGCTGGTGCTAATTATAGCAGGAAATGACCACACTTGGACAAAGCAAAGGGAAGGGGCACGCTAAATTTAGCACTCTTGTCTGAGTGATGTTGGATTTGCGCACTGTGCCATGCTTGAAGTGTAAGTCTTCTTCACAGCTGTACAGGATGTTTTGTAAACAGTTATTGTAGCTGTCCTGCAGCAGCACATGTAGTGTGGAAGTAGCTGGCCATTAGGCCATGAAAAAGAATCTTTTGCACATACAATCAAGTCTGTCAGTCAGTCCTGAATGTAACCAATATACTCTGTCATAGCAGTATTGTCGTACAGTTTCCTTCGTATTACTGTTTCTGTTTTTATATTTCGTTTTTGTGGTTTAGTACCACTTGTCTGTTAGAGCACAGATGTGCATTAGAGTGTGTGTATGTAAACTTCTTGTTGCGATCTTTTTATCGCCTTCAGTAAACTGAGACATAGTAGTACTTGTCTGTTAGAGCACAAATGTGCATTAGAGCGTGTGTATGTCAACTTCTTGTTGTGATCTTTTTATTGCCTTCAGTAAACTGAGACATAGTAGCAACAGGAGCAGAACACTGCCTCTGTCAAGAAAGCAGTGATTCCCACCCCAGTAGACTTGTAGAAGTCTTTAAGTCTGCACTGTACTCATTTTTTGTTTTTGTATGTTGACTTTTTTATCACCTCCACCTCATATCTAGTTTGTAGTTTGTTCAAAGGTGTCCAAAATCAGTAGAATATAGTTTTTATTGTAATAAAGGCATGCCACGTTGACCTTTTTTCTTTCCATAAAAACACAAGTATTGTTTATTTCATATTGATATCAAAGACACTGGTTGTTTATTATTCTACATTGGAAAACATAGTATCTTTGCCATTTGATTAGAGAGTTCAGGGATTTGTTTTTAAAACCTTGAAGTGAGTAAGTATATGTATAAAAAAGGGAAAAACAAAGAACAAATGTTTTTGGTTTGTTGCCATTAAGACAAAAAGTATTAGATTTTGTTTAAAAATCTGAAAGCGACCAAGTACATAATTTTTAAAAAGCCACAGATGTAGGTTTATTTTACAAAAGCATTGATGGTCAGATCGACTGTCAAATTTTCAAAAAGTCTGTACTTTTAGTCTTTAAAGGATTGAAGTAACAAATTTCCACACAGCAGTATATCATGCTATGTGTTCATAAAGGATTTTTATTTTCAAGTAATGAAGATGTATCTGTATATAGTTACACATGCTGTACATATTTGTCCTAAATGCAGACCTGTGCACCTTCCGTATTTTTCCGTATTTGTTCCGGAAAAAGTTGTAAAATACGGAAATACGATTTTATTAATCAAAATCCGATTTTTGTCAACGAAAAATCCGGAAATCGAAAACGTCGTCTTCTATCGTTCAGCGATGCCGATCATCTCGCGTTACATCGTCTGCTAGGCCCTATCGTTCAGTTACTTATCTCCCCTGATGACGCATGCGCACAACAGTATCTTCAAAACAAAATGGCGGAAAGTGGTGTAAACTCGCGGAAAAACAGACCAAACTGATACACTTACAAGCAAAGAAAGACGCGGAGTGAATGCAAAATGACGCTAACAGGCCAGGATGGGGCTAAAAGAGGTACAGTTGCGGATATAGATGCATAAGCAGCAAAATTGGCTGTTCGTTTTGCCGAGTAAGGTTTGAAACCTGCGCTACGTCTCTCGCATCAGGCTACTCGCTAGTGAAAGTTGAACTTTCATTCGCAAGTGGTGTCGAAAATTGGAATGCGGTCGGAACATAGCAAACCACGGCTCTTAATTTATAGAAGCGCTGATTTCTTGGAAAATCATGGAACAGTAAAATTTCTCGCATCTTCGGAAAGTCAGTTGATCGTTAAAAATCAGTTGATCGTTAAAACGGCAAAGTGATTTGTTCTGAAGTTACATCAAGACTCCTCTGAAGTTATATCTTACCGAACACGGCTTCCGCTCTGGTGCTGTACTGGACAGCAGCAGAGCACACACATACACAGCACTTGTTTTCTGGCCATGCAAACTGTCATGGTGAGTCCACCCCGAAATCAGGTTAAAAATAAAATGAAAAAGGCATAGGATCTTCTTAAATCTTCACCAGAGAGTGAATTGATATCTCTCTCTCTCTCTCTCTCTCTCTCTCTCTCTCTCTCTCTCTCTCTCTCTCTCTCTCCTCTCTCTCTCTCTCCACGTTTTCCATTAACCATCACAGTGGTACACACAAACTTATATTACCGCTACCCAGAATAGATCTTTTTAAAACAGGTTTGACATACTCTGGTGGTTCTTTATGGAAGGTCTGAGTCTCTCTCTCTCTCTCTCTCTCTCTCTCTGTCTTCTCTCTCTCTCTCTCTCTCTCTCTCTCTCTCTCTCTCTCTCTCTCTCTCTCTCTCTCTCTCTCTCTCTCACACACACACACACACACACACACACACACACACACACACACACACACACACATACACATATATGCCTCCACATTGCACAAAATGGTGCATGGAGAGGCCTCCAAACTGCCTTTAAAATGCGAAAAATCATTTTCGGCCGGGGGGCTTTGCCCCCCTGGGCCCCCCAGCGGGGCTTTGCCCCTGCACCCCACCGGGGCCTAAGCGGCCCCTGGACCCCAGCTTAATTTCCTCTTTTTTTTTCTCTCTCCCAATTCTACGCTCTGTATATTACATCACTTATGAAGTCATCAGACCTGTCCACATTTGCTAGTTAATAAAAGAAAAAGCTTATGAGCTTTTGTACAATGGAAAGAAATTGGAAGGGGGATGAGCAAACAAATAGAGATACAAAAACCCAATTAAAAAAAAGACGTTTATGCTTCATGTTGAAAAAAGTGTGTCACGAATAACGCGTAAAAATACTGAAACTCGGTGAAAAATACTGAAAATTGCCATGAAAATACTGAAATCAGTAGTAAGGGGGTGCACAGGTCTGTAAATGTGTCTGCACTGGAGAGCTTGTAAACCTTTTATTTGACACAATTTTTCCCAAATCCAATTTCAGCTTCAAAGATTTGTCGATACACATTACGATAAGTTATTTAACAGTAGACAGCTTTTCCCCCCATTGTATTTCTGCTTATTGTAAAACTGTCTTGGTTTTTTCAGAAACCATTAAACCCTCGCTTGCGGGCAATCTTCTATGACTTAGTAACTATACTGTGTGGTGCTTTTAGGCTCTGCCTAATGATGTGCAATTTTCTTACTGCCTGATGCTCTGGTTTCATCCACACGTTCATAGAATCGTGGGCACATTGACATCAGCATGATCAGACTGCACTCATGGACATTTTGTATCTTCATGAGAGACTTCAGTTCATCTGTTTAATTTCTTGATAACTGAATTAAAACAATGAATAGGAGCATGACAGTTGCACACTGAAACTGTTTTTGCACACATCATGGGACATAATAACCATTAATATGTGTAACATCAAAATATTATACTAATATACTTTGAAAATAAAACATTTCTGTCAAAAGAAGAAATTGAAGCAATCATGTTTTTGTTAAGAAAAATAAGGTTATTTTTGCAACGATGAGGACAAGATTATAAACACACATACACACACACGCATGCGTATGCACGCATGCACCCACGCACACACATACACACACACACACACACACACACACACACACACACACACACACACACACACACACACACACACACACACACACCACAAACTAGGCAGATTTAATAAATTCCACCGACATAGAGATGGATATGTGTGTTTGTGTACACATAGACCTGCATGTCATATTCATTATCAGTTGCTAGAATAAATTCTGTGTATGTTGCATATTGCCTTAAAATATATATATATATATATAATATGTATATATAAAATGTTGATGTTGAATATTTCTTAATCATTATTATTACGAAAAACTAATCTGAAAAAACAGTAACAAATGGTCAAAAAGTTTTTCAGTAGTTTGATCAAAGGAGTAAAATTGCTGCAAATATGTTCACCAGTTGTACTTCGATAATGTTTTTGACAAGATTGAACGGATGGATTAGCTTATTTTATATGTTACTATATTGGATTAAATCATGACTCATTCATCTACCATAGACATCATAATATTCACACCTACTCACATGCACTGGGCATACTTGTGTGTGCTAAACCATAAATGTGAACATATGGACTTAAATACACTCTTTATACAATAGACTGTCATCAAAGACAAAAGCTTGTGCACACATACACTTATACAGATGTGCACATGCACACACATACACACACACACACGCACGCACGCACACACACACACATACTCACACACACACACACACACACACACACACACACACACACACACACACACACACACACACACACCACACACATATACTCACACACACAAACACACACCGCACACCACACTCATGCATATAAGCTCAGTGCAATGATTCTAAATGAGATTTATGGAATCAGAAAATAAGGTTAAAGTTGCCCTGCTTCAAAGTCAGATAAGTTAGTAAGAAGAAATATGTATTTTTGTCTAAAAGTAGAATTAGTTTTGTTTCAGTTTTTTTCTTTATAGTTTACTTTAGATTTATTGAATGAATGCCTGACTTAAAAAACTGATTTAAGCTTGTGCTTGTTTGTCGCTTCATAATGAAAATATGTATGCTTAAAGTAGGCTAACGCTTGCTTGCTGCTTTTATGATAAAAAAAAAATCTTTGCTTGAAATACATTTGTAGTTCATTGCTTTTAAGATTTAAAAAAAAACAACCCCCCTTTATCATGCTTTCCTGTGGACAGTTTGAGTTAGTCTGTCTACACTGGAGTGTGGCTTGAAGATAATGCATCTCTGTTGAAGGTAAAAAGAATCTAGTTGCTAGTTTGAATCACACATTCCTGAAGTCAAAAAGGTGGCATACACAAAATCCCACCATTGCCGAATCTTGGAGCTCTAGCAGAGGAACAAAAAACAAACAAACAAAAATCAGACATGATTGTCTTTGGTGGCCACATTCCCTCAAAAACCTTGCTCTTGTTTTAGATGTGACTGCTTACTGCTCTGTCAGCTTCTGTGTAAAACATGAGGCACTGTGACCATTGGCTGTGCTTTACTGCTTGATACTGTCTTTTGTCTCTGTGTGTAGAATTGTTTTGAAACATTGAAGTTGTAAGTTTGGTCAGGAGTTCTGATTTACTACACAGTGGCTCCTCTGAAGTCAAAGTATGGCTGCCTATATGGCGAGGTACTTGAAAACAGTCATACATGCAAACTTCTCATTCAGAGTGCAATTTCAATCTCACAGTGATTCCCAGGTGGGGTGAGTGAGTCAGAGTGCACTTTCTGGGTGACCCCCAGAGTGTTAAGCTGGGGAACGCACAACAACAACAACAACTATACAGTGGCAGGATGTATGATTTTTAAAGTAGATGCACATAGTAGTTAAATAAAAAGCGAACTTTTTTGCATTACTTCTTAAGACGTTGAAAATGCTTTTTTTTTTTTTGGGGGGGGGGGGAATGAATTTTGCACTGTTAAGTGTAAAGATATTTCTTTTGCAAAAAGATTGGGGTTATAAGTTTGGTAAGTAGTCCTGCTTGACTTACACAACAGCAGCTTACAGAATCTTTTGAGTAGGTACTTAACAGTATCTGAAAAAAAAGCTGACTTTTTCCTTTACCTGTGCAGACAATGAAAAGGCTTTCAAATCATTAATCACAGAGATATGTCATTGGCAATTGGATGGAAAGCTGTGATGTAAAATGGTGCCAAGGTAACTTAGAAAGAAAAAAAAGTCATAAAGGTTTTTGAAAATTGTGCTCAGATTAGCCACAAAAAAAAATGTCTGTCATATATGAAAGATTTATGACAAAGGTGCTCAATATAATTCTGGAGATTTCTTTGTGCAGACGCAGTTTGCTGAAGATGATCTGAGCAGGTAAGAGTAACTTTATTCAGTATTGTCTGGTGGTGTTCAGATTCAGTGTTTATTTTGTCTTACTTACTCACACAATTTACTGCTGTATTCTGTTTTATGTGTGATGGGTTTGATGTTTAGTGGAGTGAAAAGCCAAAACAAAAGGTCCATGACTTGATGTTTCTTATTTTTGTATGTTTTTCTCTACCAGCTTTACCCATTTCAAAGTCTAAAGAACTGTGTCCATTTGTCTCGGTCCTTGACCTTTCTTCCCCCTCTGTCTGTCTGTCTCTGTTCAGTCTCGCTGTCTGTCTCTCTGTCTGTCTGTCTGTCTCTCTCTCTAGCCTGTGTGTGTGCCTAGGGGGGGACGGATAGCCTAGTGTTCAGAACATTGCACTGGCAATTTGACGACCCGGGTCCGAGTCCGGTCGAGGAGATTTTCTCCTGGAGTTAACATCAGTGCTGACTCCACTCTCCCACAAGTCCGGATGAGACTTTAAAACGAAGCCAGTGTGCAAACGCATGCAGAACATCTTGTGCACACATTAAATCCTGTTCCGCTTTTCGTAAGAGTAGGCCATCGTGTGCCGGTGGGAACAGATGACATTTACAAAACTGCATGCACACGGGGACTGGATGTCAAAAGCACAAGAGTGCTTATTCCATTATCCTCGATATAAAAGAATAATCAAATCAAATCAAATCTCTCTCTCTTTCTCGTTGTCTCCCTCTCTCTTCTTTTCCTTTTCTTGTTCTCTTAGTCTCTTTTTTTATCTTTTTTTCTTTTTTTTTTTTTTTAACTGTGTTTTACCATGTTTTGAATGTGACACTCTAGGCTGGTGATTTCAACCCCAGCCTATCATAACTTTCCGTTAAGCTTTTTTTTAAAGACATAAATCAAAAGCGGGAACCTGGAGCTTAAGGTGGATGTTGTTTTGTGTGTGCAGGGTAAAGAGACTGGAGGATCAGCTGGCCAGAGCACATGTAGAGCTGGAAAGTCTGGACAAACTGCAGTTGGTAAGGCTCGTCTTCTGTTGTCTGCACGGAATGTGGAGATCACATGCCTGCTGTCTGTCTGTCTGTCGTCATTGGTGTTCGCTTTTCAGTCCCTCTGATTTTTCTGTCTGTCTGTGTCTCTGTGTGTCTCTGTGTGTCTCTGTGTTTCTCTGTCGCTCTGTCTGTCTGTCTGTCTGTCTGTCTGTCTGTCTGTCTGTCTCTCTCTCTCTCTCTCTCTCTCTCTCTGTCTCTCTCTTGCTGTCTGTCTTTGTCTGTCTGGCTATCTGGCTGGCTGTCTGTCTGTCTGTCTCTGTCTCTTTCTCAGTCTCTCTCTGTCTCTCTCTGTCTCTTTCTGTCTCTCTCTGTCTCTCTCTGTCTCTGTCTGTCTGTCTGTCTGTCTGTCTCTGTCTGTCTGTCTGTCTGTCTGTCTGTCTCTCTCTCTCTCTCTCTCTCTCTCTCTCTCTCTCTCTCTTCTCTCTCTCTCTCTCTCTCTCTCTCTCTCTCTCTCCTCCCTCCCTCGTTTCTTTACACATGTGCAAATATGTGGGTATGGATCGGGTTACAATAAAATAGTATATTATATATAAACTGCTGTAACTAAGTAGAATGTGTGTCTGCATGTTTGTTGTCCAGAGCCTGATACAAGAGATTGCTGTAGAAATTGATGCTGTTCTGGACACAGCCTCTTTGGATGCAGCCACTTCCAGATGTCAGGTAATATCTCATTTTGTTATCTTGTCTGTGTTTTTATTTCTTTGCAGTTAGATTATATGCAAACACACAATGCTGTCAATGTATGACAGGTAACCTCTCATTTTGTTGTCTTGTCTCTGTTAATTTCTTTGCTGTTAGATTATATGTAAACACAGAACGCTGTCAATGTATGACAGGTAACTTCTCATTTTCTTATCCTGTCTCTGTTTATTTCTTCACTGTTAGATTATATGCAAACACATAACAGCGGCAATTTATGACAAGAAGTCACTGTTTCACTCAAAAACCAAATGGTTTGATAATTTTTTTTTTTTTTTTTTTTTGGGGGGGGGGGGGGGGGGGGGGGGGTGGAGGAGGCAGGGCAGTGGTTAAATGAAGTTTGATGTTCTTATTTTTTAATTTTATTTTTTTGCTAGTTTTGTTTTTATTCTTTGTTTAATTTAACTTTTTGTTTTTTGTGTGTGAATCTCATCCATTAGCATTATTTACCTTTTATATAGAATTGTCATTTCTTTAGTATTTGTTATAAGCACAAGAAGTAAACAACCAGCAAAAAAAAACCAGGAATGAAAAAAAAAAGTGAATTATTTAGAAGAAACATTATCTTGTTCTCCCGATGAACAGTTTCTTTTACCGATATGCTGTGCTAAATAACCTAGAACATGCACTAATGGTATTTGAATACGCAACTCCAGAGCCAGCACACTGTACATAGAGTTAAGGAGAAAGTTATGTTGCCAAATAGTAGTTAATCACAAATCATTTTTGTATTAGTCTTTGACAGATGCTATAGCCGAGTGGTTAAGACTGTTTGATTTCAGTCCTGTGGGTCCATGAAGTCATTGGTTTAAAGTCTGGTGAAGCGTTTACAATCTCCCATGTCAACTTCAAGAGCAGACCTGCCAGTGCCTTAATTTCTTTTATGTATAGACCCATGCTGAAGATCAAATATACATGCTAAAAATCCCATAATTCATGTTAACATTCAGTGGGTTATAGAAACATGAACATACCCAGTATGCAACCTGTACAATGAAATGAGCTGCTGTAAAGTGGGAATGTATTGGCTGAGGCCAGTGGGCAGATCTCCTGCAAAATTGCAAGCATAGGAGAAAGACCAGACACTACACACCCACCTGGTAAAGGAACATAGAGAAGAGAAGAGAGAAGTGTCTTTTATTTTTGGTGCCTTTAAAGTGAGGTAATGGCAGGCAAGATGCTAGTAGAGTGTTGTGTGTTGTGCAGCCTATCAACGGCATGAAGAGTCTGCACAGTCTGGTGGGAGCCCCCAACATCTTGCTCACCGAGATTAAGGTCAGTATTGTAGAGTATGTGTTGTCTGCTTTTGTATTGTGTGTGTTGTGTTTGTTGTGTTTCTTCATATGAAAAACTTATATGACGATGTTGACTGAATTAACATATATGTGTGCGTCTACCTGTGTATGTGTCAGATTCATGTTTGAAGAGTCTGCACGTTTTGTAGTAGCATCTTGTGTTGATAAAACTCACATCAATGATTTGTAGACCTTGAGTGGTGGTCTGGGTCCTTGTCTTTCAGATATGCAATAAGCACTTAACATTTGTAAAAGAACTGACATCAGCAAGGGAGTTGTCCCTGTCAAAATTCTGTAGAAACCCACTCTGATAGGGAAACAAAAGTACACGCAGACAGAAAAATTGAAGAAAAAAAAACCCTCACACACTCACACAAAAAATCAGTAGCGCTGCTTGTGTGGCAAAGCACTCTCCCAAGGGAGAGCAGCTTGACTTTCATACAGAAACATCTGCTGTGACTAGAAGTAGTGTACAATACAATACAATACAATACAATACAATACAATACAATACAATACAAAACCCAAGGTATGTGATAAAGAACTGAGGTGATATAAAGTGAAACTTGTTTACAGACAGAGAAATCAGCTGTGACTAGAAGTAGTGTACCAGAGAAATCTGCTGTGACTAGAAGTAGTGTACCAGAGAAATCGGCTGTGACTAGAAGTAGTATACAATACAATCCAATACAGTACACTACAAAACCCAAGGTATATGATAAAGAACTGAGGTGATCTAAAATAAAACTGTTTTATTCCAGAACAAGCTGATATGGCTGAAGAGTGAACTGAGGGCCCGACAGGACCGGGAGAGACGCCTGCGAGGAGAATTCCGACAAGCGCTCACCGCCTCTGACACTGACCGTCAGTTCCTCGTGTCTGAGCTGGTGCGAAGGGATGAAGAGCTGGACGAACTGGCCATTGAAAAGCAAGGTGAGAGATTTGAACACTGTTACCTGTCTCCTTTCCTCTGAACTCAAGGTATGGCTGCCTATATGGTGAGGTACTTGGAAACAGTCATGCATGCAAACTCCTCATTCAGGGTGCAATTTCAATCTCGCAGTGATTCCCAGGTGGGATGAGCGAGTCAGAGTGCACATTCTGGGTGACCCCCAGAGTGTTAAGCTGGGGAACTGCACAACAACAACAACTGTCTCCTTTTCTCTGCCAAATAAAAGAAAAGAAAATTTGTTGCTTAAAGAATCCACTTCGGTTAGTCTCGAATTCTGAGAAAAGAATAAATACCCTATGTTGTATCTGTTAGAGAGACTTTGTTTGCTGAAAGATCTGGTTGAATTTTTTTTTTTTTAATACAGATGAGAAGAGCTGTTTTTGTGCTGTTTGACTACCGTTTTCTTTCTGTTAAAGTAAATGGCCATGGGTGGAAAGTGTCTTCTTGGATTTTAAGTGTGTGTTGCATTGCATAGACAGGGGTGTTGACTGTAGAATCTAGAATGTAGAGACTCAAAAGAGTTTCTTTTCTTTCAGGGAATGTGATTTTGTTTAGAATTGGTTTGAAAGATGGGATTATGATTTTTTTAACGTTGATTTAAAAGATTAGCATGTTCCTAAAAGCTAACAGTAATTTTTTTTTTGGAAACGATATATCTGATATTTGAGAATTTTATTTGCTTAAAGCAGGTGCATGCATAATGTAACAGTAGTTTCCTTACCTCACCTATAGAGTAGTTTCCTCATAATAAATAAAAGTGAGGTGAGCATATAAAAAAGTAACATTGATTCTTGTAAACCTGTTTCATGGTGTCAATTTACTTCTGTTTCAGAAATTGCCATGAAAGAAATAGAGTCCTGCAATACAGTTGGTGCTCTAGAGGCAAGTATACATTTTGAATAAACTTCAGATAATAAGAGCTTTTTTAGTTACTGTAACTTTTATCTGGAGAGTCTAACTAGTAACATTGCATGTGTGTCTGGGTCAAGATTGTTTCTGGGATTTTAAAAAAAAATTGTGGGTTAATTTTTTTCTTTCCTTGGCTAGAGCTCCAAGGTCCACCAATGGTGAGATTTCGTTACCGTCAAGGTAGCAGCATACCGACTCTGGGCATGCAGTTGGGAATTTCACATACCAATTTTGCCGGGATTTTCAACTGTCATGGCTTCTTTTGACATGCACAAGTCTGTAAGCACACTGACCTAACTGGTTTAGAGTTTCTTCACAAAGACTTGACATTCAGATTGATTTTCCCACTAAAACTGGGAAGAAAGGGCAAGGCTGGAATCGAAACCCAGAATCTCATGGTTTATGTGTTAGGCAGATGAACATCTAAACCATCCTGCCACCTTCCCATTCTTGTTTCTCTGTTTTGAGTGATCAGTGTAGGTTGCTGAGCAGTGTTGCTCCAAGGTTTGGAGTAGAAGGTACAGCCTCTACAGACCACCTGAGTATGACCTACGTCAGTTTTTAATTGACTGAGAGCTTGTTGGTAGCTAGCCTACAGGCATGTCTCATGTCTCTCATTAAGCGTTTGACTTGTCCTTGATTTTGATGAAATCACTGTGACAATCTGATGTTGGTTTCATGGTTAAGCTGAAGTATAAGAGCATTAGTAATGAAAAAAAGTATATCACCTCTACAAAACTGCCATAGGCAATAAAACACAACGATTCTTTCCTGCATTGGTTACATTTTCCTTGTAGTCCACAAGCTATTGGATTCATCATGGGGACGGGATAGCCTAGTGGTCAGAACATTGCGCTCACAATTTGACGGCCGAGTTTGATTTCCGTTTCGAGGGGATTTTCCCCTGGAGTTGAACATCAGTGCAGACTCCACTCTCCCCAAAAGTCCTTCGGATGAGACTATAAACCGAGCCCGTGTGCGAAGCATGCAGAACCTCTTGCGCACAAATTAAATCCTGTTCCCTTTTTGTAAGAGTAGGCCAATGTGTGCTGGATTGGAACAGTTGACAAGATTTACAAAACTCACACACACACACATGGGGTTTTTGATGTAAAAAAAAAAAGCACATGAGTGCTTATTCCAATATCCTCGATAAGAATAAATTAAAAAAAAAAAAATGATATAAAGAAATAGATTTTAAAAAAATCATGGTTCCTTTGTCAAGCGATATCCAGACTGTTTCTTCCTCTCTGTCTGTCTCCACAGGAGAAGGTGCTGGACCTGTCTGACGAGCTTCACCTGGCCAAGCTGAAACAGGCGGTGCAGGAGAAGACCTTTGAGCGAGAGAAGCAGCACATCATCGATGAGATGGAGGACATCATGGCAAGTCCCTCTACACACTCTCTGCTGTCTGTTGTGTTGTGTTCTGTGCATGTGTTGGATTGTCTGTATTCTTTTTACATACTCATGTGCATGCATCACATACATGCATGCATGCATGCGCACGTGCATACACAGACACAAACAACATACAGCATGCATGCACGTGCATACACACACACATGCAGCACGCATGCATGCACTTGCTACACACACACAACAGCATGCAGCAACACACACACACAACACACACACACACACACACACACACACACACACACACACACACACACACACACACACACCACACAATACATGGGATTGCGCATGCACACACACACAACAACATACCACACACACACACACACACACACACACACACACACACACACACACACACACACACACACACACACACACACACACACATTGTAATTCATGTAGAAATATTTGGCATATCCAAATTTTAAAGAAATTCGTTTCAAGACAAACACAAGTACACCATATTTCTCTCTCAGTATGGAGAGGTTCTCATTATTATCATCATCATTATCCTTTTGTGTAGTTATGTTTAGACATCTTGTTTTAATGATCACGTTCTCCGTTTGGTTGCAGGTTACGGAAAATGAGAAGGAACGGATAAATCAAAGATACATGAAGTGAGTTTTTTTCTTTATTGTTGAAATATTTTTCATGATATTGTGCGTGTGTTGTTATACCTTTTTGTATGTCCACAACATCATTTTTTGTTTTCCAAAAAAGAGACATGCCAGTTATCCACCCTGTGGCAGGTTTCTGTTTTCTGTTTGTCTTTAATCTTGTTTGTTTTGTAATAAGAATGTTTTACATTACTGTTTTCCATTGTTGGTTCTAATCAACATTTTGATTACAATTAGATTTCTATTCTTCTTGAAATGTTGGCTGGCCATTATTTTGAAAAAAGTATTCTTTAATTTTTTTTTCAAGGCAAATATCTTGTAAATCAGGAGTATTTATACGCTTTATTCCCACAGATTACTCATTTTTTTCTTTTATTTAGCATATATATTTTGATTCTGTTAAAGGAGTGATTGTTAGATGTTTCTGACTGTTAAAAAAAATTTTCAGTGTGTTTTCAAATAGGTATCTGATATTTTTATTGTTTGGAATCTGAATGTATAGGTATGCTTTGTAGACACATGGTATGTCAAGAATCCATTGTTGTTTTTGGTTTTTTTTTAATGGCATTCAGCTAAGCAAATAAAAAGGGGTATGAAAGACATAGAAGGAAAAATTCATTGAAAAAAAACAAACAAACAAACAAAAACCCAACAACAACAGCAATCAGTATTCATTATACTACAAAGTATGAGTGTGCCTTATTTTGACAGTATGACACATTGTTCCAGGCTGCAGAACACACTGAAATCACTGCATGATGACTTGAAGGGAACAGCTCTGTCTGCCCAGAATAAGGTCAGTGTATTTGTTCATTCCGTCATGGAGAAGGCAGAACAGTAGCAGGTTCAGCGTGTGTGTACACAGCTCCTCCTGTCCTGTCATTGAAAAGGTTATTTCTTCTTACAAGTGCAAGTGGTTACTCAATCTGGAAATGCAAATATGAGAAAACGTTTTTCAGTGTGTCTGGTAGTCTTTTGTACCAGGTGCCAACTCTGTCCTGGAGGTGGTTTCTTTTTGTGTTAGGCAGAATGAGGGAGTAGAACAAAAACAGACATCTCAGCTGGTATGGAGTTGATCGTTGTTTAGTGTTTCTGAAACGTACAAATAAAAGGTTAATTTGATAAAGGCAAAAATTAAAGCTAATTTTGACGGTGCTGAGCTTTGTTTGAGGTACCCTGTGAAAAAGATTAGTCAGAAGATGTCAACAGCACGTAACAACTGTGTTGTTTTGATCTATATGGGTTTGTTGGGCTTGCTTGCTTTTGGCTTTAGTAGTGCAGAGGACATTAAGGACACATCTTCCCACAAGGAAAAGATTCTTTCCTGATTTTACCAGCATGGGCAACAAGAAAGTAAAAGAAGAAAGATTCGATTGGAAATATTTTTTCTCTATTTTAAAAATTCTGTGTGTTTTAAACATGAGTGTTCAAGCACCGCAACCAAGCCTAAGAATGTGGAGATTTCTGTCCACTTCCCCAGTCACACATTTGTATATTTCCATCTCCAGGGCAAGGCACTGAAAAACGGCAAGGCTTCCATTCTTCGCACTTCCACCCCGTCGGGCTCTCCCAAGAAGCGCAACCACGTTCGCATCCGAGAGGACTCCCCGGAGAGAGAGGGCAGACGCAGCCCCTTTCTGAACGACCTTAGCCGTACCCGCCCCCCATGTCCTTAACAGACGAGGAGTTCAGAAAACGGTTTTTGCCAGACACACCACTCGACGCCGACATATCCATGGTGGAGGACTTGTAGAGAATGGGGTTTTTGTCGGTTGACTGGTTTTTTTGGATTTTTTTTTTTTTTACCCTTTGTGTCCTTGTAGTTCCCCTCCTCCATGATGTGGAGGTTGACTGGTGGCAACCTGAATGAAAGACAAATCATCGTCTTTGTTTAAACAGTCATTGTTTCGAAAGTGAATGCTGTCTTTTGTGTGTGTGTGTGTATATATATATATATATCCTGTTGAAATGTTGTAGATGTAGGTTTTGCAGTAAGAAGAGACATGACGTTGGTTCGTGTTGCCAGATCTGTGAGATGTCTTTTCTTGCCTTTTCAGTTTCTTAGCAAGAAAAGATATGTGTAGGTGAAGTATGTTGTAGGTAGAGAGTATTTCAAGTACTTACAGCTGAGGGGGTTGGTTAGTTTGTTGGTTAATTGTTAGAAGAAACATTCAAACGGGCAATGGACCTGGAAGAAATCAGGGAATGTGATTAAGGATATGTTGTTTGTGTGTGTGTGTGTGTGTGTGTGTGTGTGTGTGTGTGTGTGTGTGTGTGTGTGTGTGCTGTATTTGTTTCGTTTTGTGAGGTAACTGTTGCTGATTGGTCAAGTTGAAAAAAATGGCTTACTTTAAGTCCAAAAACAAAACAAAAATTACATTTAAAAACACAATCATCTTTTGTGAAATTCTTAGAACAGTGGATGATTTTTTTTTTAAAAAGGCAATTGTCTTCCACTATCAGAGTCTCATTCAAGAGGCAGACAATGTCATTTCATGTTGTGGATCTCCTTTTTTGTCTGTGGAAAATCAGTAAGCTTTTCTCTAGTGCCTTCAGTGTTGTGTGTATTAAATGAGCTTCTACCTTACTTCTTTTCCAAAGTTCTTGAAGTGCCCCAAAAGATTTAACGACCAAAGTAGATTGTGTGTGTGTTTGTGTGTGTGTGTGTGTGTGTGTGTGTGTGTGTGTGTGTGTGTGTGTGTGTGTGTGTGTGTATGTGTGTGTGTGTGTGTGTGTGTGTGTGTGTGTGTGTGTGTGTGTGTGTGTGTGTGTGTTGTAGGCACCACACTTGTTGTGTGGGGTCAGAGATTCTAGCACAAGCTGTTTTGAAGTTGTGGACTCTAAGCCTTCACATCACTGAAGTTAACAACCATACTAAAGCCTAGATTTATCTGTAACTTAGCCAACCAGTTTCATAGTCCATGTCGTGTCTGAGAAAAAATAAGAAAATGGAAAAAGAAAAAAAATTAGGATCAGATTGTGCATGCATGTGCGTTTGTGTGAGAATGAAATATGGCAGCAATTACAATTCTTTTGTGAAGATTTTTTTGCCATATACAAGCAAAATGTAGAGTGGTGTTTTTTTTTGGTGGTTTTGTTTTGTGTTGTATTGGTTAATGGTTAGATTATGAAGTTCAAGTTTATCAGGGGATATATTGGTTTGTTTCTTTTTCATTATGCCACTGTTGGGCATTAAGGTTTTGGTTTTGTCATGTGATTATTACTGTAAATCGTGTTAACATTTTTCTTTCTTTTTTTTTTCTTTTTACTCACTTGATATAACAAAGCCTTGGTTATGATCTGACCAAGTAGCATCTTCTGCATAGCTTCTGCACCTGACATTCCAGTTAATATACAGAGAAATTGTGATAAACTTTTTTTGTTCCGTCCATGTGGTTTTTAGAAAGTCATGTATATTTTTCTTTTTTTGTTGTTAATCGATATAGTTTCTAGCTGACGTGTATCGTAGTCTTGATTTAACTAGCAGCATGTAATCTACTGTCTGCCAAATGTGTGAGAGGTCTTGGTCCATCCAAGTGTGGGATCAAGTGTTTCAGATCTGTGATATATTATACCCGTTTTTCTTTGTACCTTTGGAAGAGAGTGATGCCAGTATTAAGAGGTTTTTTTTTTAAAGTGGACTGTGTAGACCTGCAATCCAATCGAGAGAGAGAGAGAGTGTGTGTGAATCATACTGATGAATATTCCCACTTATGAATATTCCCACTGATGAATATTCCCACTGATGGATATTCCCACTGGTGAATATTCCCACTGATGGATATTCCCACTGATGAATTATTCCCACTTGATGGACATTCCCAGTCCCAGAGATTTCTGGATCGATGCCTTTAAACTTGCGATGGGTTGTGACTCTTTTATACCGTAAATTGATATTTTGAATGTTGTTGATGTCTTTGTAAATTTACGTCAAAGGGAACAATTGTCCATGACTGTTGTACTGAAGGTTCTTACTCTGTGGTGACATCTGTGGTAAGTCTGGCCAGGGGTTGGTTGGAAATAATGTACACAAGCATTTTCCAGTCTGATGTAATTGGCATGGATGATTCAGCTGGGCACAGCCATCATCAGACAGTGAGTTCGCTTTGTTATGTTTACATAAAACAATTGGCAGGGAAAAAAAAAAAAAAAATTGGCAGGCTGAGCCATCTGGCCAGGCTTGGTGGTATGAAAGAAGCGTGAGAAAACATTACAGCTTTTATTGTCAGGAATGTGATGTGCTCCCATGGGTATGCCGGGAGCTCTTTCTGTTCAGTGGAAGTTTTGTACTACATTTTTTACTGTTCTATCTGTGATTTTTTTCGTCTGTCATACTGGTCTTAATGTCGTTTTATCTGTGATTTTTGTCATCTTTTATACTGGTTTTAATGTTTGTTTATTCTTTTGTTTCATTTTGGAAATTCTTCTTGTGGTTCCGGCAATCAGGCATTTTGTGTTGTTGGATTGGTTTGTGCCTTTGGTGTGTCAGTTGACGACTGAAATTCAATGTTTCATGTACGTTTTTTTTTTTTGCATTTTCTTGATGTCTGTGTCATTGTCATTCTTTTTCTTATACCTTTTTTTTAATCCTGTGGTGAAATTTTTAAGCCCACACCAGGAACATAGCCAGGTGTATCCGCAAAAATGTATACGTCAGCTAAAATATAAACAGCTAAACTGTAAACTTTGCGATGCGTGTACTCTTTTGTTTCTAGCCCAATAATGCCACTAAGCTGCTGACTGGGCCGTTAGACCAGTATGATAATAATGTACGATATAGTCTATAGTCAGTTGATCAATATATTTGTAAAATGTACATATATTTTTGTAAGTGAGTGTGGGAGGTGTTTGTTTAGTTAATTTAAATGTGGTTATGCTTTGTGTGACAATATCAAATTAATATGAAAATACATACTATACAATTTCTGCCATGACCGAAGGGAGATATGCAGACATAACATCATCCAACAGAAAGTAGATTAAGCAACTTAAAGCAAAATCTGTCCATGAATAAATTTGTGACTCTTTGCCAACATTAAGAAAAACTATCTCCAGCAATCTTGTGGCCATTCTCATCACCAGCAGTCAGCTCCATCACACAGTCTGTTCATCAAGACAGCTAGAATTTAAGAGTGAAACTTGCAAAAAATGTATGTAGGTTAGAATCTACAGTACATTTTTGAATGGTGGATGAGATAAGCCTGGTGGTTAGAGCATCAGGCTTGTGATCTGACAGCCCAGGTTCAGGCCTCCTTACTGGTGGGTAAACAGTCACATATGCAGAAATCTCACCGTTGGTGAACCTCAGAGCTCTAGCCATGGAATACGTCAAAACAAAACAAACAAAATTGTTGAATGTATTTAGTCCACTTTTGTGCTTCTGAATGTACTCCGTGCTTTGAATATTTTGACTAGGTGTTGGTTTTATCTTTAGTCCTCTGTGAGAAAAGCTGGTGATATGACCGCATAAAGTGACTAATGCTGTACCTTCGGTGAGCTTATCAGACTTATTTATGGGGTTTTTGCACTCAGAGTGTATTTCTAACTCACGAAGTAGGAACTTTCCTTCGCAGGAAGGGACATCCCATATTATTAAAAAAAAAGTCACCATTACATTCTGCAAAAGTTTTATGTAGGGAAAAGAAAAGAGGGTGTTTTTTTTCCAGTCGGAACATTACTTTCCATTTTAAAAGATAAGTTGTTTTTTTTAAATGGAAAGGAAGGAAGGAATGTTAAGACATTTTGAATTGAATTTAATCAAAATGATTCTTTATTTTAGGATTAACAGTAATTAATTCAGGTTCTAACTTTTGGTATTTTGAAAGTTTCTTGCTTGACTCAAACTTGAGTTGTTGTTTTTTTAAGTGATAAGATCAGGGGTTTTTTCAGTTATTTTACACAAAAGGATCTTGTATAAATTTGGATTTCATTTCTAGATTTACCAGTGAAAACACTTACTTGGTACTGACTCAGATTTTAAAGTGAGAATCCTAGCACAAGAGGGGCCTTTTTCATAGTGGCAGACTGCTTCTCTACACACAACTATGCTAAGAGTCTTCTCTTCTGTATCAAAACCAGAGGCAGGCCTGACAACCCCATCCAGGGCAAAACAGAGTATCATCATTTGCTATGAGTCTGTCACCAGCCTCTCTCATGTGGAACTTGAGATGTGTCTGAGTACCAGTCAAAACTTCAAGTTCAGACACACTGATTACAGTCAACAACAATCCAGTGAAGATCTGTCTGATTCTGGCTTGTTTTAGACTCTGTGATGGAACTGACAGTTGGTGTGGATGATTACAAGATTCTGTTGGTATTTTTTTTGTATGTAGGGAGAGTTTCAAAAGGAAGCTCTGGGTTTTTTTTTTTTTTGATTTTTTTTTTTTTTTTTTTTTGGGGGGGGGGATGTGTATTTCTATAGGGGTGGGGTTGAGGGTTAGGTTAAATCATAATGTGAGAAATTGTTGCAACGAAGAATTTAGTTCTGAGGAAAAAGTGAGGAAATTGTAATGGGTTGAATAAAAAGAATGAATCTATACTTTTTTTCTTTATTTGGGTGAATGATGGAAATATATAACTTCCTTGGATTGACTGTGTTCGTTCTTGAATAGCATGTACAAACTTAAAACAGCATTGTTGGTTTCACCCTTTTTTTTGTTTTGGGTTCCTCATCTCCCGTTATGCTCCTATCCCTGCTGTTCCCACACCGCTCATTTCAATCTCCCAGCCGCAGCGATACCCAGGTTCATTATGTCTCATCCTCTGGGTCAGAAGTCCACAGGGAGCTGATCAATATTAGACCACCGTGGGGCCACCAGCCAGAGGAGCCCTGCACTGCTGCTGGGTCACTTTGATGGTGTTCAGTGGTGCCTGTTCTGAACTAACTTACACAGGACACCACCTACTAAGCCCCCTACTAACGACAGTATTTGCTCAGTCGCGGAGCCAGACTGAGTGAGACGCCCACCCGAGGTGGCGACCACCACAACGTCCCTCCAACGACCGCCCCCCTGTTAACCTCCAACCTCAAAGGCTTTGATACAAACTCACCACAGGCACAGAAGTGTATGGGGAAACCGAATCTGAGGTTACCATGAAACCAGAACTGGGGCCACCAAATCCGAAGCTTTTTTTTTTTTTTTGAATGATAATCAATGAGGATGATGTGATGCTGCTGTGGAAGTGCATATGCTTTGAGACTACTTGACAGGGCTGTATACTACGCTTACTGTCATAATATATCCTTGCGTCAACCGGGCCCGAGAGATACAGACACCTGCAGTGATGGTCAGGTAATTTGAGCAACACTCTCAATCTCGCATCCATAAAGTGGATGAAACTTGACTGTGTGGTCCCAGTCTTCCCAATGAGCTCACAGCACACCCACTCTGGGTAGGGTCTTGCTAGAGTCCGAAAAATCCCGATGACTCTTAGAGATTCGAACCCGTGACCTTCCAGTCCAAAATTCAAGGTGCTAACCACTGCGCCATGGCGGCTGGTTGGTTTCACTCTTGGTGCAAGATGTTTTCCACTTGAAGATCATGTAAAGATCATCGTTACAGAGGCTCTGGGATCATGTAAAGAACACCATCTTTACAGAGGCTTTAGAGATGCTGATCATGTAAAAAGGACCATCTTTGCAGAGGCTTTAGGGATCGTGTAAAGAGGACCATCTTAACAGAGGCTTTGGAGAATATGTAGAGGACCATCTTTACAGAGGCTTTGTGGAATATGTAAAGAGGGCCATCTTTACAGAGGCTTTGTGGAATATGTAAAGAGGGCCATCTTTACAGAGGCTTTGTGGAATATGTAAAGAGGACCATCTTTACAGAGGCTGTGAGATCATGTAAGAAGGACCATCTTTACAGAGGCTTTGGGATCGTGTAAGAAGGACCATCTTTACAGAGGCTTTGAGATCATGTAAGAAGGACCATCTTTACAGAGGCTTTGAGATCATGTAAGAAGGACCATCTTTACAGAGGCTTTGAGATCATGTAAGAAAACCATCTTTACAGAGGCTTTGAGATTATGTAAGAAAGACCATCTTTACAGAGGCTTTGGTGATCATGTAAAGAGGACCATCTTTACAGAGGCTTTATTAGGAGGCCCATCTGTGTAAGCCAGTCTTCCGCAAAAGAAAGTACATTAATCATGAATTCACAAATCACAGCATCTTGTTTCTGAACACACACACACACACACACACACACACACACACACACACACACACACGCGCGCGCGCGCGCGCGCGCCGTTCAGCCAAAAGGAAATGATAAAACTGAGTAGTTGTGGGGGGTTTTGTAATCATTTTTATTTTTCAAGAGCAAAAACAAACATGTCATTTTTTAATGAACAAAAAAAAAATCAGTCGATAATATAGCGAACAGAATGATAAGAGTGCAAGGTGATGATGAACACTCAACACAATGGGTGAGAATGTTGTTTAATAAGTTAGTCAGATATCATATATATGGAACCTTGGACAATAATGAACTATTCACAGTGAAAACAAAAAATAAAAAGAAATCACATTGAACTGTATATATTGCTTGTTCAGCCCAGCCAACTCTCAAGGCTTTTATCCATGATAACTCTGTATATCCGACACAAATAAAAGCTTCACATGATTATAAAGCCAAAACAAACAAAAAAGACAAAAATCATTTAAAATCATAAACAAAAAGCTTCATGTAACAACTAGAGTTGACATATATGATTTTAGTCCACCATCACGATAGCAACATTCTATCTTCGGGATGAAATCTGAACATAAGAGTGTGTATTCTAATTACACGGCATCGATCCCTACCATCCATGCAGTACCTTACTCCCTTTAAAAAAAAAAAAAAAAGTTGATTTTTTTGTGCATGCAAGAAGCACTATAGTTATGTTAGTTTGCGTGGAAGGTGGTTCATGCATGTGCTTTCAGACAAGGCATCAGGGTGTGTTTTTTTTTTATAATTTCAATCTGAAGAACCAGATGAAGATTGAGTCTGCACAGCTAGTGGTGGTTCCAAAGAGAAAGTCTGGATACTGACAGTGAGATTTGAACCTGTGGTTCTTGAAACAAGTGTCAGACAGAATGACCCACTTAGCGATCCCCCGTCCCTCCCCCTGAGAATACCTGTAACCCCCCCCCCCCCCCCACCACCACCACCACCACCAAAAAAATCCGCAAAATAAACTTAATCTAAAAAAAAAAAAGGTAACACCATCCACTGTTTACAAACATCAACACCAAGTTACTGCAGTAAAAGCAGCTTGGTAACAAACCTCACTGATCTCTTTCGTCTTTAAAGTACTGAGAGGAGGGTTGCATGCATGCATGCATACACACACGCGCGCGCGCGCGCATGACACGCACGAACGCGCACGCACACGCAGCACACTGTCATAAAGGCAATATACATGACATACATGATGAAGAAAACAACATGAAATAAGCCCCCCACATTCCCAGCCACTCTTTCCCTCTTCCTCCCCAACCAAACCAAAAAAAAAAAAAAAAAAGGGAGGGGGGGGGGGGGGGGATATTCCTTGCCACCAAAGTTTTGATTCATCAGCTCATTTTCATTAACTATTTTTCTTTCTCATGTCATTATGGAATAATTAAAAAGGCAGTCATTAAGAAACAATGTGGGGGGGGGGGGGGGGGGGGGGGGAGGGGTTAAAATATCAGGGGATTAGAAAGAAAACAGTCTATATTTTGTTTCAAAATTTTTATATATATATATATATATATATATATATATATATATATATATATATATATATATATATATATATATATATGCACGATTGTCAAAACTAAAGAGAACCTACCTAAGGACCGAGAAAAAATATTCTAAGTATAGGAAGAGATCAGCAGTCAGATTTTCGGGTGGACAAAATGACGGTCACTGCGCGCCCTACGTAGACCTTATAATAGACGGCACAACAATTTCTGGAAAAGAACACATTCTTATACTTCACTTTCAATGTTCAAGCAAATAGATTTATCAGCATGGACAAAAAAAAACCCCAACTTTTCAACGACTGCTGGACGAAAAACAAAACAAAAAAAGATAAGAAAGGTAAAAAAAAAAAAAGAAAAGAAAAGAAAACGAACACACACACACACACACACACACACACACACACACACACACACACACACACACACACACACACACTTTTAGAATTTTAGAAACCTGACACATCTTCTGAAAATAAATCATTTACAGTTTATAGAAAGGGATGCGCCTTTTGGAAACAGATTATTTGAAATGTGTAGATAATTTATAGGCCTAGCCTAAATGTTTTCATCTCTCACTAACAGCCATGGACACATGCACTAATTGTTTATTTATGTATTTATTCATTCTTTTATATCGAGGATAATGTAATAAGCACTTCGTGTGTTTTTTTAAACATCCAGTCCCCGTGTGTATGCAGTTTTGTAAATCTTGTCATCTGTTCCCACCGGCACACAATGGCCTACTCTTACGAAAAGCGGAGCAGGATTTAACGTGTGCGCACGATGTTCTGCGTGCATTTGCACACGGGGCCTCGGTTTATAGTCTCATCTGAAGGATTTTTGGGGAGAGTGGAGTCAGTACTGATGTTAACTCCAGAGGGAAAATCCCTTCAAACGGGAATCGAGCCTGGGTCGTCAAATTGCATGAATAAACTAGTGACCCAGCATCCCATTGAATGGCAATAAAATAGGTCTGAGGATGTACAAGAACAAACCCACCAGAGTACATGAAAACACACATAGCTTACAACAACACTGTTGTCTTCAGAAATATCAGAATGACAAGTCCACAAGTTTACATACACCGTTGCCCGCAGAGAAAGAATCAGAAGACAGGACATGTCCAGCTTACAACATTGTTTGTTTCCATCTGAATGAGAAGACAGGACATGTCCAGTTTACAACATTGTTTGTTTCCATCTGAATGAGAAGACAGGACATGTCCAGTTTACAACATTGTTTGTTTCCATCTGAATCAGAAGACAGGACATGTCCAGCTGACAACATTGTTTCCATCTGAATCAGAAGACAGGACATGTCCAGCTGACAACATTGTTTCCATCGGAATCAGAAGACCAGAGAGACAATGCACAGCATTCAACAATATGGTTGCCATCAGAGGAAAAAGGTTAGACGACCAGGAGGACGGATTAAAAAAATCTTTTATTTCGAGGATAATGGAATAAGCAATCATGTGCTTGTTTTTACATCCCGTCCCCGTGTGTATGCAGTTTTGTCAATGTTATCATCCTTCCCACCGGCACACAATGACCTAGTCTTCTGAAAAGAGGAACGAGTTTTAACATGCGCGCAAGATGTTCTGCGTGCATTCGCACACGGGACCTCGAATTATGGTCTCATCCGGACTTTTGGGAGGAGTGGAGTCGGCACTGATGTTACGTTAACTCCAGGGTGAAAATCCTTTTGAACGAGATTCGAACCCGGGTTGCAGATCACGAACGGATCACTCTAACCACCAGGGAGTTAGGCAGCTGTAGATAGTGAAGACAAAGAGAGGCAAGAACTAAAGATATACACCAAAACAGATATTGCATTCATAACATTAAAACATATATATTCCTTCTTATAAAAAAAAAAAACCAACAAAAAAAACAAACCCAACCAGAACGATTTTTGTCAAAAGCAACAAACAATGAACATTTCTAAACGTATGTGAAGTTAGGCCTGCCAGCTCCACTGTGAATGTAAGATGTTTTCATGATGATAGCAATAATAAGGCCTGAATGCAACATTAACCAAGTTCTCTCTCTCTCTCTCTCTCTCTCTCTCTCTCTCTCTCCTCTCTCTCTCTCTCTCTCTCTCTCTCTCTCTCTCTGTACACAACAGGATTGAGCTTTAGAGCATATATATATCTGAAAGTCATTTTAATGAAGGCATGGTGGGCAGCTAATATATATATATATATATATATAGATAGATAGATAGATAGATAGATAGATAGATAGATAGATAGATAGATAGATAGATAGATAGATAGATAGATAGATAGATGATAAAATAATTATGGTGGAGAAAAAACAAGTGCAGGTAACTAATTACAACTTCATTCTCATCATAAAAAATAATTTTGTCAAAGATCCCCCCTCCCCTTAACCCACTACAAGATAAAAGGTAAAGGTGTCCCAGAACCTATGTAGTCCTTGGGGAGCGAGGCGTCAGGGACCTCAGCTTCTCTAGGGGCCAGCATATTGAGGGCGGCGCCCATCTCTCCCTGGCTACTTTAATTTCCCAGACCCTAAAGAGGGCAGGTACCCATTTACAGCTGGGTGAACTGGTTACCAAGTGGATGGGTGACTGTTTGTGCGCCTTAGCTTCAGTTAAGTCCCATTGCTGTCGTGATTGAATTAAAATCTCCGCTGGGACGTCAATTCAATCACAACAACAAAGGGACTATACTGAAGCCAAGGCGCACTACCCATCCACTTGGTAACCACGCTCAATGCTGCCAAGCCTTAGCTTTGGGAGAGCGAGTGGCTCTGACCACTGGGCTATCCTGCCCCCTTACAAGATGCAAAATAGGCTTGCTACAAGAATCTTTAAACTCTTTAAAGACAGCTCGCGTGTCCGTATTCAATCTCAAGAGGACACTAAACCCAAAGTGTTTTTATTTAATGAGTTTCAAAAGTCTGCGGGTTTGCTAACCATAAAGCTTATGAATCAAATCAAAATGTGCCCCAACAGCCAAACAAGAGAACAGAATGAGGGGGGGGGGGGGGGGGGGGGGGGGGGGGGGGGGAGCGACAAGCATGTTCTGAATAAATGAATGAATGAACATTGGAAGGCATTGTTTAAATCAAAGGCAAGAAAATGATGCCAAGCACACGATTAAAAACGTTGGACTCATCCAAAAATTAATGTGCATATTATGTGTCTCTCCTTAAATGAACATTCATGATTGTGTATTCTTGATAACATGCAACTTGTCACAGAAAACTGAAATGGGGTTTTTAAAAAAATCGACAGAGTAAAATATTGCAACTCATTGGAAAAGGAGACAAGGGTGTGCCGTAAAATTTGACATCCAACCCCGATTTTCGGCTCCAGCTACCTGGCACAGGGCCTAAATAACTCAGATCCAAAACACAGTACATGGCTCCCAAAGAACTGATCTAAGGAAACTTCACACTGTTGTACTGTCTGCCATTTTCCATATTCTTCGGGCATCCAAAAACCACGCTCGCTCTCTCCTCTCTCTCTCTCTCCTGAACTGTTCAGAATTCAGAGCCGCTCTCTCTCTCTCTCTCCTCTCTCTCTCTCTCTCTCTCTCTCTCTCTCTCTCTCTCTCTCTCTCTCTCTCAGACAAATCCACAACAACAACACAACAAAAAAAACCTTAACGGATCAGCAGCTACGGTTCCACACAGGCTGAGAGAACCCTGTTATGCAGGAGGTAGTAAAAGTAGTCCCTGTCTCTCAGCTTGCGGGAACTGTAGAGCGGGGAATCGAACAGGTCTTGATGTACACGGCCGCCTCTTTAGCCTGTTCGTCATTGCTGACGTTGTTGAAGATGAAGTTGACCAAAGTGACCGTTAATATGGTCGGAGTAATCGTGCAGCACGTTTCTGGAGCTGAAGACCCCCAGACAGCAGAGAAGAAAGCGGGCGATAGGCGTGCTGCTGCCGTCGAAGATGTAGCTCTTGTTGATACCTTCGCAGTTCCGAGTGTCGTTGTTGGTCTGCAGCAGTATGCCTCGCAGATCTGCCCAGCCAGGAGAACGTTGACCGTCTGTCCTTGAACCCATGGCAAGGTCACCAACATGGCGGCGAAGGTCAGCGCGTAGGCGCTCAGCATCACCTGACGCATACGAATTCGTGGATTTAATTTTTTGAGCAGCACATCTTTAATTAATAGTTGTATGTGTTTGCAACAATTTTACCTGCACGTATACGAATTCGTGGATTTAAGTTTTTGAGCAGCGCATCTTTAATTAATAGTTGTATGCGTTTGCAACTATTTTATGTTATCTTGTCATTTAGGATCAAAAGAAAAACCGGGCGCCCAGATAACTTATTCTCTCCCATGCGGAAGTGGGCTGCGCTGTGCCTGACCTTTCAGATGCTTTAACAGCAAGGTGACATCACTATAAGTCAACCATCGATGAAAAGACACAGGCTAAGGCTAATGTTTTTTTGCAGCCTGTTAACAAATCATTACAGTTTTACGTGTAACAATATAGATCTAGACTTCGAATTTCTGTACAAGTATGCATAACTTAGGCCTACAGACTTATTGGTATCATTTTGTACTGCTAATCCCTAAGCTTTATTTGACACTAAAAAGATGTACCATAGCTACCCAAACGACGCAATGCCCCCCCCAAAAAAAAAAAAAAAAAAAAAAAAAAACCGAAACAAAACAAAAAAACTCAAGAGTATGTATACAGAACGGCCAGTAGCCTAACTGAGCGAGATTGAACGTTCACTATCCTTGCGTGTTGTTTATTCCTAAATTTCACCTGGAACTTTAACGTAACCTCAACAACATGAGTGTATATGTTTGTGTATTTATGGTTTTTCTGTTTCTACCTGCTATATAAAACAAAGATGAGCTAAACATGGCTACAGATGAAAAACGGGCGTTGGAGAATTCCATAATAATATTGCCTCGTGGCAAAATGCATCGGTACTATATATTGATTGAGGTGTGTGTTAACCTCTGCAGTTAAGTCTGTTATTATCTAAAAGAGTAAATATACATCATTACAAACGAAAAGATTCTTGGCAACCCCCCTCTCCCCCATCCACCCCCCCCCCCCTTTCTTTCTCTTTCCCATCCAACCTCCTGTGTGTTGTGTGTGTGTGTGTGTGTGTGTGGTGCGTGCGTGTGTGTTTGAACTTAACTTGAAAGAAGAAAAAGGAAGTCAGATTCTTACGGGTGGAGCAGCCTAATTGCATCCATCAAACTAGATCTAGGTTTCAGATCAAAGCGCCTGCTGTCTTATTGACAAACTGATCATAGGGGTGGACGGGAAACACTTCAAAGCCACAAGCGCGTGTAATTCATATGACGTCTAGGCTAATACAACAAACGTCATTTCCCTGACGTCTTAGCGTGGAGCGACACACTCACAAGACCAGACGTCTCACACACCGTGGCTAATTGAATCGAAGAATGGCAGTCGTGGTAGCTCTCTGTATATTGAGCCAAGAGAACGTGATACTGATCGTACCGTAGATAGGTTTTGTTCGCTGTTCGGCCTAAGATGCCAATCGTTTGCTTCCGTGTTCGATTCTTTTATGAGTGTGCATTTTCTTTCAGCCACTGTGGGGTTTTAACGCTTGCTACTTCCTCTCTTCTCACACCTGCTCCTTCCCAATGACCTGTGTGTGTGTGTGTGTGTGCGCGCGCGCGCGCGCGTGCGCCCGCGCACGTGCGTGCGTGTGTGTGTTCTAACTAAAGAAACGAGTAAAAACAAAAACGTTCGAGTCTTCAGATCTAACAAGACAACAGCAGTCACCGAACAGACTTTTGGAAAAAAGTTAAGCGCTCACACTTAAGACATGAATGTGCAAACACATTGCCTTTGACTCAGGGCGCAGGAATTGAGGGTCATCAGTGTTCTTTCAGTGTGAGATACACTGCTGGGAAACTATTCATGATGAGGGTTTCTTTGGTACAGTCAAACATGCAGACCTAGCTTCTTGTTGAATAAAAAAGGTAAAATCAACATTAAAGAAAGAATAACAACGCACATGAGGTTGCAGTGCATCATCTGAGATATCGCTGAAGTTGAATGACATTCATTGTTTTTGTGGATAGGGAAAATTTTCATGAACAAAATTTTCATGTGTAAAATCACGTTTTCATACATTTTGATATCACCAAAGAAAAGAAGAAAAAAATGACATTCATGTCTTTGTGGATAAGGGAACATTTTCATGAACATATGGGTAAAATCACGTTTTCATACATATTGATATCACCAAAGAAAAGAAGAGAAAAAAAATGATAAAACGCTGACAGAAATCCCAACTTGAATTAAACAGAACTGAAGTTTAACCAAGATTATGAGCATTTGCGAAAAATAGCTATCAACGGTGTTCTTTTGAGGGTGAAGTGAGCACTGGCAGAATAATCATGAATTAAAGCATACATTGATACCTGAAGTAAAAATCAGCAAGCTATTCTGGATGAGCTTTTGTATGGGGCTGATGTTTTCCCCCAAAAGACGGAATTGATTCAAGCGTTGGCTCTTAGAGCTTGATATAGTTTCTGGTCCAAAATAGGAGTCACTACAAATGTTCCACAAAGAAATAAAATAGCTCCTAAGAGAAAATGAACAAGCCTTGTATATGAATCTTCGTTGAGAATTAAAAATGGAGGTTTGGTTTTTAAAAGATCATTCATCATAAAAAGGTACCAAATGGCTTCTGGGCAGTTTCTTTTCTAAGTTACATCTTGATTCAAGGAAGATGATTATCTTTTTCTTACATTTTTTTGCATTTAAAACCGTGAAAATATGAAGGAAAAAAAGCCAGTATCTTATCAAGATTGAGATTTATTATCGAAGAAAAAAGAAATGGAAAAAAGCCAATCCTCCCGAAAAACAAACAATACCAGAAAGCTGGAGAAAGGAAGAGAAATGGGAAGCGAGTGAGTGGAGTGTGTTTCATTCTCACATGTGAATTACAGCCAGAATTCAAAGGTCAAAAATGTGTCTGATCTGATTGCAATATCATGGCGAAACATGTCATTCACTCTGACTTCACGCAGGCTATCTATCACCTGACTGCAGATGTAACTCCCTAAGGCAATTTTCCCGCATTTTCTACCAACCAGCTAAAGAACTAATACCGCCTGTGTGGTACTAAAAAAAAAACCCAAAAAACCCTCGTTAAATCAGTGACTGTCCCCCACCCCACCTTTAGGCCATTCCCCCTTCCCCCTCCCCTCCCCCTCCTCCTCACCAGTCACCAACCGCCACATCTGCCTCTTTCTAAGCTCAGTACTTTTATACATCGTTAAAGTGGAGTTTAAAAAAATCTTCAGACCTTAGCTGCAGGGAAAAATCATCCATAATAACTGGCCAAGACGGACCGAAATGGGCAAAATGGGCGGCTGAGATCCCAAAACGGCTCCTCAAAACAGCCTCTGTGTCAGGTGTGTTTTACTGCGACATCAATCAGTGACAGAGGTTTCAGCCAGGAGACGTTTTTATTGCCACCCATCAAACACCTTAAGCATTCGTTTTTGTTGTTGTCATTCATCTTTTTTGGCAATAATCTCAGTGAAGCCAATCAACATTTTCATCTTTTTTTGGCAATACATCTCAGTGAAGCCAATCAACAATTTTCATCTTTTTGGCATACATCTCAGTGAAGCCAATCAACATATTATCTGTTGATGCCGCGCGGTTCCTTTTCGAAGTTTATGAATGTCACAGTAGGCATGTCTGACGAAAAGCAATTATGAAATCGGGGTAGACAATGAGGCTTTCTATAGGACTTGTCCACACATTAAAAACAAACGAAAGGTCAACGAATTAATACCAGAACTATATATTACTGTTCTAGAGAAACGAGAACTACAGATACAGAAAATATGTGGAGAAACAACGAGCTTTTACAATATTTTCTCATTTTTCAAGACTTTCACGATCAAGTGTTTGCAATTTTCCTGCTTTGGGCAGTTAAAAAAGCATGCTGCTTCAGTTCATGGGATCAACCAGAGACGTTGATTTTCTATTGTCTGATTGATCTGTCTCTTAATCGATCCAAACAATCGATCCATCCTTGATCTGACTGATGGAAAGGAAAATCAGTAAAGTATGGGTGTGGTAAGAAAGGTAGTGCAAAGTGCCAGGAATTCCGCCCATAAAATGTTGAGTAGACCTCGCTTGAATGACTATATAGCCATTAGAAGGAGATGAGAGCAGTTCCTAACTACCAAGAGGACCATTTGCACATTTCCCTGAACCCAGTTATCAGAAGATGAAAGACTTTTCTTAGGGATGAATGCACCGTTTAAGCGGTAGGGTGAGGACGGTAGAAGGCATTTTTATTCACTTATTTAGATTTTAAATGGTTCCTGTTCGTCTCCTTTCTTCTGCACGATTCTTTGGATCCCATTCAACAACACCTATCTACCGTTACCTCAAATTTAGGCTCACTTAGAGCTTCCGAACATACGCACGGAATAGTATTTTGAGCGACACGCATGAACACCTGATTAGAGTCGGGCAAATTTTGATCAGGTCAGTTCGTTTAAAGACATAGGAAGGATTTGGGGGATTTCTTTATGGCTTATTCTCAAACACCTGACACTGTGGGGAGTTTCTCTGTGAAGATTCTTTCGCTCTGATTCATTTTCACTGAACTTTGCCCTTTCAAATTTCACTCTCTGGAAGTTTCTTTTTGGCACAATTTCCAACTCTCGAATTTTCGTATTGGATAGGGATTTCCGGTTTTGAAAAGTAATGCTGTCAGATTTGACAAAATTATGTTTTGCTTCTTTGGGTTGGAAAATACAATGTCTTGCTTGAATGCTTTGCACTCAGCAGAGTATCTCGGGCTTTCATTTTGAAACTTTTTTCTTTTAAAGCGCGGACTCCTACCGTACTTCTTTAAATTCTGTTTTGCAAAACTTTACCATCTGAATTTGACGGACCCAATCAATTTAGCCTGCCGAATGGCCACCATCAGAGGGGCCTCTGCACTGCTACTGGGTGACTTCAGTGGCAGTCAGTGGTGCCTGTTTTTGAGTAGGACACGGGACACCACCTACAAAGCCCTTTACTTACGACATAATAGATTAGTCACGAGCCAGACTGAAGGAGACACCCACCTGAGGCAGTTACCACCTGGTAGTGACCATCACAACGTCCCTCCAACAAGCTTTTTTACTTAAATTCTGACCCCGAGGCTTTGACACAGATTCACCACAGGCACAGAAAGGTATGGGGAAACTAAAACTGGGGTCACCATAAGACTAGAACAGCGCGGGGCCAAAGAATCAGACACAATATTCTGTTATTCATGATGATCAATGAGGAGGAGGATAAAATACATCTCTATCTTTTCCACCATGTATATTTATAATTAATATATATATTATATATATATAGATATATATATATATATATATATATAATATTATATATATATATACAGGCGTTAATCGGGCCGAGGGACACAGACATGTATGGTAGCTGACTAGCGAAGATATATTGATTATTAATTAATTAATTCATTCATTCATTTCATTCATTCATCCTCTCTGTCTCTCTCTCTGTCTCTCTCTGTCTCTCTCTCTCTCTCTCTGTCTCTATCTCTCTCTCAGGCGACTTTATACATATATAATATATGTTATATATATATATATATACTTATATATATATATATACTATCTATATTTTATATATATATCATTCCTCCCCCCCCCCCCTCTCCTCTCTCTCTCTGTGTCCCTCTGTCTGTCTATCTGTCTGTCTGTCCTCTCTCTCTCTGTCTCTGTCTCTCTCTCTCCTCTCCATCTCTTTCTCTTTTTCAGCAGACTTTTGATATTTGATTGCAGATAATTATATCTTCAGTATTGATCTTTGTATTGCTTATTGTGGCCATCCCATTTGTTATCTTCACTTTTTATCGAAATTAGATTATAATATATGTATTCAAAGATTTTTTAAAAATTCATTTTTCTTGTTCATATATTTTGCCCCTAATAGAGCTTTTTTCTTTTTGCAAGGCACTCCTTGCTTTTTTTTTTCTTTCTTTTTTGTTTTTGCTTTGGTTATCGTTTTTTTTAGGCAATATTTTTTTTTAGGGCAAAAGCAAGTGTTTTGGATGAGTCTAGAAACCGAGGCCCCGTGTGCAAACCGCACGCAGAACATCTTGCGCACGAGTTAAATCCTTTTCCACTTTTCGAAAGAGTAGGCCATTGCATGCCGGTGGGAACTGCTGACAAAAGTTACAAAACTACATACATACGAGGAATGGATGTATATTAAAAAAAAAGTACAAAAGTGCTTATTCTATTATCCTGATATGAAAGAATAAAGAAATAAAGAAATGAAATAAATAAGTAGGCTATGTGTCAATACTTATTTGCTGTCCTTGAAATAAAGACTACCATCATCTAAGTCATCATCATCAGCTCTGTTTTGTCTGTTTGTGTCTGTCTGTTTGCCCGTCTTTGTCTGTGTCTGTCTTTCTGCTCTGTCTGTCCTCTCTCTCTCTCTCATCATATAATCTCATCATCATCATCAATCGTCTCTGTCCATCCGTTCGTCCTTCGTCAAGGCCTATACCTGTCCATTGTCTGTCTTTCTGTTCTCTCCGTCTGTCTGTTCTCTCTGTCTGTTCTTCTGTCTGTCTGTCTGTCCTCGTCCTGTCTGTCTTCTGTCTGTCTCTGCTGTCTGTCTGTCTGTCTGTCTCTGTCTGTCTGTCTGTCTGTCTGCTTCTGTCTGTCTGTCTGTCTGTCTGTCTGCTGTCTGCTCTCTCTCTCTCTCTCTCTCTCTCTCTCTCTCCTCCTCTCTCTCTCTCTCTCTCTCTCTCTCTCTCTCTCTCTCTCTCTCTCTCTCCCCTCCAAGCCCCATTAATAGATATTGAAAAAAAAACGTTCCCAGCTAGCCCCCAGGTAACAAAAAAAATTAAGGGGGGGGGGGGGGGGGGGGGGGGGGGGGGGGCGAAGACCTTCGAATATACATAAATCTCCATAATATAGGCTCATTTTCATTCTACATTAATCTGCATAATACAGACTGCCTGAACAAGATAGACAGTGCAGACAGGGGCTGTGTTCGATTCGACAGTTCATGCAATCATAATGAGAGGAGGGGAGGGGAGGGAGGAGGTAGCCCTGGTGATATAGCCTGCAGACAGACGTAAGACAGAAGCGATCCGAATGGTTATCGGAGCGTGATGATGTGATGTTTTTGTGATGGCTGATGGGAATCTGGGATAGAAACATTAATGAATTGTCACGGAGTGCGGCATTGCTGCTTCAGAGTGAACTGAACTGAATTGTTTTAACTTTGAACTCGCCCCGCTCCCCCTCCCCCCCCTCCCACCCCCCCCCCCCCCCCACACACACACACTTTCACACACTTATTAATTTCATATATATGTTGGATGAACATGATGGGTCTTTTGGGTGGAAGAAAAAAAGAAAGAAAGAGAGAGAGAGAGAGAAGAGAGAGAGAGAGAGAGAGAGAGAGAGAGAGAGAGAGAGAGAGAGAGAGAGAGTATGTGTGTGTATGTGTGTGTGCGTGCGCTGCGCGCGCGGTTGTGTTGTGGTGTGTAATGGAAATTTCCATATGGAAAAGAAAAAAATGGGTGGCGCTGCTCTTGTGGCGGCGCAATCTCCCCGGGGAGAGCAACCCGAATTTCACGCAGAGAAATCTGCCGTGACTTAAAGTGGCATAAAAAGAAACAGAAATTGGTATGTATGTGTGTACACATCGATTTTCCCACTTCCCTCCCCATCCCATTTTCTATATTTTTTCCCGTTCTATTATCCCTTTGTGTGGAAAGATGTAAAACTGAAGATGACTGCTTCTACTACTACTTACTACTACTACTACTACTACTACTACTACTACTACTACTACTACTATCTTTACTACTACTACTACTACTACTACTACTACTCTACTACTACTACTACTACTGCTGCTGCTGCTGCTGCTGCTGCTGCTGCTCTACTACTACTACTATTCTACTACACTACTACTACTACTACTACTACTACACTACTACTACTGCGCTGCTGTGTCTGCTGCTGGCTGCGTTGCTGCTGCTGCTGTTTCTGCTGCTGCATTACCACTTCTACTACAGACACGACACACACACAACACCACACAACACACAACACACACACACACACACACAGAACTAAACACACACACAGACACACACACACACACACACACACACACAACACACACACACACACACACACACACACACGAGAGATCCCCCCCCCCTACACACAGACACACAGACAGACACAGACACACACACACACACACACACACACACACACACACACACACACACACACACAAAACAACACGACACACACAACACACACACACACACACACACACACAACACACACACACACACACACACACACACACAACACACCTGCACACCAGGTGGGATAATCAAAAACAGACAAAGCAGGAAGAGCAGCAGGTAAAGCTGACTCACACGAATGAGAAGAAAAAAAATTACGACAACAAAATTCCAAAATAACGTTACATGCCAAAGTGCACATACACACAACCCCAGACTGGCCCAGTTCAAGGGCAAAGGTCAACACGGTTTATAACCTTGACCTGCGTTCGTAGTTTCTGACTTAACTTCCATCATCACCCTCTCCCTCACCACTCCCACCTCTAAGGGGGGATGGATAGCCTGTGGTCAGAGTGATGCAGCCGATTCACGGGTTCGAATCTCGTTCAATGAGGATTTTTCCTCTGGAGTTAACATCGGTTGCCGACTCCATCCCCTAAAGTCCTTCCGATGAGACTATAAACCGAGTCCCGTGTGACGAACGCACGCAGAACAGCTTGCGCACACGATTAAAATCCCGTTCCGCTTTTTAGAAGAGTAGGTCCATTGTGTGCCAGTGGGAACGGATAACAAAATTGACAAAACTGCATACACACGGGGACTGTATGTAAAAAAAAGCCCTATGAACGATTATTCCATTATCCTCGAAATAACAAAAGTAATATGGTGAAATAATAAATTCCCTCAGCCCCAATGAAACCGCAACTGAACGACTTGTTAGACTTCAAATCCCCGTAAACTTGAGTCATGGGTTAAAAATGACGATGACAGAGGCAGGGACATGCAGGGCCTGCTATTCTGGGTGCGAGCAATGAATCATGATACACAGGGAATGACAGAGATAGAGACAACACACATCACATGACAGCCCCTCACAGACACACGAAACCTTCCTGTCTTCAGTAGGCTACCTCCTCAATCCATTAAAAAAAAATTTTTATTCTTTATGTTTATTCTTTCTTGTTTTTTTTCCCTACATTTATTTTTTTTAAGCGGTTGATTATACACACAATTATTACATTACGGCAACGAGGGGGTTGGTTGACCCTGGCAAAATTCTGTAAAAAAAAAAGAAAAAAAAAAAAAGCCACTCTGATAGGGAAACAAATACAGTTGCATGCAGGAAAAAGAAAAAAAAATGGGTAGGCGCTGCACTTGTGGCGACGCGCTCTCCCCGGGGAAGGGAGCAGCCCGAATTTCACGCAGAGAAATCTGCTGTGACATAAAGTGGTACAAATACATATTCAAATACGAAGTCTGAATCTGGCTACCTTCACTGTGGGCAAAAAGGTTTGCATAGCAAATCTCACTATATTGATAACCTATGGGAGCTTTAGCTGAGGACTGGGGGGAGGGGGGGGATAAACGTAATACACGGGATCTTTATACTGTGAGGACAGCAATCGCACTGCGCGCTAGTATAAAAAAACATTTCATACCGACGTTATGCAAAAGCATTTGCCCTCTCAATCAATTGGACAATTTCTTTACATAGAAAAAATAAGACGACAGTTGGCCTTTGTAAAAGTCGTCCTTTCCTCATTGGTGAAAAGTCTGTTATGATTAAAAGTTGACGTCACGTTTATGATGACTGATTTAGCAAAATCAGCTATGGACTTCTTGGGGGCAAAAAGGTACAGATTTTTGAAAGTTGTTATCGAGCTTGGGAAGATTTTAAATCATCAGCAGTCGTCATTTGCCAAAATGGACTTACGTCACAATGACATCATCGTGAGGCTACTCTGCAATGTGGATACTGTCAAATTGCATGACAATTTGTTGTGCTAGCGGTGTTTGCCTCCAGTGAAAAGAACAAACAAAAATCCAAAAAGATCCAGCCTATCAGATAAACGTTGATATCTGAGTTATCACTATTCATTTATAATGTTAGAAGTTAGTCAGTATTTGCTTCTTATTTCTTTTCTCCCGAAAAAAAACACCACATAAAAAATAAATCTGAACTTACTCGAGCATTTACACCATAGGGTGTTTGGATTTCAAAGATGTGAGATACTGTATTTATATCCGAATTATTCCCCCCTCAGTACCCTTTCGACCATCAGATTATCGCCCAGTAGTAAGGCAAATTAAAAAATCAAGCTAACATAACATTGGTCTTTAGCCGAATGATATAATATATATATATATTATAT
>CM060320.1:39564882-39569882 GCA_030674155.1 Stramonita haemastoma | reverse complement strand
GTGTGTGTGTGTGTGTGTGTGTGTGTGTGTGTGTAAGTGTGTGTGTGTTGTATTGAATACTATTGTAAGTCCCGGCAGATTTCTCTGCGTGAAATTCGGACTGCTCTCCACAGGGAGAGCGCGTGGCTAAAAGAGCAACACCACCCTTTTTTTCTTTTTTTTCATGTCTGCAACAGTATTTTCCCCCCTCATCACCACCACCACCACCATCACCACCACCACAAAGAAATCAAAGAAAGAAGTACACGCACACGTAGCCTTCATGTTATAAACAACACGCGCGCACGAACTCTGTAAAAAGAATTGGGGGCTAAAAAAAAAAATGCATTCCTCCTCTTCTTTGGGAAACCCACAGGCAGGAATTCTGCGTCTTTAGTTTGAGTTTAGTACCTAGCTGAACTACTGATCAAGGTCATTTGAGCCCCCCCCCCCCCCCCCCCCCCCCCCCCCCCCTCCCAACCGCCTACATGAAAAAAAGAATATGAAAATGACAGACACCATTAGTCTTTTAATATACTCAGGAAAAACACCGGAAAGATCCCCCTAACCAACCCCCCCCCCCTCCCTTTTTTATGCTTAAGTGACCCATATTCTTTATCCCTCCCCCCCAACATACAAACACATTTTTTGTTAATCCCCCCCCTCTCTCTCTCTCTCTCTCTCTCCACACACACGCACACACACACACACACACACACACACACACACACACACACACACACACACACACACACCTCCCCACTTCCCCCAAGGAGAAAGGGGAGGGAAGTCAACAAACAAGACCAACCCTTCTCAGTACAGTAAGCTGATGACAGGATACAAGATATCATAGATATAATTATAATACTGAACAACAGAGGAAGCATGCTATCCTACACTGATGATTTATTCATTCATTCATTTATTATTTATTCTTTTATATCAAGGATAATGGAATAAGCACTCGTGTGCTTTGTTTTCTTGTTTTCTTTTTTTTACATCCACTTCCCGTGTGTATACAGTTTTGTCAATCTTGTCATCTGTTCCCAACGGCACACAGTGGCCTACACTTACGATAAGCGGAATAGGATTTAACGTGTTCGCAAGATGTTTTGCATGCGTTCCTACACAGAGCCTCGGTGTATTGTCTCATCCGAAGGACTTTTGGGGAGAGTGGAGTTGGCACTGATGTTAACTCCAGGGGAAATATCCCCTTGAACAGGATTTGAAGCCGGGTCGTCAGATTGCGAGCGCGATGTTCTGGGGGCTATCCTGTCCCCCAGAGAGGATCTTGCTGGTGTGTGGCCCCACTGCAGCCTCATAATGACTGGGTCTGTAAGGGAACCGGATTTCTCTGAGAAAACCATGCACTGGCTAGCTAACCTCTCCCGTCTTCATTTTTCGTCTGCAATTTTGGTTTGGTTTCACTGACAGCCTCTGAAATATCATCATCATCATCATCAGTAGCAGCAGCAGCAGCAGCAGCAGCAGCAGCAGTAGCAGCAGCAGCAGCATCGTCGTCACGTCGTCATCATAATCATCACATCATCATCATCACCATCACGTCGTCGTCGTCGTCATCACTTGTCATCATCATCAGCAGCAGCAGCAGCACAGCATCCTCATCCCCCTCCTCCTCCTCACCATCATCATCGTGTCGTCATTATATCATAATCATCACCATCAACAGCATTGTCGTAGGATTGTTTTATTTTTCTGTCGTTGTCTTCTTTGACTCTTTTTTCTTCTTTCGCTTTTTCATCTGTTCCCTGTCCCCTGTTTGGAAATGAAAATAAACCCAAGCCCTGTGAAATTCTAGAAGCTCTTAGTACAAGCTGCAGTTAGTACTACACACACACACACACACACACACACCACACACACCACACACACACACACACACAACACACACACAGAAAGAAGAGAGGAGAGGAAGAGAAAGGAAGGAGAGAAAAGAGAGAGAGAGAGAGAGAGAGAGAGAGAATTTAGAAGAATGAAAGAAAGGAGAAGATCTCAGTGGGGAGAGAACAGAGAAGTGGGATGCAGAGAGAGATGAACACTCCTTCAATCACGTGAAGCCAAAACATATTATATTCCTAAAGCTCAAACCACCGATCTGTGCGTTTATTTGTCCTTTACGCCGCCCCTGCCTCAACCTCAACCTGTATATTACAGTTTCGTTCTTCATAACAGTCTCCTCCATCTCTCTCTCTCTCTCCTCTCCTCCTCACCTCTCTCTCCTTCTCTTCCTTTTCTCTCTCCTTCTCCTCTCTCTCTCTCCTCCTCTCTCTCTCTCTCTCTCTTAAAAGAAACAACAGCCAAATGAAAACAGGCAAAGAAGAAAAAAAAGGAAAAAAAGAGAAAAAAAACAACCCACATACATACGCATGAACATAAGAAAAGGGTTTCTTCAATACGCAGTGACCTTGTAAAGTACATCTCTGAGGCAGATCAGAACTGGACAGGAAGCGTGTGTCGTGTGGTTAAATGGATTCCTTGTGACTAAGAGGGATTAAGACCTTCAGCTAACGACTCAAACCCGCTCAATAAGTAATTTGAAATTATTCTTAAACTGCTCAGATATCAGTTTTCCTTTATCAACACACATAAAAACAGAACTCGAAATAATTGCAGTAAAAAAACAAAACATAAAATAAACTTGTTGGACATTGCAAACGTCTAGAGAGCTACTCCTAACTTCCCAGGGAGAAATATGTTGCTTTTTTCAGATTGGCAGGTTCACAAAGACACTAAGAACAATAACACACACACACACACACACACACACACACACACACACACACACACACACACACACCACACACACACAGAGAAGCAGACGGACAAACAGACATAGGCTCTGAGTGTGTGTGTGTGTGTGTGTGTGTGTGTGTGTGTGTGTGTGGTGAAATGTTGAAACCGAACTGGGTGGAGGAATTTAGCACGAGAAACAGGTTTCCGCAGTAAGTAGACATAATACATACACACATACAGTAGATTCCAATAGAGAAAGCGGAGGAAGTGTCTGACCAAAGGCTTGAAGACTGCAGCAGTGGGCCTGCTGTGCTGTGGACGGTAGCATAGCTGTAGTCCCCATTGTTCCCCTGATGATGGCTGACTTAGGCTGCAGTACACTGCCTGACCCTTTCCTGGATTTCCCAGTTCCATCCATAGCCGTATGTTATCTGCCTGCCAGGTTCTTGACAAAGGCAACAACTACACACAATCATCATCTCCACGCGACAACAACGATAATGATGATGATGGTAGGGGTGGTAGTAGTTGTACTACCGCCGCCCCTACCATCATAGTCGTCGTCATCTTCTTCTCCGTCCTCTCCCCCCCCCCCCCTTTCCTTCTCCTTGTCTTCGTCTTTTCTTGGGGGCGGGATAGCTCAGTGGTCAGAGCGCTCGCTTTCCCGAAGTCAAGTTAAGCAGCATCGAGCGTGGTTACCAGTTGGATGGGTGACCCTTTGCTGCCTTGGCTTCACTTCAGTTCCCCCAGTTCACCTTCACCTGTCCCGTAGTCTCGCGGACTGTGGGGGTACCACTGAAGATTTTGCAACCAGTTCACCCAGCTTTAAATGGGTACCTGCCCTCTTTAGGGTCAGGGAAGGTAAAGTAGCGAGGGAGAGGAGATGGGCGCCGTCCTCAATATGCTGGCCCCTAGAGAAGCCGAGGTCTCTGATGCCTCGCTCCCCTACGACCTTATAGGTTATGGGACACCTTTACCTTACAGCACTTTAAAGCCTTTGTACCTTGGTATCATTGTTTCTGTGTGTTTGTTTTTTGGGGAGGGGGATTTTTTTGTTTGCACTTGATTCTGTTTTGTGGACGGCCACAAAATATGGTACAGCGGAGAACAGAAACTACATCAACATGGAGTAGGCTTTATTGTCAGGAAAGAAGAGAGAGTCTATATTCGGGATTTTTTTGTTTACAGGAAATTCTGTGCTGGGAATTTTTGTTTTAAAGGAAACATCTTGGCTTTTGTTTGATTTTGGTGGGGAGGGGGGAATTGTTTGTTTGTTTTGGGTGTGTGTGTGTATTTTTCCATGCTGGGTGTTTCTCAGTAAAAACAACAAACAAACAAACAACAAACAAAACAACAAACCCAAACGAACAATAACGACAGCTTCTGAAAGCAATTCGCTTATAGTACGTACAGTCTAGTAATACGACAAAACATACAGACAAACGGACTGTCTTAATATATTGATATATTTATTTGTGTATTTATTTATTTATTCTTTTATTTCGAGGATAATAAAATAAGCACTCAGTGCTTTTTTTAACAATACATACAGAACATAAAAAGTTCAAAGAACAAAAAATAATACATAGAACATAAGATGTGAAGAACAGAATAAAACAGAACAAAACAAATGAAAAATATTTTTAAAAAACCTACACAAACAAGGAAAAGAAACAAAGGACTTGGATGCTGATCACTGTAGATGATGAGAAGGCGAGTTACGACCTGCCGTTATTTCTTTTTTCCTTCTGATGAGTCAATTAACACATATTTAATTAAAATCAAATGTTGCAGACTGTTTTAGCTTCTGTCCTGCATCCATATAACTTTCTAAGATTTTCTTCGCGTCGTCACTTTCAAACGGCAGTAAGCCCAGCCCCCGTGGGACGTCTGATTTGATTTGATTTGATTATTCTTATTATATCGAGGATAATGGAATAAGCACTCTTGTGCTTTTTTGTCCGGGAGACCTGTCAGTATACCTAAATAGCATCTGGAAATTCTGTGCCAGGAATGCCCTCTTTTCTATCCCTCTCTTTGTTTCTATCGTGTTCTTTTGTTCCTGCCACCTCCTTCTGGTCTATTTTCTGCCTTCTTGGTCCATTCTCCTGCTTTTTTTTCCCCCAGAAAGACTTACAATATAACCATTCTCTCCCACGCCAAAGTCCCATGCGCTGGGCCTGACTTGTCAGGGACTTAACGGCAGCACAACGCTCATGCGCCAGTCTGCTGTCAGAGCGTTTGACGACGAAGAAGAAGAAAGGATT
>CM060320.1:39557382-39559882 GCA_030674155.1 Stramonita haemastoma | reverse complement strand
TCTCTCTCTCTCTCTCTCTCTCTCAAGAGTGCTTATTCCATTATCCTCGGTATAAAAGAATAAATCAAATAAATAAATCAAATCAATCTCTCTCTCTCAGGTCGTTGTGTACGGTGGGAAGTGATGACAACATTTGCAAAACTGGAAACACACCGGGAATGGATGTAAAAAAAATTAAAGCACATGAGTGCTTATTCCATTCTCCTCGAAATACAAGAAATAAAAGAAAAAGAATGAAAAGAACAGATGGTTATTTGGGAAAGAACAGATGGTTATTTGGGTAGAACTTTTCAGACGTCAGTGCGGTCTCAAAATAGGATAAAAGGCTCCATAGTCGACTGCCGTAAAGCCGGATTGTCATGCAGGGATTTTCCTGTCTCATGTAGGCACTGTGCCATCAGGTTTGACTGCTTTTTACTGAAAAAAACTGAAAACTGGAAGAAGGCTGGGAGGCGGGAGGGGGGGGGGGGGGGGTTAAAAAGACAGAAAGCTATCCTAATTAATGTAGATTTAATGCCGAGGACTAATGTTGAGATGAAGATCAATGTTTATTTTCAGTATGAACTTCAAAGACCAATTCATAGTCCGTGTGTGTGTGTGTGTGTGTGTGTGTGTGTGTGTGTGTGTGTGTGTGTGTGTGTGTGTGTGTGTGTGTGTGTGTGTGTGTGTGTGCGTGCGTGGTGTGTGCGCGTGCGTGCGTGTGTGTGCGTGTGCGTGCGTGTGTGTTGGTTGTGCTGCGTGCGTGTGTGCATGCGTGTGAGTGTGCGTTTTAAAGTACTCAAAGACGAAAACATGCACTTGCTTGACACTTTAGCACTTCAGCGTCCCCTTTCCAAACAACACTTCATCGCTAATACTGCGAATTTGCAATGGCTAAACCTGTCAACAACAACAATACAACCAGGCCATGTGGCTTGACGAAGAAAATGACGCGACGGTTAAAAACCAACCCAAAACAAGAGGATCGTCACTGCCTTGCAAGATGACGTACGTGTGACAGGCATACGCAAAGAGAGGGCTAGCTAAGCGTTGCTGCACGGGGCGTCCTGTTGACGCGCGCCCCTCCACACACACGCCCTCCACACGCACGCCCCTCCGCTAGAGCTATCAGCAGGCAGGCGTTTTATGACGGAGGAGTCGCTATGTGACCTGCTCTCCCAATCTGACGCCACACTACACACATACACACACCTGTTGGTATTTTTAGGAGGTGACGTCGTTATATTGTCGAACAGTTCTTCTTCTTCTAGTTTTAGGATGATGGAGTAAACACTCTATGTGCTCTTTTACGTCCAGTCCCCGTTTGTATGCAGTTATGTCAATTTTGGTATCCGTTCCCACGGGTACACAATGACCTACTCTTCCGAAAAGCGGAACGGGTTTTAACGTGTGCACTAGATGCTCTACGTGCGTTTTGCACAAGGGACCTCGGTTTATAGTCTCATGCGAAGGACTTTTAGGGGGGAGTGGAGTCGACACTGATGTTAACTCCTAAGGAAAAATCCTCTTGAACGAGATTCGAACCCAGGTCTGCAGATCAGGTTCTTAGATGGGGTGGGGGGACTGTAACGAACCACAGAGAAGTGTGGACTGGAATGTAGGCCAGTGTCAAAAGAATAATGTTGGGGGATGGGGGGGACATCGGAGGGAAGTGAAGTGAAAGCCAGCAACTTAATTTTGTCAGCCTGCAGGAAGCCTTAGGGCCCTCTATAGGGCTGGTGTCAGAAAAAAAAGAAACAGCATCATCATTACACTCCTCAGTTTATCTTCATTTGTGAACCAATTGACTACCCACGTTACATTTTGCTGTGTTGATACCCAGTCTAGGAGAGTTTTGTTTCCCAGTTCTATTGCTGATAATCTACGTATCAGAATCCTTGTCCCTGTTCAAGTTGTTAACATACAGTCTATCTTCAAAGCAGGCTTCCTTCGGTGGCCGATTCGCTATTGTTGATACGAAATATTTATACATGAACTAATTACCTGTCCATTTTCTTTGACGATATCTACATACACATGCACATGCCAATCAGTTCGGGTGTATAAATGCATCAACTCTATGACATAGTTTGTCATCCGAATTCTTTATCAGCATGATGGTTTGGCAACTAGTTCTATTGTTAATGTTTTTATCTTCATGACGAAATTTGCAGTCCAATTCTTCTGATATTCAGTATTATAACAGTACTACAATAAATAAAATTGAGAAAAAATAACAGTACTACAATTCTTCTTGAGAGAATGAGACAAAAGAATGAAGCTTGCAATTTATATCAAGAAAAAAATGTATTCCTGCCATACACTGGGGAAAAGATCCACCTTAATGACAATGGCGGAATACCACAGGTAATTAAAATTCTTTCCATGGCAAAACACTGCGTAAGTAATCCTCCTTTCCTGCCTCACCCAATACTGACTATCCCATAAACAGTGAATCTCACCCAACTTCGACGAAACTGCCGAGTCATAAAATGTCATGCCTGGAATGCGGACCCTGCAA
>CM060320.1:39534506-39557282 GCA_030674155.1 Stramonita haemastoma | reverse complement strand
AATATTCATGACGTACCTATGCTGAACAGTTGATCTGCGAGATCAGTTGTAAAAAAAAAAGAGACTTTTTTCTTTTCTTTTCATCTTTTCTTTAGAGAGGGAGGGAAGGGAGGAGGGTGACAAGGGGTGGGGGAGGAGGCACTGTGGTAAGGTTGGTGTTCTTGTTTATTATGTTCAGTGGGTTTCTCCTTTTATCTATTCTATCACTGGTTACTTACTACGTGTGTCTTTTCAGACAGTTTTGTAAGAAAAAAATCATTTGCACACGGGCATGCGCGGGTGCGCACAGACACACACGCACGTGCGCGTGCGCGCACACACACAACACACACACACAAATGATAATACACCATCTTGAGCCATTGGTTTGGCCAGGTATGTAGCAGAATACAAAGCAATAATTATATTCCAGCATTTTTCTTTGATTTGATTGCGTCAGCCTTTCCCTTCACGTTCTTCTGCCCCCCCCCCCCCCCCAAAAAAAAAAAACAACACACAAACCGACCCCCCCAAAAAAAGAACAAACAACCCCAAACAACCCCCCCCCCCCCCCCCCCCCCATCCCCCATCTTTAGTCATCACTCTCATCGGACACATCAAAGAAATGACATGTCATAACGGTCACTTCAGGGTTAACTGAGGATGTATGTGTGTGTTAGGGGTGGTGGTGGGGGGGTTGTTGGTGGGGGGGGGGGGGGGGGATGGAGGTCACTTGCATATGTCAGCGTAGAATGATGACGTTGATTGTCAACCTGAAGGGATGGGCAGTGCGTGTGTCCTACTTCATCTTGTCATGAGTATTGGCGGTACATTAGTTAGTTAGGGGCCTGATTATCATATCTATACCCATACATAGCCTTGACTGAGTCGTCCCCATAGTGGGGTTAGCAGGGCTTCTTGAGTCCAAGGGGTTACAAGGCTATGCTGGCTTCTTTGTGTGTGTGTGTGTTGTGTGTGTGTGTGTGTGTGTGTGTGTGTGTGTGTGTGTGTGTGTGTGTGTGTGTGCGCGCGCGCGCACGCGCCCGCCCGCACGCGAGTGAGCGTGCGCAGGCACGTCCTAGTTGCTCCTACCAAGAGTTGTTTGGAAAATGCACTGAATAAGAAGACTGACACATTTTGTAGTGGAATGTTATCCACTATTAGCTTGACTGACTTTGTGGTAGTGGTGTATTTTGTTGTTGTTGTCATTGTCATTGTTGTTGTTGTTGTTGAGTGCTCCCAAGCTTAGAGTCCTTCGGATGAGACTATAAACCGAGACCGTGTGCCAACGCATGCAGAACATCTTGCGGCACGTTAAATCCTGTTCCGTTTTTCGTAAGAGTAGGCCATCGTGTGCCGGTGGTAACAGATGACATTTACAAAACTGCATACACACGGGGACTGGATGTAAAAAGCATATGAATGCTTATTCTATTATCCTTGATATAAAAGAAAAAATAATAATAAATAAGCGTCCACCCTGTGGGTCACCCAGAATGTCCGCTCTGTCTCACCCACCATCATACCTGGGAATCACTGTGAGATCCTAAGCACATAATTATACTGTGTGTGAAGGTGTTTGCGTATAATTATGGTTGTTTTCAACAGCCTCCCGCGCCATATAGGTAGTCCTGCTCCGATTTCAGAGGACTTTCCTCTGCTTTTTAGAGAGTACAGGCTGTTATATGTGCGTGGATCTTTTAATTTAACCATACTGTGTATAGCTCTCCTACCGTAGAGACCATACAATGGCTCAGAAGATGAAAATAACACTGATAGAATATTTCAAAGTATGACAATAATTATTTTAATGTACCCCCATGGGGTTGCCGGGGGTTCTTTCAGTATGAATAGTATCCGCACTTTCTGGAAATTCTGTACTCGAAATTTCCTCTTTTCTCTTACTCTCTTTGTTTCTGTCTTTTCCCCCCGTACACTTTTTAAAAAATCGAATTTCTGGCTTCCTAGTGCACTCTTTTGCTGCTTTTTTTTGGAGCACATCTTGTATACATTTTCTTTTCATGCGTTATATGACATGTTCTCTGTTTTGCTTCGTTCTGGCGACCATGTCTGATGCCGTAAAGACTAGGATGGGTACAGAATGTCTATTCTGCTGAGTTTTTAGCCCATATGGCATTTTTTCCCTATGTACTTGGTTTTTGCACATTGAAGCGTTGTTCATCCTCTGTTTTCGTAGTCTAAGTATATTGAATGAGACAAAATGGCTGTCATCCTTGGTACAGTTTGATTTCATTGGCCCTAGGGAATAAAAGGGGCAGAATATCTCAGTGGTCAGAGCACTCACATACCCCTCCCCTCCCCCCCCCCCCCCATCTCTCTTTCTCTCTCGTATACAAAATGTCATAGCATGCACATTATTTTCAATTTGACACTTGAAAACCCCAAACTTTCATGCGGACATCTATTATTTACATCACCAAGCTTAAGGTGTCATCAGCTTATAACAAAAGCTCCGTCAATGCTGGGTGACGCCCCTTTCCGAAAGCTTTGATGTTGGCAGAGTGAAATGACAAGAAGATTAATTTCGTAATCCCCCCCCCCACCACCACCACCACCACAGACAGCCAACTGCGCAACAACTGAGATGCACCAACATGATCTGACAACATAATCTCTCTCTCTCTCTCTCTCTCTCTCTCTCTCTCTCTCTCTCTCTCTCTCTCTCTCTCTCTCTCTTATATATATATATATATATATATTATATATAGCCTAGTGGGATAGCCTAGTGGTCAGAACATTGCGCTCGCAATTTGACGACCCGAGTTCGATTCCCGTTCGAGGGGATTTTTCTCCTGGAGTTAACATCAGTGCTGACTCCACTCTCCCCTAAAGTCCTTAGGATGAGACAGTAAACCGAGTCCCCGTGTGCGAACACACGCAGAACATCTTGCGCACACGTTAAATCATGTTCCGCTTTTCCTAAGAGTAGGCCATCATGTGCCGGTGGGAACAGATGACATTTACTAAACTGCATACACACGGGGACTGGATGTAAAAAAGCACAAGAGTGCTTATCCCATTATTCTCGATATAAAAGAATAAATTAATCAAATCTCTCTCTCTCTCTCTCTCTCTCTCTCTCTCTCTCTCTCTCTCTCTCTCTCTCTCTCTCTCTCTCTCTCTCTCTCTCTCTCTCTCTCTCTCTCTCTCTGTAACAACCTTTTCCGAGAAGTATAGCATACAATACTGCAAGGCACTGTCCAGGGAGGAAGAAAAAGAGGCAGACCATGGAAGAGACGGGAGGACAACATCAGTGAATGGACAGGCCTAGAACTCAACCAAATTTTGAGAAAGGCAGAACAGAGAGAGGAATGGAGGGGACTGGTTGTCAAGTCTTCAGGGGTGCCCCCACGGTCACCAGACTAAGGAATAGATAGATAGATAGATAGATAGATAGATAGATAGATAGATAGATAGATAGATAGATAGATAGATAGATAGATAGATAGATGGATGTGATAGATAGATAGATAGATAGATAGATAGATAGATAGATAGATAGATAGATAGATAGATAGATAGATAGCATAATGTTTACACAGGTTCAATCAAATTTCCTTTAACTGATACTGGAAACCAAACCATTTTATAATGATCTAGCCAGGAGAACTTTTACATTTTATGTATTCTGTTACTCAGTCAGTAATTCTCTCAGTGGAGTGAAAGCATGGTCAATTTCCAATCTGTTATATTACCCGACTGTACCTGTGTACACATTCTTTTAAAACAAAAGTATCACTGACCTGTGGACTTAAAACCGTTTTAATGTCTAAAACAATGCACCGATTTATTCTGATTCAAAACAGTTTGGACAAGGATGTGACAGTGCAGTAAGCTTACATCATGGCATGGTGGACATCTCTCCCAAGATTACAATTCAAGATCTGTATCAAATAATATCTATATTGTAACCTCTGTCTGTCAGTTGGTCTGTCTGTCTATCTAGCTCTCTGTCTGTCTAGCTGTCTCTTCTTCCTTCTTGGTCTATCCTTAGCTTATTATCTGTGTGTATGTGTGTTTGTTTTTTTTATGTATGTTTTCCCTAATGTTTCTTTAATTATCATCTCCTCTGATCTTTTTATCCTTTTCCTGAATATTTTGCTTGCTTTTTTTTTTTATATATGTATATGAAAAACTGCATCTCATGATACATGATAATGTACAGCATGATAAAACTGAATAAAAAAGGTTTGAAAAAAAAGATCTGTATCAAAAGGCCTGGTGTTTTTCTTTCAGCTACTTCTTCACTTTTTTTTGGTATATTCCTAGCTTCCTACAAAGTAATAACAGTATGGTTTAAGAAAGACGGCACTGTTGTCCCAACAATTGTTTCTGGATTATTTGAGTAAACTTAGAGGTGTTTGATTTCATGTTTACCTTTGATCCAAGTTGGTGCATAAGCACTATATGATACGCTCTTTACGTTCTGCATCTCATACATATCATGTGTTTGTTGGTTGATCTGTTTAGAAAAATAACGGATAAAAAAACAGCGCCTTCTTCTCATCTCAGCGCTCCCTCCCCCTTTTCATAACAAATGCCTCATAGCATTACCCCTCACCCTCTTGATTAAATAAACAGATGCATATACATATATATATATATATAAGAGAAAAATAAACTTCCACAACAGCCCCAAAAAAGTTGTTCACCAACCCCAACTTTAAAAAAAATTGAACTCTCATCTCCAATATTCCAAACAACCACACACACACACACACACACACACACACACACACACACACACACACACACACACACACACACACACAGATGTGTGTGAGAGAGAGAGAGAGAGAGAGAGAGAGAGAGAGAGAGAGAGAGAGAGAGAGAGAGAGAGAGAGAGAGAGAGACAGACAGACAGACAGACAGACAGACAGACAGACAGACAGAGACAGACAGACAGACAGGCAGACAGACAGACAGACAGGCAGACAGACAGACAGACAGAGACAAACATACAGAGATAGACAGACAGACAGACAGACAGACAGAGACAGACAGATAGAGACAGAGAAACAGAGGCAGACGAGCGAAGGGCGCAAAAGAGAAAAGCAGGGTCAGAGGAGGGCGTTGAGTGTGTGTAACCCTGGCGGTGTGACAGGGGCTTTATGATCCCCATAAAATAAACACTGCTACACTAAATCCGTCTGTCCCCTGCTCCCGGCTTTACGCAGGCTACAAACAATCACATCACACACACATTGGCGCAGTGGCTGGCGCCCTTTCTGGCTCTTTTCTTGACTGACTGTCTGACTGACTGTCTGACTGACGCAGTTATCTGCTACGATGGTACCACTTCCATAGTTTTTTGTGTGTTATTATTCTTTTATATCGAGGATAATGGGATAAGCACTCTTGTGCTTTTTTTTTTTTACATCCAGTCCCCGTGTGTATGCAGTTTTGTAAATGTCATCTGTTCCCACCGGCACACATATGCGTGGGGATACTGTTCGCGTGCATGTGTGCGATCCAGATCGAACACAGACACGCTGTACAGGCGCACATACCCACTGGCACATGAAATCAGGGCGCACGCACACACACACACACACACACACACACACACACACACACCACACACACACACACACACACACACACACACACACACACACTAAATCCAATCCAATCCAATCCAATCCAATCCATTCATGTTTAAAGCCCCGCCCATCACAGAGGCTCTGTCACCTGGTACAAATGCAAATCTGAGATCTCAACTTTGCAGCTGTATACAGATAAAAGGAGGGTTCAAAACCAAATTTGTTGTCCTTCCTTGTAGCCACCACGCCCCAGGTCAACCCTAAGGGTCAACCTAGAATGGTCACTGTATGCACAGGCACACACACACACGCACACTCACACACGCACACGCACACACACACATACACAACACACACACAAGGTCACAGCATTTCCCTGCTTGACCTTGCAATGAGTTTTTGTGGGTTGTAAAAACAAAACAAAAAACCACACCCTGAATAGGAACCAATAAACGAACTGTGCATAAACATCTTGCCCGAGCTGAAGAATATTTTTCTCTCTGCCTTAGGCTATTTGTTGATGAGTATTTCTCTGCTGGCAGCATTTGACTTTTTTACATCAAAGTGACATAATTATGATGAACAGGCATATTCTATAGCAGTCTTTTTACTCCTGTCTTTTTTTCTATTCCTTCTTCTCCTAGAACTCTGAGGTTCACCAATGGTGAGATTTTTGTGTATGTGCCATCAGGTAGCCGCATTCCGGTTTGGGGGATGGTGTCTAAACAGGACACCTGTTGTATGCATGCTGATTTTTGTTGTGTCATCCCTTCCTACCGACACACAATCGCCTACTCTTCCAAAGGCAGAATGGGGTTTTCAATGTGTGCACAAGATGTTCTGCATTAACTCCCATACAGGGCCTCAGTTTATAGTCTCATACCAAGGACTTGACTCATGTCTAAAAAGATTACAATGGCCCACTGATTAACAAAGATGTTCCTCAATAAAGACATTGCCATTAGTCTTCTGGATGGGATAGCTCAGTGGTCAGAGGCTTGCTCCCCAAGCTGAGGTTAAGCAGCCCTGAGTATGGTTGCATCTTGAATGGGCGACTGTTCGTGCACATTGGCTTCATCACAGTCCCCCAGTTCACGCAGCTGTAAATGGGTACTCGCCCTGTTGAGGGACAGGGAAGGTAAAGCAGCGAGGGAGAGGAGATGGGCACTGCCCTCAATATGCTGGCCCATAGAAAAGCTGAGGTTTCTATCACTACCGGCCCCAACAACCACATAGGTATGGGACACCTTTACCTTACACCTTATCTCTTGCTTTAAGTTTGGCAGTGTAGAATTATGACATGAATTTCCAACTATTCATATGAAGAGAACGTAAAACTACCTTTTTTCTTCTACTTCTTTTTTTTTTTTAGTACAGTAGATACGTTATTAAAGTAGGTAACCTGTAATTGACGAATTTTTATGTATATTTTAAATACTTTGTAGTGGTAGTTACGCATTAAAAATGAAAAATAAAAAGAGAAAGAATCTGACCATGGTTTTAAACACTGGCCCTTTTCTCTTCCTATTCCTTCATAAAACACATCCTTATATAACCAGTTCAACAGTCAGAATAACTCTAGGGTCAAGACCAAAAGCCATGTTAGTTACTTGTGTAAGCAAACTGCTGAGGACTACATCAAAATACTGTCAAGCTTTAAAATGTTCTAAGGGAATCTTCTGTGTTCGTGGCAAGCTCCCAATATAACGGCCTGTAAAAAGGGAAATGAGAAAAAAGGTACAGGTATTCCCATAACCTATGTGGTCGTTGTGGAGGGAGGTGTCAGAGATCTTAGCTTCTTAGCTTCTCTAGGGGCCAGCATGTTGAGGGCGGTGTCCATCTCCTCTCCCTCTCTGCTTTACCTTCCTTGACCCTAAAGAGGGCAGATACCCATTTACAGCTGGGTGAACTGGGGGACTGTACTGAAGCCAAGGCGCATAAACTGCTACCCATCCACTTGGTAAGCACGCTCAATGTTGTTTAACCTTATAGTGGGGAAAGTGAGTGCTCTGACCATTGAGCTGTCCCTTTGATGGAAGAAACAACCTGTATTAAAGGAGACATAAACTCCTCTGAAGTTGGGTGTTTTTGAAAGCAGCCATAGGCGCTAAGTTCTTATCCATTGCTTTCATAGGATCTCCAGTGATTGCCAGGTGTGATGGTGAAGATAATCCTATTATCCTACATGTTCTGGGTGACCCTCTTGGTGTGCAGCTGGGGAATGTACAACAGCAACATAGTTTTGTACCAAAAATTTGTATCCGAAATAAATAATTACCAGACAGATAATTAGATGAAGATTTTTGAATCTATCTTTTCCAAGTGGTTTAGTGTGGAGTTTGTATCTGTTGTGCAAAACTCACTTGTCAACTTACTAAGCATTAATAGGTCACACACACACACACAGACTCATACACACACACACACACACACACACACACACACACACACACACACACACACACACAACAACACCACCAACACATACACAGAGAGAGAGAAGAGAGAGAGAGAGAGAGAAGAGAGAGAGAGAGAGAGAGAGAGATTATCCAGCGATGAGAGTTAGAGTGGGTGCAGAAAGCTCTTTAAGTAAGCGGTAAACTGTGATAAAAAAAAAATCATAATTTTGTTTGCCTACTTCAGCATCACTTTTTCTGTCTTTTTTTTGAAAACATGACAATGTTGCTTCCTGATTCAGGGCTCTGTGACGTGGTGGATCAGTGGTCTAGATGTAAGGGGTCTGTCTAAAAAGCGAAAAGTACGGGTCGAAGTGTGCGGTGGTTTGATTCCCGTTTGGGCCCAAAACTTTCCCCATCCATTAGACATGAGTGGTGGGTCCTTGGTGCTAGTTTTTCGGATGAGACAATAAACCGATGTTCCTGTGTTATAAACAATCATCTATTTAGACGCACGTAAGAAGACCCACGGGGGCAATCGAGCATAGTTGATCCTGGCAAATTACTGTAAAAAAAGCCCACTCTGAATAGGGAAAGAAAATACACAGTTGCAGATAGCTCTTGTAGTGATGTGCTCTCTCCCCGGGAGAGCAGCCGATTTGCAAGAAATCTGCCGTGACTTAAAGTGGTGTACAATGTAAATCCTAAAAACTGAGGGGAAGCGTAATACCTTTCATAGAAACAGTTCAGGCATAGCACGTCTTTCATCTTTATGCAAACATGTTTCTTTCCAGAACTGGATGAAAAAGGGGGAGCAGACCACACAAAAGCATCCCCTCATCAATATTTGCATAACACCCAAGGTACCTACTTTCGCCCCAATTTCCGTCACCCATTTGGCCTGACAAGATGGAGGTGTGGGGTTTTTTTTTGGAAGGAGGATCAAAAATGTCTTTGTCATCAGCATTCCTGGAAATCTATATTAATCAAATTCTTTCAGGCCCAAAGATCAGTTTTGTTTGTCCTCTTCGGCAGCTTAAAAGTGGTTTGTTTTCTATATACAAAGGGTGTTCCCTAAAACTGTTACAGGGTTGTTAAAAGCGTTGAATGACCTATACACAATCAAAACGTTGACAACTTCGTGACTTTTTGTTCTCTTCAATTTTGCACGGTGTATGTATAGTATGTACACCCCTGAGGGTGTAACGCCATTTGTTGATATAACATTATTATGGTTTGGTGCAGCAGTCGCAAAGCAGGTTGGATGTATTAAAAATCAAACAATAAAAGTCTGATGAGCTTGAACAAGGATTCTGTATAGGTACGTCTCTATGAGCAACAGCTCGTGTTGCCTGAAACCCTTTTTTCTCCGGATAACCTGGGATGAAAGAATCTGGGAACCCTATGGGTTAACTGACTCTAGACAAATCTATAAACAAACAATAGTGAAGCAACAAGAATGCTTACGTCAGCTCAACATCATCAACATGGAAATGAGCACACAAAGCTCCATAGTTAAATGACTCTGGGCGAATCTATAAACAAAACATTGTGAGGCAACAAGGGAAGCATGGCAGTAAGAATGCATGCGTTAGTTCAACATCATCAACATGGAAATAATGAGCACACACAAAGCTCCATGAGTTGGGGATGGTGGGGGGTGGGGGTAACAAACATGTTTGTTGAACGCCCAGTGACGAACACATACGTACTTACGCACTCACAAACGCACAGGCCAGTCTCATATTGGGGGTAATTATTCGTGGTATTCTAATATAGTACTCTGTTGTGTGTGTGTGTGTGTGTGTGTGTGTGTGTGTGTGTGTGTGTGTGTGTGTGTGTGTGTGTGAGGAGGAGGGAGGGAGGGGAAGAGACAGAGAACAGAGGAGACAGACGAGAGAGAAGAGAGGAGGGGGGGGGGGGGGCCACTGGTGGGGTGTGGGAGCGACCAAAACATATAACGGAATATGTGGATGGAAAGGGATCTGCCCAAACTTAAGCGGACATAAAAAAACCAGGACACACGAACTTATAGGTAGTTCCCTGGGTCACTTCAGGTCGAGTTGTTTGCAGTCAAGGTCATCACAAAGGTCATTTCAATACTACTTCAGTTGTTGTTTTTTCTTCTTCAGTTGTTGTTTTTCTTTTGTTGTTGTTTTTCTTTTTCTTTGTTGTTGCTCCCTAATGGGGGAATTTTGCGAATGCAACAGATTTCTTCCAAAATTGATAAGGTAGCTCCATACTGACTTAATACCTGATGTTTAAACACCACACCTGTGTGCATGTTTTTCTGTTGTAACTTTAAAAAAATATTTTTTTCTTTCCTTCTTTTTTTCCCCTCTTTTTTTTTATTGTGATTTTGTCATCGGTCACTTACGTTCTACCACCACAACAAAATCTGGAACTCCAGTTTTTTTTCATGTTTGTTCAGTTTTTGCTTTGTTTTGTGGGTTTACTTCAAACCATGTCACGTTTCAATCAAATGGACAATGTTTCCTTCACCATCCAATAAATACTTTGATAAAGCAAAACAATTCAGTGACTAGTTAAAGCCAGAGTAAAGGGTTTATATATATATGTTATATGTGTGTGTATGCGTGCGTGCGTGCGTGCTTGTGTGTGTGTGTGTGTGTGTGTGTGTGTGTGCGCGCCGCGCGCGCGCGTGCGTGCGTGCGTGCGTGTGTTTGTATTGATTCGTGAACTTGCAATGATAGTTCTTTAAACACAAAACGCCAAAACACGGGTGAAATACGAGAGAAAAAATATAACAAAACTTTTTGATGACTACATGGCAAACGAAACATACTCCAACACATGTTAACCATCGAGCAAAAAGAATACGGAAGAAGAAGAAAAAAAAGACATTAGGGGATTTCCGATGACACCCCATTTTTTGTCAGGTTGTGAACTCCAACCGTGTCTCCTACATTACAACCAAAGGAAGTGAATGACAAAAAGCCATCACACGCTTGACTAGCCTCAGAGGCCACACACTATGTCGGTAGGGAAATTTTATATGCATTGGTCTGTGTGTGTGTGCACGCGCGCGCATACACGCACACACACACACACCACACGCTGCAAGCACACACACATACACACATACACTGCAAGCACACACACACTCCAAGCCCCCTCCACCCCCCCCCCCACACCACACACACTGCAAACACACACACGCACAGAGGCAACCCCCCCCCCCAACACACATACACACACATTTCAAGCACACACACACTCCCACCCCCACCCCTAACCCCCCCCCCCCCACACACACACACACGCATACACGCATGAACACAAAACTGCAACATCATGCTAGGTGAGAAAGAGGCGGGTAACATCAATGACAAAGCCAGACAGGGGTGTGGGTACCCCTCTGACTAATTGCCAACCCCACCCAGCAGCCGATGACCTGCTGCTTCCTGCCAAAAACAATGGCTAAAACAGACATACAAACAAACATACATACATACAAGCTAACCAAAATGATACCCCGCCCCACACTTAAAAAACCAACAACAAAACAATGGATAAAACAGACATACATACAAGCTAACCAAAAATGACACCCCTCCCCGCACTTTAAAAACAACAACAAAACAATGGCTAAAACAGACATACAAACAAACATACTTACATACATACAAGGTAACCAAAATGACCCCCCCCCCCCCCCCCCACACACACACACACTTTAAAAAAAAGAGAAGAATTTTGCACAACTTTAACCTTTGAATAAAGGGATGTGGAGGGAAGGTGGAATGGAAAGAGGCTTGCATTGCTATTAAGTCAGAAACAAAGGTTGACTATTCTGTCCTCGTCAGAAACAAAGGTTGACTATTCTGCCCTTGTCAGAAACAAAGGTGGACTATTCTGCCCTCGTCAGAAACAAAGGTTGACTATTCTGCCCTTGTCAGAAACAAAGGTTGACTATTCTGCCCTTGTCAGAAACAAAGGTTGACTATTCTGCCCTTGTCAGAAACAAAGGTTGACTATTCTGCCCTTGTCAGAAACAAAGGTTGACTATTCTGCCCTTGAAAATGATATTCACGATTGTTCACGACTGTCTGGTCTTCTTTTCTGACTGTTTCATTGAGAAGCCATCGTTGATTTGCAGTGACAAACACTTAGAACATTTTTTAGGACTCAGGCCGCCTTTTTTGTTTTGTTTTTTTTTATACTATTTCCTGGTGGTTGTTTTATTCTGTGGCTTCCTCTCCTTTCTTTCTTCTTCTCCTTGTCTTTCTCCTCCTCTTCCTTATTCTCATTTTTCTTCTTCTTTGTGTATATGGCAATGTTCTGGTGGCTCCTGCGAGGGTACTGAACCATTGATATCAGTCATTGCCTTTCCAATGGATCATTCCAGTGGCATGGAGAGGGGGGATCTGCTGCAGGGGTAACAGCTTGCCCTCCATATACTTACCCAGGCTTTGTGCTCTAAAGACTAGAGCACAACTCCATAGTCTTCCGAGACTGAGGGGTGCCTACTAAGTATAAGTTTGTGTTTAGAAGAGGGGAAAAAGCAGTTTGCCATGAATACCTGTGAGACCGTAAGACTTTGCTTGGTTTTTGTCTTTGTCTCAGCAAACTCTAAATGCTTGTACATTATTTTGAACCTGATTAAACTCAGATGTATTTCCATCATCTGAAACAGATGATGTCAGTATTTTCTGCCACACAGGGAACGATTTCATGACAAGCTGATTGATAATAATAATAATAATAATGATATAATAATAATAATAATAATAATAATAATAATAATAATAATAATAATAATAATAATATACAGGTTGATATTCCCCACAGCTGGTGCAACCTTTCTCTCTTCTTCAGTTTTTGACCCCTGGGTCTTTAAGTCAACCTAGGTAACACGTTTACAGCATGGTTCGTTTCTTCCATTTAGCCAGTCTTACTTCAGGATAAACATTGAACACTGCTTTGGAGGGAAATGAGTGGCCTAGGGGTTTAACTGGATCGTCAAACGCCTGAACTGAAGGCAGCATAGGGGCCTGGGTTCGAGTCTGTGTGTAAAGGAGATTGTCCCTCTGGAGCTACAAACATAAGTTATACTTACTCTATTGAGAATGAAGAACCTCCCTGCTCCATTTCCCTTGCAAGTTTCAATGGATGAGACTATAAACCGTGATCTTGTGTGTGAATGTAGTATGCATAACTGCCTACTTGTGCACAATTTTATTTGTTTAAAACGTCACACAGTAAAACCATCAGTATTCGACTTTTGAGTTAAACCAAATTGCTAATTATATTTCCTTGATTTATCCTCTCTCTACTCTCCTCTCTCTCTCTTCTCTCTCCTCCATCTCTCTCTTCCTCCTCTCTCTCTCTCTCTCTCCTCCCTCCTCCCTCATCTCTCTCTTTCTCTCCCCTCCTCTCTCTCTCCCTCCCTCCTCCTCCTCCTCTCCTCCTTCATCTATCTCTCTTCCTTTCTCCTACCCCCCTCCCAAAAGCGTCAGGCCATTGGCATCCTGTTTATTTTGATCCTCCCAATCTTTACAATGTTTCTCTTTTGTTTTCCTGGTTCGTTAAAAGCAAAACCAAAAACAGACAATGCGATCAATCACCATTCGTCACACGTCACAGGATGCATCAAAGAAATTTCATTGGTTGTTTTTTAAGTCACACTCCATATGGCGACCTCATACATTACCCGGTTATTGTCCGATGGTAAGTTTATTTATGAAAGCACGTAAACATGCATTCCTTTTGCTGCCTGCCAAATGTGTTGATTATTGGTTGGCTGTGGTGCTTATTTTACGCCGTATTCACTACCAAGGGGGACGGGACACAGGATCTCGGTTCATAGTCTCACCCATTAGACTGGCAGGGGACAGGGTAGCTCTGTGGTCAGAACCCTGGCTTTCCCCAAGCTAAGTAAGGTTTAAACAACATCGAGCTTGGTTACCAAGTGGCGTCAGAGACCTCAGCTTCTCTACGGGCCAGCATATTGAGGGTGGCGCCCATCTCCTCTCCCTCGTTGCTTTACCTTCCCTGACCCTAAAAGAGGGAAGGTGCCCATTTACAGCTGGGTGGACTGGGGGACTGTGCTGAAGCCAAGGCACTAAAACGAACACCCATGGAACTGGTCACCACATTCATTGCTGCTTAACCTTATGTTACAGAGAGCGAGTGCTCTGCCCAGGGAGCTATCTCGCTATTTGCTAAAACTATAAGTTGTTATTGATTGCTTGTGTGTTGTATAGGTCGAATGCACGCGCTTTGATTTGTTTTTACAAGATATAGCGCTATATATATTCCATGTATTATTATTATTTTGGGGGGGGGTATTATTATTATTATCATTATCATTATTATTATTATTATTATTATTATTATTATTATTATTATTATATTAGTCCCGTCAACCATGCCGATGATTAAAGGCCATTCACTCAGGGTAACGAGATGAGGACTTGAACACAGCAAACTAACAAAAAATCGATGGTAAAATATACAACTGGCTGAATGAATACTGCTTGGAAAAATCTTTGACCATGATCTAAGCCTACCTGATATTCTGAGTGTTCTTTTACTAAACTCAAAAGACAGCAATGTTCTCTTTTTTTCTCTCGTTATTTTGTTTGCCCTTTTTGGTGTCGTTGTTCTTGTTGTTTATGTTATTATTTTTTCGGGGGGGTGTTTGGTTGATTTTTTGTTGTTGTTGCTTTTATTTTTTGTCAGGTTGTTTAATGCTTTTACTTTTTTTTTTCGTTTGTAACGTTTTATTGCTAACATTCTGAATCAGCAAACTTCTTTTAATTCGCGCGCGCGCGCGTGTGTGTGTGTTGTGTGTGTGTGTGTGTGTTGTGTGTGTGTGTGTGTGTGTTGTGTGTGTGTGTGTGTGTGTGAATTTGTAAATGTGAGGATGTATGCAAAAGAAATAGCAAAACTTATGTATGTTCAATGGGGTCTGCAATAGCAATTGAAATAATTATGCATATGAGAGGGGGAGCATGCCTATGACAGCTCTAAGTTCCCCCCCCCCACCCCTCTCTCTCTCTCTTCTCTCTCTCTCTCTCTCTCCTCTCCTCTCTCTCTCTCTCTCTCTCTCTCTCTCTCTGAACCTGCACCAAAAGGAAATGTACCTACAAAAATCAGCCCAGTCAGCTGTAAGATAAAAAGTATTTGAATGTTTTGACATTTCCTGAAGCACGCACGTAGACTACACACCAAACGGCAATGACGCCAGTCCAAGACGAAGGGAAAAATAATGGCCAACATTTTCCATCCCTCATGTCAAAGAAAACAGTGGTAGTTACGTGACATAATTGAGGACATGCTATTCAAAATATTAATGGCAGTGTAATTCTGTGAAAGAGAGAGAGAGAGAGAGAGAGAGAGAGAGAGAGAGAGAGAGAGAGAGAGAGAGAGAGAGAGAGAGAGAGAGAGAGAGAGAGAATGAATGAATGAATGAATGAATGAATAATCTTTGAATGAATGAATAATCTTTATTCTTCAAGGGTTACAGAGTAAGCATTACATACTTTTTTTCATCCGGCCCTTGCCCTGTGAGAGAGAGAGAGAGAGAGAGAGAGAAGAGAGAGAGAGAGAGAGAGAGAGAGAGAGAGAGGAGAGAGAGAGAGAGAGAGAGAGAGAGAGAGAGGAGAGAGAGAGAGAATATATGAATGAATGAATAATCTTTGAATGAATGAATAATCTTTATTCTTCAAGGGTTACAGAGTAAGCATTACATACTTTTTTTCATCCGGCCCTTGCCCTGTGAGAGAGAGAGAGAGAGAGAGAGAGAGAGAGAGAGAGAGAGAGAGAGAGAGAGAGAGAGAGAGAGAGAAAACACACACACACACACACACACACACACACACACACACACACCACGCACGCACGCACGCACGCACGCACACAAAATGCTTGCTTGCGATTTGTGACTGTCACATTTTAGGATAAGACTTTATATCCGCATGGCGGTTTACATCCTTTAATTGTATATAGCGTAGGCCTACACAGTCGTTCGCAGCATACCCTGCAGCAATCTGCCTTCATTATTATCCTGGCTATATCGGCATATTTTGTTACAGTAAGCGTATATCTAGAGACCCGGTCATTCAAACAGATTTGCCAACTCTTGTTCCAGTGAGCATAATTTTGTTGTTGTTGGTAGGCTATATTTGATTATGATATACCCATGTGATAACTTCAAACTGTAACTACCACTTTCTCTAGGTAAAACTAAATTATAAAAAATATATATTGTCTTGTTTAATACATGCCTCGTATCTAGGACTCGGGGACAGGATTGCCTGGTGGTCAGAGTGATGCGCCCGTCATCTGCTGACCCGGGTTCGATTCTCATTCGAGAGGATTTTTCCTCTGGAGTTAACATCATTGCCGACCCCACTCCCCTAAAAGTCATTGGGATAAGACTCTAAAGCCAAAGCCTCGTGTGCAAATGCACGCAGAACATCTTGCGCACACGTTAAAACCTGTTCCACTATTCGGAAGAGTAGTTCATTGTGTGCGGTGGAAACGGATGACAAAAACTGACAAAACTGCATACACATGGGGACTGGATGTAAAACAGCACACGAGCGTTTATTCCCTATCCTCGAAATAAAAGAACATATAAAGAAAGAAAGAAAATAAATAAATGAATAAATAACAGGACCACCCATAGATTTTATGAACCTGTTTGCAAAGTAGTACCATTATCTTCTAAGTGCAGAGTGAGCCAGACACTGCCTCCCACTCTTCCTTTATGAGTGACTTGGGGAGGCCCAGCTACAAAATAGATGACATACACAATGTGAAGATCGACGAAAACTGTGACACCTTCCCATAGATTGGAATTTGAATCCAGGTGTATTGGACTCTAATATTTGAACTGATTAACCAGAATGCACTCACGTGGTCTGCTTATTCACTTGTCTATTTAAATGTCACTTGTTAATCGTGGTGTGTGTGGTGTGTGTGTGTGTTGTGTGTGTGTGTGTGTGTGTGTGTGTGTGTGTGTGTGTGTGTGTGTGTGTGTGTGTGTTTATGATTCAATAATGAATGGTCATTGCATGTGTTGCAGCTTGTAGTTAATTTTTATTTCAGTGGTGCAGTTCCTGTGTCTATGTAGCCGATGTCTTTCATTATCTGGATATATAAGAAAAAAGTACTGAATAAAAATGTTTCTACTAAAAAAAAAAAAAAAGGCCTAATTAAAAAGATGATTAAAAAAAAAAAAAAGCCACCCACTTTCCTTCCCTTTTCATTTTCTATAGCAAGCTTGATTTGAATCTTTAAATAGGACTTCTTTTGAAAAAAAAAAAAAGGTAAAGGTGTCCCATAACCTATGTAGTCGCAGGGAGCGAGACATCACAGACCTCAGCGCGGCGCCCATCTCCTCTCCCTCGCAGCTTTTACCTTCCCTGACCTAAAGGGGGCAGATACCCATTTACAGCTGGGTGAACTGGGGGACTGTGACGAAGGCAAGGCGCGCAAACCCATCCAGTTGGTAACCACACTCGATGCTGCGTTAACCTTGGCTAGGGGAAAGCGAGTGTTCTGACCACTGAGCTATTACGTCCCCTATTTCTTTTGAAATCTTAAATTTTTTAAATATTTTTTAAAAACCTTGTGTGGCTAGATCCATTGTGTATTGCAGCATTTTGTTTTATTTTCAAGTCGGATTAATAGCATGCTAATTTTCTTTCTCTTGAGAACTTTCTTAACAAAAATAATCAAAACATTGTTCTTGGACTTTGCACGAACAGACATGGTGTACACACTAAAAAGAAGTAGAGCTAGATTCAACTGCTTAAGAATGACAATAGTGGGTGAACATTGTGCTGTGGGGTGATAATGAGAAGAAAAAAAATGTTTTGGTCCAAAGTTATTATTTCGAAATTTGGTCGGCTGGTATTTGCTCTGATTTGTTTGTTGCTCGTTTGGAAGAGGGGGTGGGTTGGGTGGGGGTTTGTTGGTTTTTTTAAATAAGATTTTCAGTTTTTCCCCTGCGCAACTAGGGGGAAGGGGTGTTTTCGTTGGGGTTTTTTGCGGGTTTTTTTTTTTTTTCACCTGTTGTGACTTTTGTGGTGGGTTTTCCCTCCCAATTCTCTTTGGAGTGATACATGTCGTTCTGTCTTCATGAAAGGAAAGTTCCCAATTACGTGACCTTTGAAGCGTTCCCTCGCAATGCAATTTGTCTGTTTTTGTTCTTTGCCTGCAGCCATGAATGCGCCCTGCTTTTGCCAACTTCACACGTACACCCACTCCCCCCCCCCCCCCTCTCCTCGATATTTTTCCTCCTCTATCTTTTGTCTTTACTCCTACGCCCCCTGTCTGTCTGTCTGTCTGTTTCATATGTCGCACCCGCCCCCCTTCTCTGCTGAAGGAACATGAAAATGTTATTAATTTATTTGTACAAAGATTTTAGTTATAAATTCAGAGGGTGGCAGTCTCGTCAGAATTTTATTTCTCCGTGTGTCCTTCAAATGTTTGGGTCTCTTTGATGATGATGATGATGATGATGATGATGATGATGAAGATATGATGATGTTTTTTTAATTTTTGATTAATCTTTTAATACGAGGATAAATGGAATAAGCACTCTTGTACTTTTTACATCCAGTCCCCGTGTTATCAGTTTTGTAATGTCATCTGTTCCCACCGCTCCCGATGGCCCTATTCTTCCGAAAAGCGGGAACAGGGTTTAACGTGTGGCAAGGAGTTTGCGTGCGTTCGCACACGGGACCTCGATTTAAAGTCTCATCCAAGTTTATGACCTTGACCATGATCATGCATGAACTTTCTTATCTATCTCTTTGCAACTCTTCTAGTGTCCTACCTATCCAAGTCCTCAATCCACGATATAACTGCCTCTCTCTCTCTCTCTCTCTCTCTCTCTCTCTCTCTCTCTCTCTCTCTCTCTCTCTCTCTCTCTCTCTCTCTCTCTCTCTCTCTAACACACACACACACACACACACACACACACACACACACACACACACACACACACACACACACACACACACACACACACACACACCACACACACACACACACTAATACCTGTGGTTTGTAATGACTGACGATCGCTCCTGATGACAGGCCTATTTTGATGCTATCGGTTTGAAGCTGAGCCATCAATATGCCAAACAGGCAGGAATAGCCCCCAGATATTATTATATTATTATATTGTTTTTCTGCTGCATTTGCGGTCTAAATCCCTTCTCTTTTCAACTTTGAACTACATATAAGTGGGCGTTTTATGTTCAATCGTATCATGTAATAATAATAATGATGATGATGATGATGATGATGATGATGATGATGATGATGATGATGATGATGACAACAACAACAACAACAACAAGAACAGCGACGACGACGACGATGAGGAGGAGGAGAAGGAGGATAACAACGACAACGACGACGACGATGATGATAATGATGATGACGACGATGATGATGCTAATAATGATGAAGATGACGATGATGATGATGGTGATGATGATGATGTATGGAATTCAGATAGGGCTGAATCTTGAAAAGCAACGAATCAAAGTGCTTGTATCTCCAGTGTGTTATCATTGTAAACAGGCGTCTTTGAAATAATGGGCTAACCCCGTACCGAAAGCTTTACTTGTTCATTTCTATGTGAACTGTGCGCGGCATAATTATAATTATGCAACCATTGCATGGTTGATACACACTACGCATAGATCTACTCTTAAAACTGTTGATCCCACAAGTACGAAGCCTTGACCCATCTTTGTCACAGACATTTATGCTTGATATGGTTTTCAGATGTAGGAGGCTATTTCAGATTATTCTGTTTAAAACAAAAGTAAACAGAGCCATTGTTTACTTCGTTTTGGTGTTGTGGGTTTTTGTTGCTGTTCATTGTTATTATTGTTATTGCTGCTGCTGCTGCTGCTGCTGCTGCTGCTGCTGCTGCTGCTGCTGCTGATGATGATGATGATGATGATGACAACGACGACGACGATGATGATAGTAGTAGTGGTTGTGAAAGTGGTAGTGGTAGTGGTGGTGGTGGCAGCACTGGTGGTGATTTTATTTGTTGTTGATGTTGGAGGCGGGGGAGCTTTGGGGGATGCTTCTTCTTGTTTTAATATTTTGTTTGGATTATTTGTTTGATTGTTGGGGATTCTTTGCGTTCGTATGATGTGAACGCGTTATACTACGGTTATGTGATAGGGACCAACAACATCCCGTCTTCGGCGTTACTATACTGATGACGATGATTGGTGTTGTTGTTGGTGCATTGTTAAACTTTTCAAACCAGCCCAAACATTCCACAATTCGAACTGCCTAGATCTGTCTACTTTTATCACGGACTCTATCTAAGCGGGGATGGGATAGCTCAGTGGTCAGACCACTCGCTTTCCCCAAGCTAAGGTAAAGCAGCATCGAGAGTAATTACCAAATGGATGGGTGACAGTTTGCACGCCTTGGCATCAGTACAGTTCCCCCAGCTCACCTAGCTGTAAATGGGTATCTGCCCTCTTTACGGTCAGGGAAGGTCAAGCAGTGAGGGAGAGGAGATGGGAGATAGCCCTCAACATAGGCTACTGGCCCCTAGAGAAGCTGATGCCTCTGACGCCTCGCTTCCTACGACCACAATACAAGTTATGGGACACCTTTACCGTTATCTATCTAAGTGACCTACATTTCATATTCTATGTAGCCTACGCTTTTCTTAGAACCAGTTAGTTCATTTGTTTCTTCGTTTTTCCATGAATGATTCTTGTTTCTTTTTCATTTAAAACCAGATTGTTTAGAAATGTCTTCACCCCCCCCCCTCCCCCCCACAACTCCTCCTAGGACCAGTAAAACATCTTAAGAAGAAAGAAAAAAAAACAGTATAGCAATGCTTCTTTCAGAAAATCAGGAATATATATATTATTATATATATATATTATATATAATATATATATATATATATATATATATATATATGTATGTATGTATGTATGTATATATACAAATCTGTATAGTTTATGTATATCACGGTTTTCTATTATGACAGTGAAGCTTATCTTTAAAAGAAGGCTGCGTGTGTATGGCAGGGCGATTGGCAGGAGTGCGGTAGGCCTACAGTCAGTCAGGTTGCTGCCATTTGTTGTTCCAATCTTTTTTTCCAAAAAGGGGTACAGATTTGTCTGTTTTTGACATGTAGGACATAAGGAAAACAACAAGAGAGAACTCGAACTCGAACTCGAACTCGAAAGGTTTATTCATGAAAAAAGGCCATTGGCCCATACATGAAGGGGGTTGCCGAATGACGATAACGATAATTGCTTTAAGGTGACACACCACGCTACTCCAAGCCATGGAAACCACAGCATTGATTAGTAATGTACATCGAGACACAAACTCTTTACTGTCCAAATAAGTTACGGCATTCCGAGCCTTTCTTTCGTCCAGTCTTTGTCACAAACACACCCTTAGGTCTAGGCTAGGCCTAGCCAAGAGACTGCTGTAATAGGTCTCTAAGTGTCGCTAAGTCCCTTGAAGCACACGATAGGGTCTCCGTGTGTAGTGTGTTCTGGATACGCTTCCCATTCCGCAAACTGGCGAGTTTGACACATTCCTCTTTTAGCATGTTTTTCTCTTGCTGTTTGACAAACCAGTACACACATACTGGCTCAGTGTCTGGTTGGCATGCGCACTGGATCACAATGTCGTCTGACTCACACGTCACAATATCTTCACCGTCTGAATGATGTAGCACGGATTTTCTAAAGTGTGTATTTCTTTGTCTGTCTCTTAGCCTTCTCTGTACGGATCTATCAGTTAGAGTAGCCACGTACTGTTTGACATTTCTTGTGTCGAATGCACCAACAATATTATCATTGTTCACCTCAGGCTGCAAAACACACATATCAGCACAGTCACTACAATCAGACATACAGGGAGGTTCTAAATCAACCGATGATGGCAACTTAACTGATGTTTTTGTGTTGATGTCCTGTGTGTGTGTTGTTGGTAGGTCTATTCCATGTGTATCTACACATGCTGTATTCCCCTGTTCTACTCCACTGTCAGGCAGACTCGAGGCACTGAGGACACAGTCACTTTCACACACAACACTTGCCTGCTTCTCTTTATGCTTTCGAGACCGTTCAACATCTCGTCGTCTTTGAGAAAACGATTTTTTCCTGTAGTACTGTGCTTGTGTGCTGCGATTCACTGTTGGATCCGCCATGTTGGTTGACACTGTTGTGTCCACTGGTTTCAGTCGCAAGACAAAAACCACGCTGTCCCCTTCTCCTGCCACTTTCCAGCTGGAAACTGCATTGTCGGTCAGCAGGGCGCCTAAGGTCCTCTCCACAGCCGCTGGAAGTCCAGTAACTGGCATTTTTGAATGAATTTCTAGTTTTACTGCTGCTCACAGAAAATGTACGCCCTGTCCGCTTCACTTCTCGTGACCACCCCGAAAACAACAAGAGAGAGAGAGAGAGAGAGAGAGAGAGAGAGAGAGAGAGAGAGAGAGAGAGAGAGAGAGAGAGAGAGAGAGAGAGAGACAGACAGACAGACAGACAGACAGACAGAGACACAGAGACACAGAGAGAGAGGGAAAAAACAAAACCCCTTCAGAGGCAGAAAAGCAGAGACAGACACAAAAAGACAGAGTATGATGCGTCCTTGCGCGCCCACGCACACATGCATGACTGTGTGTGTGTGTGTGTGTGTGTGTGTGTGTGTGTGTGTGTGTGTGTGTGTGTGCGCGCGCGCACGCGTATGCATGTGTGTGTGTGTGTGCGTGCGTGCGTGTGTGCGCGTATGCGTGCGCGCGCACCAGTGTGCCGTATATACCTGCAAGCTTACATAATTAAACGACATCG
>CM060320.1:39489506-39527006 GCA_030674155.1 Stramonita haemastoma | reverse complement strand
GGTAACCACGCTCGATGCTGCTTAACCTTAGCTTGAGGGAAGTGAGTACTTTGACCGTATATTATCTATCCCGTCCTCTCAGTGCATTTTTTTTTTTATATATGTACCTGTTTTCTTGAGGAGAGAATGTGGGGTGTGGGGCAGTGTGATATTTATTTATTTATTCTTTTATATCGAGGATAATGGAATAAACACTCATGTGCTTTTTTCATCCAGTCGCCTGTGTATGCAGTTGTGTAAATATTGTCATCTGTTCCCATCTGATACATTGAGAATAGAGTGTTTTTATGACTTAGAAGTCAAGCTGGAAAATTTAATATTATAATTTACACGTATTTTTCTTCTTCGACGTTCCCTAGACTTATATGAAATGTGGAATAGATTATGGACAGAGTGTTTTTATGACTTAGCAATTAAGCATGAGACAATATACTGTAACAGACTTTTATGACATGAGTGCTAGATCAAGTTTTTATGACTTGGTAATCGAGCATGAAAAAGCATATTATTGCAACAGACTTATATGAGAGATAGATGAAGGATAGGCATGTGGTATTTTTTATGACATAGTAATCAAGCATGAAAATAGAGCCTGAAAAAAAACACATTACAACGGACTTAGGCTACATATCACGCGGGATAAATAAGAATAGAGTATTTTTCTGACTTCAGTTATCAAATACGAAAAAAAAACAACAACAACGCAACACACATACATGACACGAGGGATAGGTTAAGGACACAGTGTTTACGATGACTTCTCAATAATCATTTCACAATCACGTTTTTTAAGGAATGCAGAAACACTAAAATGAAGAACAGAAGGAGAAGAAGAAGAAAAATCACGACAACAATAAAACCCTGATTCTAAAATAAAAATCTACAATCACCAACTCTGCAGGAACACAGCAGGAATACCAGTTTTCTTGTGGAGTTTCTTCAACTGAAGTAGTCAGTTTTGCAGCTGCGTTATCTGATACCTGCCGCTGCTTTATATGCCTCCAGGTCGTTTGATTTGGACATTATCACAGCTTGTGTCCTGGCACATAGGTATGAGCGTGAGCCTCCAGTCTTTTTTAGTTGTTTAATTTTTTTTTTTTTTAGGATGTGTGTGTGTGTGTGTGTGTGTGTGTGTGTGTGTGTGTGTGTGTGTGTGTGTGTGTGTGTGTGTTGTGTGTGTGTGTGTTTGTGTATGTGTGTGTGTGTGTGTGTGTGTGTGTGTGTGTGAGTGTGTGTGTGTGTGTGTGTGTGTGTGTGTGTGTGTGTGTGTGTGTGTGTGTGTGCGTGCGGGCGGGCGCGCGGCTGTTACATATGCGTGCACTGATATAGTTGTGTGCCAAAATGTATGCGTTTGTGTATACATATGTGCATGCACTTTGCGCGCGCGCGGTGTGTGTGATTTCTTCCTTTTACTTTGAGGATAATGGAATAAGCACATGTACTTTTCTTTAGAATCCAGTCCTCGAGCACATGCAGTTTTGACCATTTTTAAAAACTCTGTTCCCACCAGTTTCAAAAAGCAGAATAGGTTTATAACTCATGTGCAAGATAATATGCACGCGTTCACACATAGGACCTCAGTGTGTGTGTGTGTGTGTGTGGTGTGTGTGTGTGTGTGTGTGTGTGTGTGTGTGTGTGTGTGTGTGTGTGTGTGTGTGTGTGTGTGTGTGTGTGTGTGTGTGTGTGGTTGTGTTGTGTGTGTGTTGTGTGTGGTGTGTGTGTGTGTTGTGTTGTGTGTGTGTGTGTGTGTGTGTTGTGTGTGTGTGTGTGTGTGTGTGTGTGTGTGTGTGTGTGTGTGTGTGTTGTGTGTTTGTGTGTGTGTGGTGTGGGTGTTGTGTTTTGTGTATGATGTTGTGTTGTGTGTGTTATTGTGTTGTTGTACTAGTGCAGTCTTGCGCGCGCGCGGTTGTTACATGTGCTGACTGATATAGTTGTGTGCCAAATTATCTTTGGGTATAATATGCATGCACTTTCGCTGCCTCGTGAATGCATGTTCTTGACCTTTTTTTGAAAACTTGATTGCCACATGCTTTCGAAACTGGAATAGGTTTTAACCATTTTGCAAGATAATATGCACCGCGTTCAAAACAATAGGACCTCAGTGTGAGTTGACGGTTCATGGTGTGTGTGTGTGTGTGGTGTGTGTGTGTGTGTGTGTGTGTGTGTGTGTGTGTGTGTGTGTGTGTGTGTGTGTGTGTGTGTGTGTGTTGTGTGTGTTGTGTTCCTTTTTGACTATGGATCTTTTCTTCCACATTGTGTGTGTGTGTGTGTGTGTGTGTGTGCGTGCGTGCGTGCGTGCGTGCGTGCGTGCTGCGTGCGTGTGTGTGTGTGTGTGTTGTGTGCTCTGTGTGTTCCTTTTATGGACGTATGGATCTTTTCTTCCACATTTTGTCACAACTTCAAAAAAAAACTTTATCAATCGTTCTGCACCATAGTCAGAATAATTTTTTTAACTTACATACTGAGTATTTCGCCTCCAGCGAAAGAGTTATCCAGAGAGAACTAGAAAATTTTAGTGCATACCAAATAGAGTATCAATCAGTGCACATGCACCATAAGCTCCATTCTGAATGCACAGACAGACAGACAGACAGACAGACAGACAGACACGCATATGGTGGAGATAGGGGGAGAAGAGAGGCTTGTGAGTGTGCAAGATGGAAGAAGGGAGATAAAAGACAGACAAAAGTTAGAAGAGCGGAGTGGAAAGACAAGGGGGTTGCGGAGTGGGTATGTTGGGTAAAAGCAATTGAAAGATACAAAAACTGTATTATATCTATTTTATTTTATTGTTTTATATCGAGGATAATGGAATAAGCACTCATGTGCATTTTTCATCCAGTCCCCGTGTGTATGCAGTTTTGTAAATATTGTCACCAGCACACAATGGCCTACTCTTACGAAAAGCGGAACAGGATTAACATGTGCGCAAGATGTTCTGCGTGAGTTCGCACACGGGGCCTCGGTTTACAGTCTCATCCGAAAGACTTTTGGGGAGAGTGGAGTCAGCACTGATGTTAACCCCTACACATAGTGTGTGTGTGTGTGTGTGTGTGTGTGTGTGTGTGTGTGTTGTGCACTGGAGCATGCATATGATCTGACTTCTTGTTAGTCCCTCAGAAGTTGTCGGGGTACTGTGCTAGACTTTAAAGAGCTTGGTAGAAGCCACGAGTTGTGACGGCAAAGGCTTAATAATGATTTTTTTTTCTTTTCCTTCCTCAGCTAGAGCTCTGAGGTTTACCACTGGTGATATTTTGCGTAAGCATCCATTTACTCACCATTAAGATAACCAACATTCCAACTTTGGGGGTGATCGTCTAAACATGACACCAATATGCATGCAGTTTTTACAAGTTTTGTCTTCTTTTCCCACCAGCACACAAAGGCCTACTCTTCCAAAGGGTAGGGCATTTTTACATTTGCACAAGATGTTCTGCATCCGTTCCCACATGGAACCTTGGTTTATAGCTTTCTTTTAAGGATTTTCCGGAGAGTGGATTCGGCACTGATCATGTTAACTCCAGGGGGAAAATCCCCTAAAACTGGTCATGGCTTGAACAGCAAACGGGAGAAGGGAGATGAAAGTGAAAAGACTGAAGTCAGAAGAGTGAGTGGAAAGATACAGGGGATGAGGTGTGGGTGTGTTAGGTCAAAGCAAGGCCAGACAGATCACGAACATAACACTAACCATCAGGAAAAAAAAAAATCAGGGAACTGGAACTGGGGAACTGGGGGACCCAATCAGTGCCGATGGCATAGCCCGGTGGATAGAGTGATGTGCTTGTGATCTGTTGACCCGAGTTTAATTCTCATTCAGGAGGATTTTTCCTCTGAAATTAACATCAGTGCTGACTCCCTCCTCCAAAAGTCCTTTGGATAAGGCTATAAACCAAGGTCCCGTGTGTGAATGCATGCAAAAATCTTGTGCACATGTTAAAACCCATTCCACTTTTTGGACGAGTAGGCCATTGTGTGCTGGTGGGAACAGATGACAAAATATACAAAACTGCATACACAGAGTGTTTGTAAAAAAGCACAGGAGTGCTTATTCCATTATCCTTGAAATAAAAGAATAAAACAAAACAAACTATAGCTTCCGCTGGAATAACGATAAAAGAGAAAAAACACGTCCACATCTCTCACACATCCTTCACCATACACAAAGAAATGATAACAAAAATATGTTCCTTTTATTATATGTATTTTTTTTATTTCCAAAATTTTTTCTTTCTTTTTTTTGATGTTTTTTTTTAGTATGTATCAGGAAAAAAACCGTTCCAGGCATGGTCATCAAGCCAGTCAGATACACAACCCATGTTTGCAGTACACGTTGTACAGATTATGTCGGTGTTACATGATAGTTATTGAATACAGTGAAACTGTTGTTACACCATAATGGTATAATATGTATGTGGGAATGTTCCCAGACACAAGAAACAAACTTGCTCACCACCATCACACTCCTTCCTGGTCATGTCTTTCTGTTTTGAACCTCAGCTAAAAGTAGAGAAGAAAACAAAAATCAGGGAACTGGGGGACCCTTTTGATGGAATGAAAAACCGAAGATATGAGTATTATATACTTTTTTTTTGGAAATAACGTTAAAAGTAAAACAAAAACACGAATTCTACCTTATCACCTCCTCCCCGTAAAAGCTTAATTTAAACTTGGTAGGGACGATAAAAGCTTTTGGAAAAGGCTTAAGGAAAAAAGATGTTAAAACATTGAAATAAAAAAAGTTTCAATTAAAAAAAAAAAATTTTTAAAGGGAAGGAAAACATGATTTCACACTCAAAAGTGTCACACCACAACAGTTTCATCAACCAACTTTTTTTTTATACAATAATATCAATGTACAATCCTTGTTTTTGAGACAACGTGATGGGAAATGGACACCACTGTACTTACTTACATCATAGCCGTGGAACATGAACAATGGCGGTGGTGATAGGTGGATCAGTGAGTTCCTTCATGAGATGACAACACAGGCATGAAATGTGCACTCACAGCATAGCATCCCTGAAGCACAACGCCTTGTATAAAAAAACAACAACACAATGACTATGAAGCATGCGTGACTGATTCACTTGGTGCTGGTCAGCAAAAATAACATGTAAAAAACTACAAACTACTACTGATCGAGCATACTGTTTCTTGAGAAAAACTGACAAACACATAACTAATTAACAAAAACATCAAATAAATGCAATAAATCCGAAAGCTCAAACCTGTGCAGCAAGTCAAGGCGAAAATGCATAGAGATGTCTCCTTTTAACCCCCCTCCATTCTGCTAAAGATGCCGTTATTCACAGTAACCTTTTCGCCTACAACAGCCAGTGTTATCGGTACTATGCCTTACATGTTGATCTGGGTTTTGAACACGGACAAGACCAGTTACAGTCTCGGCACAGCATGGAATGGCATGGCATGGCATGGCAGGGAACACATGGCAATCAATGATGCCAGAAAGCACAGTTTCAGTTAACTGCTGAACGCAATCCATCTTAAGAAATTTTGCTGAAAGTCATCTAGCAAAAAGGATGGCAGCAGTTTATGCCAAGTTTCAGCCAACAAATTTGAAAATTTTGGCATGTTTTTTCATTTTCAGTGTGAAACACACAAGTCAAAATCCAGATCGTGATGATTATAGGCATTGTACTGATACTGACTGCATCATCTGAAAGAGGTTACAGAATATGAGGGGGGTGAGATGGGACATCTTCAGACCACTCTTCTGTCAGTCAGTACTACCCTCGCTTCTCATATTTGTGGAAATCAGTCAGTTGTCAGTTCTGATGAGAATCAAAATTTAAAAAAAGATCCTTCCACATGATTTGCACCAAACCCTAATTCAATGTCTCTCTATTGAAATCATTGATCTTACTGATCCGAACGCACACAGATCAAGAAAAAAAGATATTCAGCATTACTTGTAATGGTTTGCTGCAGAAAATGACATTTGCATAAAAAAATCACTTGCATCAGATCATTCAAAATTACCCTCAAAAAGCAAACAGCTGAATCCTTATGTTCCATTTTAAAGCTCAATTTTGTCAACTGCAAGACATTAACTTTGCTGCTCCAAAAAACATTCCCTTTTTATTATGCATATATGTTTTGTTCTGCATAGTTTCTAAGCTTTTCACTACATAATTTTTCAGCTCAACAGTTATATTTCTAAGCTTGTGTTTTGAAATGTTACATTCAATGCAGTTCAATTTTCCCCCCCAAAAAAAGTATCACTCCAAATTGGTATGATAATAGTAGCATAATACACACTGTGGTCTAATTTTACTTTAAGATGATCTCAATTTTGTTTTTCTTAAATTGAAATTTCTGGGGCTTCAAGGTGACAAAAAAGTGCAAAAGAAAAACCACACCCAGCCCCAAAAAACTCCTTGCCAGTGTAGCGCTTTTAGTCCAGCATATCCACAGAAGGAAAAAACAAATGTCACAAAGAAAAACAAACCCCTGAAACACTCACCATAAAAAACCAAAAGCACTACTGTGAAATTTTCTGAGTGTGTCGGCACTACACCCTCCACAGACAATAGGCAAAGAACAGTCGACAACATAACTAAAACACATAATCCGATTTTTTGCCCTAAAATCAGTATTGCACTTTACATTTTAATACCAAACAAAAAAAAAAAAAAAAAGAAAATGCGTAGCAGGGAACATCTTTAAAAACCATTGCTGTAGTTACCTGTCCTTTTAAAAAAAACAAAAAAAAACAATAAAAGCAATAAAAACATCAAACTAAAAAACAAAAAAATGGACAAAAAAAAGGAGAAATGTTTCTGCTCATGAGAAATGGTGACGTATGGTATGGATGATATCAATCACATCGACTTGATTCAAAAGCACAGCGCACAGAACAAAGAGACTTGGTCACAGTACCACGGCATGCCAAAATGTCGACAGCATTCAAACATTTACATCATGATGATGGAGTTTTTACACTGGAAGAGATTCACACCATAAGCCCAAGATGTTACGATGACATGATTCATGGTGCGGATGCTGACTCAATTTGTTTAAAAAAAAAAAAAAATTTTTTGTTAAAAACTGCAAAGTGCTTTGAACACCAATGCTTCAGAACATGTGTGGAGAAAATATTTATCACACACCACACACACACACTCACTCACACACAGACAGCGGTAACCTTTTCTGGTTTTCAGAACACAGACGAACGTTAATATATTTAACAATATATTACTCTCTGAGAACAAACAGAAAAAAAAGTGGACAATAAATAAGATCTCGGTGAAAGGCTAAAAAAAACAACAACAAAAAAAAACCCCCTAACTTTTGTCTTGTTGCAAAACTTTCAAATTTTGGTTTAAAACTTTATCCTTTCATAAAATCTCACAACTGAATAAGAAAGAAAAAAAACCGAAAAGAAACCAAACCAAGTTTGAAAGAAAGATTTTCAAAATTTACAGTATGAAGTTTGCATTAGCAGAGGAGTATGTTTCTTTTACACAGCTACATTGAGTAACTTGTATTTAGTGCCTACAATTCTAACTGATCCACTGACACCTCATACAAAAGAAGTTTACTCCAATACATCAGGTATATCTGAACTTAAAAAGTACACACTTTATGAAGAGATACTACAGGATCCACAAACAACAAAAATTTTACAAATAAATGATGTTTATGCTTGTAATCTACAAAGGTTGTACACAATAAACACCCCCACCCAATCCAACTGGAAAAAATCAGAAGTTTATATGCGTCTGCCACAAGCGATGATAAATGCAAATCATGAAGATCTAAACAATGTATCATCTTGTACATATTTCTCCTGAACAGCTCTGAATGAGCTCAATGTTACTTACTTCAAACACCAAAATAACCTTCTCAATTAATCATAACACTAAAAAAAATCTTTGCTTTTAATCATTAATAAAATAAGACAAACTTATGATAATTTCAGAAGTAAGTCTTCAGAATTCAAAATTATAAGCAGGTCACCAAACTATCCATCATGATATATGATGTTTTGTTGAGCTTATTTTTTACAAAAGGGAAAGAAAATAAAAGCAAACCTTCCCAACACAGAAGTCATTAACCTTTAAAAAGCAAGTCTGCTCACAACTTAAAAACAAACAAAAAAAAAAGACTCATCATTTTATCAAGAGCAATACTACAAAACAAAAAAACTCTGCTTCCGAAATAAAAATGAGCCATAATTTGCCACTACAATAAGCCTTTTCCTTCAACATCCATGTCTACCCAGACAATAAGGCACTAGCAAGACGACTCTGTCAGACAAACAAACAAAAACACACACACACACAGAGCTGCTAAAAGCAGAAACAACATTCTGTGACAGCTGTGGAAGTCACATATAATACAATTCATGTATAAAACAAAAATAAATAAAGTAGTCATTCAGACTTGTGATGTAGACCGCAGAACGGCTTTTGCGCACATGCATCATACACAGCATGCGTTCCGATTTGAGGGACAGGCGGGCAGACAGGCATGTCCAGTCGACAGCTGTACGCTTCTGCCGTCGTCACCCACGTTGCAGTCATACCTTTTTCGAAAAAGGCAGTCCACAACTCTGGTTTCCGCTTGTTATGCAGACTGCACACAGAAAGAGGATTCATATGACATTCATCTTCTGGTTGAAATGTAAAGTAGTATCCCTGGTTGTAATGTATAGTATTTCCTGTAATCCCTGGTTGTAATGTATAGTAGTATCCCTGGTTGTAATGTATAGTAGTATCCCTGGTTGTAATGTAAGTAGTATAGTATTTTTATGACAATGAAACTGTATGTTCTCTCATACATTGGTCAAAGCAACCCTCGAAAAGTGTGGTGACATAACTTAAACTAATTTGGCAGCGAAACAAAAAAGGACACTAAATTTCATTAACTGAAACATGAGATAAGATAGCCTTGTAGTTAGTGCATTGAGCTCACAATCTGATGGCAGGGTTTCAAGCCACCATGAGATACTTATTCATAAAGCTTTTTTCCGGGATGACAAATTAACAACAATTACAGAATGAAAACAAAAAATGCATATACACTGGTGTCATATTGTGTGTTAAGACATCCTTGAAGTAGGAATGCAGCTACCTTGATGGTCGATAAATTCACCATTGATGAACCTCACAGCTACAGCCGAGGAATTAAAAGGCAAAACAAACCCAAACAAACTAGCAAAACTGATACCTCGGTAACAGTAAACTGAAATCTTTCACATAAATTTCTGAGGAACTTTCAAAATCTTAGAAAGAGATCCACACACCATAAGGATTTGACTATCTTATGGTGAGGTTTCCCTAAAAAGTATGACTGACAAGAAGGATGGAGAGGAGATAAATGGTTTAGGTGAAGTGGGAAGGGGTGGGGTTCCAATGCTAAGAAAACCTTTCCCAAGGTAGCGTAGAGAGAAAGGGCATGAAACAAAATATTCCACAAACATATCAAAAGTTGAGGGTGATGATGCTTGAAAACAAAACCAAAGACAGAACTACTCAAATGTACAAAAGCAAGATGGAAGTCCAAAATACACTGAAAGAAACTAAATTTACAAATAATATCAAACCTTTTTTTTATAATCCTGTTAAACAAACTATGCCATAGCCACATTTTATTGCAAAGAACATTATAATGTGTAAACAGACAGATGAAATAATCTTTAAATCATTTGTCTCCCATTTATTACTTGACAATACAAACATTTATACATCTTGAAACAAAACCGGTAACCTAACCAAACATACTGGCAGTTCGTTTTATGATAAATGCATTTTCTGTCTTCCATTCCACTGCTATCTGACCATGAGTAATGGCCTTGTTGCCAGTCTCTTGGCTGAGACACTGAACTGTGTTCCTAAATGTATCATCCATTTAGCACAAATAAAAGACACTGTACCTCCTTGAAAAAAATGTCATAAGTAAAAATTATCACAGATATCTGAGATAACCATGCATACATGTACACACACACACAAACCACAAATACACACACACACACAAAACACACCAACACACACACACACATATACTGACTGTGGCTTCAACATGGGCTACACACCAGAAAAGAGTAACCTGAATTTTTTATGAAGAGAAATAAGCTTTTGATGAAGACATAACTCAATATAATACAGTACCTGTTGAAGACAGTCCTTTAGGCATCATCATCCCCACGGCCCCACATAATCAAAAGGGTAAGAGACAGGGCAAAACATAAAATCTACACAAATCAAGACCCTGACCACAACAGCGCCGTTTACCAGGACTTCAAAATGTTGGACAACGACTCCTTCTGCTACCAGATAATGACTCCTTCTACACGAAACAGAAAACTAAAGGACACAAGGAAAATGTACAGACCTGCAGGAAAACAGAACCCCTCTTCCAAGCCAGGGAGTGGTGTAGTAAACACTAGAGAAACGCTACCAACCAACACTCACTTGCTGTCGATCCATCCCCACTCTGTCCCCACCACTCAGTTAGTTGTCAGCTTCGGGCAATACATGGCAGACAAGAGACAAGGCACGCATGTTAACGATGCTTACAAGAGAGGTTGCGGACGAGGTTTCTGTGGCAACACTGTCATCCGGCGCGAGTCTGCAGCATGGCCGTTGACGTGTTGAGCGTCTAGCTGTTCCATCACACTTGAGTTTTGTGCTTCAAAATGGAAATGCAAAATACAACAACAAATGAATATGGTATTTTTTTGTTGTTGCTGGGTTTTCTTTTTAAGTGGTGTCTTGTCACAGACATTCATCACTTTAAAAAAAACAACAACAACTGTATAATCTTTAATTTACATCAATGACCGAGAGTCTCAGATTAAAAAAAGAATAAAGGAAAAGAAACTGGTATTTATTTGAATCCGGTACCTATGGTTTTCTGTTTTAAAAATGACTAGCTTGTCATAGACATGATCAGTCTTTATCTGTTTTTGTTGGTTTTTTTAAAAGAAATATTTCAAAATTTTAAAAGGCAATGTGTGTTTTACATCATGTAGTTAAGCTGGGAGATATTTTTCCATATGTAAAGGGACAATAAAGGCTGTATCTTAAAAAGAACTGAAAAAAAAACTAGCAAACAACCTGAATTCCAATACAGAATTGAGTAAATAGTCTAAATCAAGCTCCAGCACAATCTTATGGCCTCTTTTAGCAGCCAGTAACTCCACCCCAGTCTTTTTAGCCACTTTAACTGATAATCGAACAAAAGATAAAGCTTTATTCTATCTTCTATTTTCTGGGTAAGCACTGGTTTCTACTCAATGTCACAGTTCAGAGTTTAGAGATTCAAGCTATCTAGAAGGGGCAACAACTGATGGCTACCTCAGTCAGGGAAACTAAGGACACATTTTAAAAGAGAAAAAACTTTGTACATTTCTGCTTCTTTTTCACCATTTGATACTGAGGAAATTGCCACTGTACCATCATAAGCTTCCTGGAAGGACTCAATGGAGAGAATCTATCAATCCCGGTGTTCACTTGTTTCATGTAAACAAACTAATACATGTGTGTGGGCGTGGATAGTTGGTTTTGTATTAAAAATATTTTTAAAAATAACCTACATCAACATAAGTCAAAGCTGGAGTCACTTATCTTCTTTTCGAGTTGAATATAGGGAGGTTAGTGATACTTGCTGTTACACAATACTGTTACAACTATGCCGATTTCTTTGTCTTCATCAAATAGTGATGGAGATGCATTATTCCACATGTCTGTAATACTGCCTCTTCAAATTTCAAACAAAATCAATTAGAGCAAAAATATTTCCCACATAGCAAGAACAAAAAACAATAGTTACCTGTTTCCTGTACAACTTTGCCAGTTGAGGAAATCAGCTGGGAGGAAGATGATTCTTCTGGCTCCTCTTTGGAGCCATCTTCTGGCTCTTCTTTGGAGCCACCGTCCAGTCCTTTTTGGAGCCACCTTCTTCCGGCTCCTTTTTGGAGCCACCTTCTTCCGGCTCCTCTTTGGAGCCACCTTCTTCGGCTCCTCGTTGGAGCCACCTTCCTCCGGCTCCTCGTTGGAGCCACCTTCTTCCGGCTCCTCTTTGGAGCCACTTCCTCTGGCTCCTCTTGAGCCACCTTCGGCTCTCTTGGAGCCACCTTCCTCTGGCTCCTCTTTGGAGCCACCTTTCGGCTCCTCTTTGGGAGCCACCTTCCGGCTCCTTTTTGGAGCCACCTTCTGGCTCCTTTTTGAAGCCATCATCTTCCTCTGAAGAGGCCATCTGCTTAATGTCTTTGGGGGAACCATTAGCACTGTCTTCAGGGGCAGGTGCGCAACTGCCGTCAGCATCTTCAGATGCTGCCTCCTCCTCCTCCTCTGTCACTTTATCGAGGCAGTTGCTGCACTGGGGAGAGCCTCCCCTTGGGGTAGTACCGTGTCATCCTCGACAGGCGGTACAATGTCTTCTTCCACGTCTCTTCTTCAATCTCGTTGAGTTCTGGGGAAGAAAACTCTTCCTGCACAGAAGTGAGGGTGCTGCTAGACTGCTGCTGCTGCTGCGGTTCGCCAGCAGCGCATAGTTCATCAGCAAGAGAAGCTCCGGTGTCCTGCTCCTCCTCTCTGCCTTGAGACGGGGTCCCTGCAGACACCTCCTCAGTCTGACTGGTGGGGTCTCTCGGGCTTTCCATCTCGGAGGACGTGTTGAAATGGTCGTCGTGTTCCTCGTCCATATCTGGACTGAGGAACTCCTCTTCCTCTTCTTCTTCCTCCTCCTCCTCGTAATATTGCTCCGCATCCTCGTAAGCAGACGTGTCAGGAATTTCATTTTCTTTAGCTAGATCCTTGCTTGCTTCTTCTTCTTCTTCCTCCTCCTCCTCCTCGACTTGATTCAGGCTTTCACCATCACTGGAAACTGGTTTACCCTCTTGCGAAGCTGGTTTGTGGTGGTCTGGATCTGCCTGGCAGTTGGACGTCTGAGGTGAGCATTCGGACGCTCTGGAGGAGGTGGAGGATCGACACTTTCTCTGCTGCTTCGGGGCCACGCCAAAACCGGAGCGGGCTGGACGCAGCCTGAAGTTCCGCGGAAGTGGGCAGGAAGACAGGAGCCTCCGGGTTCAGCCTGCCACTGCTCCTCCGGAACATTTCTCCTTCGTCCTCCGTGGTGGTCGTGTGCATGTCGGAGTCTGTGCCTGTGTAGTCCTCCCACTCGTCCGTGCTGCCGATGGATATGGACTGAGACAAGCTCGCTGGCCGACCCTCGTAGATGCTGCTGTCCTGGCTCGACGTGGAAGCCAGTGGCGGGATAGAAGACGACCCTTTACTGTGAGGCACATCCGCGTCTTGGAACTGTGGATGCTGCTGTTGTTGCTGCTTCTGCTTGGTTGGGCTTCGTCGACCGGGCTTCCTCTTGGGTGGGGAGCTTTTCCTCTTTTCCACCTCTTCATCGGGGCCGTACTCTACCTCCACGGAATGATCATCAGAACCCCGGGACTTGTCAATCTTCACCACCAGCATGTCATTGGAGCACTCCACCGTGCGGGCGTCATCACCACCTGACCACGTTCGTGGGCGTGGCGGCTTTTCCCCGGGCCCTCCAGGCTGCTGGGCTCGACCCCGCCCCCTCCCTCTGCCACGACCCCGGCCTGCCGGAGGTTTGCGATCGCTTCCACTGTCTGCTGTGCCCCTTGCATCATACCTGGAGCTGGGAGAGAAGAATGATAAAAGATTGTTACATTCTGTAGAAGGATTTTTTTTAAATCTTGGACGCAACTTTTGTTTAATCTGATCTAAGATTCAGCACAAAGTCTGTTTTTTCTATCATTTGAATGACAAACAGGAGCTTTTCTCTTTTTTTTCTATGTCGAATGCTGGGATAGCAATTATCATTGTCAGCAATTTAATTTAATTCCATAATATTCTTAATTTAATTTCTTTTAAAATGAACAAAGCACCATCAAACCAACAATGCTTTTATGTGCAAACAGGAGAATCAAAAAGTACCAAATTAATGTAAAAATGTCTTTACAAAAAAAAGGAAAAAAAAAGAAAAAAGAGAAAGCTTCCAAGCTGTCCATATTCCCATCATTTTACATGTACACATAGCATGAAAGGTTAAAAAATGTCAAAAACACAAATCAGCTTCGACTGAAATCTGTATAAACTTTGTCATGCATATGCTGCACAAAACAGAAAAAATGACTATGCTACTGCTACAGTCTAAATCTCTTCCTTAATATGAAAGAGAGATATGAACAAGTTCTTTATACAATATCAAGACAACTTCTGTTTCTCACAAAAAAAAACCCAGAGGTATACAACTTCAAGCCAAAAGTTCTGAAGTTACCCACAAGTTGGCGCACACATACACACCAGAAAAAGAGAGGCACAGTTGAACAAATGCAAACACTTCCTCAAAGAAAGGAAGCACTGAGCTGTCCACACACCTATTGTTTTACCTATACATGCTGCAGAAAGTAATATTTTTATTATATATATATATATATATATATATATATATATATATATACAGGCTACTTCTTCAAAACATTAAGCAGCATCATAAAAAAACTTATTTCATGTCCCTTGGACATCAAAATAACATATCACAAAACTCCAAATCATTATTTTAAAATACACATAGGCTGCATAACTTATCAATCAAGACCTGATACCTCAGCAGCAAAACAATGTACACTTTTATTTTCACTAATAACCAGCTAAGCAACTTTCATCTTGTAATTTACTATATGGTCATGTATCTTATCAATACTGATAAACATTATAAACAAGCCTATGATATATGAAGTTTTTTGTTTTTTTTAATACAAAAGTGTACTTTAAAAATAATCCCACAAAGTGAGATATTCTTGAAAATGTCTAAACTATGCTAATACACCCTTTCACAGTTATCCTTTATGGCTGCATGTTCAACATTCTACAAGTGGATGATGATAACTAAGGATTCAAGATTCAGCACATCACACATGGATGAAAAAAAAAGAAAAAGAAACATTAATCTGTAGCAATTCTTTCCATTAGCATCAACAAGAGATTCAACAACCAAAATAAAAAAGACGCCCATATTTCTTATTCTGTGTTGTCATGTTTTCTTCTTTTTCCTTTTTCTTCCCCTTTTCATTTCTATTTTTCGAAATGCCGTTCCAGAGAATATGACATAAGCATGCATTCTCCTTTGTAATATAAATTGTGATTACAGGATTCTGTTCACCAGTCCTTTACTTTTGCTGTTTGTATATTTGTCTGATTATAGTGATTCAAACCCTGCAAAATGTTTTAAAAAATTTTCGTCCTCCACTTTACTAAACCATGATACATAAACTTACATGAACATACATGCAAGGAAGACGGTACAGGGGGATAAAGGGAAACACTTTTTGCAAGTACACATTTTTTGCTAGACTGACAATGCTTTTATACAACACAGTCAGATTACATCAAGGCACAGCTCACATTTTATGAAAAATGCAGATATCCAGGAAAAAATACAAGACAGAGGAAAGAAAATTTTTGGATGGAAATGTCAAACATGAACTGAAAGTATATTCCAGGGCAAAGAAGTTGTGTCAGCACATAGTCATGCACTCTTTTCCTCTTTCAGTCTGTAATGATTGTACGATTTGTTTGTGACATTAAGGTACCTTCTTGTTTTCAGTCATTCCAATGACCCATATCAGATTTTTACTCTATAAATCTTCACTAATGTAACTCACCAACCAGACAGTACCAAAGATTATAAGGATACATTTACAAACAAAAGTAACTTGTTTTAGGATGAAGGTTTTTGCTTTTAGGTTAAGTGGTTGTTGTTTCATTTTACTGGAGATTCTATAGCCTGAAACCCAGAAAATTGCTGGTATCAGTTACACTGACAATGGCTATGTTTTGTTGAGTAGTGACATTAGTATATTTAGTGCCCTAACCCTATATGCAAAATACCACCTATCAAGCCTCCAAGTCCTACTGATAATAACTGGTTACTGACAAAGCCAAAGTGAGTCTAACGTTCAGTGGCTACCAAAACGTTCCAAATACTTCCCACTATGATTTGCAGAGACAGAAAACTTTTAAACGCTAAGGTAGACATGGGGAAGAAAACAGACTATGAAATTATGAGACTGGAGAGTATAATGGCTATCGAATCTGAGACATTCTTTTTTTGTTACAATATAAAAGAGAATAAGGATGATGATACAATTACAGAGTTCCAGTTAGATTAGATGTAAGACAAGGGGACTAGGTTATGATCTCTCTTTTCTATTTCAATGCAGCCTGGTATCAATCAGACCGAAGCGTAACAGCGGACACCTGCAGAGTTAGGTCACAACAGCCTTAGCTGTGTTATTTGAGCAAAGTGCTCAATCACACATTTGTGAAGATAATATTCAACTATGCTTTATAGCCAGTTTTCCCACTGTGAACAAAGCAGACGCCAGTCTGGATGAAAAATGACTTCTCCTCTACTTTTAAATCCATAGGGAGTCAGTTAATGGAACACTACCCTAAGACTTATTTACCAAATTCATCCATCTATCTTGGTTACATATGCCAAAGCCTTGATGTCTGCATATGATTTCTTGGTCTATTCTGCATGCATTGCATAAATATAGCATAAGCCTCCAAAAATCCTTGGCCCTCTTTTTCTTTTCATTTTTCAGCTAAAGCTCCGAGGTTCACCAATTGTGGCATTTCTGCATTCACAACCATTTTTTGCCCACCATTAAAGTAGATGCATTCTGAATTCAGGAATGATTTCTAAACACAACACCAGTGTACATGCTTTTTTTAAAATATGACTTTTTGTCAGCCTTTCTTACCAGCATGAATGATCTATTCTTCCAGAAGGCAGAACAGGTTTTGATTGTGCACAAGATGTTCTGCATGCATTCACACACTTGGTTTATAGTCTCATCCAAAGGACTTTTTGGGGAGTAGAGTTAGTACTGATTTCCAGGGGAAAATCCCTTTGGACGACACCTTAGTGGTACCCCAAACCTGGGCTTGATCGCAGGCCATTAAATCATGAGCACAATGCTCTAACCACTAGGCTATCCCACCCCCCTGTACTTTCCTCTAATAGGAGTAAACCCTGTACTCACAGCTGAAAAGTCTGATACATGTGCTCATTACTTGCACAAAGGCAGCTGGAATAATTGCAGTTTTACAATCTTAGATGCATAATCTGATTATCACATAAATATATACCATGCACTTTATGAGTTGGTATGATTATAATGTTGCTACCTGAGCTACATAAACTAAATTATGGGTTATCATACTGATCTGTACACTGCACCCAAAGTGTGCCTACTACACAGCAAACAAACCAAGCAAAGAAATGTTGGTGCTCACGAACAAAACCAAAACACAACAAAACCAAAAAAAATGTCATGGTCAGGACTCAGTATAAGCTTAACTTAAAACCTAACCACATTTTGATTCAAAATTCACATTTCAACAGAAGCCTTAAGGGGGACCGCGGCATAGGTTTTCACCAAAAAAAAAATAAAAATGACTTTTGGGATTATGGTTGCATTTGGTCAAGTAATGTGTCAACTTTGCTTTTCAATCACTCATTTTGTTTGTTTTGACCGATTTCAATGCAAATAAAATCATTTTCTGAGGTAGGGGTGGGTGAATTTAGAGCAATTGTGGCCCCAAAACGCGAAGTTTGCATCAGTTTGGAGATCGTCGCGCTTGCCGACCAGTTTCGCTACCCCCCCTTGTTTGGTATCAATGTGAAGGTCATTCACTGACCTACTTTCTGACATCACCTCTCAATGGATAATTTCACTCACGGAAACACACGAAGAGCAAATCCGAAGGAACCCGAGAGGCATTTTCTACAGGCATACGGTTGAGTCGAAGTCTCTGATTGGCTTGTGGCCGTAAAAAAATAGCTGATTGGTTCTAAGAGTCATGTGACTTTTATCCAAGATGGCGGATGTTTACATCTCGAGTCTGTTCGATGCACGCATTCGACCTGTTTTCAGCCAAAGTTTTTTACTGAAAGTCTCAAAATATGCCGAAAACAAGTGTTGGACTACCAATGCCTTTGGTAGAAAGAATGAAAAACGGAAGAAACGGAAAATAGACTGACGATCGCTGGCTGGAGTGGTGACCTAGTTTTGCTGTGCCATGCACATCAACTCGCGATGTTGCCGATAACCACTCGCTTACTTCATTAATGCGAAAATTGAAGTTTTTCTCCGAAAAAACGTGTATCAGTGGCTGACAGCGACACTAGTTTTGATATAGACTCGATGCGCAAGAAAAATAAACCGATCCGCGGGCCCGCAAATTCTCAAACGACAGAACATCATCAGTGATGTGTCACCCTTGGAAAGTTGGGTGACAACATAAAGGTGCACAAAGTGAAATTATAGCTACATTTTCCATCGATTTATTACTATCTTGGGAATATAGCAGGGCACTTTTTTTCCCAATAAGTTATGTGTTGTTGGTACTTAGCAGGAATACAGTACTGAGTAGTGCCTGAATTTTTGGTTTGCAGTCTCTGACAAGGGCTATTCAGTATACACTCACTTTTTTCCCATATTCTCAGTTTTATTTTTTATTCAGTTGTTTGTTTTCAGAGGCAGTTTAATGATAATTCACAAAAGAATTGTTTTTACTGAGTTTGACACAATGAATGGTGTTAGAAAAGAAAAACCTTCACCCATAATTTTTCTTCTCTGCCCCCCCCCCCCCCCCTTTAAAAAATTTTTTTTTTTTTTTACTTTCTCCTGTATTTTCCACAATCACACAGTTGTTTTGCATTCTGTTTTGCATCCTCACACATCTTAGTTATCACATTATCAACAATATATTCAAAGCTGAGATGAATAAGACAGTCAGCCTGCAGTCTGGAGGCGAGATACTTTTCCAGCAATATTGTGCTTGCTGGACTGGATTTTGTGGCAGTGAGCAATGCAGAAGTGTTTGTAGATAAATCAGACATTCTCAGAGTGAAAACAGCCACTAGAAAATCATCTGATAGGGCCAAAAAGAAGAGGAAAAAAAAAAAGAAAGTGTAATGCATGCGGAACATGAACATAGCCAGGCAGGCAAAGAGGGGGGTGTATGCCCCAGGAGCCTCCTGAAAAATTTATTCTATGAGAAAAGCTGTTTCTAATCACTCAGTAGTGTTGGCCTATTGTTATTTTACCATGCATAATTTTTTGGTAATGTTTAAACATGATTTTCATTGATTAAATTGTTAACTAAATCTTTACGGGCATTTTTCTCAAAACGTGGTTTTTTGGCCGCAACTGTTATTTGGCCCACCTGTAACTTCTAACCTAATGAAAATAATCCACTGAAATTTGGTATGCTGGTGTAGAAATGTGTGCTGAGTGCAATGAGACAGTTTGAACTCTGTAGCTATTACAGTTTTTCAATACCATGAAATAAAAATTTGAAAACTGGAGCAAATTTTTTTTGGCATTTTTGAAAAAAAAAGAAAAATATATTTTATGAACTAAACTATATTTTTTTGTGATCATTGCACACAGTGATGTCAAATCAAACAGGAAAAATGATAAACTTCATCATGCATTGCATATTTTGAAAGCAGCAGATGGGCCAAACACTGACCCCTATTTTTTTGGAAAAATTATCACATTATCATATCTGTTGGACTTACATACTTCAAACTTTGCACAGATAGCTTTATTAATGCACTTAGTATGTGTACCAAATTTCATGCAGATATCTTTAGTAGTTTCTGAGAAACAAATTTTTTTAAAACTGACGCAGTGGTCCACCTTAAGTTAAAATTTCTACCACATTTTGACCTACAGTTTTTACATTTTAATAACAGACTCAAACAGTTACAGTCCATAATAAATCTGAAAAAAAAAACCCAAACAAGCCCTTCTATCAAAAAACCTTTTCAAACACAGATCTATGCTTTCTTATTTGTGAAAACTACTTTCTGAACCCACTTCAGATAATATATTTTACAAAATTAACCCTTTCCACTCCCTAAGTTCAGAGCAAAGCATTTCTGGCTTATACTTAATCATCCAACAAAATAATCTATGTCATCAAAAAATATATAAGAGAATCAAGTATCGGGTATAGTTCACTTTCAAGTACAAGTAAAACTTATCAATCACTTGATTTTGAACAAATGACACAACTAAGTACACACACACACTGTCTCTCTCTCTCTCTCTCTCTCTCTCTCTCTCTCTCTCTCTCTCTCTCTCTTTCTTTCTGCATCTGCCTCTCTCTCTCTCTACTGAGAAAACTGTTATCAAGTTTCAGAACATAACAAAAAAAAACAACTTATTATTCAAGAAAAGAGATAAGTGGAGTTAAGTAGATTTCTAAAAAAAAAAAGAACAATAAAGTGTAAATATGTCTGCCAGGGTTGGAAACCAATACGAATGCAGCAGTAAGGATATATCATTTTTTTTAAAGAAACAAAAGAGTGCATAAATAATATGCGGAGCAAGGAAAAAAAAAAAAAAATGGTGCAAAAGCATGCACAGCAAGCTTCGGAAAAACAAAAACCAGAACAAAAAAAGCACCAACAAAAAAACACCACCAAATAAGGAGGACAAGGTCAAGGGTACGTATCATGATACCTTTAGGGCTCTGACTAAGACCTTCTGCCCGCCGATCATCTCGATCGCCTCGGTCAAAACGCCCACTACCTATCCGACCCACTTGACATGGAAAATAGACCAAAAAAAAAAAACAAATAAGAAAAAGAAATATGTGTGTACAACAGTCATTAAATTGAAATGAAATATACATGACAGAAAAAATGTCCTCATGAAAAAAAAAAAAAGAAGAAGAAGAAGAAGAAGAAGAAAATGCTACACAACAAACACAAGTGAACACTTTCCCATATATATGTCTGCTTCTGAAACTGCAGTGTCAGGAGTCTGAAAGACAGGGATAGATAAAGAGAAAGAAAAGGAAAGGACAGACAGAAAAAGAATCTGACCAGACAAACAAAGAGCTTCAAGACTGACAAAAAGAACACAGTCATGGAGATTTGATATACTCTGAGATCTGCTATCGTGCTTCTGTTATGTTGACTGAATGACACTGTGAAAAAAAAGAGAGAAAAACTAAACAGTTATAGGGACTGCAACACCTAAAATGTGCTGGTGGTGGTGGTGGCACAGATATAACAAGATTAGCTGTAAAGTGTTCATTGTGGCTCTTACATGCACTTTTTCTTTATACCTCAAAGGGAGCAATCAGTTACCTGTACATACAGGTGAACGGCCTGCATTGTAAAATGGCCATATTCCCTTTGTATAACTTGCCGAGAAATCATGCAGAAGTGGTAGCTGTGTATGCGCATCAAATCAAAGTGAAATGTTGTTGTTGTTGTTGTTGTGTGTTCCGCAGCTGAACACCCTGGGGGTCACCCAGAATATACACTCTTAGTCACTCATGATAGGCACCACCCTCGATATGCTGGCCCCTAGAAAAGCTGAGGTCTCTGATGCCTCGCTCCCTTATGACCGCCTAGGTTATGGGACACCTTTACCTTACTCACTCATCCTATATGGGAATCACTATGAGATAGGAAGTACACTGGATGAGGTTTGCATGTATGACTGTTTTCAAGTACTTCACCATATAGGCAGCCATACTCCGACTTCAGAGGAGGGGGGAATGAGACAGGGAGGAGGGAGGGGGAGGGAGGAGAGAGAGGGAGAGAGAGAGAGAGAGAGAGAGAGAGAGAGGGAGAGAGAGAGAGAGGGGGAGGAGAGAGAGAGGGGGGGAGATGGAGAGAGGGGGAGAGAGGGGGAGGAGAGAGAGGGGGGGAGGAGAGGAGAGAGAGAGGGGGGGAAGGAGAGAGAGAGAGGACGAGAGACAGACAGAGAGAGACAGAGAAAGACAAAGACAGAGAGAGGTAACTTCAAAAGTACCTGGTCTTTTGACAGGTTCAGTTTTACCAGAAGATGGAGGTTCTTCATAGCTGAAAAAAAAAAAAAAAAACAATTTGGTTTCCATAAATAGAATAACAACAACAAAAAAACCCAAACAAACAAAAAACACATTCAAATAAAGAATTGAAAGGTTATGACATCAGCTATGTTGCTGAAAAAGGTAGCTTTTAGGAGCACAGACTCTACAAACTTAAGTAATCGCCTCTCCAGTGAATTCATCACATCTTGGTACTTGACAGCTCTCTCCAAATGTAAGAGAGAGAGAGAGAGAGAGAGAGAGAGGGGAAGGAGGAGAGCGAGAGAAGGAGAAGGAGAGTAGGGAGAGACTCGAAAGAACGATGATGAATACTCAAACTTGACTATTCACACAAGGCCATTGGCCCATACATGAAAGGAGTTGTCAAACTGCTTAGTATTTTGGTGTGGGATAAAAGCAACAATAACAAAAATTATTGTATAACAAAAAAAGTCAGTTACAAAAATATGACTTAAGATAACAATATATCTCTTATTTTGAAATCTCTACACAAATATAAAGTGAGACTGCCCACAACTTCAGGATGATATAACACCATGAGTAAACAGGGTCTAAATAAATTAGACTGTCCCCTACATTTTATAGGATGCAATTCTGCCTAAGATCCTCTAACACTGGACAGCATAACACAAAATGTTCTTCATCCTCCGGGTCTTGCTTAAATGGGCATAGTGACCTGAGGTCATCAACATCATGGGGGAGGGGGGGGGAGAGAGAGAGAGAGAGAGAGAGAGAGAGAGAGAGAGAGAGAGAGAGAGAGAGAGAGGAGAGAGAGAGAGAGAGAGAGAGAGAGAGAGAGAGAGGAGAGACAGACAGACAGACAGACAGATAGACAGACAGACAGACAGAGAGAATGGGAGGGGGGAAATGAGACAGGGAGAGAGTGGGAGAGAGAGGAGAGGGAGTGAGAGAGGAGGGGGGAGGAGGAGAGGAGAGGGAGGGGGGAGAGAGAAGAGAGAGAGAGAGAGAGAGAGGGGAGAGAGGAGAGAGAGAGAGAGAGAGAGAGAGAGGAGAGAAGAGAGAAGAGAAGAGGGTGAGAAGAAGAGAACAGAAAGAGGACAGAGAAAGAGGAGAAGAAGAGACAGAGAGGAAGAGAGAGAGAAGAGAGAGAGAGAGAGAGAGAGAGAGGAGAGGGGAGAGAGAGAGAGAGAGAGGAGAGAGAGGAGAGAATATAGCTCAGAAGAGAAACATGACATCAGAGGACAGGACACTGGAAGAAAAGTTTTTTTTCAACACACAGAATAAAAAAAACAACTATCAGCTCACTCTTTGTACTGTTTGTCTTGATCCCAGGCGCGGCGCCATTCTCCAGAGGAGGTCTTCTGCCTGTCCAGCCTCTCCTGGTCCACCTTCTGCCGCTCTGCCTTCCAGTCCTCGTACTGGATCCTCTCCATCCCCGTCATGTTCACTGACATTCTCCAGACGGTTTCGCGGAGGGTAACTGCGACGGTCCCTCTCCTGAAAAGGGGTGGATGGAGCGTTTGAATACGGCAGCGTTTTCTATCATGATGTATCTATTATCACTGTATTGACTATATTGGCTTCAATTTGTATTGCATTTACTTTACAGCTTTATACTATAGTCTGGATGTTTCCCTAACAAAATTTATTCTGCTCTCTCAAGCGACTGCCTGTTTGGCTTATTTTCCTGCAATGGTTAAGAATTTCAATCTTTAAAAAAGAATTTCACTCTTGTCCAATATTTTTCTTTAAAGCGAAACAAACAACAAACGGCGAAGTTACCTTTTCTTTCACAGCTTTCATCTGTGATTTCACATTGTTGAAGTCGGCACCTCCAAAGTTTCTGGGGTGCCTGCGAGGGTCTTTTCCTCCTCGACCACCCCCTCCTCCTCCTCCTCCTCCCCCTCCCCCGCTGCTGCTGTCCTGACTGATGTACGACTTCTCGCTCTGTCGATTGCCCGAGTTCTGGAGGTCACGTGAGCGATCCGCCAAGTAGTTATAGCTGGGGTCGGGAGGTGGGCCCTGCAGAGAGGATTGATAGAACATGTGTACAGTGTGGGAACGTCAGTATGCTTTTACACTGTGTGAACAATAAGAAAGGAACATACTAGCACACCTGCCTAATCACAGATTTTATGAAAAGTAGTCTTAACAGCTTTAACACAGATTGTGCAAATTTGGACTGTATTTTTCTTGTAGTTATCAGGATCTTTTCTCTCTTAAAAATGAACAAGAGATTTTATGAAATGTATTCTTAACAGCTTTAAAACAGATTGTGCAAATTTGGAATGTATTTTTCTTGCAGTTATCAGGACCTTTTCTCTCTGAAAAATGAACAAAGCCAAACAAAATAAATATTTCTCCTCCACAAACACTGGTCAGGGTGGTTTAAACATAATTTTTTTGAAAACATCTAAATTGTAATCTTCATGGATCCAGAGCTTAATTTGGAGTAGATTTGATATGCATGGGAAATGCATGTGCTGCCATGTTAGCAGTAGCCAATCTTGTAGTGTATGCAGCGCAATGCATGGAGTGGGTTCCTTTCCTTGACTCTAAAAGATAATGCCGCTAATTTGTGCAGACCCTGAGGAAAGGTTATTTTCTACCTACAGGTTTACTAAAAAATAAATTTTGTTGGCCAAATTATACTTATCAAGTTCATCTGTTTTTAGAACACCTTTACAGTCCATCATGATTCAGTATATATTAATTTTTTCTCATGATTTTAATGCAATTGTGATCTGAATGTAATCAAACAAAAACAAATTCACCTTTATACAGTTTTAGAATATGAATTTCCTGTGTAACTGCTCTCGTTTTTGTTTTTCTACCAACTTTCTCAATAATGAAACTTTCTGTCAGAACATATAACATTTTTTAAAATCTGTGCTGTCGTATTTATATAAGTATTAACATTTTTTGAAAATAAATGTAACCTTTTCCCATTGTTTTGTTTGATTTAGATGCACAGAAAAAAATATTATGTTGCTGCCTGGCAGGAGTCTGACACTGGTTCTTGGATGAATGTCTTCATTATAATACTTCATTCACTTAAAAAAAAAACACTTTTACATACAAGGGGTGCAAGGAGAGTGGATATTGGTAGTGGAAGGGCAGATGGGATAAAATCACAGGATCTTTTCTCTCTTAAAAATGAACAAGAGATTTTATGAAATGTATTCTTAACAGCTTTTAAAACAGATTGTGCAAATTTGGAATGTATTTTTCTTGCAGTTATCAGGACCTTTTCTCTCTGAAAAATGAACAAAGCCAAACAAAATAAATATTTCTCCTCCACAAACACTGGTCAGGGTGGTTTAAACATAATTTTTTTGAAAACATCTAAATTGTAATCTTCATGGATCCAGAGCTTAATTTGGAGTAGATTTGATATGCATGGGAAATGCATGTGCTGCCATGTTAGCAGTAGCCAATCTTGTAGTGTATGCAGCGCAATGCATGGAGTGGGTTCCTTTCCTTGACTCTAAAAGATAATGCCGCTAATTTGTGCAGACCCTGAGGAAAGGTTATTTTCTACCTACAGGTTTACTAAAAAATAAATTTTGTTGGCCAAATTATACTTATCAAGTTCATCTGTTTTTAGAACACCTTTACAGTCCATCATGATTCGTTATATTAATTTTTTCTCATGATTTTAATGCAATTGTGATCTGAATGTAATCAAACAAAAACAAATTCACCTTTATACAGTTTTAGAATATGAATTTCCTGTGTAACTGCTCTCGTTTTTGTTTTTCTACCAACTTTCTCAATAATGAAACTTTCTGTCAGAACATATAACATTTTTTAAAATCTGTGCTGTCGTATTTATATAAGTATTAACATTTTTTGAAAATAAATGTAACCTTTTCCCATTGTTTTGTTTGATTTAGATGCACAGAAAAAAAATATTATGTTGCTGCCTGGCAGGAGTCTGACACTGGTTCTTGGATGAATGTCTTCATTACAATACTTCATTCACTTAAAAAAAAACACTTTTACATACAAGGGGTGCAAGGAGAGTGGATATTGGTAGTGGAAGGGCAGATGGGATAAAATCACAAGTGAAAATAAACACAGTACTCTATATTTCACCATACCTTTTTAGATACAGAACTGCCAGCGTCCATTGCAAGCAAGTGTATACTTTTGTATTTTCTCACTCTTTCTGTTTCATTCTCTCTCTTTCTCTGATACACTCAAACACACACACACACACACACACACACACACACACACACACACACACAGAGTTTGTACTGAAGTAAATGTCAGTTCTGGTTGTATGTGTGCTCAGAGAAATGGACAGATACAAATACATGGTAATACACTTCAGATCCATCCCGTTTATACCCATAAAATGTTAGCATCTTTACTACGGTGTAAAATACAAATTACTTGGTATTCATGTCTGAAATGTTTTTACACGAACCAGTGATACAGGTTAAAGGGGACAAACCATACACGTTTGATATAGTCAAACCCCATATGCATACTGTTAGATCATAAGAACTGAGAAACAAGACAAAAAACAACAATCTTGTTACATAATAAACAATACACTGTATCAAATGTTGTGAAATGGATATGTGTATGGACAGATCATCATTCAATTGAGATCATTTATAGAAGCTTTGTAAGTAACAGTTCAAAATGCTGCTGATGATATTGAATTCTGGAATACCACTTCTTTGGAATATTTTTTCTTACTGGTTTTTAGTCCATCTCGCTCTAACTTGACATTTTCCATTTCTGTATTGTCTTATCAACTTTTGAAAAAATAAAACAAATACCATAATGAAACAAATCACTGACACAATTTTTTTTCCAAAAGTAAACGGTAAGGTACAAACTGAGAGAAACCTGAAAGAGAAGAAAGTAATGAACCTAGATTTTGGTGCATACTTTGATTTCGTGTCCTTTTACCTTCATCACACTATCTCTTTCCACCCACACACACGTGTGTTTGACTAAGAGAGTGAAAAGGGGAGGGAAAGAGAGAGAGAGTGTGTGTATGTATGAGTGTATGGGCATGCATGTGTGCATGAGTATAACCATAATTTATGAGCATTTGTACTGAAACATGGCACCACCACAAGAACAGTTCAAAGTCACAAGAGAGAGAAATCAAAAAGAAAGAGGGGTGGGGTGGAGCAGAGCTGATTACATAGCCAAGGAACTGTCTAAATTCTCCACATGCATTTTGAAAAAAAAAAAAAAGAACTCTGCATGCTGTGGTAAGCTGAAATGAGAAGCAGCAAACTTCCTTTAGACGACATCTTTCTTTTATCTTTTTTTCCCCACTTTTTTTTCTGGTTTGATTTTCATCACATACTGTGTGCTTTGGTCATAAGCCTCTTGGTCTTCGAATGCATGCAACAATGCATGCACAGAGATCATCCTTTTTCCTCAGTTTTCCCTTTTATGAATGCAGCGTGTTTCCCTATGTTGGAAATCAGATCATGATACAGAGCTATACAACATCATTTGTGTGATCTATTAGCAGTGATTCCTTATTCGTTGATGATCAAATTTTGATACTATGGAGATTTTACTTTTTCTTTTCTCTGTACCGTTGAAATGGGCTCTTTTGTTTGAGTTTCAACTAGTGCAAGCATATATTTTTTCTGTGATTGTCGCACAGCCATTTTGGCTGACATCTTGTTCTGCATGTTTTGTTATCATCACTACTCAAAAAAAGAAAGACAAGAAATGTATGTAACTGTTTTTTTATGCCATCAGTACAAAAGTCATACAGACCAGTACCAAAAGAGCACATTTTACTCTCAAGCACAACTCGATAAAAAAAATATTAAAAAACCACTCACGTCAAAACTCATGCACATGGGTGTATCACTGAATAAAACCCACTTTTCTTCTAGGGTGTTTCTTTTTTCTGTTATTCATTCATCTTCTAATTCTTTTTTCCATTCATCTTCTAAATGAAGTAAAGCAGCACTTAAATCCTTTGACTTTCTGTTATTCAATCATCTTCTAAAATTTATTTTTCTCATTCATCTTCTAAATGAAGTAAAGCAGCACTTACATCCTCTCAGACTTTCTGTTATTTATTCATCTTCTAAAAAAATTTTTTTTTTTTCCATTCATCTTCTAAATGAAGTAAAGCAGCACTTACATCCTCAGACTGGCCTCTAGCCACAGCCTGTCTACGACTGTTATAGGTCTGCGAATAAACGCGGCCACCACCGCCACGGCCTCCCCGAGACTGTCCTCCCCCTCGAGGCTGAGGATGAGGCTGGCCGTCTCGGGACTGGCCCTCATGACAATTGGTGGGACCATGGGACCTAGCCCGTCGAGGTCGATAGTAAGCACTGCTGGTGTCCACAGCTTCTTCAGATGCAGGGGTATGTGCGCTGAACGAAACTACAGGGGTATTCTGCAAGGAGGGAGCCAGACGTGCCAAGTTCAAGATCACCCGCCATGCTGTTATTATCATCAGTTAGTTAGTCAACTCCCAAAAAAAAAAAAAAAAAATCCACTTCTCTGACACAAGTCAACAAAGCAGTCAAATTTAAAAAAAAAAAAAAAAAAATTTAACCTTATACTTAGAACTCTGAGAAAAAAATTAAACCAAAAGTGTTGAAGTAATTAAAAAAAAAAAGACAGAAAGAAATGAAATAGTTGTTATGATAGAAAAAAACTAAAACCTGTGATAAATTTACCCTCCACCCCCACCCCAAATGACATTTCTGAAAAAAAATATGTACAGATTTTATTAATGCCCACCAAGTTTTGTTGAAATGGACTCAATACATGCACTGAATTTTTCTTTGTATAAACCACTTTAATAAAAGCTTTTGGCTTTGTTTTGCATTACAAGAAGTCTTTATTGCCATAAGTATTTGACAACTGAAGTTTAAAAATCTCTCTGCAAAACAATTTCGCAACGACTCCTGCAAGCAGAAATTTTGACTGGATTTTGCATTCTTATGAAGAGAAATAAATGCATCATGCCAAGAGAAAAATGCCTTGCTGAAAGCAACAAGAAACAGATCATGCGGCTTTTAAACAGAAGAAAAAACTGAAAGGAGAAAGGAAAAAATATCAAACAACCAGAAAAGGGAAGCAGGTTTGGCGCATCTTCTTGAAAAATTTCCATTTTAATCCATTAAAGAAATTATGGCTGATACCAAGTTTTCAAATTATGATGAACCTAGCAAACTAATATGCACAAAAAAGATTTATTTAGGCACTTGAGCATTTGAATCGAGTCTCCCTTAGAGCATTTAACAGAGACACTGCTTATACACAAGTTTGTTTGCTTGTTTGAGAACAGGGCATGAGGCTTCTAGATGACATTAGAAGAATTCTGATTTTATAAAACTTTCGATTTCTTTTTTTTTTTTTTTTTTAACAAGAAGTTTCTTTGGTTCTTTCTTCAGCAGTGGAAAAATTCACGCATGTTTGTGTCTATTGGCTGCACTTGAACCTAGAAACAGGAAACACTTTGAACAGGCACATACGCAAAACCATAAATCAGTCAACAAAGCAAGGAAATCAATAAATATCTATTAAAAAAAAAAAATCAACTAGCCAACATAAAAGTATGTGTATTGTGTTCCCTTGTCATGCATGTGTGTAAAGCCAAGATATGAAAACCCGACATTTTTATTTGTTGAAAACATGGAGAGAGGAAAAGCTGGCGACCAGAACTGATGCTCAGATGTTCTCAACTGCTGTAATATCAAGACTGGCAGGTACATTTGCAGATAGATCATCCTGAATCATCTGCTGTCCAAAATCCAAACAAAAAACTTCCGACAAACTTGATCTCTTTAACCAGACACAAAATAAACAATACAACAGGGTTAAAAGTTCACATATTGCTGTCTAATATCACTGTGGTCTCGAAAATTTGTCTTTAAAAAAATCATCTGACAACTCAAGACAATTTTCCATCTCTCTGCAATGTAGACTTGATTGGAAAGTACTTGTTCATAAATTGAAAGGCAACAGCTTTCATTTTTTTGTGTACAGTCAACTAATCAAATCAGATCAAAACAAAGAACAGTCTGCCTTTAAAATAATGTAGAAAAAATATACCAGACATACTGCCATTGCTGGATAAAAAAAAAGAAGAAATAACATAGATACAGTTTACAAACCCTAAGCTTGCACCATATACCTCAGCATACTGAAAACATTTTTTGTCGAGATATATAAACAGCACATATATTTCTGAAATAGCAGAGTGTAGCTTAGGTACAAATGTTCAATGCATAAATGCATGACACAAACAAAGTCCCTCTTCTTTTGTTTTGTTTTTTGGACCACAAAAAAATCCAACTTTTATGACAAAATAGAAATGTAGACTCATCTGTCAAAAAAAAGAAGTACACAGATGAAAACAAAACAATGTGAATTTTTAAACAATGTTGGAAATACGAAGAATGAATGAAAATGAAGCAACAAGGAATTCCTTTAAGACTTAGAATATATACACTATTTAAAATGGAAGAAAGAAAAAAATAAAAGCAGGAGACAAAAAAATAAAAAAGCAAAAGCAATGGAGGCCAGCAGTTTTAAACTGATAAACCTACAAGGCAATAGAAAAGCAGCGTACTAACTATGCACTACTAATGCTGAAACTGAAGCTGCGTGTGCATGCACCATATTCAAAGCACTACAGCTGTGCCTGGGGAAAAATATATACGAACCAGCAAGCACACACATTTCACCGACAAAATACCAAAATATCAACAACAAAATAACCCAACTTACCATCAACAGAAGAGGATGAATAAAAGGTTTTAAAAGAGAAAAGAAAAAGAAAGAAAAAACCAACCCACAAAAATGCATAAAATCAGTAGGAATCAGGGAGTAAATTAATATCCCAAAACCAAACATGCCATTGCAAATATGATAGAAATCGGACATTTGATTAGTATATATAGGAGTTAAACAAATGGAAGTATTTTCAGATACAGGGATAAACAAACCAAAGCATGCGGTTATGCACAAGTTTATAAAGTGAGCGGTTTTCCAAGCAACTTTGTTTGCCCCACTGCGTATCTTCTCTTTAGCCTTTTAACCCACTGCGGCTTTAAACAATCTGACTTACCACAATACAGTATAAGTGAGTTACAATGATTAACATGGATGCAAATGAAAATACGTATATAAAGGATTTAATCTGTTACGAAATTTCCAAGGGAAAAAAAAATCTCTTCCTCGTAACAATAAAGGCATTATTATATTACAACTTCTTACAATACAAACCACATGAGAAAAAATGCTGAAGGATGAATACATGGCCCACATGTAAATTAATACACTGAACTAGCAATACAAGAGTTTACTTTTTTTTTTACACCCTCAGATTTTATTTTTAATCATTCATATATATATATATATATCCCTCCAAAGATGCATGATATGCTTTCCACTCACTTCTCGCGGGGCATTCCGCCTAGCTTTGGAGGGAGACACGCCTCTTTTTGCGTGTCTATTGTCAAGATCAGCCAAGTCAACTATAGGTTCATATTCATACGCCGCTTCAGATCGAAAATCCTGTGTAAAACATAGACAAACATGACAACAGTGCATACAAGACATGTAATGCGAGTACACTTTTCAGCTAAGTGTTGTATCTCTCCTCTGACTGCATAAACTGTTGCTTGGAATAGATGGTTAATAAATATAGAAAAAGATAACAACAAAAAAAAAGAAAACATGAAATGAAACAAACTTTAAGGAAAAACAAATGTCCTGTATTCTAATTTCCAGTAGCAACAGCAAGCATGGTAAAATAAAAACAAATGCATGGGAAAACTGTCAAAAATCATCTAAGAAGGATTAAATAAAAGAGGAGGCATGAGAAAGAAATGAGATTGTCAACTTAAATCTGACTGATGTTCAATTCATACAGATAACCAAACTTTAAGAGACAGCAAACTGATGATGGTTTAGAGGACAAAATCAAATGATTAATTCTAAGTATATTTTTTACTTCTAAAAAAAAATGAAAGGAATTTACAGCTCAGGCATTTTTACTTTTTGTAATCCTTTTCCAAACAAACTATTTATCGTGATTTATGGAAACTTTTAAACTCCACATTATATAATGCTATATGGCACCAGAGACAAAAGCTCTACCCAGGGAAGACCAATTCTACCTTGAAATCATCTTTAAGCAGGATACTACCAACTGTGAAGCTGAAACACATCTAAAGTGCCCCCTGCTTCCAGCCAAAAAAAGCAAAATGAAAGAAAAATCCAGCGTATGTTTTTATGACACAGAAAGCACAAATTATGTACACAGATTGTCTGTCAGTGTCACATTACTAAAAGGACCCTTTTTTTCCCAAATAATATTCTAAGCTCGGCAACAGCTTTTACAGACATGCTGCAGTATAATGTTCTTTTGCATTTTACTCCATGAATAACTCTAAAATGGGAATCAACCGCAGATGATAAACATGAAAACTGCCCCGCAAACGTAGAAAAAAAGTTAGGAATTAATACCCGTAAAGCTATGTTTAATCTAAAGGGATGAAAAACAGCTGTCTGCTGTATGTTTTACACTGGTCATGAAATTTCCTGAATTCTTATTCTGACTCCTGACAATTAGAATATAAGATCTTGTTTTTCAAAACTTGATCACGTTTCTACTCATTTCTAGATAAGTCATTAATTTTGAATGAAACAAAATGGAAGTATTTCATGTATAATAGATGCTTTCAACTGTTGAAATCATGGTATACCATGCAATACATTATATGTCCAAAATCTTCAGCCTATATAACTCTGCATACACAACTTTACATCTTTTTTTTAAAAACCAAAAAGACAGATCATGCACACTGGAACACATTTAGCTTTGCAGTAGACACAAAAACTAAACCCTAGCTAATTGCAGCAACTTGTTCATTAGACACCTACTGCCGATTTCTGTACAAAACAGTTTTCAGCAGAACCTTACAATCACTACCTTTCCCTAGCTGTTAACTTCAACTCATGAGTCTTTGAAAGAGGGAGTGTAATCAACAATTACAGAAAAAAGAAGATTCTGACATTCAGTCAGCAGACAGACGATGCTACCCATAAGAAATGACTGGAGACATGTTTTATTTTTTGTTCATTTTGTTTTGTTTCATGACACTGGCTGACTCAAACCACTGTCCCCTTCACTGGAATCTCTGTTGTCGGTATGTACCTGGTATTACTCAGTTCACAACTATCTTTTACTGTCCATCTTGAGATAACAGTGTTTCTCAAATCACTCCACTGATAACAGTTTATTCAACTGACTTCATAAATAACTTCACCTATAGTGATGTCAATGTTCTGTATACCTCACAAAGTGTGGCCTTTCCAAACACACACACACACACACACACACACACACACACACACACACACACACACACACACACACACCACACACACACACACAGAGTAAACCAAACACAATTCCAACAAAAAAAATGATTATGTAATGTCTCTGCTATGAAATTCACTAACGCTTTTTTTTTTTTTTTTTAAACAGTTAACCTTTCAAATGCATTAAAAGTACTACTTACACTTATCTCCATATATCAATTTGTTGATCTGTAAAACAATATACCCATGATAACCTTTGTCCAAATGTTGTCATGCAGAATTTGTAAGAATATTCCATATATATACTCTTTCCTTTCATAGTTCAAATGACCTTCTGTAAATTAAATAATAAAAAAAAGTACAATATTCTTGCTTTTCAGTATCTTACTCCCCCCCCCCCCCTTCATCCCTTTTGTTGTGTGTGTGTGTGTGTGTGTGTGTGTGTGTGTGTGTGGTGTGTGTGTGTGTGTGTGTGTGTGTGTGTGTGTATGTGTGTGTGTGTGTGTATGTGTGTGTGTGGTGTGTGTGTGTGTGTGTGTGTGTGTGTGTGTGTGTGTGTGTTGTGTGCACACACCTATCTTTGTGAGCTTCCCCTCAGATCTGCAATATCATTATCATTATCAGCTGCTATTCAATCTTTATCTCTGATGACTATCGCACCCTTTTCTTTGAACCATTATTCTGTCCAACAAGTTAACGACAAGACCCTAAATCAATACATGAAAAATACAAGACACAACTAAGCCAAATGTGTTCCAGAGTAACAAAAAAAAAAAAAAAAAAGAGAGAGAGAGAGAGAGAGAATTTAACATATCATACAGGATGCATATTTCACTGAGAAATCTGAAATAAAATCTACTTTGAATATCAAATGAATGATGCAGGATAACTTTGAGACATGCTGCAGATTCTCACTGAATGCTTTTGTGTTCTAAAGTTCTGCAACAAACATGAACTAAATATCACGATCAATGACCATTTCTTTTTCATAGTTCTGTTCTTAAACAAAGTTATTTGTTGTGCCTGTGTTCCCAGCATAGCTCCTTATCCCATCTACATGCTTTCTTGATCAATAATCATAACTTTCTATGTTTACTCCTTCCCTTTTCACTTCACTTCAGTAAGACTGGCGCCAAATTTGTAGTTCTTTTTCTTTCATCTGTTTTTCCTTTGTTCCTTTTTTTTTGGGATTGGATGGGGGGGGGGGGGGAATTAATCCATGTTTTACCAGCACAAAATTATTGCTGTCTTTAACAGATCTGTCCTAAAAAAGAAAAACATTTCTCGAGTGTTAATAGTGGCACCCACTGGGAAATCACACCATGATAAAAACTTAGATTTGAATAATTACACAAATTAGCACACAAATCCACAAACACTTATTGCAGGCACAGTGACTACTAGTACTACTATTCTCCGGATAAAATGAAATCTGAGATCAACTTCTCCTTCACAGTGCGGAAGCAACCAGCAAAAGCTTAAACTGAGAGAAGCTTTTAAAAAGCAAATTTAAACAAATAGGTAAAAACAACAACAACAACAAACAACAACACAGGAAAGAAAATGAAAATTTAACACAGCAATATTTTGAATAAAACAGAATCTTTGTTATGGTATTCTGTGTATGTGAAACTGAATTCGATGTGTGAATTTTGAATGCTATCATTCATTGTATTCCGTAACGTTATGGTCTGTAAAGAGTGTATGATTAACATGGGCATTATAGTAAAATCTTTCAAACTGTCATCTTCTGAAGAATGTTTGCAAATGGAAAGTTACAAAAGGCAACAAGACTAAGACTGTGTAAGAATGGAACAACTATAACTGATGAAGAAAGCAAATTAATCATAAATGTTGAAAATGATTTACTCTAAATATCTAAATCTTTTTGTCAACATCAACCCTTTTTCAACCCTATTTACTTTTTCTCCTTATCAACAAAAGGAAAATAACATAATCCAACGACACAAAAGACTGAAAAAAGACTGTAAAAATCATGAAATCAATGCTGTACTTCATTAAGACATAGGTCCTTTGAACAGAAAAGAAAATAGAAAAAAAAAAACATACAGAAAACCAACCAAAGATGAAATAAGACTAAAAAAAACACACCATTGTTTTTGTCCTGAAACCAAATAGAATGGCACAGCAAGATAGAAATCACAACAGATGCAGAAGTCTTCAATGAAGTTTGTCAGTTAAATGTAACAGAAGTGACATAACAGATCACCAAACAACTTGTCATCATCACATAGGGCTTTTAAAAACCAAAAAGAAGTATGTTAGCATATGGGTGCAAAACGGAACCAAATGCAAGAAAGCAACTGCATTTTTATCACAATGAGAATGACTTGAGCTCAAAACTATGAAAGCAAACAAAAATGACAAACAAGATGGAACCTCAGAGAATCATCCACAACAAAACAGAAAAACAAAGAGTTTTTAAACTCACAAACTGACACAACAGATGAACATATGGTAAAACATAAAAAGCAAATATCAGGGGGGGGGGGAAGAAAACAGCCTACCTGAGATTTTGGGCGTTCCCTTGGCCCTCTTCCTCCCCCCCGTGAAAGTTGGGGCTTGTTGCGGGTAGCTGGACGACTGCTCTGCTGCAAATGCTGTTGCTGCAAATGCTGTTGCTGCAAATGCTGTTGCTGCAAATGCTGTTGCTGCAAATGCTGTTGCTGCAAATGCTGTTGCTGCAAATGCTGTTGCTGCAAATGCTGCTGCTGCATTTGCTGCTGCTGCTGCATCTGATGCTGATGCTGCTGCTGCTGTCGTTGTCTTTGTGGTGGATCATGGTCCTCTGGCTGAGGTACCTGTACATCATAAATAAATTTATTTCTCAAGGACTGAGAAAAACACACACACACATTCACACTGATCTACAATTCGGAAAATATAACAACCAAATATTCACCTGCAAAGTCTCTTCCCACTATTTTTCTGGGTGTTCCCAAACATGCTCATTTCATCAGTCCAATTCCAGTATTCCAATTCAAGCAAAATCAGAGGCATTAAAACACCTTATCAATCCAAATTATGTACTGAAATTTCAAGGAAGACCTGCCAACACACTTTCTATTAATTTTATACCCAAGGTATTTAGTGTAGTAGGCAGGTATGCTGATTTTTAATTCATGAACAGATTTACTTGATGTAACAACAGACATAAGTCTTCATGCATTTGGAGTGATCTTTTTAACTGCCATTCTTTCTATTTGTACGAGTTAAAGTCTGTGTTTCATTTTCTTCTTCTGTCAATGTTACTGACCAGTTCTAATAATAATATCTTCTTTTTGGGGGGGACCCTAGATTTGGTGATATAGCTGACATCTATTGACAATAATTACACAAGACCCTACAGTAAATAAAAAGGATTTTTTTAAAATTAGACCTTGTAATGGCAGTCAGTCAAGTTTTTTTTCTAAAAAAATTATATCAACCAATTGAAAGTTTTAAAAGAATTAAAAAAAAAAAAACCCCAAAAAAACACATATGCATGCATGGATGTGTGTGATGGTGTATGAGCATGCAATCTAATTCATGTATATAAATAAATGAATAAATAATATATATTTACATATATATATACATACATACATATATATATACATATATATTTTCATATACATACATACATACATACATACATACATACATACATACATACATATATAATTATTATATATATATATGTATATATATATACATATATATATATATAAAATAAAATATATATACACACATTTATACACACACACACACCACAACACACACACACGCACACGCACACGCACGCGCACCCACAAAATGATCCAACACTTAATTAATGCTGCTCACAGTTTTAGGCGTAACAAGCGTTTTCTTCTGTGCAGGAAGTTTACTTCCTGTCTTCACCTCCGCGCGTTTCTTGTCAGCCTGAACTTCCTGCAGCAGCCATATTTTGGAAATCAGTTAATTAACCTGCCCTCAACGACTCTCCATTACCACCTGTAAATTGGGAGAAAAATTGATTTATCTGACAATAGTGTACACAACAGACAACCAACACAAATATCAAGCACACCACCATAAACCACTTCTGCACAGATTTGGAAAGCCCCCACAAAATAAAACACAATTCTTTTTTCATGACTTACTTTCGTTTGGGCAGAGTAGGATTTAACCTGAAAAAAAAAAGTTCACACAGGATACAGTCAGTACTTTGTTCAGGAGCTTAAAACAATTTAGAAAAAAAAAATCAATAGTCTTCCAGCGCCAAGTCAAT
>CM060320.1:39382006-39479506 GCA_030674155.1 Stramonita haemastoma | reverse complement strand
TTAAAAAAAAAGCTAACATGGTAACAATTTATTTTTTACACACATTAACACAGACTTAATCAACAATATCTGAGGCAAGAAAACATGTGTCCTCTACATACCAATGCTCAATTTTTTTAAAAAAAATCTGTGTATATCAATTTTCTATCAAGAGCACTTGCAGCAGCAGACAAAACTTGCATGCCGGCTAATGATAATGATAACTGGGCTCATTTTCTCTTGAGTCCCATCTCATGGCCACAATCCTTATCTATGGATCTCAGCACTCAAACCTGAAGGCTGTAGCTAGTTTCCACACAAAATATGGCCACAAGGCAATACTGTCTGAGAGGGGAAAATGCTGGCACACATACACACACATACACACACAAGCATGGAACTGCTCCTCAGGTGAGTAGTGAGCCCCTTGTCTGCACCCCTACCTTCTCCCCATCCAGGTGCGATGCCGCCAACAACAGGGGAGGGTGGATGAGAGGTGAGGGGGTAGAGGGTGGAAGGAGGAGGCAGTGCCAGAAGAAAGCCTACTGGGTTACAGGTGTGGGAACAGGGAGGTAAGTCAGTTCCAGAGCAGTGTGGAATAACTTTGCCAAAAGGTGAATCAGCCAACACAAAGCAAGCTACCAGACCCAGCATGACCATCCATCTCGCAACTGATCAAATAACCTGAGAAAACATGTTATTGTTTGCTGGGAATTTTGCTTTTCTTTTTTCTGGGCTTTTTTTTTTTTTGGGGGGGGGGGATAGGAATTGCATAATTTTAATGTTCTGGACAAAACATGCTACAATTCAGTCTGAAACACACACAATTATTAAACAATTATGTACTGAACAGGGTATTTTCCACACAAAAACAAATTATTTGATTTGCTAGCATGACCAACATTTTGCCTCCATCCCACCCTCCCCTTCTTCCACGATGGATAGATAGATCTACCAGTCCACCCAAACACATGAACACAGAGACACAGACAGAAAGCAAGAAACATAAGTCAGATGGCTAGGAAATGGTCTACAGATGTGGACTGACACCAATGGTAATACAATACAAACAGCTCTGCAATCACTGAATCAGTGCACTGCACTGATCGTCATAAAGATCAACAGTGAACATATGCCATCATATTTTCTGTCAAACACTGTACTAGGACACTACTATGCATGCACAACATTATAAATTAGAAGAGTTTTCCTTTCAACATTAACAGTGTCAATGTGCCCTTGTGACAAATTCTCTCTTTTTACGTCAGTAACGTATCATCTCAGCAGTCTGTTTAAGTATCAAATGTATTCAAATTTCAAGGATATCAAATGTTAAAAGGTGAGTAAAAGAGAGAGACAGAGACAGGAGACACAGAGAGAGAGAGACAGACAGACACAGACAGAGAGAGAGAGGCTCTGAGAATGAGTGTGTGTGTGTGTGTGTGTGTGTGTGTGTGTGTGTGTGTGTGTGTGTGTGTGTGTGTGTGTGTGTGTGTGTGTGTGTGTGTGTTGTGTGTGTGTGGCTGTGTGTACACATGCGTGTGTATATGTACATGCACGCATGCCTCTTGTTGAGTTTTGATGAGTGTGCGCATATGTGTGTGCCTGAGTGTCTATGTGTGTGTGCGCACATGTACACATGCATGTGCATGTGTGTGCTTACATGCATGCCTGAGGTGTTCATCTGTGTGTTGTGTGTGTTGTGTGTGTGTGTGGGGTGTGTGTGTGTGTGTGTGTGTGTGTGTGTGTGTGTGTGTGTGTGTGTGTGTGTGTGTGTGTGTGAGTGTGGTGTATGTTTGTGTGTGTGTACATGCACAAGCATGTACACATTGCATGCTTATATCCATGCCTGAGGTGTGCATCTGTGTGTGTGTGTGTGTGTGTGTGTGTGTGTGTGTGTGTGTGTGTGTGTGTGTGTGTGTGTGTTGTACATGTGTGTGTGTGTGTACATGTGTGTGTGTGTGTGTGTGTGTGTGTGTGTGTGTGTGTGTGTGTGTGTGTGTGTGTGTGTGTGTGTGTGTGTGTGTGCCCATGCCTGTGTGACTTGAGTGTGTGTGTACATGTAAAGCATATGGGCACATCTGTAACTTATATTTTTTAAAATGCTATATAATCATGAACAGAAGCACAAAAAGTATTACAACAAAAAAGCCTGAAAGTATCACTCACAGTAACAAGAAAATATTCAACAAGTACTATACACACAGACAGACCAAAGCTAAGTGCTTTTTTGTGTTCTGTAATAATAAACACAGTATAGGCAGGGCTTCTGAAATTCACTGCAAAAACAAAATGATCAGTATAGTTTTGAATACCCTGTGTTGCCCTTTCCTTCCTTCCTCCCTCCCTCCCTTCCTCTGTGTGTGTGTGTGTGTGTGTGTGTGTGTGTGTGTGTGGTGTGTGTGTGTGTGTGTGTGTGTGTGTGTGTGTGTGTGTGTATCAGGTGTGTCATGTGTGTGTGTGTGTGTGTCAGAGAGAGAGAAAGAGAGAGAGAGAAATGTGTGTGTGTGTGTGTGTGGGTGTGTGTGTGTGTGTGTGTGTGTGTGTGTGTGTGTGTGTGTGTGTGTGTGTGTGTGTGTGTGTGTGTGTGTGAGTGTGTGCGTGCGTGTGTGTGTGCATGCGCGCACACATGTGCATGAGTGTGTGCGTGCGTGCGTGTGTGCATGCGCGCACACATGTGCATGGGTATGTGTGTGCATGAGCGTGAGTGTGTGCTTGTGCATTAACACTATATATATATACACATGTTTTTGTTAGCCAGTGTGAATATGCATAGCATGTGTAGACTGTGGACTAAAAGGCTTTTTAAAAAATGTATCCCTCCATGGCACTTCTTGAAATATGCCTTTCAATCTCAAATAATGAACACACACACACACACACACACCACACACCACCACACACACACACACACACACACACACAGGGGGACAAAATAGCCTTGTGGTCAGAACAATGTGCTCGCAGTTTAACGACCTGAGTTGGATTCCCGGTCGAGGGGATTTTTCCCCTGGTATTAAGTAATTAACATCAGTGCTGACTCCACCCTCCCCAAAAGTCTTTCGGATGAGACTGTAAACCGAGGCCGTGTGTGCGAACGCATGCATAACATCTTGCGCAAACGTTAAATCCTGTTCCGCTTTTTGTAAGAGTAGGCTATTTTGTGCCGGTGGGAACAGATGACAAGATTTACAAAACTGCATACACATGGGGACTGGATAAAAAAACAAACACACGAGTGCTTAAACTCCATTATTCTCTATATAAAAGAATAAAATAAAATAAATAAACACACACACACAAAGAGAGAGAAGAGAGAGAGAGAGAGAGAGAGAGAGAGAGAGAGAGAGAGAGAGAGAGAGAGAGAGAGAGAGAGAGAGAGAGAGAGAGAGAGAGAGAGAGAGAGACAGACAGACAGACAGACAGACAGACAGACAGACAGACAGACAGAGACAGAGACACAGAGAGAGACACAGAGAGAGACAGAGACACAGAGACACAAAGACAGACAGACAGTCAGACAGACAGACAGACTGAAAAACAGAGAGAGAGAAAGAGAAAGAATTCAAAGTTGTCACTGCATGCACTGTTTTTGTAGCAAAATTCCAACTCCTATTCCACACTCCTCTGAGATACTATAGTCAGTAAGACTAGAGCAGGCACACGGGGCTTGATGGTCTTAACATTATTTTCTCAGCTCACTGACGCATGCATAGTCAAACGCTTGAGCCAACTCCGCTTGACTGGGTTCATCTTGTTTGATCCCCCAACCCTGATCAGACAACCCACAGTCACAGCAAGTTCACGGAGACGGCTTAAGAAAAAAAAAAAAGTAAACTTCTGAGTGTCTAAAGAGTTAGCTTATGTCTGAATGATCCAATGTTGTTTTCTATCAAGCATGCGTCGTGTCAGCAAAAGTAAACTTCAATTGGTTTTTTTAAGAATGCATGCGATTTTTTATTTTAAGAATTTTTTGTTGTTTCAATTTTAGTGCCACTGTGTACGGGTGTATGTGTGTGTGAGAGAGTCTTGAACAAGAAGTAATTGTCGTAACTCTGTGTGTGTGCATGTGTGCGCGCGCGTGTGCGTGCGTGCATGTGTATGAGTGTGTGTGTGTGTGTGAACCTGTATGAGAAGTACACAAAAAAAATATGTTATCCCCTAATGTCTGTCTGTCTGTCTCTGTCTGTCTGTCTAATTTCTCTCTCTCTCTCTCTCTCTCTCTCTCTCTCTCTCTCTCTCTCTCTCTCTCTCTCTCTCTCTCTCTCTCGCGGGGGGACGGATAGCCTAGTGGTCAGAACATTGCGCTGGCAATTTGACGACCCGGGTTCGAGTCCGGTCGAGGAGATTTTTCTTCTGGAGTTAACATCAGTGCTGACTCCACTCTACCCCAAAGTCTTTCGGATGAGACTTTAAACCGAGGCCCGTGTGCGAACGCACGCAGAATACCTTGCGCACACGTTAAATCCTGTTCCGCTTTTCGTAAGAGTAGGCCATCGTGTGCCGGTGGGAACAGATGACATTTATAAATCTGCATACACACGGGGACTGGATGAAAAAAAGCACAAGAGTGCTTATTCCATTATCCTCGGTATAAAAGAATAAATCAAATCAAATCAAATCTCTCTCTCTCTCTCTCTCTCTCTCTCTCTCTCTCTCTCTCTCTCTCTCTCTCTCTCTCTCTCTCTCTCTCTCTCTCTCTCTCTCCAGAGACAGCATAACTGAATAAACCTGCCCTCAGGTGGTGTATTACCTTACTGTACTGGACACATCTGACCAGAAGAAGTGTGACTAGAAGGTACAAAAAGGTGTTTCCTATGTTTCAGTGTTTGTCCACACCTGCTTTTGATTATGTTTTGCTTTTTACTGTTTTGCATGACAGGTTGTCTGTTTCTTGTCAAGCACTTTTTCATGCCATCATGGATTAAACTCTTTAGAGGAAAGCTACATTTAAGTGTAAACATAAGATAAAAAGTCAGGACTAGTACTCAGTAGCATTTTTTACATTTGACAATCAATGAGTTTACCCCCTTTTATAGTAAAACTGAGTCTAAATGATGAGTAATAAATAAAATCAGTTGCCACAGTTAAAGATATATTTAGCCTGAAATGGTTGGGTTTTTTCTATGCAGGTTATTAACTTTAATAACCAGACAGTTTGATCAATAGCAATAGCAATAATTGTAGATAGTAGCGGCGGTCGTGCAAGCAGTATTACTGATAAATTTATTAGCACTCAATATTTACTGATTACTGTAGTACTAGCAAAAACAGAAGCAGTAGCTTATTCACTTCTATTTCCCAATTCAAATTTAATATATGTCTATCTTCACAAATTGTAAATCATTGAATTATGTATTTGAAGGACCATGACAAATGAATCTCTTCAAAACACATAATTTTGAAAATGACCCCATTAAGTATAATTTCATGTTTCATACTGATTTATCACATATGATTAGCTTCCAGTTCATAAAATTAACATCTTGCACCTCAGTTTCATTATCCTCCAAGCATGACTCAGACTTACTGGTAACACATTTTAATTTTCTACAAGGGGAATTACCTGTCTTTTGCCAACAAGGTACTTAAAGTCTACACTCTGAGTGTATGATGTGTGTGTGTGTGTGTGTGTGTGTGTGTGTGTGTGGTGTGTGTGTGTGTGTGTGTGTGTGTGTGTGTGCGCGTGTGTGTGTGCGCGCACGTGTGCATGCATGCCTGTCTGTGTACATGTGTATATGCATGTGCATGCGTGGTGCGAGTGTTATTGCATGAGTGTGTGTGTTGTGTGTGTGTGTGTGTGTGTGTGTGTGTGTGTGTGTGTGTTGTGTGTGTGTGTGTGTGTGTGTGTGTGTGTGTGTGTGCACACGTGTGTGTGTGTGTGTGTGCATGTCACATTGTCCATCTGTGTGAGTTTAGAGTAAATGGGTAAAACTAAAAGGGTGGGTGGGTATGCATGTAACTTAAAAGCCAAAAGGCATGTATGTACACAAAAAAGTGGGGAAAAGAACCACACGTGAAGCAGAAAAGCACAGTAGTAGTAGTCCTTGTTTTAGTAGCAGAAAAGAGCAGTACCAGTAGCAGCAGCAGTCCAAGTAATATTACTAATTTTGTACAGAAACAGTAATAAAAAACTCAAGTTTCAGCACAATTATCTTACAAAAGCCCTAAGGCTTAAGTGCTTGTTTAAACACACACACCACAATCATTATTACAAAACTACACACACACACACACACACACACACACACAGGGAATTGATGTAAAAAAAAAAGTTTTTAAAGGAAAGGAGTGCTTATTCAATTATCCTCGAAAAAGGCCTAAAAGATAAATGAATAAAATAAAATAAACACTGACACACACACGCCATGCATATTTTCAAGACGATTTTTTCCTCTGGAGTTAACATCAAATGATCAATGCTGACTTCACTCCCCCCAAAAAGTCCTTCAGATGAGACTATAATTATAAACCAAGGTCCTGTGTGCGAACGCATGCAGAACAACTTGTGCACATGTTAAAACCCGTTCTGTTTTTTGGAAGAATAGGCTTTTGTGTGCTGATAGGAATGGATGACAGAATTTACAAAACTGCAAACACATGGGGGCTGGATCATGTAAAAAAGCACAAATAAATACTACTAGGCCTATCACTACTATTAAATCTATGATGCAGTACAATCAATGAACCATACTAAAATAACCTGTTAAAAAATAGGTAGGCCACTACAATACTGACTGTTGAGAGGCAGGGCTGGAGGAGTTGATTCTACACTAATCACCAGACTGATCATACTATCCTGTAATGCAAGGCAAAGGGCAAGCTGAGACGAAAGTTCAACACAGCGCATTCCAGCTTTGTTCAGCAACAGGCAAACTAAACAGACAAGAGCTCTCAAATCAATGACTTTACGTGCCTAAGCTTTGTCAGTCATTAGGCTTACAATCGTGCGTAGCGTGTGATAGATCGTCGAACTTGAGCAGCATAAAGTCGAGGTGATCGCAATAGTTTGGTGGGAGGGAAGGGGGACAGAAAGAAAGAAAGAAAGAAAAAAGACTGCATAGTTTCAACAATCGCTAACTTAGACAAAAATACCCTGTTCGTTCCGTATTTTCTGTCGGTTTATGGGTGCGATTTGTGGAAAACCCAGCAACTCACTGCAAATATCTATAGAAACAAACGTCCCAGCCCAGTCAGCCAGCCTCAGCCGCGGCTGGGCGTTTGCACTGTGTTGCAGATGACAGTCTGACTCACGTTCCTTTCTAATCGCAATCGGAGAATTCCAGCCCAACGCTGACAATAAAACTCAAATAAAAAGGACACAGTCTTTCCAAAATAGACAAAATAATTCAACAAGAATCGATTTCCTATCAAATATGAAGCAACATTCCAAAAATTCCACAGCCTACTTACGAAAGTTGGTCCATGATCCAAACCCTCCAGCTACCCTTCTGCACAGCCTGAAGAAGAGCTCGCCAATGTGGCAATCCAGGGGACGTAACTCTAGGTAGGCTGGGACCTAGCCTAGATGTGTCAGAGTGTGTGTTGTGTTTATTTTTTTTAAATTTTATTTTATTCTTTTATATCGAGTGTGTGTGTGTGTGTGTGTGTGTGTGTGTGTGTGTGTGTGTGTGTGTGTGTGGTGTGTGTGTGTGTGTGTGTGTGTGTGTGAAGACAAGTCAAGTCAAGTCAAAATTATCTTTATAGAGGGTAAAAGATGAGGTTTTCCGAACTTTTTTCATCCTGCCCTCACAAAAATTCAAGAAAATTGACGTGTGTGTGTGTGTGTGTGTGTGTGTGTGTGTTTGTGTGTGTGAGGGGTGGGAGAAAGGGAGACAGCCACTCACAGACATTGACAATGAACATACAGACATAGGCTAATAGACAATCTTTCTTATAGTTCGAAGGCAGCAGCGTGTTCATTACTAATTAAAAGGAAACTGAAGATGAAAATCCATCATAATTAGTGCACTGCAATACTTTCTTGTTTTCCTGATCCAGCGATAGAATATATTTAAACACTCAGAAAATACAACAGCATCCCCTTCCCCCATCCCCACCCCACCCCACCCCTACTGAGTAGCTGCGTCACACACATGCACGCACACAACAGCCTCAGGTACAGGTAGGGAGCCCCCCTTCCCCCCTCCTACCCAACCATTTCACACTCCATATAGATCTAATAGCCCCCATTCTGAATTTCCTCCTCTACCCATCCTTCAACGCCCCCTCCCCCACCTTACACACACACACACACACACACACACACACACACACACACACACACACACACACACACACACACACACACACACACACACACATTCGTCTAATTCACTATGTGAGAGACGTTAAATTGAAGAAGCACACACACAGTGGCATCAATGACACACGCTGACACACGTGGCGGTTCACGCGCACCCCAGTTCCCCCACTCCAGTCGCCCCCAGCCCATCACCCCCCCCCCTCTCAGTAGGCCTTGGCCTAGGCCTAGCGCACATGCTTATTCTGGCACTGACATCCTGAGCACCAGCGCTGACCCCCCCCCCCTCCTCCCCACTCCCCCTCACGCACCCCTCCCCCTCCCCTACCACTATACTTTACCTGGTGGCTTGCTGCTCTCAACTTTAAAGAGAAAGTAGGCCTCGGCTAGGCTATAGGCCTAGTCTAACCAGGCCTCGTACATCTCATGGAGACATGATGAATTATTGTGCACAGCAATTACAATAATTTTCAGACTAGTAGTAACATTACAGTCTCTGCTAGTAAGATAGGCCCAAACTAAAGGTCGTTGTGTTTCGGACTGTGGCCGGACCACGAAGGTTTAGACGAATGGGTTACACCAGTGGTATGACTCATTCAGTGTCAGACGTTTGCCTGTCTGGCCAGTATGGGCAGTAGCCTAAAGGTCGAACCATAAGCCTCTCGTTATTTCTATTTATTGGGTAGGGAGGGGTAGGGGAGGTTTGAACTCTACTCTTCCTCCATCCTGCAGGGTGCCAGATATAACCTGTCAGTCAGTCAGTGGGTGTGTGTTCAAATATGGACGTTCTCAGTTACCTGCTAATCCTGCCATGAGATTTGTAAAAAAAAAAAAAAAAAAAAAAAAAAGATCTTGCCCAAGCTTTGTTGTTTAAAAAAGAGGATAGAGAGAGAGAAATGTCTTCATGTCACGGTTGATTTATGTGTGCCAGGTGCCAGATGATCTGGAACTTTTCTGCCCCCTCGCTGGCTTACGTTTTGTCTCCCCCACCCACCCACCCCTGTTGTTTTTTTTTTCTTCCCCATCAGGTTAAGTCACTGAATTCTCTAGTTCTGCCAATTGGACCCCAAGGGAGATCTATTTGGCGATGCTCAACACATAGCTTTCTTCACAATGAAAAAAAAAGTTGGCTTAGTATAGGTTTTGCTGTGTGTGTGTGTGTGTGTGTGTGTGTGTGTGTGTGTGTGTGTGTAGCTAGGGGTAGGGTGGGTGGGAGAGGGGGGTGGTTACCCCCTCGATGGCACATGCAGTTCTCGTTAAGTTTGTTTTCTCAGCACTGAGGATCTCTTTTTTTTTTATACAGAAAAACTTTTACACTCTTGTCATCAATGCACTAAACAAACACACAAAAAAAACCTCTTACACTCTTATCATCAATGCACTAAACAAACACACACAAAAAACTCTTACACTCTTATCATCAATACAGAAAAATGTCTTTCACTCTGCCAGCAATACAAAAAACATACAGTGGGGTTTGGGGGGTGGGGTTTTTTTGTTTTTGTTTTTGCTCTATGTTCTCCACATACACCAATACCAGCGTTGTTTACTGCCTCAGGGCTGTGCTGCTTGATGGAGGTTGGGTTTTTTTCAGTTTTTTTTTCAGTTTTTTTTATTTCTTCTTCTTATCAGTTTTAATCATCAAACATGGCTTTCAGATGTCCGGTCCAGGAGTACATCCTGATTCTGTCCCAATTTCTTTTGTTCATTGGCTATAACTCCCAAGTTCACCATAAAGGCAAACAGAATAAATGCTTTATGTCTGTGGGTAAGTTAGCACATGAGTGTGGTCACCAAGTGATGGGTGACTGTTTGGGAGCCCTGGCTTCAGTAAGTCTCAGCCACCAGCTGTCAATGGGCACCTGCCCTCTTTAGGGTCAAGGAAGGTAAAGCAGCGAGGGAGAGGAGATGGGCGCTGGCCTCAATATGCTGGCCCCCCAGAGAAGCTGAGTTTTCTGATGCCTCTATCCCCTACGACCACACAGGTTATGGAACACCTCTACCTTTTACCTGTGGATTCAGCATGATTTGTGAGACTGGATTTTTGTTTTTTAATGTTTTTTTTCGAAATGTAACCGGGCGTTTTCTCACCGTTCAAGTCTCTACATTCCTTATTCACGAATTTCTTTTTCTTCTCTGTCGAACGCTCAGACAGCATCAAGGCCTATTGCGATCTGTTACATCAGCGAATGTACATTGTGTTGCTATTAATTAAGCACCTGACAAGTTAGGCCTAAGGCATCCGACTTCGGTATGGGAAAGAATCGTTATCTTTTAAGTCTTTCTTTAAAAAAAAAAAAAAAAAAAAGACAAGAGAATAGACAAATTGATTTAGGGAGGAAGAATCATGTGTACTCAAAACACCTTTTAAAAAAAAGCCCCTCCCGTTTGGCTTTTTAAATATAAAGATAGGGTTATATATAGTATAAGTATGGTGGATTATTTTCAGTAATGAAGTTGTTGCTGCAATTCACACACACACACACACACGCGCGCGCGCGCGCGCGCGCACGTACACACGCACGCACACGCACACACGCACGCACGCACCTGGTGTTCTCTTCTCCCCCCCTCCCCCTCTCTTCTCTCCTCTCCCTCCTTCTCTCTACTCTCCACATGCCCTTTGCTGTAAGTAACGAGCAAAAAACAAAAACAATAAAACCCCAACCAAACAAAACAAAAAAAGAAAAACATAAAACCCAACCCAACCAAACAAAAACAAAACAACAAAAACCATCATCAAATTGATCAAGTACTTGAAGCCCCATTCAACCGTCTAATAATCCTACTTAGATGCAAACCGTAGGTTAGTCCTGGAATAAAAAGCAATGGTGCTCTGGAGGCTTTGACAACAATAGTTTTGAAAATCAATGATGAAAGCTGCTGCTTCGGGCTCTCTATGCAGCCGCCAAGATTGTGTTGTATTGGCTGCCCTCTCTTCTCCCTCCATACCGCGCGAGCTTCTTGGAGAGTGACTGCTTGTTCTGGTGGCTGGTTGTTGCTTATAGACCTTGGCACGGGTGAGGAAAAAAAATAATCGATTGAATGATGTTTATGCACGTGATGCCGCGAATGTTACGAGAGAGAGAGAGAGAGAGAGAGAGAGAGAGAGAGAGAGAGAGAGAGAGAGAGAGAGCAGACAGACAGACAGACAGAGCTGCAATAGCCGCAGTAACAGCAGCAGCAGCAAGAAGCAAGAATTTGTGATTTTATATGGTATTATATGCACCAACTATTTGTTGCAATTTTTAAAAAATCATCATAAGCAGCTTTTGAATCTTTCAGCGCAACATAGGCCTACATACAGCTACGCAATAGCCTACTTTTCAGACTGATTTCTTATGTTAAATCATGTTGTGTATCGGGATGGGATAGCTCAGTGGTCAGAGCACTCGCTTTCTCCAAACTAAGGTTTAAGCAGCATCAAGCGTGGTTACCAAGTGGATGGGTGACCGTTTGGGCGCCTTGGTTTCAGTACAGTCCCCCAGTTCACCCAGCTGTCAATGGTACATGCCCTCTTTAGGGTCATGGGAAGGTAAAGCAGCGAGGGAGAGGAGATGGGCGCCGCCCTCAACATGCTGGCCCCTAGAGAAGCTCAGGTCTCTGACGCCTCGCTCCCCTACGACCGCCTAGGTTATAGAACACCTTTGTCTTTTACTTTTATGTGTATTGTGTCAGTGTTCTTTGGTTTCAGGTCTGTCGAACCACTACTTCTTTGATTTGTGAATCCTATTTGGTAGAATATAAGTGACCGCTGGATCCGCCATTTTCAAAAGAGTGGTCCTCAGGGTGTGATCATGGTGTTGGGTATTCACCAGCTAGCGGGTCGGTGGTCTAGAGGTAACGCACATACTTAGAAAGCAGTCCAGATCGGGTGTTGGTGGTTTGATTCCTGTTTGGACTTTTCCCTCATCCACCAGACCATGAGTCTGGGAGCTAGTTTTTTTTGTTTGAGACAATAAACCGATGGCCTGCATGTTACGCATCATTATTTAGCGCATGTAAAAGAACCCACGGCAACAAGAGAGTTGTCCCTGGCAAAATTCTGTAGAAAGAAAGCCACTCTGATAGGGAAATAAATACCGTTGCAGACAGGAAAAAAACAACAAAATAATTAGTTGTGTTGCTCTTTTGGCGACGCGCTCTCTAAGCGAGGGGGGGGGGGGGGGGGGGGGGGGGGAGTGGCCAGAATTTCACGCAGAGAAATCTGCCGCGACTTATGAAATGAAATGAAACATCCTGGCCTGGGAATTCATCTAGAATATGCACTCTTCTCTTACACATCTGTGGTTATCACTGTGAGACACACAAAACGGTACAAATTAGATGAGAAGCTTCTGTGTGTAACCATTTCCAAATATCTCGCCATTTAGGCAGCCATACTCCGACTTTACTCTCCTTTCATGGAGAGGACAGGTTATTATTTTGAGAGCTTGTCAATGATGAAGGAAATTTCAAAGTATCATTTCTCCCCGTAGTTGGAATTCGGCTACCTTCATGGTGGGTAAAAACGGTAGCAATCGCAAAATCTCACCTGTAGTGAACCTCAGAGCTCTATCCGAAGAACGAAAAAAAAAAAGGGGGGGGGGAGGGAGGTAACATTTCAAGGCTTAACGTTTTAGTGTGGGCCTTGGCACTAAGCCTACTACAGACACTTAGCCTACAAAAGCCCGTGACCTAGGCCAGAGAGTCATGTCATAGGGTGACGACTGACTATCAGATGACTGAAAATGGCCGAAGACTTTTTTTTTTCGTTCCTTGGCTTAGAGCTCTGAGGCTTTCCAATGGGGAGATTTTGCATAATTATTATGTGACTGGTCTTGCTTACCATGAAGGTAGCCACCCATGTCACCATGCTGCACCAGGACGGCTCTCTCTCTCTCTCTGTGGTGATGTGGTGGTGGTGGTGGTGGTAGTAGGGTGTGTGTGTGTGTGTGTGTGTGTGTGTGTGTGTGTGTGTGTGTGTGGTGGCGTGGTGTGTGGTGCGGGGCGGCGCGGCGTGCGCGCTGTCAGTCTGACAACGATACTAGTTGACGACAAGGATGATGATGATGATGATGATGATGATGATGATGTTGATTTTGATGATGTGATGATGTGTTGTGTTGTGTGTGTGTGGTGTGTCTGTGTGTGGTGTGTGTGTGTGTGTGTGTGTGTGTGTGTGTGTGTGCGTGCGTGATGTGTGTGTGTGTGTGTGTGTGTGTGTGTGTGTGTGTGTGTGTGTGTGTGTGTGTGTGTGAGGGTGGGTGGGCGAGCACTGACAGTTAAAACCAGAGAGAGACAGAGACAGAAGACAGACAGAAGAGACAGACAGAGAGACAGAGACAGAGAAGACAGAGACAGAGAGAGAGAGAGAGAGACAGAGACAGAGAAATAGAGAAACAGAGAAACAGAGAGAGAGAGATGTGAGAGTGAGAGTGTGTGTGTGTGTGTGTGTGTGTGCGTGTGCGCGCGCGCACGTGCGTGCGTGCGAGCTTGCATGTGTGTGCGAGTGTGTATGCACGTGTGTCCGGAGTGTGGGTATAATTATGAGGATACGTGAGCATTGAACACTAGAAATTACTGGCAAAGACCTCAAGCACACACTGGAACCCACAGACAGATTTAGATAAAATGAACAAAAAACCCAAAACAAAGCCAATACAACAAATTGTTGAGTAGGTATTCACATTTATTGATTCAATCGTGTCTACAAAAAAAAAAAAAGAGAAGGAAGAGAGTGGAGGAATTCCCCCCCCCCCCTCTTTATATATTAAACATTGCCTAAAAATTGTTAATAGTTTAGATATAAGCATACATTACATATTATAGGAGCAACTGATAATATCAAGTAAAATTTCTTTCGCAGACTATGGTGGGCATTTTCCAGTACATTTGTTATTTTTATTTGCAAATGGCTGCATGCCCCTTCATGACTCCAATGCAGGGGCTTTGATTTGTTTGCTTTACAAGATAAGGCACTATGAAATAGCCATATGTCACTATTATCATTACTATTATTTGGCAGACAGATAAAAAAGGTACTATGAAATAGCCATATTATATCACTATTATCATTATATTTGGCAGACAGATAAAAAAAAGTTTTCTTTTTTTTGTTTTTGGGGGGGGGGGGGGGGGGGGGCTCAACAAATGAAAAAGCATATAAACTGATCATAAAGTTCTTCAGGTTCTTTAGTAAAAAGGCATGGTTTTTGAGGTGGGGGGAACATTTCAACAAATGGAAAGCTATAAACTGAACATAAAAGTTCTTCAGACCTTCATTATAAAGAGCTTTTTTTTTTTTTTAAATAAAAAGATTAATTAAAAGAAAACCTCAGCAGGGTAGCATGGTTTAAAATAGTGCAATGTTTCCTGTTAAAAAAAAAAAAAGCATGCAGTAAAACTTTCTGAGTAATCTCTTCTGTCCTCTGACACATTCTTGTCAAGTAAAATCACATATGATTGATGTGGTTGGTCGCTCACATACTTCCTGGCTGCAATGACCTAGTCCAACGTTACTGAACACTTTCCCCACATGATGATGCTTCCTAATGAAGCAACAGTTCAATCCACAGACATCTTCCTCCTATGAAGTATTAGCAACTAATATTTATTTTCGACTTATATCTTCCTCCTGTTTAGCAACTAATATTTATTTTTGACTTATATCTTCCTCCTGTTTAGCAACTAATATTTATTTTTGACCTATACCTTCCTCCTGTTTAGCAACTAATATTTATTTTTGACTTATATCTTCCTCCTGTTTAGCAACTGATAATATAGTTATTTTCAACTTGCATCTTCCTCCTGTTTAGCAACTGATAATATAGTTATTTTCAACTTGCATCTTCCTCCTGTTTAGCAATGATAATATAGTTATTTTCAACATGCATATTCTCTGTTCAGCAATGAATATAGTTATTTCACTTGACATCTTCCTCTGGTTTAGCAACTGATAAAATAGTTTATTTTCAACTTGCATCTTCCTCCTGTTTAGCAACTGATAATATAGTTTTTTCAACTTGCATCTTCCTCCTGTTTAGCAACTGATCAAATATTGTTATTTACCTTATCTTCCTCCTGTTTAGCAACTGATCAAATATTGATTTTTTGACCTATATCTTCCTCCTGTTTATCAACTGATCAAATATTGATTTTTGACCTATATCTTTCCTCCTGTTTAGCAACTGATCAAATTGATTTTTCACCTATATCTTCCTCCTTTTAGCAACTGATCAAATATTGATTTTAACCTATATCTGCCTCCTGTGAAGTCTAGCACCTGATAAAAATTATTTATATCTGACCTATGACCTGTGTAGTTTTAGCAACTGATAGAAAATTTCCAACCTACAATCTTCCCCCTATGTTGATCACACCCTTATCTGCGTCTACTTTTCAACAGACATCTCCATCACCCAGCCTAAGCCCCTGTGTGTGGTGTGTGTGTGTGTTGTGTGTGTGTGTGTGTGTGTGTGTGTGTGTGTGTAAATCTAAAATTGTGTTCTTTTGTGAAGGGTTGCACGTCTGTGAATGTTTCAAATGCAAGCACTTTTGTTTGCATTACAAGATTCAGCCCAATTAAAAAGCTTATTGTTACTATTGCTTTGGTATGGCACTTTTTTTTTTGACCTGAAGGTGTATATTGCTTGTTCAAACACATTCAGCAGAACATTTTAGAGTACATTTTTTTTTCAAAAGTGGAAGTAGTATAGTAACTTTGAACATTTTAATAGTTGTGTATGTGCCAACCTGTGTATAGGAGCTAGCTCAGTACTGACAGTTTCCCCTCCCCACCCCTACCTCTTTATGGTCTCCAAAACACACACACACACACACACACACACACACACACACAACTTGCTCACGGGTAGGCTCCACCTAATACCCACGTACCGTTCTTTTGTGTACTTTTGTTTTTCTATCCAGGGATTTGATGAGCGACAGATCTGCAAGATGGTACGCGCTCAGGCAAACCATCATACCCCTAAGAAAGATAAAATACTTCACAGTCCTCAAAAAAATTATATAAAAACAACAACTACGGAGTGATGCTTCACTGAGCACTTCTGATAATATGACTGAGTAGGTTTGGAGTCAGGAACTATCTGCCCCTGAACGTGGTTGAGCGCAGGTGCGGCACAGGATCAACCGACACTTTTAACACTCAGAGGTATCGGGATGGGGTCGAGACCCTGTCTCTTCCAAATGCGGGGAAAAAGGAAACACATCACCAAAAACATCCCGGACGGATTCTTCTTCACTGGGGGAGTTCTCATACGGAGGAGGACTAGAGCCCGACCGTAACGGCCATGGACCGTGGATGGGAGCATGTCCTGGATCAGCAGAACTATAACTGGGAGGCGAGCTGCTAGGGACACGAGGAGATGCATCCTGGTACTGGGAGGCTGTCCTCTTGGGGCTGGGAAGAGTAGGTGGGTAGCTGTACTATCTCGGGGTTTGGGACGTCACCTCTCTCCCGAAAATGTCTGCCGCCGCCGCCGCCGCCGCCACGGATGGGAATGGGAATATCCACGGGGCGTGACCTTGGCCGATTTCCCAGAAACTCCTCGACCTCTGGCGGAGGATCAAGGTCAACTTGAGGCTGCTCACTCCAGCTAAGGCCGAACTTCGGTCGCTGTCCTTTTTGCAACATTTTCGGCGAAAGTACTTGGTTACCTTGCAAATGACAAATATCAGCACGAGAAGGGCCACTACCCAACGGCCAACTTCCAAGACCACCCGTTCACATTTGAGAGTCCTGCTGACGCAGAATTGAGATCTGGGTACTTCACATCCTTTTCCACAGTGGAGGACACTGTTGGATGAGTGTGATCTGCGGACACAATGCCATTGAGTTAGTGGTGACAGGGATGATGATGATGATGGTGATGATGATGATGATGATGATGGTGATGATGATGATGATGATGATGATGATGATAATAAAAAACAACACATGAAATTTATATAGCGCTGTATCTTGCAATAACAAATCGAAACCTTGCCTTCGACCTATACAATACATACGCAATCACTGACAATTGATAGTTTAAAAAAAATCGAATGTATATATATACACACACAGCGCGCGCGCGCGCGCGCGCCACACACACACACACACACACACACACACACACACACACACACACACACACACACACACACACACACACACACACACACACTTGTAAAGGCTAGGCCTACACACTTTGGCAGGGTGAAGGGGATTTCAGATTATAGAAGGCAGGGACAGATAGATGAAAACAGAAAGCGAAAATCTTAGATTTTGAATGTGTGTCTTGAGGTTGGATTAAAAAGTTTCATAAGTAGGCTTTTGCCGAAGGGAGAGAGGGGGGTCATTCCAGATCGATGGACCAGAAATAGAGAAAGAGCGGCGGCCAACGGTAGACAGTTGAATCTAGGTATTCTTAAGGACAAGGTGTCTGCAGCCGAGCGGAGGGAGGGAACGAGAAGGTGTGTGTGTAGGCTACAGGTGAAGGATGACAGACGGTTCTGGCCGGAATGATGCTTTCAACATCAACTAGGGCTAAACAGTCTCAGTAGGTTAGGCAAGGAGAGGGTCCTCGGAGGTGGGTGGTGAAACGTATGTAGGGCCTATATACCCTTACCAAGCTGGACATTTACAGGATATAAAACATAAAATCGTAACGTTCAAGTTTCTACACCTCTGTGGAGGAGAGAGAGAGAGAGAGAGAGAGAGAAGAGAGAGAGAGAGAGAGACGAGAGAGAGACAGACAGACAGACAGACAGACAGACATAGGCAGGCAGGACAGAGAGCACAGGAGAGAGATAATGACAGTTATTAGGAAGGAAAGGGGGGGGGGGGGACTAAGACATACTCCCTTTTTTCTCACAGAATTCCAAACCGTTATTGTAGACACAAAATGATTAATTAAATGGGAAAGGGGGGGGGGGGGGGGGGGGAAAAAACAAATAAACGGAAAATTCTAGGTAAACGTACACCATTCCATCATGACCTTGCAGATGCATATGATGGCTTGTGCCAGGGTGCCCTCACTTCCTTGCATTCTAGGTCACATTTATCCCCGAAGTCAGAATGCCGCTACATGTACTTTAAATGGTGGTGTGGTGGTGGTGGTGGTAGTGGGGGGGGGGGGGGGGGGGGGGAGGGGGAGGATAACGGTTACATACGCAAAAAATCTCACCATAGGCGAACCTTACGAGCTCTGGCCGAGGAAAGAAGAGAAAAAAGTTCAGATTTGAATTGTATAGCTTAATAAGCTTATAGACATTGCTAGCTTAAAATCCCACTTTTGAGTCTTTTGTATCATCGTCCTTGCTTATCATATGGGTTACAAGAAGCACATTACCGCGTTTGTGAGACAACCCCCCCCCCCCCACACTATTAAAAGTCACCACACTTTACTCCCAGTGGCAAGTTTTAAACATTCACGATCTCAACTAAACTGAAGACAAAATTCACGGACCGAACGACATTTTTCGTACACATTTTGAGTGAGGGGGAATGGCTGGAAATCTTTCTTTGAAAAGAAAATGTTTACAATCCTATAACTGACCGACAAAACCGGAACAAAGTATGTAAAAAAAAAAAATCGAAAATGTAATCCTTTGATACCTTTTTGGGTAAAGAGGATTGAATCTTTGGTTTTTTTTTGTTTCTTTTTCGTTTCTTAGCTAAAAGTTGTAAGTAGCTGCAGTGGTTAGCCTACATGCACTTGTTTCCATCCACTACTATTTCCTCATGAAGTCATGTTTGATGAATATCCCCAACTTTCAGGACATTAGCCTTCCCATTTGTAAAAAAAAAATAAATAAAAAAAAAATTCACACACGCGCACAGGAGCGATTTAACATCAGTGCCGACTTCACTGCCCCTAAAAATCCTAAATGAGATTATAGACCGAGCCCTGGTGAGCGATCGCACGCAGAACATCTTGCGCACACTTTAAAACCTGTTCCACTTTTCGAAAGAGTAGGCCATTATGTGCCGGTGCGAACAGATGAATAAATCTACAAAACCCCACACACATGGCGACTGGATGTAAAAAAAAAGAAGCATACGAGTGATTAAATAGAATTATCCTCGAAATAAAAGAATAAAATAAAACTAATATCTATCTATCTATCTATCTATCTATCTATCTATCTATCTATCTATCTATCTATCTATCTACCTACCTACCTACCTACCTACCTACCTACCTATCTATCTATCTATCTATCTATCTATCTATCTATCTATCTATTATCTATCTAACTAAAGAAAACATGCATTACATTCGAGAAATCTGTCTAAAATCCTTGCTTACCGTGCATATCTTCTTGTTGGGTTGGGGTTGGGTTTTTTTTTTGCAATCGACTAGACGTTGGCTCCCAAATGTTCGATGAGCAATAAAATTTGTATCAACTTCAGTTATGTAGGCTCACTACCCAAGGATTAGGCTTGTGGTGACTCTTCTCTATTAGGCCACAGGATGTCCACGGTTGAAGGTTGTTTTTTGTTTGTTTCCTTCTGTTAGGCAGAGCTCTTTTCTTTGCAAGGTGTTCAGTTCTTTGGGTGGTCGGTTTCTTCCTTGTGTAGTGACAGTTTTCTTGGCTTGATGTCCAGTTGTTGTTTTTTTAATTCCCAGTCCAGTTTTTCTGCGTGATCGGTGTTCAACAAGTGTGATGGTTTTCTTCTCTCGGGCGCGTGCAAAGACGTTTTCAATGGGATGGATGTGTGTGTGTGTGTGTGTGTGTGGTGTGTGTGTGTGTGTGTGTGTGTGTGTGTGTGTGTGTGTGTGTGTGCGCGCGCGCGCGAGGTGTGTGTGTGTGTGTGTGTGTGTGTGTGTGTGTGTGTTATGGTGTTCCTGTTTGTCTTTCACTAAAAGTGATATTCTTCTTCTTATTATTTTTTTTTACTATTCTTTTATTTCGAGGATAAGGGAATAAGCACTCGTGTATGAATGCACGCAGACCATATTGGGCACCTGTTCCGCTCTTCAAAGAGTAGGCCTTTGTGTGCCGGTGGGAAAGTTGACAAAGTTTACAAAACCGCATACACATGGGGTAAACGGTAAAAAGGTAAAGGTGTCCCATAACCTGTGTGGTCGTTGGGGAGCGAGACGTCAGAGACCTCAGCTTCTCTAGGGGCCAGCATGTTGAGGGCGGCGCCCATCTTCTCTCCCTCGCTGCTTCACCTTCCCTGACTCTAAAGAGGGCAGGTACCCATTTACAGCTGGGTGAACTGTACTGTAGCCAAGGCGCGCAAACGGTCACCCATCCAAATGGCAACCATGCTCAACGCTGCTTGACCTGGCTGGGGGAAAGTGAGCGCTCTGACCACTGAGCTGTCCCGTCCCGTCCCCATTGGGACTGGATGAAAAAAAAACACCCACACGAATGCTTATTCCACTATCCTCGATATAAAAGAATGATAAAAACAAATATCAGTTGGATACACAACTGAAGTAGCCCATGAGCCGTGCAGAGTCTCTTAAGGTCAGTAGTAGCCTTGTGGCAGCCAAAATATTGAAAGAACCTTCTGAAAAGTTGGTTCTGCAGATGTGGGAGAGTGAAGAAAGGGTTACCTAGGTGGAGACAGTTAAACAAACGCTCACACACATACATAAACATACAGGTAGGTGGAGAGGGAGTCAGTCATACACACTCTCACACACATACATAACATAACCATAGGTGGAGACACAAGAGTCAGTAATGCATACTTCTCACACACACATACATAAACATAAAAGAACACATTGTGCAAATATTTCATAAAGCTTTTAATTCTTTTCCTTCTTTTTTTTTCTTTTTGGAATAGCAAATCTTGCAAAGTAGTAATGCTTTTCAGTTCTATCAAAAATATGGAAAGTGTAGCAAACATTCTTATTTCTAAAACCTACAACAGTGATACAAAAAAAGCGAATAGTTTCAATTGCAAAAATACAAGGCAGAGAAGCTTTAAACACAAGACAGACCTTGGTCAGCATTTTGCAAAGTACATGAAGAGAAAAATCCCAGCAGCAAGAATTGATATGCCAAGAATAGAGATTACGACACGAGTCTGCCACTTTATTCATGAAAAAAAGATAGCTTTCTTTCGACAGAGTTTCTTGGCAGTTAGGGGCCCCATGACATAGTATGAGGCTGATGGAAGTGGTGCCATAACCCTCTGCATAAATTGTACTCAAACCAAGACTGGGTTTGGAATGTTCTGGACAGCAGTAGGAACAAAAAAAATACTGCCAGTTTGAGCTCATACTTGTTCAGCACTTTTCCATTCATGCAGTGGTAGAATTTTACCTAAAAAAAAAAAAAAAAATCAAAGAAAAAGCAGGCGTGAACACAGATGCACGCACACATGTGCACACCATACACACACACATGCACGCAAACGCATGTGCGCGCGCACACGCAGACACACACGCACAATCACTCTAATCTTAGTTTCAGATATGAAACAAAGACTCTTACAATTCTCATGTTTATGTCTCAAGATTCAGGCTTCAAATAAATAAAACTGACATCACACTCTCAAGCAAATTAAAAGAAAAAAGAACCAGACATTCATGGGGGAAAAGACTGACAAAAAAAAACGGAAGTTCATATTTTACATAGCTTTCTAATACAGAAAATTTGACAGTTTATCCATCATTGTAGATGAAAAAAAAAAAGGACGAACATTAGTGACAGAAAAAAAAGGAAAACATTTCTAGAAAAACAAAAGGATGAAAATATCTGCTCTTTTTTCTATACAACAACAAAACTTTTCGCAGAGACTATAAAAATCAACCTCAACAACACAACAATTTTGGTCATACTTGCCATTTATGAAAAAAATGTCATGGTCTACTGTAACAGAGAGGTAATTCTGGTATTTTGAGAATGGCAAACCAGGACACAAGATGCCAGCTACAAAAACAACACGGAAAGCAAACTATTTCCTGAATACTCTGCTTTTCAACACTTTGTTTCAGAAACAGAATAATTTAGACCCTGCCTCTTTCTGAGCAGCCTATGATCACAACTGTTTGTCATTCACGTTGATATGGAAGGCAATCTGGCCCATTTGAATTAAATAATCAAAAAGATGATGAACATGTGAACAGCACATACTGGTTACAAAATCATTTTTTGCATGAAATTACCTGTATTCTGCTCAAAGTCACTTCAGATGTACATAGATATTTGCAAGCCAATTCAAACAATATTGACATGGGCTGGAAAGACATGCAACTGCTTTATCATTTTTTAGCGTCATTAGAAAGGGAGAAGTTGCTTGCTGCAACGTATTCAATAATGTCAGAATGTACTGTTGGCATGAAACTTGTTCACTATCACCAAAGTGGGTAGGAACATATTAAGCCTTATATATATTTTTTTTCTTTATTTCTTCTTTTATTTTGAGGATGCTTTGTTTTAACATCCAGTGGCTGTATCCATGCAGATTTGTAAATTTTGTCATAAATTTCCCACTAGCGCAAATATCCTACTCTTTGGAGAAGCAGAACAGGTTTAATGTGTGCACAAAATGTTTGGTGCATGTTTGCACATGGGGCCTTAATGTATAGTCTCTTCCAAGTCAGATGCATCACACTCAATACACACACACACACACACACACACACACACACACACACACACACACACACACACACACACCACACAACACACACACACTTCCATGCCTCATTTGTTACATTATTCAATTTTTATATTCCATAACATATATGTGGAAAAGCCTTTTAAGGTGGGTGTGTGTGTTGTGTGTGTGGTGTGTGTGTGTGTGTGTGTGTGTGTGTGTGTGTGTGTGTGTGTGTGTGTGTGTGTGTGTGTGTGTGTGTGTGTGTGTGTGTGTGTGTGTGTGTGTTGGTGGTGTGTGTACATGCAATGTATCATGCTGAGTGTGTGTACATGCACATGATTTGTAAGAATTACAATTAAACAGTGAGCAAGCAGATTCTAAACTATACACACATATCTAAAGCACACACTAAACTATACACACATATCTAAAACTCATTTCATTGTATATCTACAAATATTTTCAGTTATTTCATTAGAGTAAAGTTTATTTTGTCATGTGTTTTTTGGCATTCTAAATACTGGAAAGATTTTGAAACAAACTCTGTTTCTCTTCTAATGCTGTTCCATTGAAGTTTACAAGGTGATAAACTGGCTGACTGCACAAAATAAGGAAAAACAAAAGAAAACAACATTGTACCCTGTTACCATGTGCACCCATCCTCAATTTGTACCCAATCACCTATCTCAACAGCAAACAGCAACATCCTAGCTTTTGACAGATTTCAGACAGGCACAATGACATGTAAATGACCTTTTCTGCCCAACAGCTAACTTTTGACAGTTTGGACAACTAGACATGAAATGACTTTCATCCAAAGCAAATTTTTGACATTCAGACAATTGCATGAAAATGACCTTTTCTGCCCAACAGCTTAACATTTTGACAGATTTTAGGACAAACACTAACACATATAAATGACTTTTTTTTCGGGAACAAATAACTGTGAAAGATACATTCTTTACTCCATATACAACATATTTTTAGACTCCTACTTTTTTTCCATTTCATTTTCTTAAAGGCTGGAAATAGCTTTCAGGCACACTTATATGAAGTGAGTTTCATATGATTAGAAAGACACAGCAGCTGTAGAATTTGTATCACTGCAAGAAATGACCTGAAGATGCAGATGATTTTTTTCCTTGCTCAAGTCAACTGGGATCAATATATAAATTCTCTGTGATGAAATGACAGATTTTGTTGAAAGATTATTTGTTTGTTCATGATTTGATTTACTTATAAAACCCATCAGTTTTTGACAGCACTTGGTGAATACCTATGAAATCAGCTGCTGAAATTTCTACTACCATTTCAAAAATCATGCATTTGAAAAAACAAAAAAGTTTGTCGTATTTCATTTTAGTATAGTTACACTCTCAAAAGTAAATACATGATATACATGTAAAACTCCTTTGCTATCTCTCATCGTACGTTTTTCAAGCAGGACAAACATTGTGGTTTAAAAATAGCTACCTAAACAGCATGGACAACAAATTACCAAACAACAAAACAACACAGAAATCATTAGCGAGCGCAACAAATCCTGTTGAATACAGTATGTCTACACTGTACAGCACAGCACAGCAGTTGCACACATATATCACAGCCAAAGAAGGACGGACAGCACTGTTGGGTGATCTGCCCCACACCACGCTACAACCACAGCACAGACAGAACTTGGCAAAGTCGGGCCCCAATACAGAAAGTTTAAAGTAAGTGGACGTTTAAACACCATTTTGTGTGTTACTTCTTTCCATCACAAGCAAACTGATTTGGACGTAAAAACGACATTTATCTTAAGTGGCTTTTTCTCTCTCTGATATATATTATATACATATGCATAATACATCCTGAGCAAGCGGCAACATTAAGCTTCATAATTTGCAAATTTGAAATGAATCAGTAACACACATTAAAGGAACTCAGAGACCACCTCTAGTGCCTAGTTGAGTCAAAGCCTTTTTCAAACAGTGTGAAATTGCCTCTGCATAGCTTTTAGCTTGGTCTCTGCTTCCAAAATAGAACCCACAATACAATCCTCCCCCTCTCCAACACCCCCCCCCCAAAAAAAAACAAAAAACAAACCCACAACAAAACAACAACAAACAAACCAAAAAACCCACCTAAATATACATACACAACATTCCAAACAAATAGGAAAAAAAGAGAGGAAAAATGAACTTCTAGCACAAGAATCATCAGAAGTTAGGGACACATCTCTACTCAAAACCGGCTGTATTCAGTGATAAATATTTTCAAACAGATGAAATTCCCACAATCACTCATCAGTGGGTTTTTTTTACATGCATGACTGAATTTACCCTGTATGTTCAAGCACCTGTGTTCTTATTTTCTAGGCATCAGGTATACCTGTTGTCCAATATGGATGGATATATATATATAAGGCTTTAAAAAAAAAAAAAGAAGTAGTTAAATTGCAAATCATCACCAACAGTACTTGCAACACAACACTTCTAAGCAAATGTGTATACAGACAGAAACATACCAAGTAAACAAATCTACAGACTAAATAATCTTTTTATATAAATATAGTTCTTTGTAACAGATTCATAATAATGGTATAAATATACAAAATACTATGATATGATCTTGTCTACAACTGTCATCATATCAAAGCAAGGGCTATCAGCTAAAGGGAGAAAGAAATTGTTGAGGTTAATGTCATGTACATTTTCTTTTTGTAAGTCGGTGTGCTTTGAGCTGTCATTTTATGTAAATTAAGTAGGTCATAGGTGATTGGTGAGCAGGGAAGTAAATATATTCTTCACAGGCATTGTTTTTCTCCTGATAAACATCTCTTAGAGATCGTTCTGATTTGGGCTGCCAACATACAAACAAAACGAAACAAACAAAAAAAAAAAAACAAAAATGATGGTAACAAACAACAACCACAAGAATGATATCACCACCAGACAAATTATGACAGAACAATCCTATAACAATTTGAAAAAAAAAAAAAAATGAAGACAAAAAATCTCCAGACATGAAAAACTCAAATAAAAGAGACTACACTGGTTCAAAAACAGCACCAAGAAATATATAACACAATACACTGTACAAGTACGCTCGATGGAGCATGCGGAAAATAGTATGTACAAAACTGAATACATATAAACAGCTCAATAAACAGAACATAGTGCTAGGTAAGTCTGGTTTTTTGTGCATATCACACCCGACTGTCTAAACAGTTATTCCTGAATTATATTCATCTAGATATATGATTATCGTTTCAGTCCGATGAATTCAAAAGAAAAATCACCACTTCAGTTTACAAATGAAAGAAAACAAGACATTATATTCTGTCTTTTTTTCCCTTTTTCTGTGCATTTCTTCATCCTCTTCTTTGTCCTCACCCTTCACTACCACTAAGATCTAATATAAATTTGGTTAAAACTTGCTACTTTGTGATGCACAGCTCAAGATTGTCTTACATGTGAATAAATAATATTACAACTGGTTATATTTTTAGTAACAAGATAATGTAGTGAAACAAATAAAGTTAAGATAAAAAAAAAAAAAAGGGCATGGTCTACGATTGATGGGTTGGGTAGGCTGACAATGATTAGCGATGGAGACAGACATTGTTGGTGGCTTTGTAAAATTATCTAAGCTGGTTAAGATTTCAGAAGTACACTTTAAGCATATGTTCAAACCAGCAGTATGCTGTGTGGTTTTGTGTTTGCTGGGAACAACATATCTATTAAGTAGACTTCATCATTCAATCTGTATCTGCATTTTACATACTGGCTGGTTTCTATGAATATATTTCATACAAGACTGTTATCACATCGTTTCAGTCGAGTTATTATCTCAGGCAAGTACCATGCTGGTGGCTTATATGACTCTTCTGAGGTTTAAATGATCAAGGTCTACAATTTACTGTCTGTGCTATCTTCCCAAAGCGTTGCTGAAAAACCATGTTTTAGTTTGTTTTTTGAAAAAGTCATACTGAATTTATGTCTTGTGCTGTGCTGTGTGCTGTGTGTGTGTTTTTTTTTTATGAGGATATGATAAGCTTGTGTGCTTCTCATGTTGTGTTGCGTTTGTAATGTGTGTGTGTGTGTGTGATGCACGCATGATGATGTGTGTATGGTGGTGTGTGTGTAATATGACATACATAGATTTACTCAAGCATGGTGGCTGGGTTGGGCAAGCAATAGGTGCAATATTTTTTGTTGAGTTGCTTTTGGATACTGAGATTGTTAGGTTTGAATCTGGCTCTGCGGTGTTATGTTGAAAAGAAAAACCTGGTAAATAAGCAATTAATAACAGATTTATAATTATTAAAAACTTGATGGCCGTATCTGGAACCACTTCCTTTGAAGTCAGAATATGGCTACCTAGAAGGTGGGGCTAATAAAACTACCAATATTAATGTTATCTTCCAGACATACGCACTCTTGATATCTTTGCACTGTCATTCCTTTCAATGGATCAGTAAGAGGGAACCCATACTGAAAGACACCCAGCCTCAGTAGCAGTACATGTCATATCAAAATGAAAGATCAACATTTTGAATTCACTATAATAAAAGATGCAGTAGCACTTTCTTCCACTCTTCTGTTTCTCCTTATCCTTCTTCATTTTCTTTTGTTTACAAATAAGGAAAAAAAAAAAAAGATTCCTCTACACAAAATTGAATCAGCAGTGAGTTAGGTTTGTACCAAAAAAAATCCTGGTTGAAAATCTTTTCTATTTAATTTTTGTGTGTGTGGAAACATGACAGATGAATCTGTACAAAGAACAAGACAGTGCTCCCAACACACACACACACACCACATATATATATATATCTATAATGCTCTGTCGCAGGGCTGGAATCATGGGTGTGAAGATTTTCACAGATCTATAAAATCATACACTTATTTTTTTACCCTACAACCAAATGCTGTTGTCCAGTCTGATCTTAACAAATCAAGGTCCATGTTTAAATTTTTTTAAAATCCACAAATATTTATGCTCACACAGTGAGCCACAGTCCCTAGTACTCTTCCCATGTTGAACACATATCCACAGGAAAGCTGATTATATAACACTTACATTTACTTTTTCCCTGAATAAATGTATCAACCATCACACAAGAAAAAACAACAACAAAAGAAACAAAAACAAAAGCACCTCAGTGTCATGGATCAGCCAGATCTTGTGAACAACATCAGCTGAATCGATTAGAAACATTATGTGGTTTTGTTGGCGTTGATTGATTTTGCCAAAAAATGTAAACAGAACACTTTGGAAGTAGTCATAATTATAGTTATGTGGTTTTTAACTGGAAGAACAGAAAATGTTTCCTGATACTGCCATCTTCCTTCACCTTCACTTACCCTACAGTCTTGAAGACCGCTGGGGCAGTGCTGAAGATTTTCCACTGTCATACAAAACCTCTCAATGGTTGAGTTCTAGGTATGAACTTTCAAGCTCGCTTCAATCTCCCAAGAAGTACTGGACAAAGATTCTTCTCATAGATTGAAAGTTTATTCCCAAATGTAATCCACTTACACTTAAAGTGAACGTGTTGTGGTGAGTTATTTCAAATCAATATTTGAAGCAACTTGACATTTTCTCTCAAAGCAGACAATCCTGATAATATTATCTGCTGAAGTTTGGTTAGGTGTTCTGTAACATACAAGTCTACACCTGTACAACAATATCAACTGGTAAGTTGCAAATGACAGAAAGATTGTTTTTCTTGTCTGATAGTGTTCAACCCTTTTTCTTGGTCAAGTTTGAGAATACTACAAACAAAACAATCACACAGTTTAAACAATTACAGTTAAAATTGAGCATAACATTATTTTTGTGGTGAGTACGACAAACTATAAAAATGTCATTGATCCTTACAAGCAACAAGTGCCTGATTCTGAGGATAGACCAACTTCCTGAACACTGAAACTAAAAACGGAATGAAAGTATCCAGCAAGTCTGTTTTCAAGCTTTAAACTTACCATTCCACAAGGCAAACATACATTTGTAAGTATCTTTATGGTCATGGAGTTTTTATGGATTTGCTTGCTTTAAAATTTTTAAAAACTGAAATTTGTATTTTTCTTGCCGTTCCCACTGAACGATGAGTGAAAGTGAGTGAGTGAGTGAGTAGTGAGTGATGATGATGAGTGAGTGAGTGGTGTGGTGGTGTGTGTGTGTGTGTGTGTGTGTGTGTGTGTGTGTGTGTGTGTGTGTGTGTGTGTGTGTGTGTGCACATGTGTGTGGTGCACATGCGTGCATGAGTGAGTGAGAGATAGAGAGAGACAGAGGTAGAGACAGAAGGTAGAGACAGACAGACAGACAGACAGACAGAAGCATGTGATATTTCCACAGGAATATATACATGTAACATGTCTAGTTTACAAGCTAAAACCTCCATATTTCACCACAGCCGCACACAATGATGCACGATGGAAGCAGGATATGTTGAGTCTGGCAGTGCAGTATATATATTTCCTTTAAAAGTCTTCTCCCATTTTCATGAAGAAGTAAAACAGCTTTATCACAAATCTGCATCATGCACAAAACTCTTCTCTTTTTTTGGTGTGTATTTTTATAAGCGCACAAATACACAAAACACAAACTATACATCAGCATGCACATGTCACGGCATGCACGAGTGTACAAACACAGAAACTTGCACTGAAACAGAACAAACATTACAGCAGGTTTTTTTTTGTTGTTGTTGTTTTTTTTCTTCTCTCTTCTTGCTTTTCCTTCATGCACTTCTCTCAGGATGTCCATGAGTCACAAAACAAAACAACGGTCACAGTCAACCATGGCGGTTATCATCTTCGTGTGAGTTTGATGAACGAGTACGTTCAAGATTTTCTTTGTGCCAGTCACGCTTTTTGTTGAAGACATCGAGAGTAAGGTACAGTCTACGTCCAGATGAATCAATGACCTGCAAAGTAAAAAACAAAAGCAAGTGTGAGAGAACAAATATTTAACTCCCTCCCCACCCCAACTCCAGCCCAAGAAAAGAAGATAAACACCCAAAACATAAAAGAACTACCAGTCACAAACAACCACCTCCACCACACAGAAAAACAAAAAAAACCTAACACAAAAAACCTAACCCTGAACCAAAAACTAACTCTCAACTAAAAGTCCTCTGAAGTCAGAGTATGACTGCCTATATGGTGAGGTACATAAAACAGTTATACATGCAACTCTCATTCAGTGTGCAATTTCAATCTCACAGTGATTCCAGGTGGATGAGTGATCAAGTGACATTCTGGTGGCCCCAGAGTGTTAAGTGGATGCACAACAACAACACACAATAACTGAAAGTGAGATTTTTCAGAGTACATTGGTACATATTATCTTATTTGGATCAAGACCAACCATCACTCCACATCAGCCTATCCACCCTTAACTGACACACCGATCCATGACAGCAGACAGAGAAGAAAAAAAGAGAACAAACACTACTTGTTCCATCAATCATGCCTGCCCAGTACAGACCCTATCAAAAGTGAAAAGTTACCATTTTGTGGTAATCACTACAATGACTTAACACTTCATCAACATCAACAACACACACCACACACACACACACACACACACACACACAAAAACCACACAACACACACACACACACACACACACACAAAAAAACCATCTGTGGCATTAACCCGTACCACATAAATCCATTCTGTTTACCAAATAAACCTGTCAATTTTGGCTTGCAGCCTAATCAATGACCCAGAAGGCTCTGCTTAGATGAATGTTTATGCCACTGTTGCTGGTTATGAGTGTAGTGGAAAAGTAGCGAAGAATATCCAGAGGGTGGGGACACTAAAGAGGTAAAGGTGTTCCATAACCTATGCGTCGTAGGGGGAGCAAGGCATAAGAGACCTCCGCTTCTCCAGGGGCCAGCATATTGAGGGCGGCGCCTATCTTCTCTCCTTCGCTGCTTTACCTTCCCTGACCCTAAAGAGGGCAGGTACCATCTTCAGCTGGGTGAACAGGGGGACTGTATTGAATGCCAAGGTGTGTGAACGGTCACCAAATCAAGCGGTAACCTTCTCAATGCTGCATAACCTTAGCATGGGGAGAGTGAGTGCTCTGACCACTGAGCTATCCCATCCCTTAATAAGTGCACACACTATTTACCTTGAAAGAGTTGCCAGGGAGAAACTTAAGTTATCTGTTAATCTTTTTTTTTTGTTTTTTTATTTTTTATTTTACAAAACCACCAAAACCCCCAACCCAGAAAAAAACCTCAAAGGGCAATTTTCCCCCTCTTTCTAATTTTTTCCAAGTTGCCAAATTAAAACTTTTTATACAAGGGTCTCTTCACTCTTGATGATACTGCTCTTGCATGTGTGTGTGTGCTGAAGTACAGACTGGTGTACTAGAGGTGTAAATGAGCGCTGTGATACCTGCGTTGGTCTGTGCTTTCCTGTGCAAGAGGGTGTGGATGTCGTGCTTCAGACTGCTGTGGAAGCCCAGGCTGTGGGAGAGGTTCTCCACAGCTGACAGCCTGAACACAGCAACGCAACACCAGATGTATACAACTGCTTTCATACTCAAACATACGTTTGTATGTGCATGCTCATAAACACACACACATATCACACAGGCACATACACACAGGCACATATTACTCACACACACACACACACAAACACACACACAAACACACACACACACACACACACACACACACACACACACACAAACACACACACAACACACACACACACACACACACACACACACACACACACACACACACACACACACACACACACACACACACATACACTCTCTCTCTCTCTCTCTCACACAACACACACACACACACACACACACACACACACACAACACACACACACACACAACACCTCTCTCTCTCTCTCTCACACACACACACACACACACACAACCACACCCACACTGTTTTCTCTCAGAGAGATCACCTCGTGGTCTTGCTGGAGACAGAGGGGAGGCTGCGGGAGAAGGACATACACACACACATTTTTCTCTCAGAGAGAGCATCACACCTGAAGGTCTTGCTGGGGACAGAGGGGTGGCTGCGGGAGAAGGACATACACACACACATTTTTCTCTCAGAGAGAGCATCACACCTGGAGGTCTTGCTGGGGACAGAGGGGTGGCTGCGGGAGAAGGACATACACACACACATTTTTCTCTCGAAAGACATCACACCTGAGGTCTTGCTGGGGACAGAGGAGGCTGCGGGAGAAGGACATACACACACACATTTTTCTCTCAGAGAGAGCATCACACCTGAGGTCCTTGCTGGGACAGAGGGTGGCTGCGGAGAAGGACATACACACACACTTACACACACACAAGTCTATTCCTCTCAGAGAGAGATCACACCTGAGTCTTGCTGGGACAGAGGGTGGCTGCGGAGAAGGACAACACACACACACACACACACACACAGTCTATCCTCTCAGAGAGAGATCACACCTGGAGGTCTTGCTGGACAGAGGGCTGGCTGCGGAAGAACGACATACACACACACATTTTCTCTCAGAAGAGCATCACACTGGAGTCTTGCTGGGACAGAGGGCTGGCTGCGGAGAAGGACATACACACACCACTTTTTCTCTCAGAAGAGATCACACCTGAGGTCTTGCTGGGACAGAGGGGTGGCTGCGGGAGAAGGACATACAACACACACATTTTTCTCTCAGAAAGAGCATCACACCTGGAGGTCTTGCTGGGGACAGAGGGGTGGCTGCGGGAGAAGGACATACACACACACCATTTTTCTCTCAGAGAGAGCATCACACCTGGAGGTCTTGCTGGGGACAGAGGGCTGGCTGCGGGAGAAGGACATACACACACACATTTTTCTCTCAGAGAGAGCATCACACCTGGAGGTCTTGCTGGGGACAGAGGGCTGGCTGCGGGAGGAGGAGGCGGGCAGGGCGGGGGGTCTGGGGCTGAAGGTGGGGGCCCCTCTGGTGATGGAGCCTCCAGGTCCAGGGCGTGGGGCGGCTTGGAGGCCTCCCTCAGCAGCCGGCTGCTGCTGGACACACGCTGCGCTGCATGGGCCTGGGCCACCATGGCGTGGTGTTTGGCCTGCAGGGGAATAGCACGTTGTCGTCATCATCATCGTCATTTTATTGTCATCATCACCATGATCATTGTCATCATCATCACCATCATCACCATCCAGCAGCAGCAGCAGCACAGCAGCACAGCAGCAAGCACAGCAGCATCACAGCTAGCAGCAGCAACATCATCATCAACACATCAACATCATCATCACCATCATTGTCGTTGTCGTCATCATCATCATCATCACCATCATCAACATCATCATCGTCGTTGACATCACCATCAAGATCATCATCATTGTCATCATGATCATCATCATTGTCATCATCATTAGCAACATCATCATCATCACCAACATCGTCATCATCATCATCATCACCACCATCATCATCACCATCATTGTCATCGTCATCATCACCATCATCACCATTATCATCTGTCTCTTTGGGGGGTGGGATTATCTAGTGGTTAGAGCATCAAGCTTGTCACTGTAAGCTGATGGCCTGGGTTCAAGCCACCACTGAGACACCAACTCGAGGCAATTTCCGACAAATTTACAATGTTTAACATTACCACGAGAGGTCTTTGCAAGAAAGTGTGCATGTACACACACGCACACGCACACACACACACACACACTGAAAATAAAATACTGTATAGGCAACTGAATCAAGATGCTAATAGACTTAACTTTTGTTAACACAAGTGAATCAAAAATGAAATGCAATAACAAGTTAGGACTGGTGATCCTACTTAAAATTCTGGACAACAAAAAAACAGACCTGGAATGTGGAACACGCACTGGGTACATACAACCTTTACAGCTATAAAGATTGCAATCCACACATTTTTAATATAATAATAATAATAATAATAATAATAATAATAATAATAATAATACATGGAATTCATATAGCGCTATATCTTGTAAAAACAAATCAAAGCGCATAAAAGTTGTCTGACTTCTCTCTCTCTCCTAACAAAGCAATCAACACACCCCTGGGTGCAAGGGTTTCCTTTTTCATGTCCTCATTCATTCTCAATCTTAACATCTATCTTAAAAACGACAGCAGGCAGGTTGACTAACCTTACTGGCTTCCATAGCCATCCTACTCTTGAGGTCGGAGGACCACTTGAGTGACTGTGTTTTCTGCGTGCTCTGGGCGTGGTAGTCCCCTCCTTGGTTGGCGTACCCCCTGGAGGGCAGCAGCTGGGAACTGAGCTGGCTACCGCTGATGGAGAGAGGGGCCTGCTTGCTGAGGCCTACACAGGATGCCAGCTGTAGACAGAGCAACATCTTCATTTTTTAAAATCTTTTTTTTACGTGTCTGATAATTAAATATTGCTAGTATTGAGCAAGGTAGCAGATTGGATAGAAATTATTTGACATCAGATCAGTTTCTGTGTTCTGAAATCATTCATCAAAGTCCCAGCAGTTTAGGTTGATAAAGGAAAGAGACTGTGTAGTCTCCAAGTCAACATACAATGCATGCATTAATGGCAGCTTTATCCTCTTTCCACATGTATGCATATACAGCAGTTCAACAGCTAATTCATTCAATTCATTCAGCTAATTCATTCATGTCTGCACTCACTCTGTTGCAGAAACACATATAACTACTGATTATCCAAGGGTCAAGCAAGTAGGATACATGCAGAAGTTTGGAGCTAAAAAAACCCCTCAAATCCTGTCAATATGTCTCATAGAAGCTTTTAGATGCTACTGGAGTTTGTTTTTCTCTGATCCCAAAGCATGTCTTACCTTGTTTATTTCTTACTCACTTATCCAAAACTTCTTGCTGTGCTTTGTGCTTATGTATTTGATAATGTTCAGATCTAGTAAATGCTGGTAAAATATTTGCACTCAGACATGAATGCTTGATCATTTCAAACCCAAAAGCTAAAAAAACCAAAAAAAACTGGAATGAAAAAAAATCCACCAAAACTTGCGCATCATCCAGCATCAAGACATGTCTAGCAGTATCAAGCAAATCACCTGATCAGCACTCTTTGTGCTCTTTTCTTGGGCCAGAATTTAGTAACAGAAGCAGCTTTGAGAATGAACAGCCCACTATCCCTTGCTGTGGGCTCCTCAACTGTGAGAATCTTGGTAGCATAGCAAATGCTATTTATATCAAGTGGGAGGGGTGGGGGGTAGCCCACTGGTCTGAACATTGAGCTTATGACTTTGTGGCACAGGTTTAAGTCACCACCGAGGTACCTGTTTGAGGGAATTTTCTCCCTGGATTTGACGTCAGTTCTGACTCCACTCCCTAAAAGTCCTTTAGACGAGACTATGAACTGAGGTACCATGTTGAACAAAAACAGAACATTCTGTGCACATGTTAAAACTTGTCCCACCTTTTGGAAGACTAGGCCATTCACTGTGTGCTGGTAGGAATGGATGACAAAATTAAAAAATGCATGTACACCAGTGTCATGTTTAGACATCATCCCTGAAGTTGGAATGCAGCTACCTTAATGGTAAGCAAAAATGGTCACATACACAAAATCTCACCATTGGTAAATTTTGGGCTCTAGCCAAAGAATAATCAAAAAGTATATCAATTTTCAAAAAAAGTCTTTACACACAGATATACCAAAAAACTTAAGCTCTAGATTTTTTCCCTACTTAAAGAAACAACTTAACAATGACAACAAAATCAAAACAAAAATCCCAACATGCCTAATATTACCTAAAAAGACTCGAAAGCTGAATTAAAAAAATTATCAAGTACCGTCACAGCACTCACACTCACTCACCACAAGCTTAAAGTTACAGAAAAGCTAGCGACAGCAAGTAAACAAAAAAAAATTCTACAGAGAAACTCCTTTCCTAGACATAAAAAAAAACAACCACACACACACTCACCACAAGCTTTAAAGTTACAGAAAAGCTAGAGACAGCAAATAAAGACAAAAAAAAAATTCTACACAGACACTCCTTTCCTAGAAATCAACAAAAAAACAACAACACCACACACACAAGTTCCTCACCTCACCCACGGCATTCATTTGACCCTGGGACACCCTCTCCCCCCCCCCACCACCACCACCACCACCACCGGCAGAGCATGCACTGGCGCTGGGCTCTGGCTTGCTCCCAAGGCCTTCCTTCCCGGGGCCGGGCGGCTTCTTCCCACCCTGCTGCTTCTCCTTCCTCCCGGCTCCCTTCAGACCCTCAGACACCTCCTGCTCTGAATGACCCACACCCTCAGGGATGATCTGTGGATAGGGCGGCGGCTTCTTGGCAGGACCGGGCGGCACCTCTGTGAGGTCAAACTGGCCCGGCTTCTCACCGACCGAGGTCTGGCTGTTGGACCGCGAGCTGGTCACCAACACCACAGCGTGGGTGGGAACGGCCTCACCCGGGCTCTTGGGGTCAGGCGGCTCTGCAGGGGGGTGGAAGCCAGCACGGCTTCCTGCACCAGCGGCTCCCGCTTGGTAATGGTGAAGAAGCCGTAATCCATGTTGGGCGCCCGGTTTCTGAGCCCGAGACTGCTGGGAAGCAGTTGCAGCGACACGCTCCCTGGAGTGCTCTCCCCCTGTCCCTCGCGGGACGCCCGGGACGTCCCGCTGCCGGGACGCGAGTAGCTGCTGCCGCTGCGTTGGAGGGTGCCCGGGTGGGTGGTGGGGTGGTGGTCTGTGGTAGTGTGCTCGTCCAGGGGGGAGAGGCAGCCTCGCTGGTGTCGCTGCTCCTCTCTTGCTGCTGCTGCTGCCTGGCGGGAGGCTGGTGGGGGTGGGGGGTCTTGGAGGGTGATGGGTTTGTTCCCTGCTGCGTACTGCCGCGCTTGCTGCTTGACCGTCAGGCGCTGCAGGGCTTCCCGGATCGCTTCTTCGTTGTAGGTGTCTGTGGTCAGCAGGGGATGTTGAGAGGTTGAAAGAGTGTTTTTTTTTTTTAGAGGTGTGGGGGGGGGGGGGGGGGTTGTTTGTGTGTGTGTGTGTGTTGTGTTTGTGTGGGGGTGGGGGTGGGTGGGTGTGTATGTGTGTGTGTGGAGGTGGCAGGACATTATTTCTGTAAAATTCTGTGTATGAATGTATTCTATTAATGCAAACTATATATGTCACAGGCGATTTTGTTTTCTGAAATCCTCCATGCCCCAAGAGGGGTCAAAGGCGAATTAAATCTTGAATCTTGAATCTTGTGTGTGTGTGTGTGTGTGTGTGTGTGTGTGTGTGTGTGTGTGTGTGTGTGTGTGTGTGTGTGTGTGTGTGTGTGTGTGTGTGTGTGTGTGTGTGTGTGTGTGTGTGTGTGTGTTGTGTGTGTGTGGTGTGTGCATGCACATGCACATGCATGTGGTGTGGGTGTGTTTCCACACATGAATGAATGCTAGTGTGTGTATACACGTTTTTATGCATATATTTTTTTTTTCATGATTTCTTTTTATATCCAAACAGATGTTTACAGATGTGCTTCCATAGGGTTAAACACATTAACAACATTATTCAGAGACTTGAGAAAATCCAAACTTTCTGTTTGGTTCTATTTTGCAATGAAAACAGAAAGTTTGCTGTTAAGTTCTGTATAGTCTAGAAAGCTAATAAAGTTCTAAAATGTGTAAAGCTTGGGGTTTTTTTGCATATGAATATTTATACTTATGCTATATGAAAATATACAAATAAATAACATGATTATCTGAAAACACAACAAGCACACAGAATGCTAGATATTGTTATAATCCTGCACAAGGCAAACTCTTCAACACACACACACACACACACACACACACACACACACACACACACACACACACACACACACACACACACACTCACACACACACGAAGGAGGTGCAGACACTACTCACCAACCACAGGTTCAGATGTGGAGAAAGGTGATGGTTTGGCTGATGAGGGACGTGATGTCAGCTTCAGAGCTGAAACACAGTGCAGGTGTCGTTAACACACACCACTTCTTAATAATATAATTATCACACATCTTGTCATTACGCCTTGGAATGGCACATCATGATAAAGTCTCTTACTTCTATGTTTATCTAGTGATAACAAAACAGATAATTCTTAAATTGCAGTTCCAGCTTCAATTTTTAAAGTGTAAGATTGGTGTGTTGACCGCACTGGTTTGGTAAGTGAACAGTTCTGGAATGGCTGGAGATCTCTCATTGTTGAACATGTTTTTTCAAAATTGAAACAATGATTTATCCCGCGGGATGTGGTGTACATAATGTGTAAATCTGTGTATGCTGGATAATGTATGAGGGTTTAGAAAAAGGTTATTCATGTGTTTTATTTCGCAGCACTCTACACTAGCTAAATGCTTCAAAATCAAATTTGAAATAGAATCAAAATGGTTTATTACATTCCTTCTGTTTCAGAGGGTTTTTTTAGACAGAAATTTCTAGTTTTTCACAATCATGACAGTAAGTTTATCAACTTTGAAACCAGAGATACACAAATATTATTAAATGAGAAATTTGATAGTCTGTGCTCACACACTGAAATGTCTCCCACACCGGCAACCTGTGTACAGGTTTTGAAAGGCTGCATTGATAAGTCATTAAATTCATATGAACAACAAACTATTTAAACCTATCTCAAAGCAACATTGTGTCTGGCCTAAGCAGAGACAAAAACAAAAACAAAAAAACCTGATAAAAAAGCATTTCTCTAAGTGATCTATTGCAGTTTTATTTTGATTCATTCTTAACCAAAATGTGTGTTAGTGTGTGTGTGTGTGCATGTGTGTGTGCGTGCTTGCATGGGCATGCACATGTGTGTGTGTCTGCGCGTGTGTGTGCATGTGCGTGGGTGGGTGTGGGTGTGCATGTGAGGGTGTGTGTAGGGGTGTGGGTGTAAGTATGTGGATGGGTGGATGGGTGCATGTGCATGTATGTGTGAATATGTGTAATCAGACGAACAGGGTTTTCTTTTTCAGCATTATATAGCACGTAAGCCTTGCTTTTTATGTTTTTATGCAGTCTCTGGAGTTCACAGAGTCAGAGGGGACTGTCACTAGAGAAGCACAGTGTTGGTCACCACTCAAGACTAAACATCATATTCTACCAGGACATGCAACTACAGCAAACTTGACCACCAGCAGAAAGCAAGCCAGGCTGTTTGCTGCATGTGAAGACACACTGAACACCCCTGACAGTGATGACCCACCAACAACACTGGGCCTGTTCTGGTTGATGAGCAGCAAAAACAGCCTTAATGTGGCTGTGTAGAGTGGCTGTACAGTGTGTAGTGTGGCTGTGTAGTGTGGCTGTGTAGTGTGTAATGTGGCTGTGTAGAGTGGCTGTACAGTGTGTAATGTGGCTGTGTAGTGTGTAATGTGGCTGTGTAGTGTGTAATGTGGCTGTGTAATGTGTGTTATAAGATAAGAATAAGCAGCATGGGAACAGCTGCACTGGAATGAACCAACAGTTGAAGCAGCAAACCTTCTCCCTATAAAAGTCTGCTTTCTGTAAACTGTAAAGTCATTGCAATAACAAATAGTAGAGATAGGTTGTGCTTTTGCTCTGGACCCGTCACCCTTGACTTTTAGGCAGCCAGTTAAATCCACAGCCAAACTTATCTAGCAAGCGGACGCTTTCGTTTTTGCTCATCACTGACCATTTTGCCTAGGCATCTATTCATTAAGACAATTTGGATGGAATAACAATAAGATAAATATGATTTCAGTGTACAAAGAGTCAATATGCGCTTTTTAAAAAATGAGGACAGCCAGAGCTATTTCCATGCCTGTAACTACAGCATGTTCATTAACCACAGTGTAGGTACCTAAAAGAGCCGATACTTTTTAGCCTGGGTTCTGTAGTGTAAGTATTTTCACACTGTTCTAATACTTCTCTTCATTCCCTGTCACAATGCTAACAACAAAATATACAGACATGTGTTGGTGAATATTTGAATATGTGTCATTGCCTACATCTCTTGCTCCTTGAAAAAAAAATCCTTACTGCAATAGTGTTCATATCCATTCAAGACAGAGCCTCAAACACAACTATCTACTAAAAAAGACGCTTTTCTATAGCACACTGCTCTACCAAGCCCACAGTTTGACTAAACTCTTTAGGATCTAAAAGCTGTATTTAACAAAAGTTGCTACCAACATAATGAAACAAATTTTGGTAAAATACTATAAGGGTAACTCTGTGAGACTTCACTTTCACTGAGTGCTAATCTTTGTATCTCTATTTGGAAAGAAATAGCATAACTTAAAAAAAAAATCCAAAACAATACTATGCAAAATATTAAAATGTAATGCAAAATAAACCATGCATACATACATAAAAAAAGTCAATTCATATATTATATTCATATACGCATACATACTAACTGAAAAGCATGTGTGTACACACACATGCTTTTGGGTACACACACGTATGCTTTTAGGAACACACACACACGCTTTTAGGAGCACACACACACTTTAAGACATGTACAAACACAAACTGAATATTTTTCAATGTAAAAAATATAGTTTGATAAGTGTATGTGAGAGTGCGTATGTGTGTTTCTGTTGCTATAGAAGGCTGGATGTAAAAAAAAGCAATTGTTATGCTTATTACTTCACCTTCTAAAAATAAAACTGAATTACACACACACACACACACACACACACACACACACACACACACACACAACAACACACACACACACACACACACACACACACACACACACACACACACACACACACACAACACACACAGGACATACAAACTAGTTGATATCCATGTGACACTAGAGATTGCTCACATGAACCTGTTTCTACAAATATTCAATGTGTTGAAAAACATGTTAAAGATTTATTTCTAACATAGAAAAAAATCTCCCTAAATCAATTTTTGTCTGCAAAAACCCCCCACCTCAAGTCAAAGAGAAAGCAAAGCAAGCCAACCAAACAAAAAACAGCCCCCCCCCCCCAAAAAAAAAAAAAAACCCTAAAAAAATTTAAAAAACAAAAACAAACAAGAAACAAAACAGACCTTCCACATCCCCTGCAAACAATGAGAAATGCTGTTACCTTAAAATCAAACAAAATGCAATACAACGTTAAAAGGTGGATCCAAAAAATCACACACACACACAACAGAGGCAAAATGTGGTGACATGCGTGCTACTCATCACACTACATCTGCACTATCAACCATCCTGGGTGAACAGTGTGTTGTGCAGAGATGACTCACACAGAGGATAGATTTCATACGCTTCCATGCCACTATTTCCTTCAGTCCATGCCACATGAGTCTGCAAGTCTTTCACAAACCAAAAAGGACAATGACAATCTTATAATAATCCACAACAAAGTGTATCGTGCTTTACATCGGTGGTTCTATGAATTTACAGAGATTCCCGCCCCTCCCCCCTTCCAATATTAGTAATTGGTTCAAATACATAGTCAGTTCATGACAATTATCATCCAAGTGCTTACAAAACAGTGGGGATAAAAATGATACAGCAATATTACTGTAATGACAACAAATGGCTTTTGCATTTAGAATTTTCACTTTTGTATAATTTTTTTTTTTACAGAGGTCTATGACAAATAAAATAAAAAAATTCCTAACTTTTTAGTTTTGCATCTGAAAGGCATAGATAAAAACAAGAAAATGTAATAGAGAAAGAGAGAAAACAATGTTAGATAAGGTTAAAACAGCAACAGCCTAAGAGTCTAAGATTTCCAATAAACCACAGGACTTCACTAAGAACTACTGAAATACTCATAAGTACTGCTATACTATACACATTGAAATTGAGCAGTTAAAAGTTCAAATACTACATACAGTTACAATCAACAGAGATCTAAGAGAACACATTTTCTTTTTAGTTGTTGTTTTTGGTTTTTCCTTGTTAAACACTTTCAACCATATAACAGGCAGATATGCACAGTCACAGATATTACAGGACAACGTCAGACATTCAGATCCTTTCAGCATGAAGACATAGGGAAATGCATCAGTGTTCTCAGTCACTATGACGCTTCTCCTACAGCTGACCACAGAGTCTACTATATCAAGACTTTTACCATGACAATTAAATCCCAACCAGTTGAATATCTCACATACAAAAACATCCAAGAACGATACAAAAGAACACTTTTACACACACACACACATATACACACACACACACATACACAACACACACGCACCACACACACGACGCGCGACACCACACACACACACACACACACACACATTCTCTCTCTCTCTCTCTCTCTGTCTCTCTCACCACACACACACACACACACACACACACACACAACACACACACACACACACACACACACACACACACACACACACACACACAACACACACACACACTCACACCCCATACACACATCATCATGCAACACACACACACTCACACCACATCTCACACCACACCACACACACACACACCACACACACACACACACACTCTCTCTCTCTCTCTCTCTCTCTCGCTCCTACACACACTTTTACACACACTACCCCCCTCTCGCCCTCACACACACACACAACACACACACAAAAACACACACAAACAAAACCCAACACCCCCCCCCACCCCCACACACTCACTGATACCCCCCACAGATCCATCAACACTCTAACTTAGTTAGTACCTGGGGACTTGTAGTTAGAGGCGGAATGAGGGCGCCCCAGCTTTTTGGAGGAGAGGGTGGAGGGAGAGCTGGCAGCAGCAGCAGCAGCGACAGCAGTAGGGGACGCAGCAAAGCCGGGTCTGGAGAGCGACCCAGCACTGACTGTGCCCTGACTATCCACACAGCTTGTGCTATACTCTACGTTAGTACCAGAAGGAAAGAGAAAAAAAGAAACATCAACAACGAGGAGCAAAAGGAGCAAAGTCTGAAAGCTGATCTGCGAAGAAATTTTTTTTTTTTTTTTTAAGATTGAATTAGTATGCTTGAGATAACGAATGTGAAGAAAAACAACTAAGCATTTTAAAAAAAAAAAGTTTTAAGTTTAGATCAATGAAAAAAAATCAACAAACACTATGTTATTATCAATAGAAAATGGAAGCAATCTCACACCATAAAACAATCTCACACACAAAAACTGTCACTTATCACAGTTTCATCAATAAATTGGCATAAAAGAAATATGTTAATCAAAAGAAATCACTCCTAAATTAAAAACAAAACAGAAACAATCCAAAAGAAAAACATCTAAGAAATAGAGGATTTAAATGATCAAAGCCTTAAAACAATGCCTAAAGTGTAAGTTAAGCCAACTAAGATATAAAAGCCTTAAAAACAAATGCATTGTGTGGGTTACGCCAACTAAGAATTTCTGATAAGTAAAGCATTGCCCTAAGCACATACTAAGTTCTACTGATTAATCATTCTATTTCTTTTCACAATATATCTAGTTTAACACCATGGCAACTGCAGATCAAGAATTTTTTTTATATGATCAGAATATTCAATTTTACTAACCCAATATTTACTTTTACTTGATACATCATGTTTTGTTGTCATTACTTTTAACAGTTATTTCTGACCCATCCTATCAGAGTATCTTACTAGACATCAATTCAAAAACTAACACAGGACTGATACATAAAATTATTCACATCAAACCTAAACTCATCAACATGAAAATGTGACAGAAAAACAAACTTTCAACCAGCAGATCGACTAAAAAAACTTCATTGTGACAAAAAGATACATCTTCAAAAATAACTGTGCCAAAGAAGAGATGAGCCCTAATGTGAAAGAATATATCATTAAATCTTTTTCTGTGAAAATGAAATACCTTCAACCCACCTCTATAAAGAGCATGCGCTAAAAAAAAAAAAAACCCAACATAAAAACTTTCCTGTGCAATCCATACCTTACCCCACTCTATAAAAAACACTGGCATGTGATAAAACTGTCACTTTTTCCAACCATCCACACACACAACACCGGCAGACCCACCCACCTCTCAGAGGACCGCTGGCTCCAGTGAGGCTCTGAGGTTCTCCCTCCCCTCCCTCCCTCCTTCGCTGCATCAGGTCAAAGCGCTGAACCTGGGTGGAGGAGAGGGACGTGGGGGGGCTTGGAGGGGGAGGTGGAGGAGGTGATGGAACTGCCCAGGAAGATGCTGGACGACTTGTTCAGCTTGGTGTAGGTAGTCAGCATGTGCTCCAGGTCACTTTCACTTTAACAAAAAGAGAAATCAAAGTTTTATTCCTTAACCCCTCTTGCATTCGGATTCTCTGAACACAAATTACCTCTAGATTTTGTATTAAAAAAATAAATAAAAAAAATTAAAATTAAAAAACCCTCTAGATTTTACATTCCATCATGAAATCAGGAGAGGCACACATGCTCGCTTGCCTTTTCCTCCTTCTAAGTTCATACCACAGCTGTAATTACTTCCAGACTCACAGCAGGCTCTGTGCCTCTGACCTGATAAGAGCTTCTGCAAATAGTAGCGATCAGTGGAGGTCACTGCGTGATAGAAAACTACTGTGAGTAAGTCCCGGCAAATCCTGGTTTGGGATTCAGGGGAGGGAATGATTTAATCCTGGCAAATCTCAGGTCGGGACTAAGAAGGTTAAAAACAAAACAATCCTGGATAAGTTTTGTTAGTACTTTTTAAACTACTTTGTTTAGTTTCTCACCCTTGGTACTACAACATAGTTCTACCCCCTGTACCAAAGAGGATGGTGTTTCAATGCAATTTTAGGATCTGTAACATTCAAGGATGGGACAGCTCAGTGGTCTGAGCACTTGCTTTCCTCCAGCCAATGTTAACCCTAGTAGCGCTGTTCCTGGATTACTCCGGAATGACGTAGTGCAGCATTTCTGGCGGCTCCCGGAATATTCCGGGATGACGTCGGTGATCGTAATTGAAGGCTTTCTTTCGCTTTCAAAGGTCATCCAATGAACGTGAAGGCCATTGTAGGGCCGCAGAAATGGGTGAAGGTTGTCCGCAGTCGCAAGCAACGAGGATTCTGATTGGTTTAGAGGTGTATTTTTATTTTTTTTTGACGAACGTCGATCGCCTGAAAACAAAATGGCGGCAAAGTGTTTGCGCTCGTATCACTTGAAGTATTTTTCGAGTTTTTTGACGATATTGACGGCGATGAGGAGTTTTAGAGGCTGGATTTGGTTGAATTAAACGATAATAGAGACGATAAGGTAAGGATTGTGAATATTTGAAAACTTCGGAAGAATTGATCGGATCGACTGATTCGAGCTGGTGTAAGTTTGTCAAGCATTCAGCTCACGGGCGATTTCGATGTCATAACATAATTACTATTTAACGCAACACGGTCTTCGAAAACTGTATTTTAATCATTTGCATATCGTCGATTTACTTTGCATCACACAAATCTACGCGATTGTCGTATTTTCGTCATAAAAACCCGCAAGTTCGCAGAAATAAGATGTTCACCCCGCATGACCATCGCGATCAGCGTCCGACATTTCGCTGACCTTTTCCGAGTATTGACGACTCATAAAGCCACGGAAGCTCTTTATTTTTCAAACTTATGTCAAGAGCAGCTTGTTCGAATCATGAGCTTTTGCACCGCAACAACATGCATATCATGTTAAAATCATCTGGGTCACCCGCAAATCAGTGATTGGATTCAGTGCAGGCGCAGTTTTTAAACTTATTTGGTTTTTTAACAATCATAAACACTAACATGCTGCATAAAATTTCACTCTTTTAAAAGCTGGTTATCTACAGCTTTTCACATGATTTACAACTTTACCACTTAGATTAGTTTTCATATCAATATCAGGAGTTTTGGCCACCCTACTGCAACATTCAAGGATGCTGTAATTCAGCTCAGGCACTAGTACCACTGCCTTTTACAGCGCATAGGGTTAAGCAGCATTGAGCGTGATTACCAGCTGGATGGGTGACTATTCAGTTTCATGACTGATTGCCTGCATAATTTATAGAGCAGATAAAAATTCTCCATGCCTACAGGCTTTCTGATACCCTGCTGACAATATAGAACAGTGAGATTCACTACATCCTGAAAAAAACCCTCAAGAAGATCACATCATCTCAGTACGGATTGATGGCAACAAAACTCAAAAACTGTCAGACTCTGACCTGGCAACAGCTATGAAGTGGTTAAAGTGGGCATCATCCAGACTGCTTTCCGAGTCCGACCTCTGTGAGGTCAGGCTGCGGCTTCCGGTCTTTTCAGAAACTTTCAGCTGGTTCTTCAACTGGTCTGTCTCCTGCACATTCACACCAATATATCATCCCTAAAGCCGGAATGTCAGCTACCCTTCATGGTGGGCAAAAACAGTCACATTCGTAAAATCTCATCATTTGTAAACCTCAGAGTTTTAGCTGAGGTGTGAAAAAAAAAAAATCAATATACCAATAATACAAATTTCAGAATGTGTGGATAATGACTATACTGGATATTTTTGGTGCTTGACTGCACATAAGTCAAAGGAATTTTATGTTAAATTTTTTTTTTTCATCTATTTTGATTACTTCTGCTTTGTTTTGTTAATCAACTCTTGCCATTCATCACAAATTTTTCATTTGGATGTTAAGAATTTTTAATGTAAAAGCTCAAAGTCAAAATATGATTTAATCTTGACACTTTCCTCATCACAGATAATGAGGTGTACCACAGATAGAAATATATACATAGACTCAGGTCATGATCTTCATTTGTAATGTGAAAGCCAAAGAGAAGGACATAACCAATATAAAGAATATAAAACATGAAAATTCAGTCTATTCAGAAACTGTATTGGTAGATATAGGTAATTGGTGCACAGCTCTTTCAGACAAATTTCTGTCCCTGCCCCTCCCTGGAAGCTTTTTTTGTGTAATAAATTTGCATGTATCCTACTGGATTTTGAAAGCTATTCAAAGCACTAAGGTCTCTGATGCCTCGCTCCTCAACGACCACATAGGTTATGGGACACCTCTACCTTTTTACCTTTTATTCAAAACATAAAGAACACACAAAAGTAAGCACACATGACCAAAAACCAGCTTCCATCTCTGTAAGAAAAAGAGTCGGAATCTTTCCTGTATGTCCTCCTCACCCTGTTGTAGATGTGGACAAAGTCGGCCAGCTGCTTGGCCAGGATGTGGCGCCGGTCCCCCAGGGTCAGTTTGCGGCTGGGGATGACCACCCGGAATGTCTGCTGCAAGTTCACAGCCGCCCGCTTCAGGAACCTCAGCACCAGGTCCTGTCCACACCAACAGTCAGTGCTCAGGGAGTGTTTTTTTGTCTGTCTGCCTTTTACTTTTTTTGTTTGTTTGTTTGTCTGCCTTTTACTTCCCATCTCAAAAGTACACACAAAACCATTTCCCCATCTTCGCGTATTTGAATATAACTTCATACTTAAACAAGGTGTCATACATGATTTATTGATATCTACATACATCCATATCCCCAATCTTCTTCCTTCAATCCCTTAACTCAGTATAATGTTCATATGTCTACAAAACTAGATCCCACAATATATGACTACAAACACCCATAGCAACAATCTTCTTCCTTCCATCCCTTACTTCAGTGCAATGTTGATATGCCTACAAAACTAGATCCCACAATATATGACCACAAACACCCATAACCACAATCTTCTGCCTCCCACCCATTCCTTAGATCAACATTATGTTTATACATCTACATATAATCATTAGTGATGTTTATTTCAATTTTAGATCAGGTTTGTGAAGGGATACTAAGTGCATGCCATGCTGTCCAGTTTACACAAATATGCAAAATCAAATCATACAAGACAGACTATATAGAACATATCCTACATTCTGTGCAACACAGATAAGCTGGGTCAAATTTATGCCAAAATACACAGACACATGCATATACAAATAATAAAAACCATGTATTTCTTGATCTCTCTCTGTCTCACACACACACACACACAATACTACCCCCCCCCCCCACCACAAATACCCCCTCCCCCCAAACACACCCACACCCAAATACCCCCCCCCCCCCCCTCACACTCCCTTCCACCATCCAGTCCCCCCCCCCCCCCCCCACCCCCCCCCCCCCACGCACCATCTGCTCGTTCAAGGTGTCCTCGTCTTCGGGCGCCAGAGAGCCGGTGTCTGACATCAGACGCTCCTTCACACGCCGCAGGTACATGGCGAAGGCCGAGCGGGCCTGCACCTTGGAGAGCTTCCCCCCATTGGTCACCAGCTCAATGATGTCCCACTTCTGGGGGCGGGAGGGAGAGGAGGAGGAGGGGGCAGGGAAGGGGGAGGAGGACTGGGTCAGCGAGGCCGGCAGAGGGTGGGACACCTTCCACCCTCACCTCCTGGGTTCGGGTCTCGATCAGGGCTTTGGATTGCCGAACCGGGGCTTGGCCAGATTCGTACGGCGCCAGCCTGACGGGTTCCATTCTGACCGTTTCTTGTCCTCCTCCTCGTCCTGCCTTCCTCTGCCGTCTATCTGCTTTAGCGTAATATTTGATATTTACTATTATTGGAGTGAAAAATGAAAGTGGATGATAAGTGGTCTTCAAAGTATAAGAGTGATGAGAAAGAAACAAGAATGGGTTGTAGGTATGCATGGAAGAACATGTGTGATGGAATATAAACAAGAATGGGTGGTAAGTATGCATGAAAGAGTATACGTAATGGAATATAAACAAGAATGGGTGGTAAGTATGCATGAAAGAGTATACGTAATGGAATATAAACAAGAATGGGTGGTAAGTATGCATGAAAGAGTAACGTAATGGAATATAAACAAGAATGGGTGGTAAGTATGCATGAAAGAACGTGTATGATGGAATATAAACAAGAATGGGTGGTAAGTATGCATGAAAGAACGTGTATGATGGAATATAAACAAGAATGGGTGGTAAGTATGCATAAAAGAACAAAGCAATTGCAAATAAAAATGGGACAGCATTTAAGGAAATTCAAACATTTTCAGTTTGAAAAATGACAACAGGAAATATTTTGTCGAATAATTAAAAAAGATACAGTATTTTTAGCAACTTAAAACTTTCGAACATTTTCTGTAGAAATAAAACTTGTGAACATTTATAGAATACTGACTCTAGTAAAGTGTTGCATACAATGGGCATGTAATTAGTACTGTACACATGTCTGCATTTTCCTGAGTGTTTATTTTTTCTTTATTCCTTGGCTAGAGCTTCGAAGATGTCCAGATTGAGAAATGAATCATGTGAATATATTTGTTACTTCTTTATAAACCATAAAATATGTTGTTTTTTTAATTTATGTTCTTTAATTTCTTCTTACATAAACATGAAACGATAACACAGTAGTCCTATGAATGGACATTACCAGTTCTTAATGATAACACCCTCATGGGTTAAATACCTCGTATTCTTCTTCAGACTGCTGTTCTCCATATTCCATTTCATCGGCCATTCCCTGCACTAACTGGCCACGGACATCTGCAAACAACATGTCAGAGAAAAAAAACTGTTTTCAAAAATGTCTTTGCAAAATACACAGCACTCTCAAGGGTGAAAGAACGAACAACTATTGACATCAATTCTACCTCTGTTGAAAAATTTGACCTACATGGACATAAAAGGAAGACAGGTAATAGCAGACACAAGCAAAGAGATTTTTTGTTTAAAACGGGAGGACAAGAAAAAAAAAGGCAAACAACAAAGACAGCTACATGACAGTCTGTGAAATTTAAGGTTGTGAGATAAAATTAAAAATTCAATCCAAACTACATTTACAAAAATTGCGATGAAGATTTCACCCTGTGTTGATACCACCACCGAAAACTTCAATTCTCTGAATGATTAAACATGTAACTTGTATATGACCAACTGTTCAATGTCACAGACCTTCTTTGTGATTATGAGAGTATACATCCCCCCCCTCCCCCCTCAAACCAAACCAAACAAAACATACACACTTAACGCTATCCCTACATTAAGGAAAAGAACTCCTCTTTCTCTGTTATGTGCACTGTGCACATTTGTGTGCTTCTGTAACCCAGTAGTAGTGATTCGTAGGGAAGGGTTAATAGATAGTTGATTACCCTTTAGCAGGTTACCCGTAGGGAAATGGTTAAAAAGCTAACAATACATATCTGGGCTAAAACTCCAAACACCAAAGAAGAATGCTAACTCTTCGTTTTTGCGAAAGAGACAAATGCACAGACAGCTAGCTTACGATCAATTCAAATATTTCTGTACTACCTATCAAGAAGGATACAGATAAACAATAAGTAAAAAAAAAAAACCCAAACAAATACGAACACTTGATCAAAAAAAAGAAATCTACCACTGATTCTATAACCCTTTGTTTTTCAGGTGCACACATATCAGTGCAAAACAAAGAACAAATACACAATCATGAAAAAAAACGGAACTCTTTCCACACTGATTACATAAACCATGAATTCATGTATTATTAAGTTCCAGTTCTAAAGAAGTTACCTTTCTGTCTCGAGTCTTTCCTGCGACGCCTTGCTCTCGAGCCCAGCTTGCGTTCATACTGACTGGCTCTGACCATTGCCAGTGTGTAGGACTCTATGCTCTTCTGGAAAGACACACATACATGGATATATATAAAACTACAAATGTCTGCTTTAATTAAGATGCAAATGCTGGATGAGCACCTTTCATGACTGGCCCTATGTCTACATATTCCTCTGAAGTCAGAGTATGGGCTGCCTATATGGCGAGGTACTTAAAACAGTCATACACGCAAACTTCTCATTCAGTGTGCAATTTCAATCTCTCAAGTGATTCCCAGGTGGGTTCTTTGCCTAGAGCTCCTACGTTCACCAAAGGGGAGATTTTGCGTAGTATGTGAACACTTTTGCCCACCATTAAAATAGCTGCATTCTGACTTCTGAGATGATATATAAACACAACACTGGTACGCATGCATTTAAAAAAAAGTTTAGTCATCCATTCCTACTGGCAAGCAATGGCCTACTATTCCAAAAAGGCGGAACAGGTTTTAGAGTATGCTCAAGATGTCTACAGGCATCTTTGCCTAGAGCTCCTAGTTCACCAAAGGGGAGGTTTTGCGTACTATGTGAACACTTTTGCCCACCACAGGACATTAGTGTGTAGTCTCATCAAAAAGACTTCAGGTGGAGTGGAGTCAGTATTGTTGTTAATCCCCCTAATGAGTGCCTCAGTGGTGGCTTGAACCTGCAGGGCCATCAGATCACGAGCTCAACACTCTAACCACTAACCTATCCCACCACCCTCCCTCCAATAACCATTCAAAATATGAATAAAAGAGAGAATGAGTGATGCAAGGAATCAAACACACTTACGTCACTCTCCATTCTTTGTCCTGTCCCCATCACTTGCAGGTAGCCATTCCTGAAAGAAAGAAAGAAAGAAATTAATGGTAAGATGAAAGCACACACCCATATCCACATCCACATACAAACACAAACACACAGAGAAACACACAGAGAAACACACACACACGCACACACACACACACACACACACACACACACACACACACACACACACACACACACACACACACACACACACTTTTGTCCTATAGCCTTTACTTTTTTCCAGTGTATCAATTCTACATATTTTATTAATTTTTTTTTATTAGTTTCATTTTAATGCTTTAATCATTCTTACTAATTGTGCCGGTGGGAACAGATGACAGTATTTACAAAAACTGCATACACACAGGGACCGGATGAAAAAAAGCACATGATTGCTTATTCTGTTATCCTCGATATAAAAGAATAAATAAAATAAAATAAATAAAATTATGAATGTTTTGACATGATAACGCTCATGGATATTCTAATCCACACAAACACACACACATTTGTAAATGTACATATACATGCTTAAACATTGGAATGCATTCAGATCCATAAACAGACACACACATAAACGCACACACAAGCATGCGCACATGCACGTGGGTCCACACATGCATACACACACACATTACACAAACGCATGGAAACACATGCAATATATCACCTTTTCCTCTTTCTCTTTCGGCAGTCTGGTGATTGGATGAAAGGCATGTCCCTACAAAAAGAGAGGTCTTTGGTTTATATTACATACCCCCGCCCCCGCACTGAATCTTAAACGGTCCTGCGGGTCTTAAGTCTTTCAGAAGATCGGTTACACCAAAGTCATATATGCAACATCACTGGGCCTGACTTGTCAGGCATTTGACAGCAGCACAACGCTTATTTGACCAAAGAACACTTGTTGCTCTCTGAGCTTTCAAAGAAGAAGAGGAATATTTACAACGTGAATCTAGTGCATAAAAAAAAGTACCCACGTCAACAAAAGATTTGTCCTTGGCAAAACTGAATAAAAGAAAAAACAACAAAACAAAGCCAAAAAAAAAAAACCAACAAAAAAAACCCCACCCCAAAATCTACAACCACAGGCAGAACAAAATAAGCTGGAAGATAGCGAAAAGAAGCAGTAAAGCCGTGCGGCGACAACGCACCCTTACAGGGAAGCACAGCTCAGATTTTAACACAGAGAAATCTTCAGAGGCTGTAGATGACCCACAGAAACATGCAGTTCCACACAGGGCTCTGTTTTCTACCAAATATGTTCTTCCATCTCTTTGTAATAACTACATGTGATATAAAAGAGGTAAACACGGTTATAAGGTAGGCATCAGAGCAGTACTCACTTTGACCGTGTGGCTGCAGACATGGAGCTGTTTCCGAAAGATTTCAGCCCCACGTACTTGTGCCTGCACACACAGATAATGCTGTCATGTCAAAAAAAAAAAGAAAAAAAAAAAGATGATGACGGTGTGTGTGTGTGTGTGTGTGTGTGTGTGTGTGTGTGTGTGTGTGTGTGTGTGTGTGTGTGTGAGAGAGAGAGAGAGAGAGAGAGAGAGAGAGAGAGAGAGAGAGAGAGACAGAGAGACAGAGAGACAGAGAGAGACGAGAGAGAGAGACAGAGAGAGAGACAGAAGACAGACAGACAGACAGACAGACAGACAGAGAGAGACAGAGAGAGAACAACTTTATTCTTGTGGTTGACTATTCCTTTCAAGAACCTGATATTTCACTGATGCTTTAAAAGTGTGCAAATAAATCACATTTATATTAAATAAGCTTTCCAAAAAAGTACAAAATTCCTCCTGAAATTCACCTACTGAATAAATGAAAAAACAAAAAAACAGAAAATTGCCCTCACCTTTCAGGATACAGTCGCTGATGCAGCATCAAGTTGTGTGATGTGTTGAACTGTAGAAATGGCCTGAAGTAACAAAAAGAGCAATACATATTTATATACATATATACAGATATAGAATTCTAAATGTGTTTTCAAAATAGGAAGAATGGAAATGGAATGTTAGCTGCCAGCTTATCTATTAAAAAAAAAAAAGATGTGAAGTCTGCGCGTGTTAATGGGCAAACATCAGCAGCCAATTAGGTACAGTAATCATACTTCACACACAGAGCATTTCTACAAAAATACTGTGAGACCTTTGAAAAGTTTGCTTGCCTCCTTATTGTACAAATTCTTACACTACATAACCAAAAGAAATAAAAATCTCCAGTAATCAACTTTATGTGAAAATATTTTCTCCATTTATTGTCACAGTCATGAAAAAAGGTGTTGTTATTTAAACCCAACCCCAAACACCCCCCCCTCCCCACACTGCAAAATGATAAACCAATTTACAAACTTCTAAGAACAAAAATCTTCAGTGGTGCCCCAATGATCTACTAGACTATGGAGTAGGTAAACTGAAGGTGAAGGAAAAAGGGAAAAAAAAAATCAACCATGAAAACAAACAAACTCTAACTGAACATCCGAAGAAAGTCTCCTTTCTAGTTCTTCAAACAGCAGTCCTCCCGCCTCCCCCCCAAAAAAAACAACCCAAAACAAAACAATCCCCCCCTCCCCCCACACACACAACACGACAGACACCTACATGAACAAAGCCTTACCCATGCACATCCCAGGTGTCGGCCGGGAAGATGCGGATCCAGCCTCCCTTTCTCTGCTCCTCTTCCTTGACGCGACGGACGATCTTGATTTCTTCGCTGTTCAGTCCAGTCATTATCGTCTTTCCCCCCGGCGTCACCAAACCTGTCTTGTTGGGACCGGCTGCCGACAGAGGCCTCGCTTTCTGGACAAGCCAAGGTAGGATGAGTGAGAAAACGGCGACAAGACAAATGTTATGTTTTAGAATGCGAGACAATGCAATATTATTGTGTTTTAGACATTTGAGACAATGACAAATAGTTTATTGTGTTTTAGACATTTGAGACAATGACAAATAGTTTATTGAGTTTTAGACATTTGAGACATGAAGGATGGGTGAGAAAACGAGACAATGAAAATAGTTTATTGAGTTTTAGACATTTGAGACAAGGAAGGATGGGTGAGAAAACAGAGACAATGACAAATAGTTTATTGAGTTTTAGACATTTGAGACAATGAAGGATGGGTGAGAAAACGCAGACAATGACAAATAGTTTATTGTGTTTTAGACATTCGGTCCATTCACAAATATGAGGAGAAATTGGGGATAGGGGTTCGAAATCTGATGCATATGAAATGTTTTCCACAAAATCCCTGAAAAAGTTCATTGCGCCATGGAGGCCATTTCGCAATGAAGACCATGAAGAATGGATGAGAAAACGGAGAGAGTCTGTGGCACACAAAACCCAAAGTAGATGCACAAAACTATGAAAAGTGTATTTGCAATTTCATCAGAAGTGTTTGCCATGGATGTATCAAATACAATAAAGCCAAGCTCTGTCTCATCAAGGCACCCATGTTAAAACAAAATAAAGCAGATGTGAACAATTTTAATACTTTTTGGGGGGGCTAACTGAAACTAATTTTTTTTTGAGGTTTTGCTTTGTTTATTGTTAACTGAAACTAAGTTGATTTTTCCCTTGCTTAATGTCTTCTGTGCTTTTCCTGTGTGTGAGATATACTTTAATGATAAGCTGAGAAAAGGAAATGTGTCACAAGTTATGTAAGCAATTGCAAAGAGTGTGTGTGTGTGTGTGTGTGTGTGTGTGTGTGTGTGTGTGTGTGTGTGTGTGTGTGTGTGTGTGTGTGTGTGTGTGTGTGTGTGCACGTGCACATGTGTGCATGTGTGTGTGCAAGCATGCATGCATGTGTGCATGCATGCATGCATGCATGTGTGTGTGTGTGCATGCGAGTGTGTGTTTTATGCCCCCCCCACCCTTCCCCTGAAAAAAAGTAAGTTTTCCATTTTACAGGACTACAGTTTGTAACTGGTCTTCTGTCCTACCCACTGCAGTAAATGGACTACTTACCTCTCTATTTCATTAAAGTAACATTGATCATTGTAATAGACATACAAATTTGAACTCAAATGTCAATACCACAAAAATACAGATGAGGTAATATCATCATCCCAAATGTATAAATATGCAAGGAAAAAACCCAAAACAAAAGATTTCAACATGCAAACATGTGATGAAACTATTCATGAAAAAAGCCTCACCGAAAGTAAGCCAAAGGGATGAAAGTTCAACCATTGGACAAATAACCAAGCAACGATAGCATAAGAAAAAAAAACACCCCCCAAAACCTCAATTACAATGAGCAGTAACAAGAATTGCAACAACAGCAATAATTGAATCATCGGTCACAAACAAACATAAAAAATGATCTGGCTTTTAATCAAGCCACTGACACACACACACATGCATGCAGACATGCATTCGTGCTGGCAAGGTACATGCACACACACAACACACACTCACATATATGTAAGTAAGCGCATGCACACACACACACTCACATACAAAAGGGTGGGTATTGGCCTATTAGTGAGCGGACCAGGCGTCTGTACACAAACCAAGATCACAAGACTGTCCCCTATCCGTTTTGTACATGTATATGCTCAGCATAAGCACCTCCCCTCGCCCCTGGTCTTTTTGTTTTTGTTTTGTTTTTTTTAGCCTTGATTTCAGTATCAAGTGTTTAAACTCGAGTGAGCTTATTAATTCTATTGCTTGATTGTTTGGGTGTTTTTCCCTTAAACTACAAACTTCAAGACAAATATCTCATGTGGTATGTATGATTCTTCACAGAGTGAGTGAGTGAAGTTGTGTGTGTGTGTGTGTGTGTGTGGTGTGTGTGTGTGTGTGTGTGTGTGTGTTGTGTGTGTGTGTTATTATTATTTTTTTAAAAATCTTTTATTTCGAGGATAATGGAATAAGCACTTGTGTGCTTTTTTACATCCAGTCCCCATGTGTATGCAGTTTTGTAAATTCTGTCATCCGTTCCCACGGCACATGATGGCCTACTCTTATGAAAAGCGGAACAGGATTTAACATGTGCGCAAGATGTTCTGCATGCGTTCGCACATGGGGCCTCGGTTTATAGTCTCATCCGAAAGACTTTTGGGGAGAGTGGAGTCAGCACTGGTGTTAACTCCAGGGGAAAAATCCCCACAATATTGATGTGTGTGTGTGTGTGTGTGTGTGTGTGTGTGTGTGTGTGTGTGTGTGTGTGTGTGTGTGTGTGTGTATGTGTGTGTGTGTGTATGTGTGGTGTGTGTGTGTGTGTGTGTGTGTGTGTGTGTGTGTGTGTGTGTGTGTGTGTGTTTTAAGTGTGTGTGTGTGTGTGTTTTAAGTGTGTGTGTGTGTTTTGTGGTGTGTGTGTGTGTGTGTGTGTGTGTGTGTGTGTGTGTGTGTGTGTGTGTGTGTGGTGTGTTAAGTGTGTGTGTGTGTTTGGGTGTGTGTGTGTGTGTGTGTGCCTGCATGCGTGCATGCGGGAGTGTGTGTATGTGTGCATGCAATCATGCATGCGTGTATATCCTTGACTACATGCATATGACTGTAAGCACATTGTAAGCATAAACACATGCAGTCCTTGCATACCTACATGTACATAAGTTAAAAACACATATTTTCTATAGAATGTGAATCAGTTTAAATCAATCCTTATTGGTAAAAATGGTCATGCAACACTTGACAATGGAACAGATATTCAGAACAGATTGAGTAGTGTTAAAAACATATACACTATGCATGCAATGGCAATCAAATGTGGTGGCTCACTGAAAAGAGGAAATCACATTGTAATAAATTAAAATATGTATGGAGATCAGGCAGAAAATGTTAAAATAAAAAAGTTGGGTAGAAGCAAGGGGTGTGGGCTGAACAGAAGCATCGTTTCTAAAAGTCCTATAATAAACCATTCAAATCACATGCAAGAACAGCAACCCCCCCCTCCAACAAAAAAATGTCAGTGTACTGCCCTAGATTATTCAGAAAACATGAATCACAGTAGGATCAACACCATACATCTGATGAGCTGTCATGAACCCTTACTGGGCTATCACTATATTTTCTATATATATCTTTGTCTGTCGTGTTCAACAATGACATCCGAAACAGCAGAGAAGGCAGCTGGCGTTTCGGAAATTGGGCAGAAATTTGATTATAGTGGAGATGCCTTGCCCACAGCACCCCCCCACTCTCTCGGCCAAGAGGCATACACGCAGTCAGCGTTAGAGATGTTCTCCAAAGGCCAACTAGCCCCCTGGGCTGCAGCACATAAGGACTGTGCAAGGCAAGCCTCCTAGTCAGAGAGTCACAGTCCATCCCTAAAGACTAAACTGTACAGTGGAATTCCATGAGTGGGAAAGTCACTGATCATACAGCCTCTCACTTTGCTGTTGCCCCCAGCGTCAATGGTTGAATCAAGAACTGTGATAAAGCCCAGGCGCTGAAGGCAGATCACTATATAGAAATCTAAAATAGTCAAACTGAACTTGCCGACAAGGAAATACCCAGAAAGGCAAGAGCAGGAATATCAATTCTCAGAGCCATTCTTTACCTGCCAGTCACACTACTGTATAGCATGCACTACTTAACCAACAGTTGATACCGACAAAGTCATATATACAAATATAAGAAACATGCAAAAACCTGGAACGATGAAGGGAGAAAAAAGATACCTTTACAACAGTAAAAATGCCGTGTCTGGAGTAAGAACCCATCTGTAAGCAAGCAGGGTTAAAGAAGCTATCATTCACCACTGATGTTTTACTTTCCACAAAGTCACATCAGTGTATTCATTTTTTTGGTATAACTTCAAAGAAACTTAGGTTAGTGAACAAGACATGGGACTTGTCATAGCTACATGCAGTTTTTCACAACAAAGGACAGAGATGATAATGCACACAGTTAAGAACTAGTAGTGTCATGTGGCTGAAATGGACAGTTTGTGTTATACTTCCAAATGACTAAGTATACAGTGAACTTTATCTGTTAAACCGGTGCAAGGAAGCTTGAGCTACACACTGTCCAGTATATACATCTACACTGTCAAACTGACAAAAAAGTAACAGATGCATCCTTGGCTGAATTTCAAACTTTCTGTTGCATTATAATTATCCTTTACATATCATTATGAGAAAACAACAAACCATAACAGTTTTAAGACATTAATATGACAACTATGAATACAGTATCAAGATGCTGTATAGACAACCTAAGTCGCAACACTGTGCTAACTACACGTTAGGTCAGTAAGAACAGAGTACGCATGAGTATGATTTGGTGCAATCTGTGAGACCAGAACATTGTATGTAGATAATGTTTTCAGCCAGGAGAACAGACCTGTAGTCTACAGTTTTGCATTAAGTGTAAACATTGTGTTCCCATGAAATGCATGCATGACAAGCACACATGTGTGCACACGCTCACATAGGTTACATTCATACAGTCACCCATGACTGTCCAGTGGACATGAAAAAGCATAAAGGTATGGGTCTCTCTCTCTCACTCTCTCTTTCTCTCTCACTCACACACACACACACACACACACACACACACACACACACACACACACACACACACACACACACATACACACATTAGCTATAATCTAAAGTACATCCCATTACATACCTAGCACCTTTACAAGTCAGAATATTACGATGCTCATGATGACAGTCAAAGACAAAATCAAATTATGAAAATAATTCATTTTCTACTCTACACACAGAATTTTTTTTTTTTAATAATCCATTCTGTTTCAATGAATAAACAAAGAAGCACAGGAAGAAAAAGAAACACAATTATTTTGAAAAAAAAAAGAAAAAAAAAGAAACCACACACAAGCAACCAAAAGATATCAAAACACCTGTTTAAGAAACACACAGATTGTGTTGTAATGTTGCACAAGTTATTCACAAAGCCATAGATCAAAACAAAACTACACAAAAACTTACTGTTCTTGTCAGAGTTGACTTAGTGCAAGCAGTCTGAAGAGAAAAAAAAGACACACACACACACACACATCTATGATTCATGGTCAGTAGCTACACACACTTCTAATGCAACAATAAAGAATCAGCTTCAGCACACAATCTAATGTAAAAAAAAAAAGAAAAAAAAAAAAGTGAAAGATGATCCTTTTTGATTATAGTCACTTTTCTTGATGAATATATTTCATGCCTGTGGTATAAAGAAAATGAATGTTTTTGGACCAAGTGTGTGTGTGCGTATTTTGTGTGTGTGTGTGTGTGTGTGTGTGTGTGTGTGTGTGTGTGTGTGTGTGTGTGTGTGTGTGTGTGTGTGTGTGTGTGTGTGCATGCGTATGCATGTGTGCATGCATGTGTATGCGCATGTGTACATATATGCATGTGAACATGCATGTTTGTGTGCACGCATGTATGAGTATCATGTGCATGAACATGCAGGTACACATCTTAGCACAAGCCTTTTTCAACAAAAAAAAATTATCATCCACTAAAAATACATTCACTTATAAGTACACATTCTGGCCAAAACTGTTGACAGTATCCAATACTCTTTGCTAATTTTCTCATATTTCACTCTTTTTTTCTTTTCCTTCTTTCAGCAAAAACAACAATTATAACCAAGAACATGCAAACCATCATAAGATGTAGCAAGGCCAAACATAAAGCATGAAGTAGTAAATTAGAAAAACCGTTTGCAAAAAGAAGAAACAATAAAAAACTTTATATCTTGTTCAGCATTCTTTCCTACTATAAAGCTTCAATCACCAAGAAGACTGCCGTTTGTATGCAAAAGACATATAAAAAGTGCAGTAAAAAGAGGAGAAAGGTTGTGTTTTTTTTGGGGGGGGGGGGGGCACCTGAAAAATAACCACGACACAATACAGAGCACGAAGAAAAAAACAAATATCGAAAAACCAAGATATCAAACTTAACACAGAGGATTTGCGTCACAAAATACAAAACATTCCAAGACGCTAATTTTTTTAAACGGTACTTTGCGAGCTTGCCAATTACAGAAAGATACTTAGACCACACAACTCCCATAAATGGTATCCAGAAAATAAATCGTAGTACTGTGAACTAAACAACACAATTCGTGAGAGGAGTAGAGAAGGAGGGGGATTGCTTTCGGACAAACACTGAAATGTTAATATTGAAACAAAATTTCTTACCAGTTTTGGATTGCTCGGTGTGTCTGTGTCACTGTGTTCTTGGGCCAAGCAGTGGAAATAGATTTTTTTTCAAGCGCTGTCACTATTGATGTATCCTGTTGTGTTGCATATCTGTGTGACTTATAAAGTCAATTCGTACATTCTTGCTATATTTTGCTTTTAAACGTTCTTATCAAAATCTTCGATTTGATTTAGTTTCGACTCTTTCATTCCAAAGACCGCCAAATTCATACCTCGCTTTTTTTCCTTTTCAGCAAAAAGCAGGCCAACTGCCACGTGGAACAGATGACACTTTACAAAAGATGAACAAAGGTGACCTGGATGTAAAAAAAGCACAGAGTGCTAATTCCATTATCTCGATATCAAAATGATTTACAAATAAAGTAATAAAAAATCTAGCCTGTCATGTCAAGACCAAAAAAGGCAGAAAGCCCTGTTGTTCTTTATTATGGGGGTAATGAGGTGGCGCCAAAGATGTTCATGGAAGGGGTCGAAGGGTAGGTGCGAATGCACAGTACATGCAGATTTGAAATCAAAAATTGAAAAAAGTTACAGAACTTTTTCTTAGATGGAACTGTAATCAATGCCAGGCCAAACAACATTCAATGCATTCATATAGCTGGCAGCTTAAAATTTTTATCAGCCAACCCAGTTTAACACAATACCGACAACACACACACATACCGGTTACATCGCGAACCCATTCTAAAAAAAAGTTGAATACACCAACAACAAAACTTGCTAGACAATCGCCAGCATACTGACACAATTTGACGCAAATTCAACGTTGGTCAACCCAGTTCACAGCGTTGTGCCTTGGAAAACACACTACGCATTCTCACCCACCCAATACAACCACCAACCATGCGAACCACACGACTAGACACCACTACCAACAGACTCCAACAACCAAAGCCACAAACAGAGTCGGGAATATTGTACCTCCGGAGTAACTTAACATCAATGCTGACTCCACTTCCCCAAAAGTCTTCATTGAGATAAAACAGAGGTCCAGGTGAGAACGCACCTAATACATCTTGCGCATATTAAAACCTGTTCTGATTTTGTAGCGTAAGCATTGAGTGTGTGGTAACAGATGACAAAATTTACAAAACTGCATATAGACAAAAACAATGGACTAAATTTAAACATACCTCCACATAATGCTTATTCAATTATCCTTGAAATAAAAGCAATACAAAACAAAATAAATAAATAAAAAAAAGAATACAACACACATGGGGATACGATTAGCCTATGAGTCAGATAAACACTTGAGCTGGAAATTGAAACAGACAGGTTCGAGTCTGGGCGAGGAGATTATCACACTGAGTTAACAACCATCTTGACTCCAATACTCACCAAAAGTCCTCTGAATAGACTTTAAACGATGCCCTGATCGTGCAGACGATACAGAATGGCTGTGCACACGTAAAATTTGTTCCAACTTTTCGTAAGATAGAGGACCACGTGGATTGCCGGTGGAACAGATGAATTTACAAAACTGCATACACGGACGGACTGTACATAAAAAGCAAAGGAGTGTTATTTCCATTATCCTTGATATAAAATAAAAAAAAAAATACACAAAACACACCACCACCACACACCACACACCACACCCACAAATACACACACACATCACTAAACACACCACTAACTCTCCTCCTCCTTCTCTCACTCACTCAATTCACTCCATACACAAACTACAAAGCCAAAAACCACAAAAACAGAAGGAAAAAAAAAAACACACCCACCAGCTTTCTTCCATTAAAGTACACAAGCAAAACACTGCAATTTCCTAACTTCCACCATTATAAAAAAAAAAACAACCAGAAATGAACCCCCCAACAACAAACCACCCCAAAAGGATAGAGCTTATTTCTCCATCACACACACTAGACAGGAGCACCCATAGTTACAGCAGAAGAAAAAAAAAAAAAAGACAATGAAACAAAGAAAGTACCTTGGCGCGGCCAGTCATCTTGATCAGGTCCTGGTTGCGACGGCTCTGTTGTTGCAGGGATCGAACCATGGGGTCATGGCACACAATGCCTGGTACAACCACAGAGATACCATTTCTAAATGCATCTCAAGTTTTAAAAAAAATAACTAAATAATGATACGGACGATCTGATGTTACTTTTTTGCATGGAAAAGTCAGGTGTCATTGGGAGATGAAGAGGGGATGTTTTGGAGAGAGGGTGGTGAGATAGGGGTGGAGGGAAGGAGGGGTGGAGAGGAGGGACGGAGGGAGGGGAGGGGGAGGGGGAGAGGGAGGGGAAGGGAGGGGAGGAGAGAGAGAGAGAGAGAGAGAGAGAAGAGAGAGAGAGAGAGAGAGAGAGAGAGAGAGAGAGAGAGAGAGAGAGAGAGAGACAGACAGACAGACAGACAGACAGACAGACAGATAGACAGACAGACCGACAGACAGACAGACAGACAGACCGACCGACCGACAGACAGATAGAGAGAGGGAAAGACTGACAGACATAGACAGAAACAGAACAGAGTAAGAATTTGCCAAACCATGAGTTTACTTCTTCCTCTTTTTTCTATTAACTGTCGATTAAATGACAAATGATGCAACAACAACAACAAAACCTGAAACAAAAATAAACTTTAAAAAAATGTTTAAACCTAGAGATAATTCCAGTTCATGAGTGCAGCAAGATAATATTCTACCTCGAGCAGATATCATCTATAAAACAGACGAGGTAGAGAGAACCTGAAGGAGGGAGAAAGGACAAATTGAAAGAAAACTATCCCCAATAACTCACCAGTCAAGCTGAACAGATCACACAGCATGTTTCCCTTGATCTTCAGGTCCAGAGGGCTGTCACTGCAAACAGTAGTTGTAGTATACTTTTTAGTTATCAATGAGGAGAGAGTGGATCTGACGGACTATGAGTTGCAGAGTAGTTTTACCTGTTCCTTTGCCACTGGACTTGTACTGTTTTGTAGCAATATGGATTTTTAATGTTTTTAATATTTTCTATGAGAAACCAACAATAAAAACAAAAAGAGCAAGAAACAGCTGCCCCCCCCCCCCCCCCCCTGCCCCACCCAACCAAACTGTGCAAGTATATCAGGAACAATATCACTTAATAAACCATCTAACTTCTTTCTCTGTCTCTCTCTGTCTCTCAGTCTCTCTCTGTAATTGTCTCTCTCTCTCATACACACACACACACACACACACACACACACACACACACACACACCACACACACACACACACACACACACACACCACCCTCACAAAAGAAATTCTACCACTGGTATGCAGATAAAACAGTTACCACTGTTGAAAAATCAACCAATCATATCACAACTAGGAAGGTATATGACAAAGTCAGACTTACCACGCCAGAGAAGGTGAAAGGTTGACTTCAAGAACCCAAGGTTTCAGTGAGTCATCCACAAGTATGTCAAATCCATACAATTCTGAAAAAAATACCCACCATGAATCTAAATCACATTTTATTTAAACAACAATCAAAAGAAAGAGAAAAAGATAGAACAAAAATAAAGACAGAAAGGAGGAAAGACAGAAAGAAAGAAAGACAGACAGACAGACAGACAGACAGACAGAAAGACAAACAGAAAGAAAGAAAGAAAGAAAGAAAGAAAGAAAGAAAGAAAAAAAAAGAAAGACAGACAGACTCACAGACAGAAAACACTCGACATGCCATTCAATTTTAATATATATGGATACTTAATTTTCTAAGAGAAAGTTCAAAGAGTTAAAGTGCATCCTTTATATAAGCAACCAGTTTAATTAGCCACTTTCACTGTTTCTGTTTTGGTCTGACTTTAAACGGCAAACTTGGTGCATCCCTCACAGCAGGTTCAGTGTCGTGAAGCAAGCATGGCTGAATTATGGTCTAACTGCTGTATACAGCCTGTCATTCTGATGCACATATGCATCCATGAACACACACACACACACACACACACACACACACACACACAGAAATATTACAAAAAGAAACAGAGAAGGTGAAGCGCAGCAACCAAAAAACAAAAGAAAGAAAAAGATATCTGTAACCCAAAATTTTCAAAAGATTGCAATGTGACACGTCTGTCAAGAAAATCTGTATCCCCTCCAATCTCATTATCTTCTACAAGAACATAAAACTGTTTCTTAAACCTAACACATCCCTCATCGCGTCACAGTGCAGCACAATGGCTGATAACAATGTACTTTGTCTATCTCCAAGGGAGTGAGACTGGCACATGGGAGAAACAACACACACACTGCATACAGAATCTACTACTCACCAAAGCAATTGCCGCGGAAAGGCATGAACATCTTGCAGGCAGTGGCAATGGACAGTTCCACCGACAGCAATGTCTTGATCACCACATCCTCAATCCTCATCATCAGCACTGCACAGAATGTTTTATGTTCAATATTATACACTCCTACTTGACTTGTGCAAGCCCTGTTTATTTAACTCACAGCAAAGTGCTTTGTTCCCTGTACTCCAAAACAATGCTGTTGATATTTTTAAAACTGTGCTGATCCCTGAAGCTGGAATGCGTTTGCCTTAATGGTGGGTAAAACCAGTCGTATACAAAAAAATCTAGCCATTGGTAAACCTCAGAGCTCTAAGCCAAGGAACCCCCTCTCCCAACCCCCCCCCCAAAAAAAAAAAACAAACAAACAAAACAAACCCAAACCCTGAGGTTTACACAACAAAGTTTTGGGATACATATAATGCAGTACAAAACATCGATCTTCATTCCATAATGCTGGCTTTGAAAAGGTGAGAAGTTCTGCACAACATCACCTGTATCAGAGCCAACTGCCTACCTGCAGTGTCCTTCCCGATGGAGCGCAGGTAGCGCAGCAGGGCTCCCATGGACCACTTGTTGCCGTAGTCCTCCACATCAGGATTGTCGTTCCTGCCAACAGCCAGATGGAGGTTATGTCATGAACCCTTGCTAGCCCTACCATGAGCATGAACTATTGAAAAAACAGTCAAATCATGCTAGGTTGAAACAAAGAAATGAATAGGGTTGTTATCAACAGATAGCACTTAATTTCAAATTTTAACAGTGTTCCATACAATCAGCATTTAAACATTTTTTCTTTTCATCTTATTTCAAATTTTAACATAGAGTTCCATATAATCTGCCTTTTTTCTCACTCTCTTTTTTCATCTTTCAAAAAAAGCTTTTTTGCTGGGCTTTAACCCTCTCCCATTTTCTAATGCCGCAGCGGGCTTTTCGGAAAAGGCCCCATTTATTTCATCGTGCCGCAGCATGCCGAGAATCGCTCGCGGCCAGTGGGTATTTTCCATCACGCTGTGAGCATGAACAAGTTCACACACACTATGAATGACTTTTCCCGCTATAGTAAGGATAGCCCAATGGCTTTTCAGTACTATTTCTGGCACCACACATCCTTTCATTCTCAAGAAATTGGTCAGTGTCTCTCATTTTCATTCACACATTTTCTCATAGTTAAGAATGGCGGCAAAGCACGAAGATGAAATGTGGGAAGATTTTCCAGAAGATGAAATTGACGAAATTATGCGTCAAGTTGAGGAGATTGAAAGACAACAGAATGGAGAATCTGATGTTGAAATCGAAACTGAAGAAGGAAGGGATGAAATCGATGAGGATTATGCAGTAGAAAGTGACCCTGAAGACAACATTCCACTACTAAATTTGCAGATGACGTGGCGCGCGGCGCACACAGCGCTGGCAGTGAAAGATTTTCAGTTGCCTGCAGGCCCTGTACACACACTACCGCTCAGTGCCAAGCCCCTGGATTATTTTTTTCTGTTTGTTTCCCCAACTTTTTTTTGTAGTGCGGCAGATGAGACAAATAAGTATGCTAAACAAAAGATCGCTGCTAGAGGTGTGGCTTCTGATCCTTTGTGGACAGACACAACACCTGAGGAGATCAGGGCTTACCTGTCTATACTGATAATGATGGAAATCAATCGTCTGCCCAGAATACATATGTACTGGTCCACTGACCCCAAGTTTTCTCACTCATGGATCAGTACTGTCATGCCCAAAACAAGATTTTTGAAGCTGAATCAGTATTTTCATTTGAGAGACACAAGTGACACACCTGGACGTGACAGCCCCCAGTACGACCCTCTCTACAAGATCAGGCCCTTCCTCAATGACATCAAAGCCCAGTTCAAGGCACGACGCAATCCATCCCGTGAATAATGTACCGTGTTTGCGTATTTTTTATTTCTCTTTAGTGTGTAGAAAAACTGTACAATCCCAGACAATGGACTTGGTGACAATCTTCATGTGATGTGTATTATTCAATCGAATTACCCTGACGTGGAATCCTACAGAGGGCCTGTAGGTAGGACACTATTTTTTCAATTATAACTCATACTAGTGCATGATGTGCATGTTAGAGCATATTATTTTACTAACAGCATGAAGTGAACATGTTGTCACCTTGATTTGGTGACAAAAAGGGGGACAGCAACACGACATATATAAGCAGGACTGTCAAATTTTGATGCAAAGTAAACTATGACAACTTATGAACACTCCTGTCAAATTTCAAGACTCTACTATCAGCAGTTTTTATATGGTGGTGTATATTACTAAGGAACTGTGTTTTACTAGAAAAAGATTGAAATTTTCCGAATACTAGGAGGAGTTTCTTGGTCAGAAAAGCGAATGGAAGAGGGTTAAAAAAAAAAATCCCAAAAGATTCTGATAAACAAATTCTTTCCTTTTAACATGCACTCCACTCAGACATTATTGCATCAAAACTCAAAGATATCGATCAGAACTATTTCAGTGCAGTAGAGATGTGAACGATCAATCATTCTTTCTGAACAGCTTACTTGACGTAGTCGTTGCTCTTCTTGTTGACGCTGTAGTTGGTCAGGTGCATACACTGGTTGCGGAGATGCTTGGAGCTTTTCTCGAACTTCACTGTTGCGAATCTGGGCAACAGCAGAGGAAAGGCAACAAAGTCAACACAAATCATTTTCTCTTAGTCCATCAGCAAAACTGAACAAAGTACAAAGGTTGGTAGCGGCAATCATATTGTCAATGGCTGTTATTATCCAGCACAGTAGAACCGTCACAGTGTAATCACAAATAAATGACACACCTGACATCCTCTCCAAAAGACTGATACCACGCTTAGAGTAGTAGGTGAGGTGTCCATCTTCAAAAATTGAATAACAATATCTTCACATACAGATTCCTATTCTATCTTATTATAGCGTACAAAATCCATTCTGTGCCATGAACCAGATGGGGAAGTAACTGTCATGAAGAAAATTCCATGGCCTTAAAGCCAGTAACTGACTAAAATGAGTAACCAAACCCTCTTCAGCCATAATATCCTTTATACCATCTTTCAGCATCCTATACATCAGTTTTACTCCACCATTATTCCAAATGAGGTTCCCAAGACTAAAGCATTAAAGAACAAGATACCCAGAAATGCAAGACAAGATTATTGTTCTAGTTCAATATTACTTGTTCAGTTCATTTCTAGCATCTTTCTTAGTCAGCTCTATTTATAGATTTCAGTTGACAAAAAAAAAATCAAAAAAAAATCAATGCACCAAACAGCAAATTTAACAGTGTCCTTACCAACACACAAATACTTAATACAAACAAGCAATTTTTAGCCAAACACACTAGTCTGCACAGCAATTTCAGGAAGGTCGTTCAATCTTCCCTGGGTGTACACCAGGAATACATGTATCTTCTCTCTGCACTCACCGGGTGAGGCCCTCTTCATACAAGTAGATCACCAGTGGGTCGTAGGAGGTCACTGCTACATACAGGCGGAGATCAAACTTGAAGCCTGAAGATGAACATCAAAAATAGCAACTCAAAAACAACAAAATGAATCCACATTTCAATCTGTACTATCTTCAGAATAGGAAGCTAGCTCTGCCTGTACATCTAACACAAATTCACATCAAGTTCACCTCCTATCAATCCCAACAGAATCTATGGGCACAGTTTATCTGAAAACGGACATCGTAAAAGTGTTTACAAATTAAGAGCATTGTGCAATTTCACTGAAGACAAAAACATACTCTGTCGCAGTCTCTCTCTCTCTCTCTCTCTCTCTGAGTATTTTATTTATAATGTGTAGATTTCATTTTTATAGCTATGTTGAATTTGATTTGTGTGTCACTAGTTAGTGATCTCTCCCCCCCCCCCCCCCCCCCCCTCCTCTCTCTCTCTCTCTTCTTTTTGAAACATCTAGGATGTTTTACGTAACTTTTTTTTTTTCTTTCTTTTTATCTTATTAATTTTTATTTTATTTTAGTTTTAGTTTTTATTGGTAGTATCTCCCCCCCCCCCCCTCCAATAAGGATATTAGTTAAATTCCCCCCCCCCCCCTTTTTAAAATTTTTTTTTTTTTTTTTTTTTTACCAAATGTATGATTCATATTACATGTATAACTTTTGACAGATGGTGGTGGATTGATGTTTTCAGTTGTTTATTTCATCTTGTTCTCTTGTTTGCTCCTTACCTATTAACACTTTTCTTTTCTTCCATAGTCAAAATCTTTTTATTGTGACTTCTGATTTTGTCTTTTGAACGAGTGCATTTTTTATTACCTTACCATTTGTAGTGTCCTTATTTTTGTGTGTTGTTTGGTACTGCGTAAAGTTTCATTGTTTAGTATCTTTTTAATTTGATGTATCCCTGAAAAGGGCGGGGACTGGATGTAAAAAAGCACACAAGTGCTTATCTATTATCCTCGAATAAAATACTTTGCCTTGCCTTGCCTTGCCTTGTCTCTCTCACATGATGCTAATTTCCTTTATGCAGAACAAAAAACAACAACAACAACAAAAAGAAGTACTTTTATAACAACTAAATTATGTAGATTATGTCTACTAATCACATCAACAGACAAACCAACAAACTATACATATGCCAGCTGCAGTGATATTTGCACTACTAAATCATATAGGCTATAAATAGAGGCAAACATAACAAATCCATAGCATACTAGCTATGGTGACTTTTCCAGTTATGGTATTCTCACTCAGCTGATAAAGAAGATTGTGTTCTTGATTAAATTGCGAGGGAACAAAAACTGTCTACTTAACTACCATATGATTCAGGCTTTGAGTCGTTGCACCCATGTGTGTTGTTTTACTTTCACCGTCCACAAAACAACTTTTTTTTTACCAGGAAAACCAAAAAAGTTAAATTAATTAACACAAATGAAAAATCAAAGCATTTCACAAATTGTGTCATTATCTGTTCAACAGTTTCAAAGTATGATATGATTCGACATAAGATTTTCTGCTTGATATACTGTTCAACAGTTTTAAAGTATGATACGGTTTCAACATCACATTTTCTGCTTGATATACAAACTTACCATCCACAACCAGAGGGTTGTTGATATAGTGGGATACAATCACATTCTCATCAAATGGCACTTGCTCAGGCTGCACACACACACACCACACACACACACACACACACACACACACACACACACACACACACACACACACACACAAACACACACACATACGCACACACACACACGCACACACACACACACACACGCGCACACACACACACACACACACACACACACACACACACACACACACACACACACACACACACACACACACACACAGAGAATTACAATCATTACACATCTACACTGCAATGCAAATAAATGTAGTTCAAAACAAGCTGTACATGTAAATCATCCATGAAACAGCAAGTGTAATACAGTATTTCTGCAGCATATTATTTCAACAAAACCAAAACATCAATTCTTATCCCACTGTTTTAAAACAAAATAATCTACATACTGTAACTACCTCTGCAGCTATACTGTTGCTCTATAAAACTGTTTTCAGAAGGAACAGATCATTATCTTTGAGAAATGAATCCATTAACTCCAAATATCTACAGACACACATGCACACGAGTGTAAGGACACATATGAGTACATGCACACATACGGACACAGACAAAGAGACAGACAGACAGACAGACAGACAGACACACACACACACACACACACACACATAAAACTCTCTAATCACAAACCAGATTTTTTTTCTTAAAGAATTAAAAACGAAAGAAGACTGACATACAAAACAAGATATTACAACAATTCCCACACAATACCATGACCAGTGCTTCCTCATCTCAACAAACAAGAGACATTCATTTTCATGTGTACCACCACAACCACCTTGTCATCAATAAAGCCTCACTCATAAAGTGCAATCTCTTTTTAATTCAACAACTTTTTTTTTATATGCTTAAATGGTTCCTGTTTCCTGCACAACCAAAGAGAATGACAAAAAACCCCAACTTACATGATTGACAAGGTACACCCCTCGACCCCGTGAGGAGGCCACAGGTTTGACAATCCACGGGCCCCTGTCCTTCAGGAACTGGGCTGTTGACATCACCACAGACATAACAATGACTTGACATTCCCAAAGTCAAATGATATTGCTCTTATTTTACTTTTATTCTCTGGCCATGTAATATGCTGTGTAATGTATGTGCATGCATTTTTTTCCCTTATTTTTGTGCTAGTCAAATTTTTCACGTTCATATGTAACCTATTTAAAATGATTTGATTGTACAGCGCGGTGAGCCCATGTTTTGGGGAATATGTGCTATATAAGCCTCCATTTTATTATTATTATTATTATTATTATTAAATTGTGGTTACCTTAATGGTCACAGGTGTCAGTTTCCCCCATTTTCAGCTATACTCTCAGCTGCTATCCATTCCATCCCAGCTGGTGCTAGCTGTAGCAGGAACTGACCACACTTGGACTTGGTAAAAGGAAAAGGCTACTTTCAACACTGGGCCCTGGACCCTTGATTGAGTTATGCTGGATAAGAGAGCTCTCTGTGTTGTGGGTGAAAATGGTCAAATACGCAGGATCTCACCATTGGTGAAAACTTCAAACATCTAGCTGAGCAATGAACATCACATCCCCCCCCCCCCCTCCCCTGGGATATAAAACAACCAAACAAACAACCTCCCACCCCCACCCCACCCCAATGACTTTACACGACTTAAAAACGAACATTATAATGACTTTAAAATGACCTGAAAACTAACAACAGAATGTTACCATCAAAGCAAGTGCTGAAATATCCTAGGATGTTTGTTTATCTCCATCATCCAAATTGCAAAAGAGACTGTCAATGTTGCATTAAAAGGAAAAAAAGGAGGGGGGAGTGAGGGGCTGGAATCTGACATAAAAAGAATACCCCAGCATCCCTGTTATACTGCCTTTGTTGTTGTGTTTTTCACATTCAGAATAACAGTATTAATACCTGAATACCTTCATTCAGAAAAAAGACAGACATTTTGACAGACGTAAACACACATATACATACATGCACAGAGAGAGAGAGAGAGAGAGAGAGAGAAGAGAGAGAGAGAGAGAGAGAGAGAGAGAGAGAGAGAGAGAGAGAGAGAGAGCCAGCCAGCCAGCCAGCCAGCCAGCCAGCCAGCCAGCCAGCCAGCCAGCCAGTTAGACAAGCAGACAGACAGACAGACAGACAGACAGACAGACAGACAGACAGACAGACAGACAGACAGAGACACAGACAATAAGACACACAGATAGACATGTGGACAGACACAGAGGGAGACAGAGAGAGCGAGTGGTGAGGGGAGGGTTTTTACTTTATTGATTCAATCCACGTAAAGAGAAAATGACTGAAACCAACTTACAGCAGAACTCTTGGTATTCCCCAGGCATGACAAACGTTTGTGGCAAAAAGTCAAAGTGCTTCACTCCCTGTCATAACAGGAACAAACAGTGATGTAAGATGCTGAAAAATACATACACTTACCTTTTTTTTTTTTTTTTTTAAAGAAAGATAGAAAGAAAATCAGAGTAGATTTGCAATATGCTGAAATTATGACTCATACAATATCTTGGAAGAGATGAGAGAGAGAGAGAGAGAGAGAGAGAGAGAGAAGAGAGAGAGAGAGAGAGAGAGAGAGAGAGAGAGAGAGAGAGAGAGAGAGAGAGAGAGACAGACAGACAGACAGACAGACAGACAGAGATAGAGACAGAGACAGAGAGACAGAGAATGTGAGCATTATGCGTGTGTGTGTGTGTGTGTGTGTGTGTGTGTGTGTGTGTGTGTGTGTGTGTGTGTGTGTGTGTGTGTGTATGCACACACAGTTGTGTAATCATGAATACGTACACATGTGTGTGAGCATGCACACGTACGTAATATACCTACACGCATACAAAATCACATGTATGCTCATTTATGTATGTATGCCTGTCTGTATTTATGTTTACATATATATACAGCTACAGTGATGAGACTTCTAACTCATTCACGCCTGTGCACACTGATATTTCACACACACACACACACACATACACACCATCACACCACAGAACACACACACACACACACACACACACACACACACACACACACACACACAACACACACACACGCACACAACACACACACACTGCAATGCAACGCAACGCAACATAACACAACACAACACAACACAACACAACACAACACAACACAACACAACACAACACACACACAATAGAGTTACACACAAACCACACACACTTTTTTTTAGACCACACACACTTAAAACAAAGAAATACACACACACACACCACACCACACAACACACACACACACACACACACACACAACACACACACACACACACACACTTTCACAAGTATGACAGCTTGCCTTGATCTGTTGCATGCGCTGCACATTCTTGAACAGTCTGTCTTTTCTGGTCAACTCTGAAGACCTTCATACAACAGACATACAAAAATTAAACAACAATTTTTCCCAAAGTCAAGATACAGCTACCTTAAGGGAGGGTAAAAGCTGTCTCAGACACAAAATCATACTGTTGGTGAACCTCAGAGCTCTAGCAGAGAAAAGGGAAAAAATGTGATTAAAAAAATATTACGGAAGAGTTGAACACTTGGATTTCTACACCCAAAGTTTGAAATAAACAAAAAAACAAAACAAAAAAAAACAGATACCAGGTCCAGAAAGCTACAAGCAACAGTTTTTTTTTTTCTTCTTTTTTTTTTTCCCTCTGCTAGATCTCCAAGGTTTAGCCATGAAATGTTTTAGTATGCAACCATTCCCCCCCCACCACCACCACCATTTAGGTAGCCGCATTCCAGATATCAGGATGGTGTATAAACATAACACCTGCATGCAAGATGATTGTATTTGTTTGTTGTTGTCATCTGAATTTTTCTGATTTAAATAGATTGACACAGACTTATATAAAGACTGACACAGAACTTCATGAAGGTTATTTTCCCCACCTAATACTTGTCCCAAAAAAAGAGATTATTTTCCCCACCTAATACTTGTCCCCCCCAAAAAAAGGAGATTATTTTATCCATCTCAGAATACCCAAACACAAGACTTTACGTTAGTACTACTATAAATAAGCAGTAACAACAAACAGCAACAAGTTAGCGTAAGGCGTCACCTTGGGAAATGGTTGACTTTCTGGAATTCAGACAGACTGCGCAGCGTGAAGGGTTTGAGGTGACACCCGGTCCAAATCACGTTGAAGTCAGGGCAGTTGGGATGGACCTCATGGAATCCATGACCCTGCAGAATGTTGCGAATGATCTTGCAGTCTGCACCGTAAAACTTGAAGGCCATGTGGTAACGCTCTGCGACAGAAAAGAAGGAAAACAAAAGGTGGTGAAGTTATGAACTGCTACATACTGCGAAAAGTAGCATACAATACAGTCTAACATGTCCTGTGTCTAGCAAAATTGTGAAAGCACCATTCCCTTCCTTGATGGTCAAATCAGGAATGATATGCGCATAATGTTTATTTGCCATTGGCATATAATGACTTTCATAAGTATGGAATAAATTTGGAGCAACCACACAGCAGTAACAAATGTTTTTTTCAGACTACAAAACACTAATTAGAAAAAGATAACAAAAGCAAGACGTGTTTCACACAGCTGGTCTTGGAAATGTTAGCCACAAGCTGCCTTGGACAATGGTTTAACACAAGGATCATTGCATGGGAGTTTACAAATACTTTGTCATTTAAGAAAATAAGAGACAAAGGCTGATGAGAAGCAATCGTTTGTCACCACAGTATGAAAAGATCATCTAACCATTTCAACATTGTGAATCACAGAATTTGATGTCCTATTTTTAAGTTATAGATAGCTTGTCATTCCTTTCATGTCTCTCAAAAGAATCTTCTAGTCAGAAGTCACAAAAGTTTTTGAACATTTGAAAAAAAAAGTATCAACATAATCACATCATAAAAGAATACTTACCACCAACCATTTTGAAATTTGATCCTTTGTCAAGAATACTGCCGACATTGAAAATAATCACAGGTATCCGTTTTCCATACCCAGTCCAAACGATGTTCAGGCATTTGTCACTGAAAACAGGGGTTCAAATGCATATTAATACAACATCAAACTGATTTCCACAAGTAAGAAGAATTACTGCATTTGTATAAGTTTCCATATTATGTATGTATCTTTAATATTAAAAACAAATATACAAAAAAACAAAACCTAAACACACACACACACACACACTGGACACACACACACACACACACACACACACACTGGACACACACACACACACACACACAACACACACCACACACACACACACACACTGGACACACACACACTGGACACACACACACACACACACACACACACACACACACACACACACACACACACACACACACACACACACACACACAAGTTTTTATTTTGGAGCATGCAAACAAATCATTAGAGAATCCTTGAGGCCAGAGGATGATATCTAAGTAGTGGACACAACAGATTATCTACATGTATGTATATTACAGAATTTGATCAGAGGCAACTCTCCTGTTTCTCTGGGATCTTTTATATCCACAAATATGTATGTTGGTCATAGGGCTTTGGCTTTCTGTTTTGCCTTAAAAGACCAACTCTCAAAACCTGACGGAATGCAAGGTGAAAATCTACCTTTACACATATCTAGTTTCACACTATGACTCTAACTTCATAGATCTATAGGTGTGATACCTCAAGGCCAAAGGTCCACTTTACTCCAGAGACTAACCTACAGCCCCCCCCCCCCCCCCCTCCCTCACTTTCCCTCCCTAAAATCTAATCTTCAACTATCACTGTGTCAGTGCCAGATAGCAAGCTAGACACTTGGCAGTGGTCTTGGTCGCACCTGATAACAAATGACTTTCTTTCAAGCCACTGCTATCTTCTTTTAATTGTAAAATGACCCCTTTCACATGGTATACAATACATCCATGGAGTTCCGAGGTTACAGTGGAAATTTTTGTGAAGGTTACCTGTAATATACAAACTGCGTCGAAGAACTCACAATAACTACAGAAGCAGCATCTAGGACTCACAAACTCTTTTTTTTTTTTCAGCAGAACTAAATCTATATTTGAGAACTCCCCCCAAAACAAAAACAAAATACAACTCTCTTTGAGATGCATTTCAAAGAAATTTCAAAGATCTGCAGGAATATATCCATCAGCTTACTGATTGGCCTCGCGCAGAGAGCATATATTTTTTTGCAAACAAAAAACATTAAGTTTTCACTTTAGAATTAGAAAGGTTTTTTTTTATACTTTACATAAATAACAACAACATGAATAAAAGCAACAACATACTGTGACTTCAAGGTTGAAAGCAAATCTCATACTTTTGTTCCAACCAAAGACATACGTACCTCATTATCTGTACCCACCTCTAATCAACTCTTTACAACTGCCAAACAAGGATGAAATGACATTATCTTCTAGCTTTCATATCAGTCTATGAAAATTAACTCAAAATGAAAAGCAAATTCCACAGTTATTTTTTTCAAGGGCTCCACAATCAAAGCATAGCTTTCAAAAGGTTGTCAGGGCTTTGAAACAAGTTTTAGAAATAACATGCTTTTCAAGATTTTCAAGAACAGTTTAGTTTTTTATCTCCTGTTTACACTTGCTACAACAACAACTACTACTGCCAACTATCACTACCACCACTACTAATACTGCTACTACTACCACAAAAACTGCTGCAGCTGCTGTTGTTCTTGCTGCTGCTTCTTCTATCACTTACTAAGTACTACTATTAAAACAATATTTTGCACACACACACACAACACACACACACACACACACACACACACACACACACACAAACACAACACACACACACACACACACACACAAACACACACACACCTCTACAGCCCATGCTCTCCGTATCCTACCTGCTGTTGTTGTCCTCTTCTTCCTTGCCCTCATCTGTCTCATAATCAGAGTCGTGCTCACTCCTCTCCTCTCCATCACTCTGCTCTGATGGCGTCATGGAGCTACCTCCATCAGAGTCATTCCCCCTTGATGCCATTTTTTGTTCGCCGGTGTCTTGGCAGTCCTCACAAACATGCGTTGAAAATACTTGTTCTGTCTGCGTACTGATGTTTGTGAGGCGATGGGATGTTCATTGCTTGTCAACAATTCTCAGATACTGCACACAGATTGGCAATCGTTCAGGAATGATTTTTCTATCTATCTATCTATCTATCTATCTATCTATCTATCTATCTATCTATCTATCTATCTATAGAGATTAATATATATATATATATATATATATATATATATATATATATATATATATATAAATATATATATATATATATAAAATATATATATATATATGATTTATCATTCTGTTTCAATCACAAAAGATAAATATCTTAGCAGTATTATTCAGGCATACCTCTGATTCATGCTAAAGCCAATGCAAAGAATATTCTCTTATCAACAAGTTAACACACACTTTTCCATAGCGAAGCTTGGTCTACAAGGTAATTTTCAGTCTAGAGGCCTGTAATAAAAATAAGAATAATCAGTTAATTATATCACTTGTCTCATGCGGCAACACATGCTTGTTTCAGTCTCGTACTTTTCTTTTGCAGTGTGGTGACTGCATGTGTCTGTCAATGCTTTCCAGTCAACCTTCTTCAGAACAAGTTTGCTTGCTTTCAAATTTAATTCAGTAGACTGACCTCTTAAGCATACAAGCTCTGTGACCTCCTATACTCAATTAGTGGGACAGTTTTCAAGGCCCTTACATCTTTTCAATTAGAGTGATTAGCATCAATTATGGAGATTCAGCTGTACAAGGATCAATTAGATCAACTTGCTGCCTATCATTGATTCAACAAACTTCACTGCTGAGAATCTATCTATCTATCTATCTATCTATCTATCTATCTATCTATCTATTATCTATCTATCTATCTATCTATCGATCTATCTATCGATCTATCTATCGATCTATCTATATATATATGTGTGTGTGTGTGTGTGTGTGTGTGGTGTGTGTGTGTGTGTGTGTGTGTGCGTGCGTGCGTGCATCAGTGGTGTAATGGACAGGTCAATGCTGCTTCTGTTAGACAATCCCAGGTGGGAGATATACCAAAAATGCCCCCCCCCCCTAATATTTGTATCTTTTTCGACGTCATTATTTTTTTCTTTTCGAATTTAAAAATTTTTTTTTATTTAGGAAAAGGGGGTCTTCATTGGGAATGGGTGTGTTTTGAGTTTGTTTTAAAAATCACAATATCTTATTTGTGATTGAAAGACCAAGATTCATGCCAACAGTGGGTTCTTTTTGCTTCCTTTCTTATTAAAAAAAAAGTGTAAGTGCTCAACCTTTGCAAAATACTAAGTAGTAATCAGAACACTTAAACACTGATCAGTCAAAAAACAAAACAAAACAACAACAAAAAACCCAAATGGAAAAGAGGCTATGTCAGTGAAGAATCCACAATTAATGAAACAAAACCAAAATTATGAAAACTAAAGAAAAACAAAATGTTGTTGCCATATCCATGATTGATAAAACTCATAAATTTTTATGTACTTTTACCTGACATTTAAAGAAAAGACTTTTATTGATGCATGACTTCTTTTTGATACAGATATGTATTAAGAAAATGTAAATGAATCAAAACATTACTTGTTATATTCTAAAAACTTAAGGAAGATGAAGATTGAAATAAAATCCAATTAAAAAAGAAAATCTGTTATCACACTCAGTAATCAAACTTGCTATTTAAATCTTTAAAACTTCGATCACTATAACTGTATAAGCTTGTGTTTGGTAAAAAACACCAGTCACAAACACAGTAATGACTAACATCTCAATGACATAACTGCTATGCAAGTCTGGTACATAATCCTCTCTGGTCACACCAAAGTCAATAATTACTGTGACCAAGCCATTGCTGTTTATGTATAACGTCCCAACGGTGGCAATTCAGTTAGGATTAACAGTGCTAATCTAAACCATGATCACTGAACCAGAAACAAAGCCTTGGTAGTTAATCCCATGTTATTTTTGCATTAATGGCCATAGTTTGCTTTAGAAAATACTCAGGACGTTAAAAAAAGGCAATGTAGCATGCAGTAAACTGAATGCTGTTGACAGTATGATATTGAATGACAGACTGTGAAAAATAAACAATAAAAAAAACAACCCATTTTATAAATGTTTATGGTTTTCTGCAACAACCACCCCCCCCCCCCCCCCCCCCCCCCCCCCACCGATTCATTACTTTTGAAATTACCATTGATTACACGAAGAAGAAGAAAGAACACCAAATAAAAACATAACTGATTTATTACAAAGTGGTGATAAAAAAAATACTCCTGTTTAAGATTAAAAGACAATTCATATTTCAAACTTTAGCTACTTCAAAAGCTAATTATGTGATGTCTCGAGGAAGAAAGATCCCTGCAAGTACAACACACATGCATAGGAGTTATTATATATGTATATGTATAATGTAATGTAATGTATTATATATAAATATATATTAATTATATATATATATATATATATATATATAATATATATATATTAATAATATATGTATATGTATAAATTATTTATATATCTATCTATCTATCTAACTATATCATATATAAATATTCTATCTCTCTCTCTCTCTCTCCTCTCTATATATATATATATATGTGTGTGTGTGTGTGTGTGTGTGTGTGTGTGTGTGTGTGTGTGTGTGTGTGTGTGTGTGTGTATGGTGTGTGTGTGTGTGTGTGTGTGTGTGTGTGTGTGTGTGTGTGTGTTGTGTGTGTGTGTGTGTGTGGTACAATAAGTCATGTTAGTCTGTCTTAGTCAAGTTAGTGTATATGATTAATCATCATGTATGTGTCTGGATGGCAATCTTTCTCCAGTTCTGTCTATTCCTCCTTCTGTTTTACTTTTTCTAGTCTCTATCCATCTGCCTGTTTGTCCATGGATCTGATTTTGTGTTGATAATATACAGTGTGTGGTTACAAAAGCAAAAGTTAATGAGGCAAAAATGTCTCAATGGAAACAAAGGGGAAAAAAAGACCTCTCAAAAATGGAAAAGCAAGTGTTAGGACACCCTCCCTCTCCTCCACACGTACAAGAATCAAGATACGAGGTGTATGAATGATATAGAAAAAGACAACCTGACAATGCTCTGCATTCGAACTTGGATAGGCTTATAAGCTATGTTAAGTTGTACTAGTCATAGTATCATGCGGCCGCCATGTGAAAAATCTGCAAACAGCAAATCCGCTATGGCGGACAACAGTCCAAAACCACTGCTTTACATTGATTCACTATAGTGGACAGCCACCCTCTGAGAGTTAAGTGTTACTGTTAGCCATAAAGAACATTTCAAGTTCATGCATCCATTGGATATAAAGATATGGTTTACAAATGCAGATCATCACCTTTCTTGCATTTAGAAAAGAAGAAATGACAAGTTTCTTGCTAGACTTATAAAAACTGCAATCAAATTGAAAAAAAAATTAAGCATGCCATAAAATAAACTACCTCCAAACCAATCCACTTTGAAATTAATTTTAAAAAGTCATTAAAAAATCATCTTATAAAAAAAAACAAACCCAACTAACAACGCCCAACTTAAAACAATGTCAATAGTCTCTGGATCTTTTTCTCTTTTTTTTAATTTTATTTTATTTTTTTTTTTTTACTTATTTATATTTTGCATTTGTTTTCAGTGCAGCAATATATAGCAATAGATGTGAAATACTCTTTGAAGTCTTTAACTCTGTTCATTCTCTTTCAAACACATTTTGTATCAACACACTTACATTACATTTAATGAATAGCAAAGCAAAGCAAAACAAATACTATGAATTAAAAATAAAGTTTAAAAACAATTTTAAAAAGGTAAAGAACATCAACAGTAAGTCTAAAACAACCAGGAAAAAACACACAACAAAAACAAAACATCAAATCAACACACACAACACACACACACACACACACACACACACACAACACACACAAAACACAAACACACACACATTAAAAAAAAACAAAAAAAAACAGCAGCAACAACAAACCATACATGGATAGCTTGACGACAAAAAGCAAATTATACATCGTATATATGGTATATATGTGTGTGTGTGTATATATATATATATATATATATATATAATATATATATATATATATATATATTATATATTCACACATCTATTAAAATATATACATTTATATATATGCAAGGCAATTTATCAAACACTTAAAAAATCAATTGTTGAGTCTGCTTTTGACCATTAACATTGTGTTCACTCTTTGAACATCATGACTTTTTATTACAACTGTTGTTGAAAGCAGAAAATGCCTGAGATTTTTGTCTATGATATTAATGATGATGATTTCTGTAATATTATTTTGTCTTAATAACTTTAAGGCCCTAACTTTATAGTCTCACTCTTGGATCATACCGTGCCATAGCAATGATCTAAAACTTTAAAGTGTCATAGAATAAGACGTTTAATTTTCCTGCTGATGTGATTTATTTTATCTTATTTTAGGGAGTGTTTCACTTTTGATAGAAACACAGTCTTGGGGGTTGGGTGGTTAGCAACAGAAAATTCAAAATCCGTAGGCTGGTATCATAAAAATAATAAAATGTGTGCAGATGTAAGTTGCTATTTGACATCAATGCTCAACAATGCTCTACAAATGGATTATACCTGAAAAATTACAAAAAATTGCGAAAAAATCAACTAGAAAATTAATTAGGCCCAAACAGCTTTTGAGTTTACATCGCGGTTGTCATGGACGCAACAAGATGTGGGGTGCCGACAGATCTTCACAAGACTGTCGATGTCATAATTTTGTGATAAACTCATCCTGTAAGTAGTATCAAACTAAAAAGAAATCACCGTGAGCTTTGAATTCCGATTCAAACAAAATCGTACTTCACCACATAATCCATTTTCACATAAAAGGGATAAAAATCTATTTTGCACTGAACCGAACGTCCGAAGAGTGAAAGTTGACGTTTTCTATCAGATCTTCCGTTAAAAACTCATGCAGAAGTGCAACAAACTAGCCTTGAAAGAAGGAAGCATAAAATGTGTTACCTAAAGGAAAACTCTTGTTCAGAACACTGGCACAACTTTTTCACGCTCAAGTTCACAGATTGTTTTCCTTTTGAAAAGAGATGTGCTGACAGGAAGAAGCAGAAACGCCATCATGTTTGGACACGCGCAGTTCTGATTTCAGAAACGAAACTGCAATATATATTAATTATCGTGCATTTCATATATTTGATATTTGTAGCCCTCACTTATTGCTGATGACATTTAATGAAGTGTTTACTCTTAGAAAAGAAAATATCAGAGACTTTGGTAACAACAGTAGTCCGTCTTATACGAAACTACTCCCAAAATAGTAAAGTATAACTTATTACACAAACTAAGATAAATTGTGTCAAATAAAGAAAATTGTGCACGTCGTGACCAAAATATATGCCCATACTAAATGTAGGCCTAATTTTTTTGTTTGTCTTTCGCCTTAGTTGTATGCTGTACCACTGCTCAAAAACAAACAAACAACAAACAAAAAACAAAAAAAAAAAAAAAAAAAAAAAGGGGGGGGGGTCATAGTCGTCTGTTTTGGTCTATTTCCTTTCATTTGCCTCCTTTCGGTAGTAAGAGTTTGTGTTTCTTCGAAGACCGCCTGTGTTTGCGCAGCGTGTGTGCAAGATGTTCTATCACGTAAGTGCAAGTAGATTCTGTAACTACGAACAGATGTTAATAATCCATCACTTTCAAAGAATGTGGGATTTAGACTCAGATATAAACAGACGATGGCTTCCTGTAAAGAAACCAATTCAATGAAAACTGGTCACAGAAGACAGAACGTGTAAGCCCTTACAGAACAGATTACAAGACTGAAGAACTAAAAGATCTATAGATCAGGCGCACAAAACATCCTTTCTAACTTTAGTAAGTTTTGCCAAGTTATGATGCCCCCCCCCCCCCCCCTCCCCCCTATGTGGGTATCAATATCGCTCGAGGCCCATTAAAAGCATCCCCACCAGGCACCATCAGTGTATAAACACTAAAACAGCAGCCCCACCTTACATTACATATTTTTGTTAAAAATTCTATTTTGCACAGTAATCACACACACACACACACACACACACACACACACACACACACACACACACACACACACACACACACCACACACAGTGACACACTCACACAATGAGTTTCCTGTCAAGTGGAAGAAGCTGGTTAGCAAAATCTTCATTGTGCCCCCACAGTCTGCGGACTACAGGATAGGTGAAGTAAGCTTTAGAGAGCCTGCTCAGCATACCCAGTTTTTGCAGTTTTTCATGATGGGCAGCAGCAAGGTTACGAGGTCTTTTATGCTTGCTTGTAAATTATGTGTAACTTTACATAAGACTTACATTTTACAAGGAGAATTTTTAACAGAAACTGAAAAAGTCCAGGTACTGATGTTTTGGTGCTGAATTGTTTTGGAAACAGCTAAGCTAGGGCGTTTTGTTATAAATCATTTATCAGAGAATTTTTTTTTTTTTTTTTTTTTTTTAAAAGATGTCTTTAAGAGAGGGAGAATCATCAACAACAATCAGGGTTGGATTAATATAATTTATATCATACATTTATATGAATATGCCTAATCTGTTTGCCAGGTATCTTTGGAGCATGATATCTTACTTCACCCCCGTTACTTTGGCCCCAGTTTGCTGAACATTGTCAGACAGAAGCTTTTTACCGAGGTGGAAGGAACTTGCACAGGAAAGTATGTTGGAGGTTTTTTTTTTTTTTTTTTCATTGGACATCTTGATTACTTGAACTTGAATTTGAAATGATTTAATGCGGTAGACTTGTATTAGTTGTAATATGAACTTGTAGGCCCATTCACATGAGGATAGTGGGGATTGTCTTGATTGCAACTCTGGGTTTGTGTGATTTTGTGTGTGTGTGTGTGTGTGTGTGTGTGTGTGTGTGTGTGTGTGTGTGTGTGTGTGTGTGTGTGTGTTTTACTGTTAATGTGTGTGTGGAGTTTGTGTGTTTATTAATTTATAATTTATTTATTCTTTTATATCGAGGATAATGGAATAAGCACTTGTATACTTTTTTACATCCAGTCCCTGTTTGTATGCAGTTTTGTAAATCTTGTCATCTGCTCCCACCGGCACATGTTGACCTACTCTTACGAAAGGCAGAACAGGATTTAATGTGTGTGCAAGATGTTCTGCGTGCGTTTGCATATGGGGCATCGATTTTTGTTTCTGTGAGATATTTGAGCTGTTTTGCTAGTTTTTCACACACACACACACACACACACACACACACAGCTGTGGGGAAAAAGCCCTGCAAAAGTTGAAGAGAAACTTCACTCACAGTCACACTGACACAGTTTAAAACTAATGATACCTTCTGTTGTCTTGCCAGGTATGGCTTTGTTATTGCGGTCACAACCATTGACAACATAGGGTCTGGTGTTATCCAGCCTGGTCGTGGTTTTGTTGTCTATCCTGTGAAATACAAGGCCATTGTCTTCCGTCCCTTTAAAGGAGAGGTGCTGGATGCTGTTGTCACTCAAGTGAACAAGGTAATTTATATATACATGTGTGGCCTGTGTGTGTGTGTGTGTGTGTTGTGTGTGTGTGTGTGTGTGTGTGACGTGTGTGTGTGACTGTGTGTGTGTGTGTGTGTGTGTGTGTGTGTGTGTGTGTGTGTGTGTGTGTGTAACTCTGTGTGTGTGTGTGTGTGTGTGTAACTGTGTGTGTGTGTAACTGTGTGTGTAACTGTGTGTGTGTGTGTTTGTGTGTTTGCGTCCTGGCGACAGACCTGCACATCCAATGGATGCCCCAAATGTGTGTGTGTGTGTGTGTGAAAAGAATAATTTGTCATCCCTTTTTTTCTTTGAGATATATATTTTAGCTGTGTTTGTTGCTTGTGTTTATGAACATCGGTTAACTTTTTTTGATAGGTGGGGCTGTTCACAGAAGTGGGCCCTCTGTCCTGTTTCATCTCCAGGCATGTAAGTATCCCTTGACTACAAGGAGACTGAAAAGCGCTTTTAACAGCAAATGAAATAGTCTTCTGCAGTGATCATTGTGCTTATAGTATCAAGGCACTTATTTGAATATATCTGAAGCTTGATTTGGAAAGTCTGATCAAAACAACTGTAGCCTACTTTAACTTAGTAAATTGAATGGCACTGACTAACTCAGTATATGTTAATTAAGGTTGTGTTAAAAAAAGAGGTGGCAAGATCAAAAAGAAGTGACGGCACTATTCTGCTTACGGCAGATTTATTAGCGTGCACCCATGTTATGCCAGCTATATAAGCAGTCACTTGACACTAACCTCCAAGATTCATTAGAGAAATCTTTCACAAACAGATTTGACCGACCCTGCAAGCTTGAAACAAGGATCACTGTCAGTGTCGCATGTAGTCATGTTTGTTACCTGTCCTCCCTCATGGATAATTTTTTAAAGGAGACAAAGCTTAGTTTAAAGAGAGACAAAATTGTGAAGTTTATGAGAAGCATGTCAAACAAAAGATTTACTTATATTGCAGTTATGTGACCTTTTAGCCTTTCCTTCTATTCACTAATTCTGAATAGCTCAAAAGAACTCAAGATTGTAGTGTTGTCGTCAACATGTATTTCATGCATAGGTTTTAATATTGTAGACTGATGACAGCCGCAAGAAATGATAATCTTTCAACTTTTAAACAGTTTTTGTGGGCTGCTTACATACTGTTGAGAAATGACTGTAAATAAGGTCAAAGAGAATTCTATAACACTAACAGTGCGTGATTTCTTTTAAAACATAGGTGTTATTTTTTTACATTCTGAAACTAAACTGATAGTTCAACTTTGATTATTTGCAAGTGTGTGTGTGTGTGTGTGTGTGTGTGTGTGTGTGTGTGTGTGTGTGTGTGTGTGTGTGTGTGTGTGCAGTCCATTCCAGCTGACATGGAATTTGATCCAAACTCCAGTCCACCTTGCTACAAGACCAAGGATGAGGTAATTTATCACAGATTGTTTTGTTTTATTTGTTAAAAAAGATTAGATTGTGCATTTTCATGGGGATTAAATGAAAATGTCCATCATCAAGAATCACACTGCAAAATGTGTTGATTTTAGAGAAGAGCAGTTTCTTGAAAAGTTTTCAGTTTATTGCAGATAGTTCAGTCAGTTTTCTGTGATCATCCCCCCTACAAATAGTCACATACTCCAAGGTATTTAACCCTTTGCTGGGCACAGCAAAATCATTTGTCACCTCCCTGCTGGGCAGAGAAAATGGAGGTGGATGGCTTGTGAGTGGGTGTATGTATTTAACATGCAATAACTCTACAATGGTCAGGTGGATTTTGATGAAATAAAAACAGCAAGATGCAGAAATGAATAAAGAAATTGCTAATACCCAATTTTTGTCATTATTTTTATTTTCTTTTAGAATTATAATGCATAAACACACAAAGTCATTGATTGGTTTGTGTGTGTTACAGTTAGCGTTGCAATAACTTTAGAATGCGTGCATGGATTTTGATTAAATAAAAACTAAAACATTAAGAAACAATTATAGAAAAGATATTTTCAACCTACTGTTGGTTTTATAGTTTTTTTGATAAATGGTGCACGAACACATCGAACATTCCGACGACCGCCATTTTTGTTTACCGATGATCGCGATCAGCTTAACGTTTAAGTTTGAGCCGCTGCTGTATCAAAATCCCGAATAGCAACCAAATAACAAAATATATCAAGTTCTGAACCATTGCCGAACTTGAAATCCGCGATAATTTCCCCAAATCTAAGAGTAGAATTCAAAACGCGTATCGGCCGTGTTAGATTTGACGATCGATTTTCGTCTCGAACTTCGCCGTAGTCAAAGTCGTCTCTCTCACTTCAGTCAACAAACTCAGAAGTGCACACACTACTAGGATCGATTACATCGATATTTGAGCCTAGATACACATCTCACAGCGTCATATTTTCGGCATGGAAGCTGTAAAAACGATCGTACATGTCGGGTTCGAAGATAGCATCCATCTTGGAAAAATTTGCGATTTTTTTCCTCCAAAACTTGCAACAAACTCACTCCAATCGCCGCCATTTGTAATAAACATGCGGAAGTCTCGCGGGCAGTCTCGTGGCTTCTATATTCACGAGATTTGAAGCGAGATTGGCGGGAATTACGAATGTATGATCGCTCTAAAGTGACGGTCATGTCGCCGGGCGCTTTGGGGCGTTTTGCCCAAGGACAGGGTCGGGCGCTTTGGGGCGTTGTGCCCAGCAAAGGGTTAAATTAACTTAGTTGTGTGGCATTTTTTTTCTAAAAGACAAAATATTCAACTGAAAAAAAGAATGGAAGAAAACAAAAAGAAGATGAGTGGGCACACACATTTTTCTTCTGAGTTGGTTTGAGTTATGAAATAAAAAGTATGTTGAGTGATTTTTATTTTCTCTCAGGATCAAGTCATTCAGCAAGATGATGAAATCCGGATCAAGATTGTTGGGACACGTGTGGATGCCAAGGACATTGTGAGTTTGACTGGTTTGAGAGTCCTTTTGCCTACTATTGATTTTATTCCAGTAAACATGATTTTATGTGATGTTACTTCAAATAATCTTTTCTTCGCTTATAGTATGCTGTTACATTCCTTGAATTTTAAATAGTGAGAGAAAAAAAAAGTTTTGTAGGGAAGGCAATAAATGGGTTGTAGACAAGTAGATCAGTTATAACATTTATAGAATTGAAAAACAGACAACAGATGGTGTCATACCTAGATACAGATCAATGAAATAAATGGAAATCTAGTGTTGAAGCCTTATGAGATTAAATACAAAATTCTCACCTTCAGCATTAATGGTTGGAGTGTGATTGCAGGTTTTTGATTCCATGTTAGGGTCTTTTTTTATTTTATTTTTTTATACAGGAGTGATTTCTTCTTAAAATTGTTCAGTAAGTTGCACATTTGGCAGTGGTTTTTACATACATGTATAAAGAACTTTGTTACTGTCTTGGAAAACAAGAGTACTTGCATAAGTTTTTTTGGTGTGTGTGTGTGTTTTTTTTGTTGTTGTTTTTTTTAAATGTAGTCTGCATATGGGTATAGAGAGGAGAAATGCCTAGTGTAGAAAAGAAATATTTTACATATGGTGTATGGGAACAAATGGGCATAACATTTTCAAGGCTTTATTTTTTTAAAGTTGAAAGCTCTGGTCTTCATTTTATACCAGTGTGTGAAATTGCTTCGAAATGACTTTGTACTTGATGGTGGTTTTTGCATGGGTTAGGGGTCAGACCAAGAGTTAGAAATGCTAGCACATTGTGCTAGTTTGAATTGATGGTATAGGTTAGAGGTTTTCACTAATCTTTGTTAAGCTCTTGGATTTAGTGGTCAGACTAAGAGTTGGAATGCTAGCACATTGCGCTAGTTTGAATTGATGGTATAAGTTATAAGTTTTCACTAATCTGTTTTGAGCTCTTGGACTATATTTTTTGTTGTTGTTTGTTTCAGTTTGCCATTGGCTCCTTGATGGATGACTTTTTGGGTAAGTTTCTCTTTTCTGTTTGTGTCTGTGTTTTCTAAAAAAAAAAAGCCACAAAAAACCCATGGGAAACCTGCTATTAAAAAATTCAGCTTTTAATTGAATTTTTTGGAGTTGATTTCTAATTAATATATGTCTGTATGTTGTGATGAGTTAAATAAAATGATAACTTACACTTTTTCTGTTGAAGCAAGTGTGAGTTTTTTTGAAAATCAGCACATTGAGGAAAAAAAAAAAGAGTTGATAGATGTATTTATTTTAGTGTTATGCAGATACTTGGATTCTTTGTAGTGTAGCTGTCACAGTTTAGGTCTTGCCTTTGGAGGAGGATGGCTAGGTGGTATCATAGTGATGTGCTAAATGTTGTATGAAGTTAGTGCTATGGTCCAAGATCAAGATCAACTTGACCCATTGTCACCAGGACAAAAATACCCTTGTTGGAGAGGATGGACACTGTATGAACTAGTGAATTCAGGCGCTCTACTCAGCTGATATCTCTGTGTCCAATTTGATTTCATAGATTCTTCTTGACTTGTAATGAAAAGGAAGAGAGAATGAAGGAATGTTTTATTCAGCTCATGTACCTGAGATAGAGAAGGAGAGAGAGGTGTGTATGTGTGTTTATGTTTGTATTTATTTATTCTTTTATATCGGGGGTGATGGAATAAGCACTCATGTGCTTTTTTACATCCAGTCCTCGTAAATCTTTGTCATCTGTTCCCACTGGCACACAATGGCCTACAAAAAGTGGAACATCATTTAACGTGTACACAAGATGTTCTGCTTGCGTTCACACACTGGGCCTCGGTTTATACTCTCATCTGAAGGACTTTTGGGGAGAGTGGAGTCAGCACTGATGTTAACTCCAGGGAAAATTCTCCTCTGTGTGTGTGTGTGTGTGTGTGTGTGTGTGTGTGTGTGTGTGTGTGTGTGTGTGTGTGTGTGTGTGTGCTTGGGTGCTTGTGTGCATGTGTGTGTGCGTGCGTGTCCTAGGATGATTGATATTGGTTTTTGTTTTGTTTTACTCATACACTTTCACTTGTTCAGTACGTGTTATTATTTTATAGTTACAATGCATTTTGTTTGTTTTTTTTGTCTAGGTCTGGTGAGCTGAAGAAAGAAGACAACAGGAATGGCAAAAAGCTGGATTGTTACCGTGATGGTGCTGTCTGGGGCTGGGAAATCTAGTGCATGTGTGAAAGGGGTGCATTTGTGTGTGTGTGTGTGTGTGTGTGTGTGTGTGTGTGTGTGTGTGTGTGTGTGTGTGTGTGTGTGTGTGTATGTGTGTGAATAAGTCATTCACTAAATCAATCAATCAGTTTTATTCAGTTTTTGCAGGCCGTAAGACCCATATGAACACATAATATGAAAAGTAGCCATGGAGTAGTTGAGGTGATATAATAAAGCAGGCACACAGTCTTTTGTTTTAGGCATCGAAGGATCTACATGTTTCTTTTCTTTAGACATTCAATTACATAAACTGCCAAGTTCTGTGTGTGGTGTGTGTGTGTGTGTGTGTGTGTGTGTGTGTGTGTGTGTGTGTGTGTGTGTGTGTGTGAGAGTGAGAGTGAGAGAGGAAAGGAGGAGAGAGAGTTTTCAAGGATACTCAAATTGAATCACAATCTCATTGAAGAGTTTATAATTATGCCCAGATCATATTATCTTACATTTTGTAAATTCATGTAACTTTTTCAAAATAAAATATGTAAAAACCATTATTCACTTTAATTTTAAATTTGATCCTTGTTCGAAGAAACATGAAAAATTTGGGTAAGAATGGTTGTGATTAAGTGATTTGGGGTTAGTGAATAAGTTGATTTCTTGTTTTCCTTTAAGACCAAATATGCTAGACTTTCTCAATGTGCTTAGGTTAAGGTGTTCATGTCAGCCATTGTGGGGCGAATAGTATGGGACTGTTTTCCATTAGGAACATTTTTAGATAACCAAAGACTAGGGAAGTTAAAAACTGTAAGAGATGCCTTGGAGTGAATTTCACCAAATAGTGTTGGGACATTTGAAGCTTTGTGCAGTGTGTTTGTGGATGTTTATGTGTGGTGTGTGTGTATGTGTGTGTGTGTGTGTGTGTGTGTGTGTGCGCACGCACGCGCATGTGTATGTAAGGTTTTTGTTCTGAAAATGATGTCAAAAGTTCAAAAGTTGTCAAAAATAAATACCAAAAATAGGTATTTCTGTTTTTGCTTGATCTGTTGAGTGGTTGGTTTTTTTTTTATAGTGCATTTCTTATTTCTTTTGTTTTAAATCTTTTTGTCTGTGGTTTTTCAGTTCTGCAGCCTTAAACGCTCATTACAACTCCACCATACATAGATATGTATTATACAGAGGAAAAAACAGTTTTGATTATATATATATATATATTTGACATATACTCACATGCATACACATATGAAAGAAATTAAGGCAATGGCAGGTCTGCATTCAAGCTGACTGAAAATCAATGCCCCTATTTCACCAGATATCACTGCCGAGATTTGAACCAAAGACTTGATGGACCCACAGGATTGAAGTAAAAAAAAAGTCTAAACCATTCTGCTGAAGTATCCATCAAAATTAAAAAAAAAAATGAACACCTATGAATTAACTTAGGTGTATGGTGATGGTTAAATGAGTAGGCTGAGGTTTACTCTCAACAGTTCTCTCTCTCTCTCTCTCTCTCCTCTCTCTCTCTCCTCTCTCTCCTCTCTCTCTCTCTCTCTCTCTCTAACCCTCCCCCTCCCCCCTCCAAAGTGGGATTATGGATCAGGCCATGTAACCCAACTTGAAAGGAATCATACATGCAAACTTCTCATCCAGTGACAAGTCACCTTGGCGCTGTGGTTAGCACTTTGGGTTACGGAATGGAAAGCCACAGGTTTGAATCCCATAAGAATCCTAGATGTAGGGATTTTTTTCGGAATCCAGATGGCTCCTACCCAGAGGGACGGGATAGCCTAGTGGTCAGAACATCACACTGGCAATTTGACGACCTAAGTTCAATTCCCGTTCGAGGGGATTTTTTCCCTGGAGTTAACATCAGTGCTGACTCAGCTCTCCCCAAAAGTCTTTCGGATGAAACTGTAAACTGAGGCCCCGCGTGCAGACGCATGCAGAACATCTTGTTCACACGTTAAATCCTGTTCCGCTTATCGTAAGAGTAGGCGATTGTGTGCCGGTGGGAACAGATGACAATATTTACAAAACTGCATACACACAGGGACTGGATGAAAAAAAGCACATGAGTGCTTATCCCATTATCCTCAATATAAAAGAATTTTTTTTAAAATGAGTTTGCTGTGGAATGATTTGGAAGACTGGGATCTCATAGTCAAGCTTCATCTTAAAAAAAAAAGCTTCATTTTTTTTTATGGATATGAGTTTAAGAGTGTTGCTCAAATTACCTGACCAACATTACGTGGTAAACTACTAAATGAGCCTGAGGCTGATTTAAATAAGGGGATCAACTATTTACATTACAAAGCAGGGGACATAACTTTCCCCTCTATTCGGGGGCTATTTTTTGTTTTACCTCCCTTGAACACAGTGACACCCCCCCCTCCCCCCTGTCAAAATCAATTGTGAATTGTTTCTCCAAACAACACACAACTTTTTTGTTTTGTTTGTTCTTTCACTTAAAAAGGTCAGTTGAAGTTAATATAAATGGAACAAAAACACAGTAATAAAAAAAAAGTGGAAAACTGGCCTAAACGAAATAGATAAAAATGTCTCTGCTGAGCTTTCTCGATCTCACTCTGTAAAGCTTCGTCCTTTTCAACAGTTTCATTCATTTATTAAGAGTTTCATTATCATTATTATTTTTATTTTTCTACACCTTAAGGACTGGAAGAAAGGGATGGCGAGATGGATAAGATACTGGTTTCAGGGAGAATAATGATATTAAAAATCCCCCACATGCTTTGTTCATGTACAAAATATTGATTTCTGAAATTAAATGATAAACTTGCACAGAGACACAGTCTATCAATCAATCGATCATAAGTTGACACTTTTAGCAGAATAAGCAAGGTAGAATGTAAAGATCTTGCCATTTTGGGAACATGACCCGTGATCTCTGGGATGTTTATGGCATAGCCTACAGACTACCAAATGATGATGATCAGGTACACAGCCCCGCCCCCCACCCCCCACCTCTCTGTCTGTCTATCTGTCTGTCTGTCTCTCTTTCTCTGACCCACTTCTCTCTGTCTGTCTGTCTGTCTCTTTCTCTCTCTGTCTCTCTGTCTGTCTGTCTGTCTGTCTGTCTGTCTGTCTGTCTGTCTGTCTGTCTGTCTCTCTCTCTCTCTCTCTCTCTCTCTCTCTCTCTCTCTCTCTCTCTCTCTCTCTCTCCTCTCTCTCTCTCTCTCTCTCTCTCTCTCTCACCACACACACACACACACACACACACACACAGAGTCAAATTATGTCTCCTTTCCTTTTTTTCGGTTTTAAAGTCCCCCCCCCCTTCTTTCTTTCTTTTTCTTTCTTTCTTTCTTTTCTTTCTTTTCTTTCTTTCTTTCTTTCATCTCTTTTCCCTCAGAAAACAGGAAAACAAAATAATTGTCCAGATATCCAATCGCAGGTAATCGCCTTGCGAGAAATTGTAGCTTGCATGGGTCTTCAAATGCCATTTTCTTCCAGCCTAACCTTTCTGGAAAAAATCTGCGGCTGGGCTGTCCTGAAGCGTTGATTCCAATTCTTTTAGGATAAACGCTAGTGAATAGGAAGATAGATGAGAGGAGGCAGAACAACAACAAAATAAGATTTCTGTCTCGGCTTTAAAATCTATAGATTTCATCATCGGCTTCAACCGGAGTTGCAAGCCATGAGAATTGATACTTAACGCATGTGCTGAATCTAACCTTTAGATCTAAATAGATTAAAAATGGGATAATGGGAAAAGGAAAGTTTGGGAGTAAAAAATCATAGTGCTCATGTCGTTTATTCATTCCAGCCAATCAATCAATCAATCAACCAGTTAACTAACCAGAGAGAGAGAGAGGTGGAGGGAGAGAGAGAGCATTTTAATGTGAAGTAAGTCAAACCTATTTCAGTAGCAACCGGCATCAAATAAGACCATAATTTCTGTAATATTCTTTTAAAATCCATGACCTTTAAATTCTACCCCACACCCCATCAGGACTGTTGGGGAGTTGCGTTAACATGCTTGCCATTTTGATGTTGAAACTGGATCTGTGTAAGTGAATGTCCAGTCACAAATGGTCAAGCCACACACACACACACACACACACACACACACACACACACACACACACACACACACACACACACACACACACACACACACACACACACATCAGTGACAAAATACAGACAAAAACAAATCAAACAACCAAAGCAAAGCATAGCAAGACAAAGCATCTACTTGCATCTACATACACCCCCCCCCCCCCCCCTCATAGGAAAACTGCTGGATTTCGTTGTTGTGCGTATTTCTTCTTCTTCTTCTTCTTCTTCTTCTTCTCTTCTCCTTCTCTTCTTCTTCTTCTTCTTCTTCTTCTTCTTTCTTCTTCTTCTTCTTCTTCTTCTTCTTCTTCTCTTCTTCTTCTTCTTCTTCTTCTTCATCTTCAGCTTCTTCTTTTCCCTTCTCCTCCTCCTTCTTCTTCTTCGTCAAACGCTTAAACAGCATCACTTGTTGTCCACCAGATGAGCGAAAATGCGTTGGGGTGCCGTTAAGCGCCTGACAAAGTAAGGCCCCACAAGTCCAACTTTGCGTGGTAGAGAATTGTTGTCTTCTTCCTTGATCTTTCTGGGGGAAAATAAAGTAGGAAAATGGACCAAGAAGGCAAAAAATAGACAAGAGTGAGGTGACAGGAAGGAAAACAACAAGGCAACAAAAAAAAAGAGGGAGGGATAGAAAAGAGGGAATTTCTGGCACATAATTATTTTTTCTGGAAGGGTGGATGCTATTCATACTGCCAGGCTCTCCTGTCATCTCCACGGGGTGCGCATATAATATGACGTAATTTTGGCTTGCGGTCTTCCTTCTCACGCGCAATCAGGTACATTGAACAACATGGCCGAGCTTCCCACCTTTCTTATTTACCTGGACGAATGCCACCCAAACCGGGCCATTATTTCTGAGTGAAGACATCTGTAGCCCATTCCTGTTTCTTCTTCCATTTCCCTTCTATGTTAGGGCATTTCGGCCATTCATCCAATCAGAGACAGTATACAGGAAAAGCCCTGGGATTCTATTTTGCCTGTTGTAGATTTTCTTTCTTTCTTTGGATTTTTCTTCTTCTTCCCCTCTTTATTTTCTTCTTCTTCTTCTTCTTCTTCTTCTTCTTCTTCTTCTTCTCTTCTTCTTCTTCTTCTTCTTCTCATTTAACAACCAGTTCAATGTTCATTTTTGTCTCTCTGTGTCATTTTGACTGAAGAGAACAAACGTAGGCGACTCTTGTGGCTTGTGGTTCTCTCTCTCTCTCTCCTCTCTCTCCTCTCTCTCTCTCTCTCTCTCTCTCTCTTCTCTCTCTCTCTCTCTCTCTCTCTCTCTCTCTCTCTCTCTCTCTCTCTCTCTCTCTCTCTGTATGTGTGTGTGTGTGTGTGTGTGTGTGTGTGTGTGTGTGTGTGTGTGTGTGTGTGTGTGTGTGTGTGTGTGTGTGTGTGAGAGAGAGAGAGAGAGAGAGAGAGAGAGAGAGAGAGAGAGGAGAGAGAGAGAGAGAGAGACAGACAGACAGACAGACAGACAGACAGACAGACAGACAGACAGACAGACAGACAGACAGACAGACAGACAGACAGACCGTTAACCATAACCACGAAAACATGCTGGAAGGGACCTTACAGGTCTGTCATGCCCTCCACGCTCGTATGCCGGGCCCCGCCAAGTCACATTCCTGTTTTCAGTATAAATTATTGTTCTCTTTTGTTTCGTTTTTGTAGTTGCTGCCTTTGAGGGTGTTTTTTCCCTCTCCTCTACAATAATGCTTGTTGTTGTTGTAGATGTGTTGATCACCCTGGGGCTTGTTGTTCCAACAGTCTGTCACCCGATGCCCAACCCGCCTCTTTCCAACGTTACTTTGTCCTCTGACTTCCTCCAGGGTTGGACACTGGTCCGTTTGATTGTGTTAAGTGCAGGCCTGAAGATGTTGCCCCCGATCCAGTTTCCTTCTATTCTTTCTATTCTACTCTATTCTATTCTATTTCGCCCCTGTTTCTCTTCCGTTCTTTTGAATCCTCTCTCATCCATCCTGTCGATTCTTCTCCTGTCATCGATTGATTTTCTTCTCTTTCAATTCCATGGATTGATTTTCTTCTATTTGAATTCCATGGATTCTTTTCCTCTATTCTCTTGCCTGGTGCTCATTCTCAGTCCTGATTCTCTTTCATTTTTTGGGACTTCTTTTTTTTTTTTTTTTTTTTTTTAAACTCATACTGCTTTTGAATCTTCCCCATAATGGTTTTGATTCTCCTCGATCATCTCGATCAATTCAGTCTTCTGCATTGTGATGAAGATGATGTTAATGATTATAATAACAACAGCAATAGTAACAAAATCAATGATAACATTGTTGCTGTTGTTGTTGTCGTTGCTGTTGTTGTTGTTGTTAGCTGCTGCTGCTGCTGCTACTACTACTACTACTACTACTACTACTACTACTACTACTACTACTACTACTACTACTACTACTACTACTACTACTAGGCATACCGCTGCTGCTGCTGCTGCTGCTTCTACTACTACTACTACTACTACTACTACTACTACTACTACTACTACTACTACTACTACTACTACTACTACTACTACTACTACTATTACTTATCATTATCACTATCATCATTATCATTATGATGATGATTATTATCATCATTGTCATCATTATCATTGACTAGAGGCCTCATCCGTTGAGTTTCAGTTTGTGTCTCCAGTATCTCCTGTGGTTGCAGCTCCTCATTTCAGTTTGTCCTAGTTGTCTGTCATTCTCTTTCGTCATTCAACCATGAGTTTTCTTGTTTCTTCTTCTGTCGGTAAATCTGTCCATTATTCTGATTTTCCCTATTCTCTATAGTCTTATTCAGGGGGACGGGATAGCCTGGTGGTCAGAGTGATGCGCTCGTGATCTGCTGACCCGGGTTCGAATCCCGTTCAAGGGGATTTTTTCTCTGGAGTTAACACCAGTGCCGACTTTACTTTCTCCAAAAGTCCTTCAGATGAGACTATAAACCGACACCCCGTGTGCGAGCGAACGCAGAACATCTTGCGCACATGTTAAAATCCGTTCTGCTTTTCGGAAGAGTAGGTCATTGTGTGCATTGTGTGTGCGGTGGGAACGGATGACAAAATTTACGAAACTGCATACACACGGGGACTGGATGTAAAAAGCACATGAGTGCTTATTTCATTATCCTCGAAATAAAAGAATAAATAAATGAATTAATAAAGAGTCTGATTCATTCTAATTTTCGTGTCGCTGCTGTTCACCATCCACATTTCTCTCAAGTGTCTTCTTTTTTCTTAATTTTTCGATATTCCTCTGATCATCTTTCAGTCTCTCCTATACACTCATTTGATAGGCGCGGTTGGCCTAGTGGTTAGAGCGTTGCACTGGCGATCTGACATGGCCCAGGATCGAGCCCGGGTCGGAGCAATCACCCATTACAGGGGATAATTCCCCTGGAGTTAACATCAGCACTGACTTCACTGCCCTGAAAATCCTTAGGATGAGACAATCAACCAAGGTCCCGTATACAAACGCACGCAGAACATTTTGCGCACATGTTAAAATCCGTTCCGCCTTTAGGAAGAGTAAGCCATTTGTGCTGGTAAGAATGGATGACCCTCCCTAACCCCAACCCCCCCCCCCCCAAAAAAAAAAAAAAAAGAAAGAAAGAAAAGAAAACAAACAAAAAACCCCCAACAAAACCAAACCAAACCAACCAACCAACCAACCAAAAAAAACCCCCCACAAAAAAACCCCAAACAAAAACAACAACAGCAAACACACTGGTGTCATGTTTAGACATCATTCACGAAGTCGGAATGCAGTTACCTTAGTGGTGAGCAAAAACCAGTCGAATACGCAAAAAAATTCAGTGTTGCTAGACATTGGAGCTCTAGCCAAGGAACGAAAAAAAACAACTTTTTATTGTCCTGGATTGTCTTGCTTCTCTTGATCATAGATCCTTTCTTTTATAGTCCGTTCCCTCGATTCTTCTCGAAGTCAGACTTTTTTGTTTTTTTAGTTCGTCGTCTCCAATAATACTGGCTACAAGAAAGCCCAGGGGCTTTCACAATAATTTCCCATTTGTGTTCTTCCTCTTCTTTGTTTAATTACATCCTTTTCTACTCTCTCTCTCTCTCTCTCTCTCTCTCTCTCCTCTCTCTCTCTCTCTCCCTCTCTCTCCTCTCTC
>CM060320.1:39371767-39376767 GCA_030674155.1 Stramonita haemastoma | reverse complement strand
GTCTGTCTGTCTGTTGTCTGTCTGTCTGTATGTGTGTCTGTCTATCTGTCTGTCTGTCTTGCTCTGTCTCTCTCTCTCTCTGTGTCTCACACTGGGACCGGATGAAAAAGTCCTTGAATTGCTTATTCTGTTATCCTCGATATAAAAAGAATAAATAAATAATAAAGATAAATAAATAAATAAATCTCTCTCTCTCCCCTCCTTCTCTTCTTCTCCCCTCCCCTCTCTCTCTTCCCCTTCCCTCTCTCTCTCTCTCTCTCCCTCCCCCTTCTCTCTCTCTCTCTCTCTCTCTCTCTGCGCCCTAAAAATAACATGGAAATACAGTATGACGTAATCTTTCAAGCAGTTTAGGGGTGGGGGTAGTTGTGTTGTTGTTGTAGTGGTGGTGGTGGTGGGGAAGAGGTGGGTGCGCATGTTTCAGCTTTGACCCCAGAACTATTCCTTATTCTTCAAAAAGCCCTACTGGGCTCCTTAAATGCTGACTCACAAAAGATTACAACTGCTTTATTTTTTTTTATCAGTAGAACGTGATGGTTTACTTAAAAAAAATACCAGTGTGTTCACAGTTTCATGCACACACATAGATCAATGGTGATCCAGCCCCATTTCCCCCCACCAAGTCTCGAGAACAATGGTAAACTAAGACTTTAGAGTATCACTTACTGTATTTTCAACAAGTGCTGACATTGTAAAATCAGAGCTGACACAAAAGCAAACATCAGTGATCAACCCTGCGCAAATATCTTTCAGTATGGGTAAGGATGTCAGTAACCTTAATGATTGGGTCATTTCTTTCAGAATCGGAGTTGAAGGTACCAGTGCTCCACCTCCGCGTAAATAATATAAAAACTTATGTTTTTATTGCCCATCATTATGTTTCTAATTTGGTGGTAGTTCGTACCACCACGGGTTTCCTTCCCACTTACATAGAGTCTTTCCCTCCCTTAATCTACAACATTGATTATTCCGTCTACCAGAACTAAAACAGATGACAACATTAAATCATACTCCTCAAGGAGACAGAAAACCCATGATACTGAACAGTCTGAACTTTTCTTTAAAAATCTTAAAACTTATAGAAGGCGGCAGTGAGAGAAGATGGGGATTCTGAAAAAAAAGGGGATGGAGGAGGGGGGGGGGGGGGGGGACAAGGAAAGAAGTCTTATTTGAAATGGGCAGTGGAGCGAGAAATTGATGTCACTATCCTGGTCATGGTGCAATTTGCCGGGTATTGACAAGGAACCCTGTGGGATAGATAGATAGATAGATAGATGCTGGGCCGGACAGGGAGTGGCTGTATAATTACTCTGCCTTCATACACTTCAGGGCAGCCTACATGTGGTACAGGCAGAATCATGGATGACAATGTTTTGCCATGTAAGTATGGTTTATGGGAAACCAAAACAACTTTTGGCTTTAGGATGGTTGTTGGATATAAAGAAGATAACTAACTAATTAACTAACTACTTTATAGTTGATAAAAAATAGACTTCAGGTATTGGTCTGAAGAGTTAGTCTACTCTCATACAATCTTCTTCTTCTTCTCTCCTCCACAAATTACATTATTCTACCACAGGCAAGAGCAGATTGGTTTTGGACACTGTCCCCACCACTGTTGGATACAAGATAAATCAACTGGTCTGAAGACTTGTGGAGGCAATCTTAAGACAACTACATTCATAGCTTATTACAAAGTATGTGAAGAAGAAGAGAAAGCAAAGTGTTGAACACTGCTTGGGGGAGAGAATGGGGAATACAGTGATAAAGTAGAATATGAATGAGGAAGGTATGACGACAAAAAGGGATGCACAGCTATATATATATATATATATATTATATATATATATATATATATATATATATATATTATATATATATATATATATATATATATATATATATATATATATATATAAGTAGCTGGGGGCACAATAGATCAATGATAAGCTATCTTGCAAGTAGATGAACATTCTCAATGACAGAAAAAGCTGTCACTATGAACAAGTCAGCACCAATAGACAGTCCCTTACCACTCTCTTATTCAAAAACGCTCTCCTGATTATCCTTTAAATCACTTTATCAAACAGAATGAAACACTGTTCCTGGCTTTTGTGTCGTCATACAACCTCTCTTTTGTTAAACAATTCATAATGTAGGTTAGACATACATACATACATACAACATACATACATACATACATACATACATACATACATACATACATACATACATACATACATACATACATACATATATAAATATATATATATATATATATATATATATATTATATTTATATATTAATATATATAATATATATGTATATTTATATGTATGTGTCTATATCTATATCTATATCTATCTCTACATATATTTGGTTCCTGGGCTAGAGCTTTGAGGCTCACAAATTTTGATATTTTGCTTATGTGACAAATTTTTGGACCCACGTTTATGGTAGCCGCATTCCAACTTCAGGGAATTTAGTCTTTTAAAAGTGACAACATCAGAGAATGAAACCTGATGAATCTGTTTAATCAACCATCTTTCCTCTTTTTCCCTATTTGGAAACAATACATAGAAAGACAATAAAAAAAGGGGCAATAAACTGAGACAGCCAATTAAACTGGAATGGAAAATGAAGCAGTAAAATTCACTTAGTTGACAAGCTCCTTTCTTGGGCTGTAAAACCCACCACAACAGAGCTGACATCATAAAAGCCTTTGCTGTGGACTTTAGGAGTGAGCCAGCAGGAAAGGCAAGGCAGCAAGCAAGCCTGAACTGAATTTCATCCCCCCTCTGCTAATAGCCTTGTCCCTGAGCAGCTGGCCTGTAACAAAAGTGGAAGGTATGTATTACATTTTTTATTGTATGAAATATGTTTGTTTGTTTGTTTGTTTTTTGCTGTGACTTTATGAATGTATGATGTGCTGAAATGCTGTAAAAATTGGAAGAGGACAATGTATGTGTGTGTATGTAGGGGGGGGGAACAATGATGTTTTTAATAACAAAGAGAGAGAGAGAGAGAGAGAGAGAGAGAGAGAGAGAGAGAGAGAAGAGAGAGAGAGAGAGAGAAACAGAAAAAAACAGAGAGAGATAGAAACAGACAGACAGACAGACAGACAGGACAGACAGACAGACAGACAGATTTTATTTTTATTTATTCTTTTATATTGAGGATAACAGAATAAGCAATCATGTGCTTTTTTTCATCCGGTCCCCGTGTGTTTGCAGTTTTGTAAATATTGTCATCTGTTCCCACCGGCACACGATGGCCTACTCTTACGAAAAGCGGAACAGGATTGAACGTGTGCGCAAGATGTTCTGCGTGCGTTCGCACACGGGGCCTCGGTTTAAAGTCTCATCCGAAGGACTTTTGGGGAGAGTAGAGTCAGCACTGATGTTAACTCCAGGAAGAAAATTTCCTCGACCGGACTCGAACCCGGGTCTTCAAATTGCCAGGCAATGTTCTGACCACTAGGCTAGGCTATCCAGAGAGAGAGAGAGAGAGAGAGAGAGAGAGAGAGAGAGAGAGAGAGAGAGAGAGAGAGAGAGAGAGAGAGAAGACTATGGCAATCATTCTTTACCACATCAATAGAGTGTGCTGCGACATGAATAACACTCTCATTATGTTTTAATACTTGAAAGGGTCTTTCATATTCATATAATTTTTAAGCTTCCAGCTGAACCATGATTACATATAACAAACCATACAAATTTGTTCTTCGATCAACAGCACTTCATTCATAATATCAATGATCTTAGCAGTTGGAATAAAACCTACCTTTATAATGGGCATAAAGGATTGCATATGCACAATCTCACCATTGGTGAACCTCAAAACTCTTGTAGCCAAGGAGTGAACCAAAAAAATCAATGAAATATATTCAACCAGACAGCTTTCCTCTCTTTCCATATTTGAATGTAAATAGGTAGGAGAGACAAAAGAAAGAAGGTGCAATGAACAGAGACAGCCAATTAAACTGAAGGGAAAAGGGAGCAGTAAATTCACTTTGCTGACTGGCTTCTTTCTTGGGCAGTAAAACCCACACAACAGAGCCCACATCATAAAACCAATTACAGTAGACTTTAAAAGAGAGAGAGAGAGAGAGAGAGAGAGAGAGAGAGAGGAGAGAGAGAGAGAGAGAGAAGAGAGAGAGAGAGAGAGAGAGAGAGAGAATCATCAAAAAAGATAGCAAACAACCCTGAACCCAGTTTTACCTCTTTTGTACAATTAAAGTTTCCACTGAAAAAGGCTTGTAACAAGAGCCCATGAATCTCCATCAACAGAGAAAAAAGGACTCAATTCTTTAGCATGAAAAAAGTACTCCGATTCAAAAAAAAAAACCCAAACAAATTAGACCATATGATCATAACAAGACAACAGACGAAAAAACAACAACCCAACAGGTTCATCAACTAATCATTTGGTCAGTGACTTAACAGAAAAACAAAGTCAATGCTCTTCTAACAGGTAACTTGAGAACCCTCTCTGCTTTCAAATTCCCAAGAGGATGTAAGAAATTTTCACTGCGGAGCTGTGATACAGGAAGCCCCATTAAGTGCGGTTCTGTAGGGCCATGTGTGAAAATGGAAGCCATATTCCCCGGCCCTTTAGCCAATGAAAATGCTGCCCCTCTATTCGGTGTGACCTCCCTCTTGGGAGCATTCTGTTCTTCACGTTCCACCACGCGCTATCTTCAGGGCTAAATGGTGTGGAGTTGGAACAAAATATTTTTGGTGGTATATGAGAGAGAGAGAGAGAGAGAGAGAGGAGAGAGGAGAGAGAGTAGAGAGGAGATGGAGAGAGAGAGAGAGAGGAGAGAGAGAGAGAGAGAGAGAGAGCATGCACATAGAGACATACAGATACACAGAAACAGACAGACAGAACACACACACACACACATGCACATATACACAACACAGCAACACACAACAACAACAACAACAACACACACACACACACACACACACACACACACACACACACACACACACACACA
>CM060320.1:39346767-39354267 GCA_030674155.1 Stramonita haemastoma | reverse complement strand
GATTTGATTCTTTTTATATCGAGGATAATGGAATAAGCACTCGTGTGCTTTTTTACATCCAGTCCCCGTGTGTATGCAGTTTTGTAAATGTCATCTGTTCCACCGGCACACGATGGCCTACTCTTACGAAAAGCGGAACAGGATTTAACGTGTGCATAAGATGTTCTGAGAGAGAGAGAGAGAGAGAGAGAGAGAGAGAGAGAGAGAGAGAGAAGAGAGAGAGAGAGAGAGAGAGAGAGAGGTGGGCTGATAAACGAACAGACAGACGGACATACAGAAAAATAGATAGCTGAACAGTAGACAGACAAACAGAAAAATAGAGAGACATAGAGACAAAGGTAGAGATAGAAGAGATCAGAAAACGTCACCAAAAGCAGCATGCAAATTCACTGCCAAAGCCAGCTTCTTTTTCCACGCTTTTTTGTGCTTCTTTTCTTTCATTTTTTTCTTTATTTTTAAAAAAAAAAGCTTGTGGCACTTTCGCTTTCCTCATGAAAAGTGTTCATGTGTGTGGACTGGCGGGTGCAGGGTAGTATGCAAGGTGTCATTTCACACAGCCCCCTAGCTGCAGTGCAGACCACTGGCACTGCTGGGGAGGGGAAAAAAGAAAGACCTCTGAAGACTTAGCATTCAACATACTGGTCGGTGAAGACTGAAGAAGCGGTACGTAACAGTATTTGTTTTTATCACTGTCATTAAAAGGTTATATCTTTATTGTAACTAGGAGTAATAGTTAGACCAGTGGATACAAGCTGAGAGTTAAAAAAAAAAAAAATCTGGCTCTAGATATATTCTTGGATCATCCCAAGTCAGAATGTAGACTGAGTGGTACCTCACTAGCATGAGGACACTTCAAGTTTTGCTGTTGGTCTAATATTGAATAAGTAAATGGGTTTTTATTATATTTGACAGTCTCCTCTCTTTTTTACGTCTTGGATTCTCCTTAACTATTAAAAGGGGGTGTGTGTGGGTGGGAGGCACAATGGCAGGCGTCCTCAGCACAGCCTGGTTTTACGGGCCTAACGGAATGAATGTAGTCATTACAATATTTTCAAGCTTTTTTTTCGAATTGAGGGTGTGGGATACTGAGGGAATAAGGTCGTGTTGGTTTTGAACTTGAAGTAAATGTTACTACTAGAGCTACAGAAACTGAATGAAATGACAGCCCTGATATGGCTTTCGTGGTCAGTAGGGCTTTAAACATAAAATGAAAAAAACTGGAAATCAGTGCCAGAGAACTGAAGACGCGTATCATGTTTTTTTTCAGACTGGCCAAATCTAGCAGACGCAAAGCTGCCATCCCCATCCTCATGATGCCCATTAGCAAAGACATCGACACAAAGCCGCCATCTTGAAAATGCCCATGGCAGGGAATGTGTAGATCCTGGCAACTCGCGCTATCCTTGTTCTTTCCGCCCTCTTGAAAGATGAACAGGTAAGAGAATCTTCTATCAATTTTTAAGTGAATTACATCTTCTAAAAACCCTGCGTTATTTATAAACTTTTCCTCAGCCCCTAGCTCCGAGGTTTGCCGATGGTGAAATTTGTGTGTATGCCACTGTTGTTTACCCACCCTGATTGTAGCGGTATTCTGACTTCATGGATAATTATCTAAAACATTAACCAGAGTAGTTGGGTTTTAATTTGTATATTTTCCCGTATGAGGGTATTCCGGGGGCCTCTAGGTACAAAAGTTTTAAAACTTAAATCGTTTCCCACCTTCGGGGAAATTGTGCTTAGACTCCTCTTTTCTATTCTCACATTGTGCCCACCTTGTTCCGTTTTTGTTTTACCTGTCATTTTGTCTTTTTTCTGCATCATTGAGCCGTTCTCCTGCCTTTTTTGTCCAAGAAAGACTTAAACAAAAACAAATCTTTCCTATGCCGAAGTCAGATGCGCTGGACCTGATTTGTTAGGCCCTTTACGAGGAAAAGCATTTCAATGTTGTCTATCGGACTGTAGGTGAACTTACCGCGCTTTAGCACATAAACCTCTAAGTAAACTATTTACTTGTTGGTAGATGAAGATACACACGCACACACACACACACACACACACACAACACACACACACACACACACACACATCCACACACACACACATTCACAAAACCACACAACACACACCACACGCGCGCGCGCACACACGCACACGCACACGCACACGCACACACACACCACACACACAACAGGCGTGCGCGCGCGCGCGTGCACACACGCACACGCACACGCACACACACACACCACACAGGCGTGTGCACGCCCGCCCGCGCGTACACTACTCTCTGCCTGCCTGCTTGCCTGCCTGTCTGTCTGTCTGTCTGTCTGTCTGTCTGTCTCTCGCTCTCTCCCTCCCCTCTCTCCATTCCTCTCCATCTCTCTATTCCTCTCCCTTTTCTTCCCTACTCCCCCCCCCTCCTCTCTCTCTCTCTTCTCTCTCTCTCTCTCTCCTCTCTTCTCTCTCTCTCTCTCTCTCTCTCTCTCCTCTCTCTCCCCTCTCTCTCTCTCTCTCTCTCTCTCCCTCCCTCTCTCTCTCCCCTCACGTGAAATCCTGTTCCGCTTTTCGTAAGAGTAGGCCATTGTGTGCCGGTGAGAACAGATATTTAATAAACTGCATACACACGGGGACTGGATGAAAAAAAGCACATGAGCGTTTATCCCATTATCATCGATATAAAAGAATTAAAAGGAAATATCGTAGTCTTTTGTGTGTGTAATAGGTATAATATAGAGCATAAATATACTGATAGCTGTGTTCATGGTTTTGTCACTAGACCTTCGCCGGTGATAGTGATCCTTCTCACCAGAGATCATGGAGACGCCATCGCCACGATGTTGAAGCACATGACCCTGAACTTGTCCAAGATCCCCATGACTAAGTAGACGATGTCAGAAACTATGGGAAAGGAAGGGTTTAGAATAGGGGATAAGAGAAAGTGCTACATCAAATCCCCGAAGGGCAGACTAGTGCACAGCCTGGTTCCGTTGCCCAGGGATCTAGGACATGAGATGAGAGCAGGAGGGGCTGTGGTCCTTGGGGACCATCTGCTAGTCGACATAGAACCGACAGCAGAAAGAGGTAGGGTTGCAGAGGATCCGAACATGCAACCCCCTGTCTTGCACACTTTCCTGGCGTGTCTTTACAGAGTATGATCTGTCAACGTGTGTGTGCTCAATGTCCCCAAAAGTCACCCAGTCCTTCCTAGTTTCTGAGCTCGAATCAAGCTTTGTCCCGGAAGTTTTTTTCTGCAGGCGCACTGACCACAGGGTTGAGTACTCCCGTCAGTATCCGTTCAACCTTTTCCGCAGTGGTCACACAAAGGGAGCCCACCTAGAGGGGTGTGGAACAAAGATGTGGGTGTCCTAAAATGGCACAGCCTGCCTACCCTCGCATACCGTGCTCACGAGGGGAAGGGACACCTCACGCCTCCAAACTTTCTTAAAGCACTTTCCAGACCTTCTGGGTCACTCTATTCTTGCTCTGAATCCCCAGAAGTCTGGCATAGGTGTCGACAGTTGTCATGGGGATCGAATCACAGTTCTGGGCGTGTGTCTTTCATCGTGGCAGCAGAATGGATCCAGACACCCATGGTGGCTGCATCAAGAACTCACAAGCGTAAGTATTTTTTTTCGTTCCTTGGATAGAGCTCCGAGATAACCAATGGTGAGATTTTGTGTAGGCAAACCATTTGCAACCCATTTAGCTGCAACTCGACTTCATTGGATGTCTAAAGACCCATTAAGTATGCGTTGTTTTTTGTTTGAAGATTATTTTGGCACGCGATGGCCTACTCTGCCAAAAGGCTAATGGGTTTTTAACGTTTTACGTAGGATTTTCTACACCGTTCACACATGTGACCACGGTTTATAGTTGCATGCAAATGACTTTCAGGGAAGTAAAGTCAGTACTTGTTAACTTCAGGGAAAAATCCATTGAACAGGTACCTGGGAGGTGGCTCAACCCCCGACCGTCGGATCACATGCACAACAGTTTAACCACTAGGCTATCACGCCACCCGTAACAATATTTTTTCCTTTCGTTTTTAAATGCCTCAGTGTTACTGTGAAACTGTAGATAGAAAGCTGACCAGGTTTTTTTACGCCATGCAGGCAAATTTTACAGATCTTTAGGGTGCACATTGATCTGACACATGTGTATACATAAATAATCTAAAGCATTGGCAGGTCTGCATCTTAGTATGTCATAGAACAATGTAAAAATGTCCACCCTTTATTTATCAAGCGCTGTGAGATTTTTTTTTTTTTTTACCTTCCTCGGTTAGAGCTCCGAGGTTCGCCAATAGTGAGATTCTGCTATGCAAAACCCATTTTACTCACCATTAAGGTAGCAGCATTCCGATTTCGGGGATGGTGTTTAAATGCGAAACCTGTGTGTATGTTTCTTTTTTTCTTTTTTCTTTTTTTTAGATGTCATAGTCTAGTTCCTTTCGACAGGAAAAGGTTTCTCTTCCAAAAGTCGGAACGGGTTTCTAACGGTGGGCAAGATGTTCTGTGTGTTATCGCACATGCGGCCTCAGTTAAGTCTTATCCAAAGAACTTTTGGGACAGTGGGGATAGAGCTAGTGCTGAGATTTAATCCTGTGACCAAAGAATTCGAACTAGCTGTAACAAGAAACGCGTCACCTTGGTCATAATGCTATTGGTGAATAGGTAGTCTAGTGGTTACGTACCTGCCTAGAAAGTGAAAAGTCCGGATTCGATCCCCGCCTTTGGAACTTTTCCCCAGAGAAAATTGATTTATTTAAACCGATACTGAATTCATTTGTTTGAACATGCAAACTGTCAAGCTGCTTGTTGATGCTGTTTTCAGGAGTTCTGGCGCCCAGACCAAAGTACCAAGCATCCCTGAGGTCTGGAAGCAGTTCAAGACTGCAGGTAGGGTCAACAAGGAGGAGTGAGGAGGACACACCCCCAACCCCAGGTTTTGGCTGCCATGCACCCAGACATCCCTTCAAGAGATGTCTTCCCCTAATCAACAATCATGCCGAAACCACTCCCGAAAAGCCTTTAAGTGAGACATAAACCAAGCCCCCCCCCCCCCCCCCCCCCCCCCCCGCTTTCCCCCCTCCTCCCCCCTTTGCGCAAACGCAGAACATCTAGCACGCACATTAAAGTTTCGAAAGCATAAACCATAGTATTCCAGTGGGACAGAATGACTTTTGAAAAAAAAGCGTGCACACAGGTGTCGTGTTTAGACATCATCCCCAATGTCGGAATGTGCTACCTTAATGGTGAGGAAAAGATCGCATTCACAAAATTTCACCGTTGGAGAACTTCAGAGCTCGAACCAGGAACACAACAAAAAAAAACACCTGCTGATATGTCTTAATTTTTTTTTAATGAATCGTATAAAATAGCTAGTTGTACTATAATGAAATAGCTATTGTACTATTATATCATGTGGGACTGGTAAATGTGTTTTTTTCCAAGAAATCGAATGAAATAAGTGTTTTTAAGAGTATTTGCCCCTTGATATTCACTATCAATGGTATGATTGTTTTTGGACATGAAACAAATTGTTCACCCGTTATTGGAAAAAAGGTCCTTGTGTTCCATAAGCTATGTAGCCCTTGGGCAGCAAAAGTGTCAGACCTCGGAAATTAAAAAAAAAAAGTAAACAATGATATAGCCATTTCCTTTCGCCCGGAGTAAAAATTGGTACTAAAAAGTCACAAGAAGGGTCGCGGGATGGTTAAGACGTTTTGCTTACCAATAAGTAAACCATGAGGTTCTGGGTTCAATTCCCAGCCTAGCTCTTTGTTCCGATTTCGACGTAAAAAATCTGAATGTCAGTCCTTTAGATGAGACTATATATCATGATCCTGTGTGAGAACACACGCGGAACATCTTGCACGCATGTTAAAAACCCGTTCTGCTGTTCTTAAAAGTAGGCCATAGTGCGCAGGTAGGAGGGATAAACCCCTCACCGAACATGCACACAAGTGGCGCGAGAGCGCGCGCGCGCGCGCGGTGTGTGTATGTCTGTGTGTCTGCGTGTCTGGTCTGTCTGTGTGTCTGTGTCTGTGTATAAAATGGGTAGTATGTATGGAGGAGACATTAGGTTTGGAAGGAGAGGAAGGAAGGGTGTTTTACGAGGGTATGGTTGATATTTAAAGCAGTGCGTATAGAAAAATCTGCCTGATATATTTTTTTAATGGTTTATTTTGGGCTCAGATTTTTTTTTTAAAAGGGAAGCAACTTCTAAAAAAAAGTCTCGGGTTTGAAATCAATTTGACCGGTCGCTTACACAGAATTCACCCATTGGTAAACCTCGGAACTCTAGCCAAGGAATAAACCAAAAGTGGACAGTAAAGTCATCTGTTGCGGAACTAGAGATTGATTTAAAGCTCCATAATAACACTATGAGCTACGTACCATTGTGTCTTTAAGCTACTTATATTTGTCTATGTGCCTATTGTGTCCATTTTCAACATCAGACCGACAATCTTTATCCCACTATTAACTCTTTAACATTAACCTTACATTAACCTTAACTCTAACCATGACCCACCCCCCATGTGGACACAAAAAGGCAGGTAGATATAGGTATATGCGACGACACTTTTATTCGTTCGCTGTATTGGCTAGAATGCAAATTTCCTGGTCTTTTTTCCACGTGCTCCTTGCAGGAGGTATATGCCTTGCTGGCCTCAGCCACCCCTTCCCCTACAGGGCAGTTCTTAAGAAGTTTTTTAAACAGAAAAGATAAAAAATGCTAGAAGAAAAGAAAAATGCACGAGACCAGATGGGTCAGTAGGAAATAAGAGACCATAGAGCCGAAGGAAAGCGGAAAGAAAGCGAAGGATAGAAAAGAGGAAATTCTTGCAGTCTTTTCAGAAAGTGGGGAAGCCTTTAGACTGAGAGAGCCTCCGGCATTTTCGGGGGAGATATCTAACGCAAAAGCATGCAATTTTTTTTTTGGATCAGGGAAGGACGATGCGAGAATTTGTAGCGAAAAGGCAAGGGGGGGGGGGGAAGGGGGGGGGGGGGGGGGGGGGGGGAGCGGTAAAGTGTTTTTGTACATACGAATGGGGGGGAAAAATTTCAATTTAGAAAAAGTTTATTTAAAAACAGAAAATAAGGGTGCCGGTTGTAGAAGCCTATTTGGCAGGGGGGGGGGCATTTAGAATTTTTTGTTTTTAAAGATTTAAAAACAAAGTTGGGGGGGGGGGGGGGGCACTGTGTTTTAAGAAATTATTGAAAAAACATTAGCAAACACGTAAAACTAAACGCGAAAATAGGCGTTAGTAAAGAGTAGAAAATTTTTTGTGTTTTGTGTGTTTTCACGTGTTTTGCGGTAGTGTTTCGCGCCCCTGCGCGTGGTGTTTAGGTCAAGGTTTAAAAAGAAAAATAGCCTCTAGCAAATAACATGAAATGTTATCCGTGCATTTTGAGGGGGGTTTTTTTAAAGAAAAATTTGTTAAATTGCTGGATTTGCCGCCGCAAAAATATTGACTTAAAAAAATTCGCTGTAAATTTA
>CM060320.1:39331576-39346667 GCA_030674155.1 Stramonita haemastoma | reverse complement strand
CAGCATATGGTGGGTTACGGAATCATGAGCATATCCAGCATACATCCCTGAAGTTGGATTGTGGCTACCTTGATGGTGGCCAAAAACTGTTGCATAAGCAAAATCTCACCTTTGGTGAACCTCGGACTGTAGTCAAGGAACGTAAAAAAAAAATAAAAAAAATAAAAAAGAGAAATAAAAGATAAAAATAAAATGTACTTTTAAAATACTTTAAAAAATACGGAGGTACCAAAAAAAAAAATTCACCTGTAATCAATTTGTTATGGTCCTCACATGAAAAACCTTGCTGCTTTGCCCAGTCCACAGCTCCACTGCTTACCAGAACACTGAAATACAAAGAAAAACACTAAAATATAAATTATCTAACAGAAAATATGTTCTGCAATCTCTGCAGTCAGCTGCCTACTTACTTGCGCACTGTTCATCAGTCATGCTGCTGGAGACAGAGATACCTTCTCAAACAAAAAACCATCCCCGAAGTACAAATGTGGCTACCTAAATGGTGGTTGGGGAGAGAGGAGGAAATGGGAGCATAACCATAAATCTCACCATTGGTGAACCTCTAGCCTAGAAATGAAAAAACCTTATCATCCCCCTCCCCCTACTCCTCCCAACATGTACAGATGTACTGTACCTTGAATTACAATTGAATAAAAACAACATGTTCTGGTGCACTACAACTTAAGATACGACTGAATAAAAAAAAAAAAAAAAGCAACACATACACAAGCACTACAACGTAATTGACAATAAAAAAAAAAATTCCACATACACAAGCACTACAACTAAAATTACAATTTAATAAAAACAACACCACATACACAAGTATAACAACTTAAACATACAGAACCCAACATACAAAACACCACAACTTAAATTACAACTGAATTGAATTTAAATTAAAAAAACAAAACACCAGCAACACATACACAAGCGCTTCAACTTGAATTCTGATGGAACAACAACAAAAAAAACAACCCCCAACAACAACAACACACACACAAGCATCACAACTAAAATCACAACTGGATAGAAAAAACAAAACAACAATAACAACATACAGATTCACTACAACTTAAAACAACAACTGAATCAAAACCAAACCTTGGCGGAACTCTGCCCAAGGACAAAGAGCAGTGCTGCTGTGACTGCAGGAGGTGATGTGCCACTTGTACAGGGTTCAGGACGCCAGACACGCACCCCACAGCCCAAACAGGGAGCTGCCGCCCTCCATGACGCACGCATCACACTCCACATCGCCGCTCATGGTCAGGTTGGAACCTCGACCTGCGTTGCTCAGCTCTGAATCCTGTTAGAGAATTGGAAGGAAACGTTGCAGGTTTTTTTCTTTCTTTGTTTTTTTTCTTGGTTTTTTTTTTTTTTTTTTTGGGGGGGGGGGGGGGGGGTTGAGGTGTTTTGGGGTTGTTTTTTTTTTGGGGGGGGGTGTTTAGATAAGATTTTCAGAATTTCCTGTCAGTTGGAGGGAAAGGTATTAGTTCCAAGACTTTGTCACAGACACATGTAGGCAGGCATCCATCAGCCTTGGAAGACTATGAAGTTGTGCTCTAGGCTCTAGAGTGCAAAGCCTGGGTAAGGGGAGGATACATGTGTACTTTGAAAAAAATTTTTGGAATAAAAGAAGAAATTCAAGTAGAGGCTACCCTTCACACAAATATCACTCCTCCTCTTCCAAAATAAAAAAAATTAAGCAGTGTTGTGTGATCACTGTGTGTGTGTGTGTGTGTGTGTGTGTGTGTGTGTGTGTGTGTGTGTGTGTGTGTGTGTGTGTGGTGTGTGTGTGTGTGTGTGTGTTGGCGCGCACATGCACGCAAGTGTATAAATATGAAATTTCAGTGCATAAGTATTACAATATGGAAATCATAAGACCTAACTCACTGCCTCTCGATTACCTTTTCAATTTGTGCACATTGAAATTTTCGCCCACTCTGGGGTTTCCTCAGACATGGATCAAACCCTATCTATATTTATCTATATGTATATAATCTACACATAGATTCATTCGTATATGAATGAAGTCTTAAAACAAAACAAACAAGTAGCTTCTGAAACGGGCTCGACTGCTTTACGATATTTTCTTGCGTGAGGAGACAAACCAAACTGCTGTCAAAAATGGGATAATAAGTTAAATGCGAGTACCAATTGGACTGTAACTTTTAGAAAAATCCAGCAGATTAAAGAAATTAAGCTACGTTGGTTTCAAATAAGACTTGTACATAGAATCTTGGCAACAAATATTGTCCTCATGCATATAAATGTGGTCCAGGAAAGCAGCTGCAGTTTCTGCAGAAGAGTCCAGGACGGTATTTGTCATATGTTCTGGGCTTGTGATTGTATCCAACCTTTTTGGGCACAGTTGGAAAGATATATAAATCAAAATTGTAAAAATGTAAACAACTTAAAGCTGAATGTAATAATTGTGCTTTTTGGATATGACGATGCCTGTAGATTTGACCGCACATTTGACATGATTATGATGCATGCAAAATTTTACATTTACAAATGCAAGATCAACAAAACAATTCCACAGTTCTGTCACTTTAGGACATACTTGAAAAAGATGTTTGAAATAGAAAAATATACTTCAATTATCAACATGACTAATAATAAGTTTGTAATTGATTGGCTACCATATAAACATATTGTTGAAATTTGATATTTTCTTTGACATATGGATTAAAGGTAATTCTCTCCATTGGTGGTTTTTAGTTTTTGTTGTTGTTGTTGTTTCCTTTAAAATAGCAAACTGCTGTAAAATTAACCCTAATATACTATTGAGACAAACAAGTAACATGTCCATTGAATAGTGGGGGGGGGGGGGGGGCAGGTAAAATGTACCTTGTCTCCAGACTGATCAGTCCACCTATTACTGTTGTAATAGATATTTGTATACAATAAATAAATGAATAAAATGAGAATAAGGGTTAGGAAATCTCAGTGACGGTAACTAATACTTTAAGAGTAAATATAAGCACATAGTATCATGCTATTGTAGACTCGTCTGAGCACCATAAAAAAAAAATGTCAGTGCTTTGAGGAAAGGATAAGGAAGAGACAGAAGAGAAAGAAGAAAAGAACCAGACTTGCATGCCTATGCCATGTTCAGCGATTTGAATTGATAACCTTGTGTGTCTATATGTGTCTATGTATGTTTATATGTATGTTTGTGTCTTCTCGTTTATGATCCCATGTGTCCAAATGTCATATTTGCTGAATAACGTGACCGCATAAGTGCAGAATATGTTTTGATTGATTACTTGTTATAATTATGATTATTATTCAGAAACATACCAAACTTTGGCTGGTTTTGTTGCTGTTGTTGTTGTTGTTGTTGTTGTTTTGTTTTTTTAATTAAATACCTACTACAGTAAGCTCCAAAATTATGTACATATTAATATTATATTCACATGCATTTGTGCGTTAAAATGGTGGAGACAATGGGTAGAGATGATACTTTTGGTGTTCAATGTTTACTTGTATTTATATGCAAAACTTGAATAAAAATGTTTAAAAAAAAAAAAGTAGCTTCTGAAATGTTCAAAATTATCAATTTACTGAAGTTTTTTCCGAAATCAAACTTCCCTGTTGAAATAAATTTTATCATTTCATTTCTGAGAAAATTCTGAAATGGAAGTGATATTAGCACACTTTACAAAATGATGTATTTCTTTTTTTCCAAAAGGAAAATCAGACAACTTTTCAACTATTTGGTTTAATACAACTTGTAGTTTTATAACTCTTGCCTAAACATAGCACAGTCACCACACAAAAAATTTTCTGAGTATTAGACTATCACTACTAACACCAACACCATAACTAACTAAAATTTTATAAATTGTATAAAATGATACAAATTTCCTAAAACTCTAAGATGTGTATACAGCAGGTAATTTACCATCAAAAGCATAGGTTTGTATCCAATTAATATGTTTGAATCTGAAGTACGTTATATTCACTCTTACCTCTAAGACAGTAACAGCTGCAGTAACCGCATCCGCAGCAGATTTCTTCTGTTTGAGAAGACACATTGCCTGCACAATACAAGCATGCAAAATTCGTAAAGACCTGCAAAAACAGTATGGCAGACTTTGTCATGCACTTGGTGTACTTTCTGAATGTCATGTATCATTGTAAGTGCAAAAGGCAGTATATATACTGAAAGATGCTTTTGAGATGCACAGGCTGGTGGGAGGAAATTAATGAGTGATCCATTCTGAACCATTTACAATTATGATTGTGTCACAAGAACTGATGAAGCAAAAGATATACCCGTCTCTAAAACCATCAAATCGATAAATGTCTTGCTATTCTAAATACACTATAGAGAAAAGGAATCACACAGAGCCTAAAACTCAAAGCAGCATTATGCTCAAGCTGATGTCTGCAAGTGAGACTTTTTGAATTTGAATAGCATGTTAGAAAACTCTTTTCACTTGTCAGATGATCAATAAATTACAAAAAAACCCAACCCCAAAACACAGCTGTAGGACATGTAAAAACTGTATCAAAGATGAATAATTTTCTACTGTTTCTCTTTAATGTTCAACACCAGTGCCTGTTTCAGTGATTTGGTTGAACTGAGAATATATGTGATTGAAAAGCATATTTATTTTACAATCTCCTATTTGGGGAAGAGGCATGCAACATACATTTTGCTTTGGTTGCTTGTTTGTGCAATGTACTCAGGCTCGCTGTTGTGGGAAAAAGAGGACAGGAAAGATCTGTCACTGTCAACTGAGAGCAGCAGTGTTAAGCTGACATGAAAGCCTTCTGTTTTGAGTGAGTAAAAGAACATTTTTTTGCTTAAAGTTCTGTAATTTCTTTCTCACTCTATAAAACAGATTGGAAGCTGATTTATTTAAGAAATAATGATAAGAACCTCTGCACAAATCTGCTTTTCTTCTTTTTTTAATTTTTTTTTTGGGAGGGCCTAACACTTATAAAGTAACTTTAACTAAGACAGTTGTAAGCAGACACCAAACCGCAGAGTATACATTACCTGCTGACATGCTCTCCTGCATAAGTCCTTGTAGTCTGCTGCTTTTTCTTTAGAGTGAGACCCTGCACCTGGATATGTCATGAATACAATCAACAATGACAAATTGTTAATGTTAAACAAAAACCAAATGACGAGAGAGAGAGAGAGAGAGAGAGAGAGAGAGAGAGAGAGAGAGAGAGAGAGAGAGAGAGAGAGAGAGAGAGAGAGAGAGAGAGAGAGACAGAGAGAGAGACAGAGAGAGAGGACAGAGAGAGAGAGAGACAGAGAGAGAGACAGAGAGAGAGAGAGAGAGGGAGAGAGAGAGAGGGAGAGAGAGAGACAGAGAGAGAGACAGAGAGAGAGAGACACAGAGAGAGAGACAGAGACAGAGACAGAGAGAGAGAGAGAGAGAGAGAGAGAGTGTGTGTGTGTGTGTGTTTTGTGTGTGTGTGTGTGTGTGTGTGTGTGTGTGTGTGTGTGTGCATTTGTGAGTGTGTGCGACTGTGTATGCATGTGTGAGTTAAACCGTTTGTACAATTACAACTGACTAAACAATGTAAACATGTACACATATGTTAATTCATTTTGATTCAAATCACCATAATGATAATGTGTGCAGGTGTGTTGTGTGAATGCATAGCAATTACAGCAATTCACTAATCATTTATAAATTTATATTTCATAGTCTTTATAGATGATTTAGAATGTTCACCCTGTCAGCCACTGATAAACCACAATACAAACAAAAATTAAGTACAGTCTATTTACTTTAAAAAAGTCAAACTAATGAGCCAAGTATGCAACTGGTACAACCAGTCAACTTTTGAAACTAATATCATACATTGTCCAAACAAAAAAAAATTACACTAGGCCCAATGGGTGGTGAGTGGGTCAGAGAGCATATGAATGATCCCCAAGGTGTTAAGCTGGGGGAAAGCTTAATAACAGCAACAATAACAACGACTGACCTGCATGAACTGTGACAAATAATCTCTTGCTGAAGTCATCTTCATGGGAGGCAGAAGCCATGATATTCCTCTGGTGAGTGTGATCCAAATGACAGCTTAAAAAAAACACACCAAAAAAATGCTTTTTTGCATTGTTGGAACATATATATAAATATATGATTTATACACAATACAATTATCAGCTCTCTTTTCTGATGAAAAAATTAATAAGAAAAGAGAGCTGATAGGAGTGGTGTTACACCTCTCACAAAATAAACCAGATTTGTATAAAAATTTGGTATTCTAAAAAATAAATGTAGCAATTACCAATGAGCAAATAAATCAATTTCTGCATTGAAAGAATATTCAGAGATTTGATCATAATTGGCAATTTAGGGAGCATGGTCCAAGTAAATTTGAATTTGATGAGGGGTATTGTTTGAAATCCTTTTAATGGTACCTGTTGTATTTAATCTTTTCGTTTTTGTTCCCTGGCTAGAGCTCTGAGGTTCACCAAATGGTGAGATTTTTTAAATATAATATAATGCAGCCATTTTCACCAACGATCAAGGTAGCTACATTCTGACTTTGGTGTCTAGACATGGCTAGCTGTGTGCATGCGCTTTAAATAAACTTGTCATCTGTTCCTACTAGCATGAAAGGGCCTACTCTTATGAATTGCGGAATTGGTTTTTAATGTTTGCGCAAGCTATTCCGTATGCATTTTCACACAGGGCCTCAGTTTGAAGTCTCATCCAAAGGGCTTTTGGGAGAGTGGAGTCAGTAGTACTGATGTTAACACCATGGGAAAATCCTCTAAAATGGGTGCCTCTGTGGTGGTTTGATTCTGGGCCATCAGATCATGAGCACAGTGCTCTAACCACTAAGCTATCCTGCACCCTGGTACTTAACAAATATTTATGAAAACATTAAAAGAAATTGTTGATAGATGAGTTGAAAGTAATGGGAAAGAACCAAATATAATCATTGACCAATGGGAATGATTAAACACAGCCCTGAGTATTATAACTGCTGAATGCAAGCCTCCGATTTCTGCCTGTTCTCTGCACTTTTCACTCCCCGAGTCCTTCTGTGGCTATGATGCAGAGAAGTCAAATTGACTTGGGTTCCTGATGTCTCTTATTGATACAAGGTATGCACTTTTGCTTGTTTGTTTTTCGACTTTGTCTACATCAGGCAGTGTTATCAATTGGTTTGAAGTTTCTGGGGTGGTTTGATTTTATTTTACAATGTTTTTAGAAGAAAAAAAAAGTGTGAGTTCATTGGTGATACATGAATAGTTTGGCTGAAAAAAGAAAACATATTGTTGTTGATGCGATCACCACACCCATCAGAGATTTCCAATGTTGGGACTGGAAAGAAAATATGTGGTAAGATTGGAGTTGTCTTTGCACAGCTAGTTTGCTCTGTTTCTGATATAATCTTGTTCAGTTCATATAACAAACATTCCAAATTATGGCTCAGCACTATCTTATTGCTTGTTTCTGATATAATCTTGTTCGGTTTATATAACAAACATTCCAAATTATGGCTCAGCACTATCTTATTTTACATACACGATATACAACAGATGTTTCAGAGATCTGAAGTTGCGCACCTTAGAAACACAAAACAAAAACAAACCACGTGCACAAATGTACACAAGACGGCAGCGTATTCATCAGCTCAAGGGAGATCAGGCAGAAATCCAAACAAGCTTGCATCTCTTACATCATTATTAATAAAATAATGAACTAGTCACCTGGTTTCTCATGCTATGGTTTATATAGTCTATTATTTTTTTTACATCATATCTTAATGTTATATCAAACAAAGCTATCCTATTACTATCTTATATCACTACATCATAACACTTGTTTTTAATGACAACACTTTCGTTTTAATGTTGACAATATGGCTGACAAACCTCATGGTGTCCTCTGACCAACCGTTGACACTAGCATAGGTTTGCCTTACTCTTTATAATTACTCCACTAATTACATAAGAAAATAACGAAGATAAAGAAATAGTGTCTCTTGCATATATTGTGTTTTAGATTGAGGGTTTTTAAAAGGAAAAACCCTGTGGGGAAAGTTGCTATGATTGGGAAGGTATGAATGATGTAATGTAGGCCCCCATTGAAAAGTACGTCTAAAAAAAAAAAAAAAGAGTACGTTTTAAATCGCACCTTTTTTTAACTGTTTTTTAAATTTACCCAAGGAAATGGGGGTTATTGTGTACATTCTTCATTTTGTGGTTTAGTACCTTTTGTAAATGCTTTTGGGTTTTGGGTTGGTTGGGTTGCGTGGTGTTTTTGGTGTGTGTGTGTGGGGTGGGGTTTGGGGGGTGTGGGGTTTTTTTGTTTTTTGGGGTTTTGTTTTGTTTTTGGGGGTTTTTGGGGGTTTTTTTTTTTTTTTGGGGGGGGGGGGGGGGGGGGGGGGGGGGACCCCGTAGTGCAGTATGTTTAGATACAGCATATCTAAACACACAAACACAAGCAGCAGACGAGGATGATGCACAAGCCACAAACTTTGGGAAACATCACTGCTTTATCAGTAATGTAGAAGGGGAAAGTGTTCGGAGGTATTTTTAAAAAAAAAAAAAATAAAAAAAAAAAAGGGGGTGTGATGATTTTTGTTGCCTGTCCCCATAAAAAAAGATTTTGCGGAAAAACCCTTTTAAAAAAGTTCGTTTGTTTAATACACTACAAAAATATGTGGGGGAGTCAAGGGGGTTTATTTGCTGTAATTGTACAAATTTTTTAAAAAAGAATGTCGATATTTTTTTTTATTTTAAAATTTTTTATAAATTTCTTTACAAGTTTTTGAAGGTGAAACAAACGCCATTGTAAGCGTTTTCATAAAAACTTTTTTAATCTGGAAAATTTTGAATTTTCATAAAAATTGTATTTTTTTAAATGGAAAGCTGTCAGTTTGTTTTATGGTTGAGATCATATTTAGAAGTGTTATATTCAAATTGGTTTATTGATTAAAATTTTGAAGTGTTACAAATTTTAAAAAAAAAAAACCCGTAAAAAAGGAAATGTAGACTGTGAAAAAATAAAAAGCGTTTTGTTTTTATTTCTTTCAGAGTTTTCCAGCATTTTTGAATTTTTTCATCATTTCCCTGTGACCCAAAGGAGCTGTGAAAAGACGAACAGAAGTAAATTAGGTTTTGACTTTTTGAATTTTTTGGGAAAAAAGGGGCCGCCCCGCTTTAAGAAAAATCAAAACAGGTTTAGAAAAAATTTAGTTCCCCCGCCAAAAGGGCTGAAAAATAGAGTACTTGCTAAGGCGGGAGGGGGACGTGGGAAAGTCGAAGTAGTTCTGTTATGGTGCTGGGGGTTTTTTTTGGAAGGGGAGAGCGCTAAAAAAAGACGTGGATTAAACGGTGTTGGTGGATTCTAGGAAAGATTAGTTAAAGGAAAACCGAATTTTGAAAAAAAAAGAAATAGGAATTGTAATTAGTTTTAGAAAATTTTTGGTAAAAAATTTTAAAATTTTTTCGGAAAAAAAGGGGGGGTTTTATTTTTCAAAAGATGGTTGTATGGCCACCCCCCCAGGAAAGTTGGGTGGTTTAAACCTTCCAGTAGTCGTTTGCTCCGCGGCTTAAAAAAAGGTTTTGTATCAAAAAATTTTTGGGGGTTACATTATGCCTTTAAAAAAGAGGAATATCAGCGAAGCCTGTTAAAATAGTTTTAAAAAACCCCCAAAAGCGGTGTTTTTACAGAGTTGTTCATCTCCCCCCCCCAAATGTAAAGGTTCGGGGTTGGAAAAAAATTTTCCTTGACTGTTCGAATTTTGAGGGTTTATTTTGTTTTCGTGTTTCCCCTCTAGAGCCCCTTTTCCCCGGGGACCCCTGGTTTTGCCTTGGTCGGGGTTTCCCCAAGGGGGGCCGCTGACATGAACCGGGAACATGTTGGACTTTATCGTTGGGGGGTTGGATCTTTCCTAAGGAAGGGGCAAACGGGAAAATTCTAAAGCGAAACAGTCATCACTTCTTTTCCTCTAGTACTTTGGAGGTCGTTTTGTACCCTTTTGTGAAAGGAAAAATGGAAGGTAAGTCATGCACATTTGGGTCAAATTCTCTTAAAAGTTTTATCATAGGTTATTTCCCTCCTTTTTAAAGTTTAATTTTTTGGGCCATTGTAATAAAAAAGCTTTCTTTTTCACAAAAGGGTTTTGCCATGGAAGATTTTCTTGTTCCCATGGTTTTTTTTTTAAAAAAAACTCGGGGGTTGCATTTTTAAAGCCAAGGTTTTTTTTTTGAGAATTTAAAAAAAAAGAAATTTTTTTTAAGCTTTTACTTTTTGGGGTTTTGTTTTAATATTTAAAAATTTTGGGGGGTGGGGGGGCAAGTGGAAAAGGGGGGGCCCCAAGGATCGGGAAACGGGTTTTTGCAGGGAAAAAAAGAAAAGTCTGAACACAAAAAGAAAAGAAAGTTTGCCTTTTGCGTTGAAAAAAAATTTTTTTACTTTTGCTTGAACTTTGATTTTAACTCTTGTTTTATTGCCATAGTTTTGAAAAAAGTTGTACTTGATTTCATCAGGAGCCTGTAAAATTTTTTTGGGGGATGCGGTATTTTAATTTTTGGGTGGGTCTGTTTTTTCCCCTGCTCAGGTGTGTATTTAAAAACCCTTGGGTTTGTTTTTTTGAAAGTTCGTTGATCAAGTACGGTTTTGATCAGAAAATGAGCAAATGTTTCTCGGTTCGGTGGATGGGACTGATGTACATAGGGGACGTCTGTTTTAAGCCTGTAAGTTGGGGTTTTGGCCTAAAACCCGAACTTGTCTGCCTTGAACGTAAATTTTGCGGTGCCTTTCCCGGGTTCTTGCGGTTTGCCTTGGACTTCTGCAAGAGGTGTTTTTTTAACCCACCTTGATGGTTTGCCCTACAATGGCGTACTTTCGCTTGGGTGGTGGGGGAAGGGCCCGAAATTAAGGTGAGTTGATACATTTTTTTAAATTGAATATATATAATGTATGTTTTTTTTAAAGGGAATTATTTTAAGAAAATTATTTTTATTTTTTAATAAATTGTATATTTTAAAAAAAATTACTTTTCAGCATTTTTGTGTTCATATCACCAGCCATTGGGGTGTATTTAATAGACATTAGCTGAATTTAATAAAAGTTAAGAAATGTAGTTTTGGGTTAAACTTATTTTGATGGATTTTTTGGCTGTTTTTCTTTTTTTTTATTTTATTCTATCAAGTAATTTAAATAAATTTTTAAAAAATTTTAATAAAAATTATGTATATTTTTTGTTTTGTAAATTTGAACTTTGGCAATGTTTTTTTAAAACTCAGTCCCCCTAAATTTCGAATGCGACTATTTTTAAAGGTGGGTAAAAAAACAAATTGCTTTCCCCAAAATCCCCCCATTGGTAAACCCTTTAAAGTGTTCCCCAAAGGAGCAAAAAACCCCAGCCCAAAAAACAAAAAATGTGGAGAGGTTGCACTAGTCTTACCTTTTAAAGTTTTTGGAGAGAGAGAGAGAGGAATATATATAATTTATATATATATATGGGATATTGTTTATAGATATATAGATATATTAGATAAATATATATATATTTTATAAAATTTTATAATTATTTTAACATTATATATTTTTACTACATAGAGGGGAGGGGGACAGACAGACTGACAGATTTTAGATAGGTAGATAGTTTGATAGATAGTGGGATAGATAGATAGATGATAGATAGTTTAGATAGATAGAAAATTTAGACAAGACAAAAACAAGAAAAGGGAAAAGACAAGACAGGACGGGAAAACAGGACGGGACAGGCCCAGGACGGACAGGACGGGACAGGACAGGACAGGACAGGAAGGCCAGGACAGGCCCGGACAGGACAGGACAGGACGGGACAGGGACAGGACAGGACGGGGAATCGGGAAGGACGGACGGGAAAAGGACAGGAAGGACAGGACAGGACGGACGGGGACGGGAAACAGGACAGGACGGACAGGACGGGGACGGGTGTAAAAAAGCAAAACGCCCCTTTAAACACTTTTTTGGGAAAGCGAAAGATGAAACAAGTTGAGGTCTTTCTCTTTCTCCCTGCTTGTGGCCCCAAAGGTGACGACATGTGCGGCCCCAAACAGGAAGCATTCCCGGCGCCTGTAGGTCTTCCTGCGGGAGGGGAGGAGCAGTGTTTTTGGCACCCGCGCAGGGGCGTTGGAGCAAAACCCCAAACCACATCCCCCAAAAGTTCCCCCCCGCAGCTCCCCCCCAAAGGCCCGGCCTTTCATGCTGCTGCGGAAAACCCAGAACCCCCCCCGGATCCCACCCGGCCTGGAAGAGGTGTCAAGATCTCGCCAATCCAGCCACTGCGACGACTCGGGGGGGCGCGCTGCATCGGGCCAAATTTTGTGGGGGTTTCCAGGGGGGGGCTGGGGGCAGAGTCCAAAACCTTGCTGAGGGGCGGGGCCCCCCAGTCGGTGGTTTTACCCCTGGAAAGCTAAAAGGATGCTGAGGGGGGGGGCCCAAAGAAAGACGTGGGTGATGATTTTGTTGGGGGGGGGACTTGGATTTTTTCTTTTATTTTAAAGGTTTTGATGAAAAATTTGTATTTTTGGGGGGTTTTCTATGGGGTAAGGTTTAACTTTGGGAAAAAAATAAAAAATGAAAGATACTGACTCGGTGGACGCGGGAATCCCTTTCCCTTGATGCATATGAAACATGCATGCTTTCGCATGCACGCACGCCCCGGACGAACGAAACGCCGCCGCCGCACGCACCACACACACCCCACCCCACACTCACACACACATACAAAACCCTCCCCAACCACCCCAAAGGGCATCAGTCGCCCATTGTAGGGAAAACGGGGAAAGTTACTAAAAAATTACGGGATAAAATTGGGCATTTTCCTCGCGGGCTAGAAAAAAAAGGAATGCATGAGAAATAAATTGGGCTGCCAAAAACCGAAAAGGGAAGAAAGTGGGTTTTAGTGTTTATGGCCCTTTTAAATCCCAGGGTAAATCTGGGGAAATGAAAAGAAAGGGGGGAAAAGGAAAAAGGGAAAAAAAATTGATAGAAAAAATTTTTTTTTGAAAAGGTTTGCAATGTCCAGAGGGGTTTTTGTAAACCCAAGAATTAAATCGGTTTTTGGTTTTGCCCCCCTTTTTTGGGGTTGGGTTAAATTATTAAAATTTTTTTCTTCATAAAGGGGTTTTGAACTGGCGAATCAGATGAAAATTTATTCAGGGTTTAAAAGGGATGTTGGAGGGAAAATAAGGGGAACGGGAAAGCTTTTGCATAAAGATTTGTAAAAAGGGAAAAAAATTTGTTCAAAGATAATGAGAAGGAAATTTGGTTTGGGTTGGGGTGCAAAGTAAATTTTGTCTTATAGTTTCTTTTTTTAGTGAACAAGGTTTGCTTGTAAAGTGGGGTTTGGGGTTTAAAGAAGGAACAGAATTTTTGAGTGACAACATCCCCAAAAATTGGAAAGTGGATACAAAAAAGGTTTTTGGGGAAAAAAAAAAAAACATTCAAAACACCTAAAAAAACTCCCCTTTGGTAAACCCCTTTTCGGAGTCCTAAAAAAGGGGAAAAACAAAAAAAAAATTTTTTTTTTTGGGGTTTTTCCCTTTTTTAACCCTATTGAAACACATAATTCTACACTTATCTTGTTTGCTAAACATGGGGGTTTACACGGGGCATTAAGAAAAAATTTTTTTGTTTTGGAGTCCCCCAGACCCAAATTCACATATAAACTTTCATGAGAGTTTTTATCTCTTTTAAAAACTTTTTCCCCTTTAAAAATACAGTTTTTGTTTTGGGAATTTAAAATTAAATCTTTTTTTTTTTCATTTTTTTAATTTTAATTTTTTTATTCTCCCCTTTTCTTTCCAAAGCTTTTTTCTATCTTTGGGGTTTTTCCCCTTTTTTGAACAAAAAACTGTTTCAGGATTTAAATTGATTGTTTTTAAATGTGTACCCCAAGTTTTTTTTCCCAAACCCCCCCATGAACCACCCCCAACCGGGAAACTGATAAAGAAAAACCTTCATGTAACATTTCTGCCTAAAAATAAACCCAAAACCAATTACGGGGGTTTCCCCATCTCCCTGTTGTAACAGCATTTATGAAATCCCAAAAAAAAATTTTTTTCCCAATGTAAATTTTTTGTCATTAAAAAATGATGAGGGTTTTGGAAAAAAAAAAAAAAACCCCCCTTCCCTTTTTTTGGGAAAAGGGGGGGGGGGGGTGGGCTCAGTGGTCAGGGGGCCCCTGGCTTTCATCAAGCTAATTTTAAAGAAACCAATTGAGTAGGGGTTTCCGTTTTTTTTGGGGGACCTTTTTGTTTTCCTTTGGTTTTTTTCCCTTTTCCCCAAAATTCCTTTTTTCCGGGTGAATAGATCCCCGCCCTTGTAAGGGGGGTTAAGAAGCAGGGGGGGGGGGTTGGGCACCCCCCCAATATCCCTGGCCCCCGAAAAAGTGAGGTTTCTGACCCCTTTCTCTCCCAAAAAACCCCATGGGTTTTTTTGGGGCACCTTTACCTTTAAAAAATTTTTTTTTTAACCTTTTTTTGGGGTTTAAAAAATTTTTTTTTGGGTTTAAACAAGACATAGAAATAACAGATCCCCAGTTTCTATGGACAAAAAAATTTGCCATTTTTTTTTTGGCCCCCCTTTAAATTTTTTTTGCTTTGGGTGCTTTAAATGTTTTTTTTTTTTTTGTAATAAAAAACTTTTTATATAGTTTTTTTGGGAAAAAACAAATTTTTTTTTTGTGTGCATGTATTTGTGTGTTTTTTGTTTTTTGTTAGTGTGTGTGAAAATTTTTGCATGAATGTGGTGCATATGAAAAGGGTGCTCAGTCCCCTTTTGTGTAAGTGTGTGTTTTTCATGTGTAAAAAAAATGGGGTTTTTATTTCTTTTTTTTTAAAAAAGAAAGCGGGAAAAAGGTTTTTTTAAAAAAAAAAATTAAAAAATTTTTTTCCCTTTTTTGGAAGCATCAGTTTCATTTCCCCAAAATTTTTATCAGAAGCATGCTTTTTTTTTAAACCCCCCCCCCCCAAAACCCCCCCGCATGCACACACACACACGGGGCACACCCCCACCCACCCCCCACACACAAAATGGTTTTTGTGTGAAAAAGTGTCCCAGTCACCCCAATTTTTTTTTAAGTGTGTCTTTTT
>CM060320.1:39312141-39331476 GCA_030674155.1 Stramonita haemastoma | reverse complement strand
GAGAGAGAGAGAGAGAGAGAGAGAGAGAGAGAGAGAGAGACACACACACACACACACACACACACACACACACACACACACACACACACACACACACACACACACACACACACACACACACATCATAGCAATCTTAATTTACATATATTGCTTGAGTCACATCATACCAAACTTAATTTACATATAAATATTGTTTGAGTCACAGACCTGAGTCAGTGTGGGTACATTGATATTAGAAAACTGCAATGGTATTTTGAAGTTTTAGACAAAGATATTTACATCATCATCATCATCACCATCATCATCACCATCATCATCATCATCATCACCATCACCATCACCATCACCATCATCACCATCATCATCATCATCATCATCATAACACTAACAATAATTATATAATGATAACAACAACAACAATCATATCCTCCTCCTCCTCCTCCCAGCTGTGTGTTTCTTCTTAATCCTGCTTAAATCCTAATCACTTGTAAACTGAATAAGATCACAAGATTCTTTTAAATCTTTGGCAGGCAACAGGCTATCATCTGGTATCTAAACGATCGATCATGCTGACCAGTCAGGCAAGATTTTATCCAAGATAGGCTTGATCAACACACCAGCCACTACCCTGACTTGTTCAGAAGGAAGGAAACTTTTCAGAAGCTTACCTCTGTATATTATTATTATAATCTGTTAACACAGCAAGCCTTTTGGACATCCGTTAATCATAGCGGATTAGCAGTGGATTTGCATGGATTAACTGACTTCTTGGATGTGTAGTTAAGGTCAAGGCTCTGGCTGATTATTGATCAGGGTGTAATTATCCGTTTTGTGTAACTGCCAGCAGAAATAGAAGCGAGGAAAATGTGTGGTCTAACTGATTGATTCTGGTAGGATAGTTGCATTTGAGTGAAGAGTCTTTGTATACATATGTAACAGAGCGCAGATATTTGATCTGCCGCGACTCTGTACAACTTCTCGGCAACGACAGCACGGTCAAACAGTGGGAATGTGGCCTTTAAAGAGAGGCTGCATAAATACTACATTTTACCGCTATGGGCAAAGTGCATGCAGAGGACGGTTTTCGACCACCCCCCAACGATACAGAACATCGCACAATTCACAGGTGTGGATCCAAACGTTACACCCACGACGCTGCGATTGGCAGTTCCGATCGCAAGGGAAGTAATCTAATTACCGCCCTGCCACATCCACCACCGCTGACTTTGTGCCGCGTCCCGAGGCACAGTGGGTACTGACCAGCGTATTTGACGCTCAAATCAGTAGCCCTAAGTTCTTTCCATCCTGTCGACGACGCCACTTTGTAACAGAGCGCAGATATTTGATCTGCCGCGACTCTGTACAACTTCTCGGCAACGACAGCACGGTCAAACAGTGGGAATGTGGCCTTTAAAGAGAGGCTGCATAAATACTACATTTTACCGCTATGGGCAAAGTGCATGCAGAGGACGGTTTTCGACCACCCCCCAACGATACAGAACATCGCACAATTCACAGGTGTGGATCCAAACGTTACACCCACGACGCTGCGATTGGCAGTTCCGATCGCAAGGGAAGTAATCTAATTACCGCCCTGCCACACATATAAAGTCTGCATTTTTTCTTTTTAGTTCTAGAAGTTATAGTTAATCCAAGAAACCTTTTTTCGTCTGGTTCACTTGTGTATACATACATACATACATACATACATACATACATACATACATACATACATACATACATACATACATACATACATACATACATACATACATACATACAAGCATACCTCACACACATGCACACAAATAAGCTCTCTCTCTCTCTCTCTCTCTCTCTCTCTCTCTCTCTCTCTCTCTCTCTCTTCTCTTCTCTCTCTCTCTCTCTCTCTCTCTCTCTCTCTCTCTTCTCTCTCTCTCCTCTCTCTCTCTCTCTCTCTCTCTCTCTCTCTCTCTCTCTCTTACACGTACAGACACATGAATTTTCTCTGTACGTGTGTGTGTGTGCGTGTATGTGCATGTGTGCGCGCATGGTGCGTGTATGTGTGCAAGCGTGTGTGCATGTGTGTGAGATCTTTTGTCCCCATTCTCTTTACGTTTCTTATTACATCCACAAATATTTCCTCTAGCTTTCTTGCAAGCTGTCTGATTGGACAAGTTACAGTAGCAGTAAAGATACGTGTACTTAGGGACATGTTACTTATATTCAATCAGTGTTGTGACAGTAGGCGAAAACTCTCTTGAGACAAACAGTAGAAGAGCATTTCCCTCCCTCTTTCTCTACCCCCCCCCCCCCTCCTTCCCCCATGCCCTATCTGTCTTCATTTTGCTCTGTCCGTTTTGTCTTCTTGTTTTTGTTGTTGTTGTTATTTGCTTTTAGAAACATGTTGATTTGGGTACATGTTAATTTGTACTTTTCTTTGATGTGGTGTCATTATTATTATTATTAGTAGTAGTAGTAGTAGTAGTAGTAGTAGTAGTAGTAGTAGTAGTAGTAGTAGTAGTTCTTTTATTTTGAGGATAATGGAATAAGCACTCATGAGCTTTTATTACATCCAGTCCCTGTGTGTATGCAGTTTTCTAAATTTTGTCATCCGATCCCTTGTCAACTTTGATATGCCCCTCATAGTTGGCTGGACTGAAAAAGAAAAAAAAAATTCTGAAGGAAAAGGTTAAAAAAAAAAAAAAAGCAACGAAAATCTAACATATGCCAGAGTAAATCCCCCCACCCCACCCCCCACCACCACCATCACTGTACTTTTAATCAACTATCAACCCCAGCTAACAAGATTTACAAAACTGCATCCACACGGGGATTGAATGTAAAAAAGCACATGAGTGCTTACTCTGTTATCCTCGATATAAAAAAAAGAAAAGAAAAAAAGAAAGTATAGACTTTTTAAAAAAGAAAAGAAAGAAAGCATAGACTTTTTAAAAAAGAAAAAAGAGAGAAAAGACAACCAGCTTGACTTTTCATCCTGATTCCAGCTGACCTCAAAGTCTTGTGGTCAAGTTGATGTAGCTGGTAAGAATTTATTACAAAAGGACTGTACTGGAAGGGTTTTTGGTAACAAATTCTTTCCCTACCTCCCTCCCTCCCTTCCTTCATTTTTCTACATTGGTGTGATGTTTTTTGTGTTTCAGTCATTTTTCTACATTGGTGGGATGTTTTGTGTGTTTCAGTCATTTTTCTACATTGTGTGTGATGTTTTGTGTGTTTCAGTCATTTTTCTACATTGGTGTGATGTTTTTTGTGTTTCAGTCATTTTTCTACATTGGTGTGATGTTTTTTGTGTTTCAGTCTTTCTCTCCCAACCTGAAGTACATCGTGTCCATTGGCTCCCAGCATGACATGATGGTCAATGTGTGGAACTGGAGGACTGGCAACAAGGTGGCTTCCAACAAGGTGTCCTGCAAGGTTCGTGGATGATAATATCCTCTTATTAATTAAAAAAGAAAAGTTTATATATATATATATTGTTTTATATATATATATATATATATATATATATATATATATATATATATATATATATATATATATATATATATATATAAATTTATTTTATTTTATTTTTTTAAATTTTGTAAAAAAAAAATGTTATAGAATTTTTACCCCCTCTTATTGATTAATAACGATTGCTTTGGGCTAATGATGATTATGACCTGCTTTGTTAAGCTACCTCTTATCTTCTGCAATGCTCTTGTTAAGATCCTCATTAATTATCTGCTGTAATCTACTTTAGATTAAGAAAATTTATGTGACACTTTCCCCCACATTGTGAAAGTGTGTCTCTTGAACTTTTCTGACTCATTTACAAAGTTCAGGAAAATTAGTCCCAAGGGACTCAACCAAGTCTTCAGATTGGGATTTTTTCAGTTCCTTCCCTTTATTCTGTGTAGAGTTGTTACCAGTGGGTTACTTTGAACTGATCAGCTGAGAGTTTCAAGAAGTACACATTTTCAACATTGGGACACTCACATACTTTTAGAGAAAATCTGGTTGTATACATGTAGCAATTAAATTAGTGCATAGCCTTGAATCTCATGGTAAGGGTGTTATGGCATTGTTTGGTGAATCTGGGATTGGTGCATTAACTTGAATCTCATGATAAAGATGTCACAGCAGTTTCTGATGAACCAGGGGATGAGGCTTACAGACACACAGATACTGACTTTATTTCTTGTAATAATAAAGAACAAACAAATGAAATTATGAAAACATTTTTTCTGTATGTAATACCTTTTTGAATCGGTTGTGTGTAAAGCACCACCACGTACTACCAAAACCATCAAGCCAACTGACCACAGGAAAAGGTGCTTCTACTAATAGTTTTCAGTAGTGTGTGTTTCATGTATATGGTGATAGTTGATTCAGGATCCTAGTCAAGGCCTTGTCTTTCTCTTAATGCCTGTTGTCTGTGTTTTGCAGGTGAATGCAGTTTCCTTTGGTGCAGACAGCGCCTCTTTCGTGACTGTGGGTAACAGACATGTCAAGTTCTGGTACCTTGACAGCAGCAAATCAAAGGTTTGTAGTGGCTGAGAGACTGGCTGTTTCTAACATCTTTTGTTTGATGTTCTAATATTGAATACCTTGTTTTGTTATCAAATGATCAATCATGATGTCCTTCCTATACAATTTCTGAGAATTCTCATGGTTTTATGTATGAAAATTCCAGAACATTTGGCTCTTTTGTTTTGAGTATGTATGTATTGTATACATATTATAAACACTGATGAACATATCTTAACCTTGGAAAAAATCCTACCTTTTTACCGTGAACCTAGAAGAATCTGCTCAGATTGAAACCATATATTATGTAGACCACAGCCATGTAAATCCAATGTTCTGAACTTTGTAACTAATGTGCTTAAGCCACAGTCATTTGAGATTGAACGGACAGTGCCTTTTATGAGGAAGACTGTTGTGCACTCTGTACATGTGTTTCAGATGATTCAGCCTTCTGAGGACAATCATTTGCTATTGTTCATGATTGTTTCAGAACAAACAGATAGTGCGTTTAGTAAAAAGATCAGTGTATAATCCTTGTCTGTGTTTAGAAAAATCAGACATGGAATTGTGCATTGGCCATGTTGGTGATGTGGTAATGTTGTTTGTCTAATAGTCCTGAAATCAGGAGTAGTAGATTGAAGCATCTGGTAGATCAAAGGTGGAGATTTTTACAATCTATCAGGTGACCTTAGGTACAAGATCTGCTTGTATCCCGACTCTTCTTCATGTAAACATGCATGTGAAAGGTGAAGTAACTGTATGCATGTTAAAGATTCTTTTGTTCATCTCAGCATCTGATAGGTAGTGGAAACCTGAACGTGGTACCCAGCATGCATCCAAAGCTGGGCCAGAACAGTGGGCTATGCAGTTGGTCAGGCTTGTGTGTTGTAGCTTATTTGGCAGATATTGTGAAATATGTATGGCATACTCGTATGCTTGTGACACTTGCATTAAAAAATTCCAGATAAAGTGATCTTACTGTGTGTGTTTAACCCTCTTGCATTTGGTGTCTCTGAACACAAACTGCCCCTAGATTTTGCATTCCATCATGAAGTCAGGTCAGGCAAACATGCTCCCTTGCCTTTTCTTCCTCCTAAGTACATACCAGCAGCTATATTTACTTCCAGACAGTCAGCAAGGTTTCTACCTCTAGCCTAATAGGGCTTTGACATGTGGTAGCAATTAGTGATGGTCACAGCCTAAGTAATGGAAATCTACTGTGTGTAAATCCTGGCAAATCTTGGTTCGGGATTCAAGGGGGGCAATTATTCAATCCCGGCAAATCCCTGTTTGGGACTAAGAGGGTTAAAAGGGACATTACTGTTTACTTTATCAGAAACAACTAAGTATGGGTGGGTTCCTGGCATGTTTCAGATAAACCAGACGGTGCCCCTGTCGGGGCGATCAGGGATCCTGGGGGAGCAGAAGAACAACTTCTTCTGTGACGTGGTGTGCGGACAGGGCCGGTTCTCTGGCAGCACTTACATCATCACGCAGTCAGGACTGCTGTGCGAGTTCAACGAAAAGCGCCTCCTGGACAAATGGGTGGAACTCAGGGTAGGTCCAGGACTTGCAGATCCAGTAAGATCAATAGGCGCTTTGATTTGTTTGCTTTACAAGATTCAGTGCTGTATAGATTCTATTAATATTATTGTTGTTATCATCTTCATTATTATTTAATTATTATTTCTAGTTAGTTTCTACTTGGAAGTATATGACATTTAGTGCTGTTCAGTGTTTAGTGTTCCTTAATTGATTCAGAAGATGGGGAAAGTAAAGATAGTTTCAGAGTTTTTGATTGGATTTTAGATCACCATGACGGAAAGGAAAGAGAATTTTAAGTAGTTGATAAAGTTGGTTCCCACTATCTTCTATTACCACCCTCTCCTTCCTCTTGTTCTGTCCTCACTTACTTCATCTTAATGTTTTGTTTTGTTTTTATTTTGTTTTTAATTTAGGAACAATTATGTTTTTATGTCATAAGGTTGGTTTTGGTTTTTTTGTTACTTTTTGTTGTTGTTTGTTTGTTTTTTTAAACTTTTTTTTCAACTATCCACTGAGTTCTCTGTGTAAAATTTGGGTTGCTCTTTCGGAGAAGAGTCACCAGTAGTGCAGTATTGACTTTTCTTTCTTGTTCTTTTCACTGGTTACTTTTTTGTTGTTGTTCCAACATTTTCGATAGGTCGGTATGAATTTCCACTTGAAGTGTGAGGTATATGGTGCCATTTTCTCCACAGAACTTTCATTTCTGATTGTTCATGGGAAAGAAGTTGGGACAGGTAGAGGACGGTTTTTGATTTTGGGTTTTTGTTTTTTTGTTTGTTTGAGATTATATGAGAGTCTCAGCGGAGTTATCCGATTAAGGGACTGTGGTCACAAGTCATCCCACTTTGGTGCCTGAGCCACCTCCAAAACTGGCACAATTCTTGAAGCAACTGTGCAAAGCCCACACAAGCACAAAGAGTGCTGCATGAGCCTGAACTCTTTTGTTTTTGACTTTCCCAAGATGGCCAATTTTTAGCTTGAAGGAAACGGAAAATTTGTTTGGCCAAACACTTGGATGATGTGTTTTTACTTGTTTGCTCATAATAGGCCTAGTGGTCAGAACATTGCACTCACAATTTGATGACCCAGGTTCAATTCCCGTTCGAGGGGATTTTTCCTCCGGAGTTAACATCAGTGCTAACTCCATTCTCCCCAAAAGTCTTTCGGATGAGACTTTAAACTGAGGCCCTATGTGCGAATGCATGCAGAACATCTTGCGCACACGTTAAATCCTGTTCGTAAGAGTAGGCCATTGTGTGCCAGAGGGAACAGATGACAAGATTTACAAAACTGCATTGACACAGGGACTGGATGTAAAAAAAGTATATGAGTGCTTATTCCATTATCCTCGATATAAAAGAAAATTTTTTAAAATAATAAAATATAAGGCATACAATGAGGTGAGGTAATTATTCTCACCTTTGCCGTTTTGCCGTGTGTGACGACAGACGAAGAGCGCCAACTGCATTGCGGCAGGTGAGGAGCACATCTACATCGGGTGTGCGGAAGGGGTGGTGCGAGTCTTCAGCACTGTCAGCCTTCACTTCATCGCCACACTGCCCCACCCCCATCACTTAGGGGTGGATGTGGCCAGTGCTACATCATCCAGGTGAGAAAACATGCCTCTCCACCCCTCCCTCCCCTCCAAGTACCGTCTTTTTTGGGGGGGGGGGGGGGGGGGGTTCTCTTCCTACATTTTTCTATGATGCTTTTCTATATCGTTTTTTAAAAAAAAATTTATATAAAAAAATTCCATGCAGGCACACATGCAACAGTTCTGTTTTGTAATTAAAAAAAAAAATTAAGGGTTTTTTTTTTGGTTATTTCAGTTCTGCTTTTTTTTCCTTTTTTTTTTCTTGTTTTCTAAGTTATTTGAATTACAAAGAAAACGAGGAAATTTGAGAGGAAGAGAGTGTGTTTGTTTAGAAGTGTAATTGTGTGTGTGTGTGTGTGTGTGTGTGTGTGTGTGTGTGTGTGTGTGTGTGTGTGTGTGTGTGTGTGTGTGTGTGTGTGTGTGTATGAGGGAGGGAGGGAGAGTGAGTGAGTCAGTGAGAGAGAGAGAGTGTGTCTCTTGTGTGTGTGTGTGTGTGTGTGTGTGTGTCTATGTGTGTGTATGTTTTGGTGTGTGTGTGTGTGTGTGTGTGTGTGTGTGTGTGTGTGTGTGTGTGTGTGTGTGTGTGTGTGTATGAGAGAGAAAGAGAGAGAGAGTGTCTGTGACTGTGTGTGTCCGTGTGTGTGTTTATGTATGTGTGTGTGTGTGAGAGAGAGAGTGAGAGTGTATATATGTGTGCATGAGCACTTGCGCACATCTGCAATCAGACACAAGTATGTGTGTGTGCATTGAGAAAGAGAGGGCAGTTTTTCAGGCAACCCCCCCAGTGCAACTTTAAAATATATCTTTGCAAAATCGATTTTTATGTGGAAGATATAGATTTAATGAAAGCATATGTTATTTGTTCATATTTTTATTTTATTTATTTATTTTTCACTGGGGTATTGTTTTGTTGTTTTTTTGCAGTGATATGATCTGCACAAAAACAGATGCCAAATTCCCAGATGTGATTGCAGTCACAGTGGATGACGATCACAAAAAGGTGATTTTTATTTTTGGTCACTCTTTTTCCTGCTGATTATTGTTGTTGTTGTTGTTGTTGTGTGTGTGTATTTCGTATATATATTTCGTACACTTGTTTTCCTTTTCTACTTTTTTTGTTAGTATATGTGACACTCCACCACGAAATAAGTCGCTTAGCACCTAACCCACTTTTCTGCTAGGAGCCATTAAAAGCAGGTGGGGATGAGGTCGATTTTGAGATTTTGATTGATTATAAAACTATAGCACTTATTCTACCTAATAGTGAAATATCAAGACATAATTTTGTTTCCATTTGTCTTTAAAGGTGTTTTGAAAATAGCCAAGCCCTCATTCTGACCACCTATTAGGATGCTAAACTTATCAGTTTCTCATTTTGTCATTTCCTGCAGTCTATTATTTCAATTTGTAATAACTTTTGATAGAACCGTTTGATTTTCAATCTGTTTTTTGTATTGTATAGCCACTTCATTGCAAATTAATAACATGTCAATAACTAACATTTGACCTCTTGTGCAATGCGACTCCTTACATGATGGAGCGTCACATATATTTATCATATAATATCCTACTTTCCTCCAAAATATATCTTTCGAGTTCTAAATAAGCTTAGTGTCAGTTTGCTCAGATGTAATAATGTGTTGTGTGTCGTTTCAGTTGGCGTGCATCTACAATGACCACAGCCTGTATGTGTGGGATGTACTTAACGTGCGGAGAGTGGGAAAGGCCTGGTCATTTCTCTTCCACAGTGGCTGTGTCTGGGGACTGGAGGTAATGTGGTTTTTTGTTGTTGTTGTTATGGGTTTGTTTGCTGTGATTTTGCTCTGTCTCTTCTGTGTGTGTGTTCTTCGATTGAACGTCTTTCCACTTAAGTGATATTGTATGATAGGAAAAAGAGGGAAGACTAGGTTAAGAAAGAGCATGTGAGAGTAGAGCGTATGTGTAGAGATAGAGCGGAAGAGAGAGGAGAGAGAGAGAGGGGGGGAGGGAGGGGGGGGGAGATGTGTGTAATGCATGCGAGCGTGCGTGCATGTGTGTGTGGACTCAGGGAATAGGATAGGAATTTTTTTTTTTTTTGCTATTCAGGTAAAATTCTGAGGTTTACCAGTTGTAAGATTTTTTGCATAATTATATGACTGGTTTTTTAATTTTTTTTTATTTAACCATGAAGGTAGCTGCATTCTGACTTCAGGGAAGGGTTTGATGAATTGTTGCGCTTTGTGGTTCAGGTGTACCCCCGGCTGGAGAACAGTCAGACGGGTGTGTTGCCCCCTGGCTCTTTCCTCACTGCATCCAGTGATGACACGATACGAGTCTGGAACCTGGAGCCTCAGATGACAGAAACGCCGGGCTACAAACGCAACATCTACAGCAGTGTTAGTATTTTATCTGTCATTGCTGAGTTCATGGGCAAAAGAGGGTGTGGGTGTGTATGGGTGTGTGTGTGTGTGTGTGTGTGTGTGTGTGTGTGTGTGTGTGTGTGTGTGTGTGAGTGTGGGTGAGTGTATGTACATTCGTGCAATCTCACCACCCCTTCTTTCTTGAATTCACTCAGTTTTCCTCGCTTCTTTCTGCAGTGAGTTGTGCAGAAGTTGTAATGAAGAATTGTAAGTGGTCAGGCCAGTGGTCAGACTGACTGATGTATGTTACCCTGTGCAGGAGCTGCTGAAGGTTGTCTACACGGATCCCTCTCTGGCCTTTCTCTGCGATGTCAACTACAACCCAGGTCAGTTTTGGCATGAAGCCGTTATCATTCTTTTTAGTGCTGTCAGCCTTTAGGGGGTATTATTCATTCATGTAGTCTTACTTTTTTGTGTGTGCTCCGTCTCTCTCACTGTCTCTGTCTGTCTGTCTGCTCTCTCTGTCTCTCTCTCTCTCTCTGTCTGTCTCTCTCTCTCTGTGCTGTCTGTCTCTCTCTCTCTGTCTGTCTGTCTGTCTCTCACTCACTGCTGTCTGTCTGTCTGTCTGTCTGTCTGTCTGTCGCTCTCTCTCTCTTCTCTCTCTCTCTCTCTCTCTCTCTCTCTCTCTCTCTCTCTCTCTCTCTCTCTCTCTCTCTCTCTCTCTCTCTCTCTCTCTCTCTCTCTCTCTCTCTCTCTTTAAGTAATTGATCTGCCAGTCTTTCTTGTTTTGACTGTCTCATATGTTTCTGATTTGACTGTGTCTCGTCATATTTTATAATTAAGAAGTAAGCCTTTTTGTTGGGGGTTTTTTGTTTGTAAAGTCTCTTTTTATCTTTGTGGTTGTTACTGATAATAAGATGCATTTGTGTGTGGACAAAAACATGTATGATGTCTAACTTTTTTGGCCTTCTTGTAGATAAAGTGTGTATAATAGCATTTTCTTGGTGCAATTTCACTCCTGTCGTTAAGTAGAGAATGTGAGTAGGAAATTGAAAACAATCTCTTAGTGTAATTTGTATAAGTGTAAATGTGTACTTTTTGCATGGTTGCATACATTTACATCTGTGGTGGTCGCGCAACAATGATAAAAGAGACAGATAATACTTCATTTTCCGAGCTGTATTTACCCCCCCATCCTTTCAGTTGTATGCCACACTGTTTATAAATGTTGATAATGTTTTGGTGTTGGTCATGTCTCAGTGGGAGCGACAGACAAAACAGACACGACATGGGACAGATAATATTTCATTTTCCAAGCTGTATTTACCCCCTCCCCCATCCTTTCAGTTGTATGCCACACTGTTTATACATGTTGATAATGCTTTTGTGTTGTTCATGTCTCAGCGGGAGCGACAGACAAAACCGACACGACATGGGATGGGAAGAATGGAGTGCGTTCCATTCGTGTCAGTCCTGACGGTGAACACCTTGCCTCAGGTGACAGACAAGGCAACGTCAGGTGTGTGGATGTTATATATGGATGTACGATATGGTGTTGGTGTGTTTTCTGAAAAAAAAAAGAAAGTATTTTGTGTTATTGCTCTTTGCTGTGTGTGTGTGTGTGTGTGTGTGTGTGTGTGTGTGTGTGTGTGTGTGTGTGTGTGTGTGTGTGTGTGTGTGTGTGTGAGAGAGAGAGAGAGAGAGAGAGAGAGAGAGAGAGAGAGAGCACATGTGCTGTGTGTGTGTGTGTGTCTTCTTCTTCTTCTTCTTTTTTTTTTTTTATATATCGAGGATAATGGGTCTGTGTGTGTGTGTGTGTGTGTGTGTGTGTGTGTGTGTGTGTGTGTGGAGAGAGAGAGAGAGAGAGAGAGAGAGAGAGAGAGAGAGAGAGAGAGAGAGTGTGCGTGGGATGTGAGAGAGAAAAAATGGATGAATGACAATGATAATATTATCCCTTGATGCCAGTGACCTATCAGTTTACTGACATGGGGAACATATGAATCATTTTTATCAATAAATCGAGCATAACAAATTTAATCCTTTCAGACAGATAGAGACAAAGAATTTGCTGTACAAAAGTTGTTCCTACAATACAATTATTGGTATTTTGAATGCATCTTGGTTTGTTCTGTTTCAGAATATATGACCTGCATCAGATGAGTGAGATACGATCAATAGAAGCTCATGAATCAGATGTGGTGTGCCTGGAGTACTCCTTTTCAAAAATAGGTAGGTATCTGTTTTATGTGATATTGTTCAATGGTTAAGAAGTGTATACACACATCTGTATTAGGCAGTTTGTATGTGCTCAAAGCATTCAAAGTCAAAACAGTAAAATGGTTTTCCCCAAACATCTATTAATTATTTTCATTAACTGCTTTCATCATTCATAGAAACCTTACCTAATATCAGAAAAAATAAAACCTGTACAAAAGCCCATGGCAGACGACAACAATAAAAAAAAAACCTGCCAAAAAATGTCCCCACCCCAATCTCAAATTTTGCATGTATGTCAATGTCAGAACTTTGTTTTGCTCAGGAATTTTGCACCCCAACCCCCCAAGAGGACCAAACCAAACAATCAAAAGAAATATTGATAGGTGAAATACCATGAAGTCTTGTGCTGTGTATTATTCTTAAAACTTCTAAGCTACATCTGCATAATTAGAGTAGGGAAATCATGGTTGCTAAGTTGTGGTCCATGGTAAAGGGAAGGCAGTCAGACAAGGTTATTGCAGTGTACCGTTTACCTCCCTTTACATGAACTTTGCTCTACTTCCCATTTGTATCCGATCCACATAGTATGAGTAACTGCCTCGTGTTTAGAAAAAGTGATCCCTCCCCCAACCCCACCCCCACCCCCAAAAGGGCATGTTTAGAAAGAGTGAAAACAAAATGTTAAGTTTTAAGAAAAATTATAGAATCATTGTGAATAAAGATGTCTCACAATACTGCTGTAAGCTATTCTCTTTATAAAACTATTGAAGCATACTTTGAAAAAGGTGGAACACTTATATTTTTACTTGTCATAGGTGTGTTGGGTTTTGTCACTAGATTTTTTGTTTTACTGACATTCAGTAGGTAGCGGCAGCCCCCGGCATATCCCGTCATCACAGCTGAAAAATGGCTGTTTTTCGATCTTTTCACTTCTTTATTACTCTGCTTCTGTTGTACTGATTAATTTTTTTTATATATCAAAATAAAGTTTGATCTTTTCTCTTTTGATTGAGTGCATTTTTATTTCTGTGACTGATCTGAGATGAATACGCGAAGTGCGTGAATGAGGTGTGTGTTCCGCTAAAAAACGCTGCCGCGGCCGCCATTTTCACGAACACGGACAAAGCTTCAAAAAGACATGCCCACTTTAAGTTCCCCGAGCATTCGCGATATACAATCAACTGTGCTATATCAGGTATCACTGTGTTCAGTATTTATGCTACAATACTGAAATGGGTACATAATTATTGATTTATGGATAGTTTTTGCAAAAATTCCGTTTTTTTGCGGCACACAATCTTCGTCGGCAAGTTCTAAAGAACCTGTAGCTTAAAATAGTCAATACCACAGGCGAAAATGAAACAAGACCACCTATTGGTTCTAATTTGTAAATGGGTTAATGTATTCATGGGCTGTCCTACATAAGCAAACCAACCAAAACATAGTTTTCAAATCTTGGAAAGATCAGAAACATGGAGGCAAGAACGAACGATCGCTGCGAAACGATCATGTCGAAAATCGACGATTTTCTCGATTTACTGGGTAGATATGATAAATTTGTGATTGTAGATCATTAATGTTATTGTTTATTTAGACACGGGTCGCGTAGTTTGAAAAAATTTCATTAGATCATTAAAAACGAAGACTTTGAAAAGGGTAGATACGATCGTCTTCGACAATCGGGCATGCGCAAACCGGAAAGAAGAAAACGTGTCCGATTTCCTTGGATATTTTCACGAAATTACTTCTTAAATTTATGGTGCTTATAAAATCAGATATTTTAAACATACTTATATTCAAACTTTTTTTTTTTTAAGGTCGTATAGTGAAATAAGTGTGTTATTGTACGTTTTATTGAGTGACCGGTCTAACCAAGAGGAGGTAATCCCGAGATCGCGATTCACTTCTTCGTGAAACAAACGTCGGTCGTTGATTCTGTTTTGGGGGGATTTATTAGAACCAGTTTAGGTCACGGTTTCATTTATGATTGATGAATTAAAAGTTTAAGTTTGTTACAGTTTTCTTTTTTTCTTTTTTTTTTTTCTTTTTTTTTTTGGGGGGGGGGGGGGGGGGGGGGGGGGGCTGCATGACTTGGAATATTTATGCAGCTGAGTAGTAAATCACTAAAATGCCATATCAGTGTTGAATGAATTTCTTTTTTAGTAACTTGAACTAAAGCAGGTTTAGTTTCAGCACAGTAGTACCACAAGTAAGCTTGCTCTTTGTGATTTATGCAGTGTATCTAATAGCCATAGTCTTTTCTTTTCATTTTCCCCAGTCATTCTCCTTTTCATTTTCCCCAGTCATTCTCCTTTTCAGAGTTTCCATTATTATGTTTTTTTGTTTTGACTCATTTGAGGGTTCACTATCTTTACTACTTGAATTAGTACTTTACTTTTATTTTCTGTTGATTGGTTTTATACTATTTCGAGATATTAAAAAAGGCAGAATCCACTTAGGCTACTATTTTAATTGTGATTTTAAGAAAAGGATAAAGAAGTCAACACCGTTAAAAGTAAAATTGTGTTATATATCGGGTAATTTTTAACCTTCAGTGACTTTACAAAAATATGTGACACATCTACATTGATAGATACCATCCCCAATACCACAGTTCTGATACTAATGAGATGTTTATAAATTTCCCTATGTGTGTCAGTTTATTTCAAATTTCAATTTTCAAAATTTCAATTTTCAAAATTTTATTTCAAGAAAACCCCCCAAGGGGTACATGAAATTTGACAAAACCAATGCTTGCAGATATGGGCGTGTGAAAAATACTCACAACAAAAATCCTAACACAATGGATGGTATAAAAAAGAAAAAAGAAAGAGTATTCACAATACATTAGGAGAACAACCCCCCCCCCCCCCACACACACACACACAAAAGTTGTTCAGTTGTCACTCCTATTGTTTATCTATTCTTGTTATCAGATTTCTTTTAAACCTTTTGGCAGTTTTGCCTTTTGAAAGGAAGAAACAAATTCTTTTACACTAATTACAGTTTTTTTGCTGGTTTTCTTTTATTTTTAATTATTGTTTTTTAAATTTATTTTTTATTCCCTGAAATGCTGACACACAGATGGAAGTCAACTGAGCAAGCTGGGGTCCATTTTTCTGGCTACTGGAAAAGGTCGTTGTCCAAAGGTGCCTGTTGTAGAGATTTCCAATCATCTGCTGATTCAGTTATTGGTACTGAAGCAAGAGGGTGGGAAGACATTTGATGAAACAGCTTCATTTCTCAGTCAACTCATTCCGGATGCTGAACTTTCAAGGTTGCAGTATCATCTCATTAAGGAAGAAGAAAATGTGCAACTTCTTTAGGATAAGTCACAGAGAGATAGATTTCTGTCTGAGCCAGTTTATGTTGAACAGCTGGGTCCACTGTTTGCATAATTTGATAAAATTTGATGTTTCATAACATTTCTCTAGAATGTTCGCCACATTTTTGGGCACTTGGCGGCCATTTTGAATCCAAAATTACATTATGTAATGGATGAACAAATTCAACAAATGCATTTTTTAATAGCATATAAAACCATGTTTTACATCACCAAATTTCAAGTCAGTATCTCTACAGGTTCAAAAGTTATTGACAAAAAATCTACTGTGTACTGTATTTTGGTCCGTCGCAGGGCATTTTAAGGTTTTTAGCAAAATCAGACCCCAATATTTGAAACATTTGGTCAAGTACAGCCTTAGAAAAAATTGGGCATAGTCTATATTAACATATCTTTTGAACAATGTAAAAAAGTAACCATAAGATGCCATCTTATCCTTCCTGTTGGACCTCAAACATGGCCAATTGTGCAATTTGAACTGACTGCCAATCACACGATTAGGCAATTTCAACATAGTATATCTTTTTTTCCCTTCAAGATAGAGAGTTGATGTTTCTTGTAGGGATTATCAGTGTTACAGACATTGTGTATAGAAATGTGCAGGAATGTGATTGCAGTGCTTTGCACAATAGGCCCTTTCAAAGTATGGCTTTCATATTATGAAAACACCCGAAAATGTTATGTCATCTTTGGACATCAATAACTTTTGAAAGAATAAAGATAGAGACTTAATTTTTTTTTTATTGTGTTTCTTTTAAAAAGTTCTTTTTAAAAATACCAGTTTCATGCATGTATATGCTATAAAAAAAATTGGCTGCCGCTACCTACATTCAGAAAGGAGCATCACTGTTGATAGTACAGGTGCAGGTGTCCCATAACCTAGGCGGTTGTAGGGGAGCGAGGCATCAGAGACCTCAGCTTCTCTAGGGGCCAGCATATTGGAGGCGGTGCCCATCTCCTCTCCCTCTTTGCCTTACCTTCCCTGACCCTAAAGAGGGCAGGTACCCATTTGTGTAAAAATACCTTAAGAGTACCAATTTCTTTCTGATGTCTCAAGGGCCATGATTTTCAGACTGACTGTAACTGATGTCTGTCTATGTGTGTCTCAAGGGCTATGATTTTCAGACTGCCTGTAACTGATGTCTGTCTATGTGTGTCTTAAGGGCTATGATTTTCAGACTGTTTGTAACGGATGTCTGTCTGTGTGTGTCTCAAGGGCTATGATTTTCAGACTGCCTGTAACTGATGTCTGTCTATGTGTGTCTCAAGGGCTATGATTTTCAGACTGCCTGTAACTGATGTCTGTCTGTCTATCTGTTTCCAGGACCTCGGATTTTGGCGTCCGGTAGTCGTGATCGTCTGATCCACGTCTTTGACGTGGAGCAAAACTATGGTCTGCTGCAAACCCTGGATGACCACTCTGCTGCCATTCAGTCGGTCAGGTTTACCGACGCCAACAACAAACTGCGTATGCTGAGCTGTGGTTCAGACAAGTCCTTGCTCTTTCGGAATGCCACTTTGGTGAGTCGCCTCTTGCTGTTGCTTGGGGGGGGGGTTTGGCCTTAAAGTTCAGGTGAAGTTGTAGTAGTTTTCTTTTTGTGTGTGTGTGTGTGTTTCATGAAAATGTTTCAGTTTTGTATATGAGTATTTTTTAAACCATACCTTGTGAAGTGCTAGTTTCTAATTGTACACAAAACATGGTTTGCACGCATGCACACACACACACACACACACACACACACACACACACACACACACACACACACACACACACACACACACACACGTGCGCACACACATTTGCACATGCATGTATGCACGCACGCACACACATACACACACACACACACACACACTCACACTCACACTCACACACACACACACACACCCACCCGCTGCATGAATGAATCACCAGACTGTTCCATGTATTTCAGAACCCAGAGTTTGAGTTCAGCTTGGGGCAGCATCTGGTGAGCAAAGCCACCATGTATGACATGATCATTGACCCCACCCAGAAGTTTGTCGCCACTGCTTGTCAGGATCGAAACATCAGGTGGGTGGTTTCCTGTAGTGAGCATCATCCTTGCTCTTTGGATGTGTAGAATAATGCCTGTGCATTTTGCATTGCTGCATTTATGTGTCCGATTTCTCAGCTTGATTTTTCATGTGTGTTCATATAGAGTGACTTTTTTCCCCTGCATAATATTTTTCAGGGATAATTTTCTATTTCATTTGCCATTTAGTTTTTGTTGTTTTTGCTGAATGTATGCTACAGAAAGAACATTGTTATATTATATTTTCCCAAAAGACTTTCACTGTGACCGTCAACTCATGGGCTATGGGTGGGAGAGAAATGTCTGGCTTTTGGCAGGGTTTATACACAGGTTCATTTATCTCCAGGACAAGTTTAATACGTCACTTGATCTGCAGTCTCTGCCTTTAATACTCCCGTTGTCTTAATTGGGGTTTTTGTGGCGTGTCTCCTTGGAAGGGAGTATATTGTTGGTTTTTACCATCAAAATGTCTCTAACTCAGAATAGAAGAAAATAACTGTGATGAGCAAAAGATTTGTAGGCGAAGGGGGTAGAGTAACCATAACCTAAATAAACCATCCATGTTAAAAAAACAACCCAAATCAACCAGACAATAAAACAGCAAACATATATCGAGGGTGGTGCCCATCTCCTCTACCTTGCTGCTTTACCTTCCCTGACCCTAAAGAGGGCAGGTACCCATTTACAGCTGGGCGAACTGGGGGAACTGTACTGAAGCCAAGGCATGCAAACAGTCACCCATCCAACTGGTAACCACGCTCGGCGCTGCTTAACTTGACTGGGAGAAAGCGAGCGCTCTGACCACTTAGCTATCCTGCCAAAAAAAATTACATATACGCACCCTTTTTGCCTTTCTGTCCTGCACAGAGTGTACAACATGGCCACAGCAAAGCAGAAGAAGAACTACCGCGGTTCTGTTGGAGACGAAGGCACCCTGCTGCGTGTTCAGCTGGACCCCTCAGGCACATACGCTGCCACCAGCTGCACAGACAAGAACCTGTGTGTCTTGGAGTTCTACACGGGAGAGCTGACTGCCACTGCTATCGGGCACTCGGAGATCGCCACAGGGCTGAGGTTCACCAGTGACCTCAAGCATTGGTCTCCGTGTCTGCAGATGGGTAAGTAGGAATGAAGGTTTTGAATAATTTTTTCTTGGATTGTTATTATAATCGTACCTATTAAAAATAGTTTGTGGGGATTTACCTTTTATCATTATTGTGTTCAATATGATTCAGACTGGTATAGATAATCCTTTTTTTTTTTTAGCAATGTTTCTGCAGTTGACTAAACATGAATGAAGGTTTTAAATAATTTTTTCTTGGATTGTTATTATAATTGTGCTTTTTAAAAAAAGTTTGTGGGGAATTTACCTTTTATCATTATTGTGTTCAATATGATTCAGACTGGTATAGATAATCCTTTTTTTTTTTTTTTTAGCAATGTTTCTGCAGTTGATGTGTGCGCATGTGATTTTGTATCGTTGTGTGTTCACTTGCATATGCTATGTATGCATGTGCTCATACATATACATGTGTGTATGTGTGCGCAACATTCAGGCAGGCTTATTATAATGCATGTTACATTCACATACCCAAATGGATGAGCGTGTACATTTGTGCACATACACACATACTTTTTTTTTGTTGCTAATATGAGGTAAACATATTGTTAGGTGATGTGACATGTCGTATAAATACAATGTTAAATACCATTATATATCTTCATAATCTT
>CM060320.1:39305451-39312041 GCA_030674155.1 Stramonita haemastoma | reverse complement strand
AAAGAACACATGCATACTGACTACCAACTTTATCCAAAAAACTGCCATCACCAGTTTTCACTCACCCTCCTTCATCCCTCAAGTCGGAATGCGGCTACCTTAATGGTGGGTAAAAACAGCTGCATACACAAACCTCCAATCTCTAGCCAAGGAATGATTAAAAAATCAACAACAAAAAAACAACAACCACTCACCTTTCTCCTGGTGTTGCAGAAGATGACAGCTTGCGTGATGGTGATAGTGTCATACAGGTCACACAGCGTGTCAAATTTCCAGTCTTCCCTTTCCACCGTCACGAAGAACTGCTTGATGTCGTCCAGGGTCAGTTCGTCACTGAAATCAGCCATACGTCACCAATGACCCACAATTCATCCCAAATTTAACGCCCCTGATCAAATGTTCTTTCACTTTTCAGTTTCATCAAAAATAAAATTGATCAGTTCCGGTGCCAGAATATTCAGTATTGTGTGTGACGAGTTGATGATTAGAACATCAAAAATAAAATTGATCAGTTCCGGTGCCAGAATATTCAGTATTGTGTGTGACGAGTTGATGATTAGAACATCAAAAATAAAATTGATCGTTCCGGTGCCAGAATATTCAGTATTGTGTGTGACGAGTTGATTTTAGAACATCAAAAATAAAATTGTTGGTAGATTTACGGGAAAAGCACTTCTTCCACTGGCTATGTGCCGTGCTGTTGACTGTAAATTTTTACCAAATATAAATTGTCATTTTGCATGAAAAAGGTTATGTGCTAGAGAAGAGGATGGGTCTTTGTTTATGATAAAGTGAAAGATATAATGTCGAAGCAGCCATAAGTTTATAACGATTTTTATCACTAAATGGTATTTTTGTAGATTGCTGATTGATGCCTGGTCAGATTTTGAAGATAGTATTTGCAATGGACGTGACCACACCATTTCTTTCGCAAAAAAAAAGGGTTTTCATTCTAAATGATTATACATAAATGTGTACATTAATCTTTCGTGTTCTCCCATTTCTGTGTCGTGTTCTGTTTCTAGTTTGTTTTCTCGTTTGTTTCTCTCATTTTATTTACTTCCGTTTTAATCTTTGCTCTTTTCAAATGACTATTCCCCCACTCGCTCTCCCACCCCTACCCTACACTTTTCTTTTATGGAATCTGGTTTTAGTTTTATCTTCTTTTATGTGTCGTTGATGTGGTTTCTTCCACGACGCAATGACCGTCCAAGGTTGACCCTCATGGTTGGCCAGGGCGTTGGTAGAAGGAACGACAGTAGAGTTGGTTTTAAACCTTTTTTCTTTTTAAATATTTATAGTTGCACAGTTTTAAGGAGACTTAATGTTTAACGAGGTAACGTCCCCAATATGACCTCTGTGGTCGGCGAGGCTATAAACAACAAGATTGGATTGGATTGGATGGGATTCTCACATTTCGGTTGAAGTCAGGATCGTTGCATGAAGAGAATTTCATCGATCCGGTCAACTCCTGTAATAACTGTGGAGTTGGTTTATGTGTTGTGGAGTGAAACTGAATGATGCTGTGTGACAGAAAGGGAATTTGTGTTGTCTTGGAAAGCAGGAAGCAAAAGGAATTGTTCCCCCTTTTTGCCTTTCGTTCCTTGGTTACAACTCCCAGGTTTCCTGTTGGTGAGAGTTTAGGTATGCAGGGCTATATAATCAATGCTTTCTTTAGGTCGCCACATTCCGCCCTTTGGGAATGTTTTGATACGACATAATACTAGCAGTAGGGTTTCTTGTGCCTGCCGTTCTGTGGTTTTTGGGTCGGACTTTTTTTTTTTTTTTTTTTTTTTGAGGGGGGGGGGGGGGTCTGTTTGGCTGCAGGGGGAGGGGGGTTCGTTTGTTTGGGTTATTTTTGGGTGGATGTCATAATTTTCTATATTCCCAACGGCTTGGCATTGATATCTTTTCTTCGAAAGGTGAAAATAAATGAAAAGTTATATGTGTGTGTGCAAAATTAGCTGTACATGTGTTCACATGCTTCCCTGAAAGTCTCATACAAAGACTACGAAGAGACATATTTTTTTACAACCTGGCGGTAGCGAGTAAAATCTGAACCTGCGATCCTCTGATCAAGAATCAAGCGTTCTATCCACTCTACCACTCAGGTTAACGACTATTTTCCCCCAGCCTTTTAGATTGTTTTGCAGCCAAACACTTTACCAACATCTAAGGTCAGTATTCACAAAGACGACTCTGCACCCTGCTTTAAAAAGAAGTGTTTCCCCTGCTATCAATTAAGACAGAAAAAATAGTGGTAGACTGTATTCATATTTTGATTAACCCACAAACATGTTCAGATCAAAAGATCCCGATGTATAATATCAATATCTCGAGATTTTCAAACGTTTAGTCGTTTCAAGTGCTGTCATTAAAAAGATCACATATGCAGTTAACCGATTGAACTTATTCGCATGCTCACAAAAGAATACTGACTGTCAGATTCGGAATCATTTGTCTTGCAATTTACAATCTGTGTAATGACAGCCCACCTGGTGAAGGAAAGTAGAAGGATTTTTTTAAACAGATATTTTTTTCAACCGAGCAAGGAGTTCTTTCCTATGAAACCTATCAGTTTATGACCCATCACCACTTAACGACACAGCACACGTCACAGAAGAGGAGGCAGCAAAGAAAGAAAGAAAAAAAATAAAAAAATGTTAAATGATGGTCGGGTATTTCTTCTCCTTGGCACTTCCCAACACCAATCTTCGACATGTCTATCAGCATGTTCTGCAGCAATGCTAGACTTGCTAGAACTCAGATATTTTTTTGTATTTTTTTGTATTTTGAACCACTTTAAGATAGATATGACCACCACTGTCACCACCCCCCCCCCCCCCCTCCACCCCCCACCACCACCCAAATATTATACTGTTTGTTGCTTCGCAAGGTGTCGGAAAAGAAGAAAATGTTTTTAATGTCTACCAGTTCTGCCGCCAGGAGAGCATTAAAAAGATTTCTTCCAACTTCCAACTTGTGGGATGTTTGCTGGCAGCACCTTGCTGACAGTGTTGGCTGCTGGCTATAGTCATGAGCCGCGAGCTCTCCAATTTAAATACTGTATTTTCTTTTTCTCCTTTTAGGGATGTGTGTGTGTGTGTCTGTGTGTGTGTGTCTGTGTGTGTGTGTGTTGTGTGTTGTGTGTCTGTGTGTCTGTGTGTGTGTGTGTGTGTGTGTGTGTGTGGTCTGTGTGTGTGTGTGTGTGTTTGTGTTGTGTGTGTGTGTGTGTGTGTGTGTGTGTGTTGTGTGTCTGTGTGTGTGTATCTGTGTCTCTGTGTGTCTGTGTGTGTGTGTGCGTCTGCCTGTGTGTTTTGTTGTTGTTGTTGTTGTTGTTGTTGTTGTTGTTGAGTGGTTGTTCTTAGAATCATATCAGATGTTGCAGCAGTTCAGTGAATCTAGATTTGATTTCATGGCACAACAATACGAGGTTGAAATCCAGCTCTTCAGTACAGCATCCATAGAATGAACCCACTCATTCCAATCATGCCACAATGAGAAGGGATCCAGCAAAAAGCTACCCCGATGCCTCTGCTTGCAATTCAATGCATCAAGGACTTAATCTTAAATACAACTTTTCCTCCTGTTCCCCTGCCAGTTATTCAACGTCATCAGTACTGCTTTTGAGTCAACACAATTAGAATATGACAAACATCAATAGCAGTACTAGATAAAGAAAAAAAATTCAAGACCATAGGGTTCGCAAATGATTCAGATATAAAAATAGAAAAGTGCCATCCTGGAAGAAATGATTTTTTGAAACTTTGAAAACGGGAGTCACAAATGCTGCCCGCCTTTGCTGATTCTGAGACAAGGGTGCGTGTGTGTTTTATTTATTTCTTTTATTCTTTTATATCGAGGATAATGGAATAAGCACTCTTGTGCTCTTTTACGTCCAGTCCCCGTGTGTATGCAGTTTTGTAAATGTCATGTGTTCCCACCGGCACACGATGGCCTGCTCTTACAAAAAGCGGAACAGGATTTGACGTGTGCGAAAGATGCTTTCTCTGTGTGTGTGTGTGTGTGTGTGTGTGTGTGTGTGTGTGTGTGTGTGTGTGTGTGTGTGTGTGTGTGAGAGAGAGAGGATACCTTCCTGCTCTTTCCGATTTTAAGCCGCCGCTGTGGCCTAGTGGTTAGGGTGTTGTACTCGTAATCTAAAGGTGCGGTTCCGACCGCAGCACCGTATGGCCTTATGCCTTAAAAAGCGACACGGATTTTCACCACGTGTGAGAAAGTACTTCTTGTGTTGTGGGTGTTATGGTGTGGTGTCTATGGGTGTGTGTGTGTGTCTGTGTTAGAGTGGTCAGAATGATACCTATCCGCTCTTATTTCCGATTTTGAGTTGTCGTGAGTTCTTTTGACGTACACAAAACCGAAAACACGCGGGTACACTAGTCTTCCCACAAGACTTGACATTCAGTTTGTATTTCCTGTCAATGTGGAAAGAAAGGGCATGGCTGAATATCGAACCCAGAACCATAGGGTCTACTGTTTAGGCAAGTGAACGTTTAAACCATCCTGCCACTTTCCTTCTGTCTCATTTTGGACTTGAAAACATCTTTACAGCGAAAAGTAAAAACACAGGTACAAGCTATTTTGTTCTCGAGCTTTGAATCATTCCCCGTCTTTTTTTTTTTTTAAATAATCCTACAATAGTCATGAGAGCATTGCAAAATGCGCTGTCTTGGGAAATTTAATCTGACGGAGTTCAACAACTGCCTGCATCCGATTCTTTTGTTTGTTTTGTGATATTTTTCTTTCATTTTTCTGTGTCGTGTTTACTACCGACGGCTTGGGTATGTTGTCACCACATATTAGCGGCCGATGCCTTCCACAGAAAATAGATGGGCTTTGAATGCAGAGGCAAGGTCTTCTTGGTGCATGTACACAGCAGACATCAGCTTCAAGTCTCATCTCACTATCACGCTTTTGGATAAAGCTCTACCTATTTTGCTTAAGTAGATACGCATATGCATGCAGGCACGCGTACTTGCATGTATGCACACAAAAAGTGATGCGCGTTTATGCATGTAAGCAAACAAGCAAGTAAGCGTACTCTTTAAGGATCCATTGCAGCACATCACAGTTCTCTAGGAGGGGGTGTGCATACATGTGTTGGTTTGACTGAAGAGGCTTAGTTTTCGCTGAAGTTTCTTAGAATCTCCTCTCTCTCTCTGGCACCTGGAAAGTCTGCAGAATCGTCTTGCAGTCAGTCCAAGAACAGTGTCCTGGTTAGTAGAGTGTGCTGAGTTCCTCAGAGTGTCTCCTGGTTAGAGAGTTTGAGCTGCGCGTAGTACAGCACAGGCCTCTGCACGGTCACTGGTGAACAGGGTGCCTGTGGCCAGACACCTCCTATGGTCCTCCAGGCAATCGATTAACGCCCTCGTCCTCCATTTTTCGCTGCTCTTCAGCAGACCCACCTGTGATGCTCTCGTTCAGCATTGGGAGGGTGTTTGGTGTTCAGTGCATACAGTGCCAGTGACTTTAAGGTCAGCCTCTATGTGGCATTTTTGGCTGCTAACACCTGAGATGTTGAGCACGATGGCTTGGGTGTCTGTCTACCAGTCAGCATAATACTTTATTTAGTCGACTGGTTATTTGCACACACACACACACACACACACACACACACACACACACACACACACACACACACACAACACACACACTGCAAATATACACACGTGTTCACAAGTTATGCTCATTTCTGTTGACAGATAAGTAAATGGGCACAGACTAGGCTATGCATGTAGTATGCATATGTTAAAGTAAGGAGGGGGGCATATTGATTCTCTCTGAAAAGTTTCCCACAGAGAGTAAGGATCACCAATTTCGTTTTTAAATAGCATGTTTTACACAGTAGTTTCCCAATCAGTTTTGCACAATAGTTTTCAACTCTTTATCTTTGTTACACTTCTTTCCCAGCAAAGCCCAGAACGTGTCTCTGTATCGAGATCCCATGGCATAGTACACAAAGAAATTGAAAGTGGAGTTCAGGTAAATGAACACCTGAGTAAGCCACAGACTAGACAGGTAAAAATTCTGATGCCTTCCTCCAGCGTTCATTTCAGGATAAAAGACCCAAACGACACGAGTGACAGCCACAGGAAAGATACAGGCGATAAACAAAATGGAATTCCCTACCAGCATTTTAGTCAGGGCAATTTCCCGAGGAGAAATGGAGGAAGAGTGCTGGCCCGCCACGAGACAGACTGACGAAGTTTGACGATAGTGATCACTGTGGTTGTGGTCACCACAACAATCTCCAGCCCAGGCAAGGCCAGACCCAGCACGACACTGTGCAGAAATATCACCAGGTCTTTGTGGGCTCTGTAAAAGCTACTTGTAGCAGGAACCTTCCTGACAGCCCCAGAAGCTAGATTGTACTGACATCCCACACGGAAGCGGAAGGACACAATGAACCACATACCAAATACTGTAAGAAAGACGACACCAATGATAACTGTCATGGTTCGAGTCTTCATGGCTGTATGATAGCTGAGGGGGCTGAGCACACAATGGCATCTCTCACAGGCAATGATCATAGACAGGACAGGAGAGACGAAACAAGATCCCCATAAAGTTGT
>CM060320.1:39287951-39292951 GCA_030674155.1 Stramonita haemastoma | reverse complement strand
CATAGCTAAACACAAAGGGGGAGAAGAGGGAAAAGCTAAACACAAAGGGAGAGAAGAGAGAGACATAGCTAAACACAAAGGGGGAGAAGAGAGAGAGACATAGCCAAACACAAAGGGAGAGAAGAGAGAGACATAACTAAACACAAAGGGAGAGAAGAGAGAGAGATAGCTAAACACAAAGGAAGAGAAGAGAGACATAGCTAAACACAAAGGGAGAGAAGAGAGAGACATAGCTAAACACAAAGGGAGAGAAGAGAGAGACATAGCTAAACACAAAGGGAGAGAAGAGAGAGACATAGCTAAACACAAAGGGGGAGAAGAGGGACAAGCTAAACACAAAGGGGGAGAAGAGGGAAAAGCTAAACACAAGTCTTCTGGTAAGCATTTCCTATTTCCAACGGTCGCCATTTACCGGTGGTGACGTTAAGTGCTGTGGTGTGCTTGAAATGACACTTCATCCATGATGGAACGTACACGATAACACGGCAACGGATATCTGCTGAACATCGGGACTTGCACGGGGCGATGTCCGAGACGTTGAACATTACCTCTACATCTTCCCCAAGCAGATCGTAGCCTTCGTAGCGTAGATAGGTGCTTCCGAAGTTTTGGCAATCTGAAAGAGAAATCCACGGTTGGGTTTGTTTTGTTTTGTTTTGTTCCTTATTAAAATGATCCCCTAAACGCTACGGCCATAGTAAACCCGGCCGTCCCATTGTTTTGACGGCGGTCTCTTTAACGGTAGAACGGATCCGTCAAAGCGGCCATAGTCAACCAGGTTTGACGGCCCATCTCTTTCTGACAATGTGGTCACCCCGAGACTGGGAGTGACGCGAAAACGAGGCTGCCTCGGCGTCTGATACTCCGCCAGAAATAGTTCAATATAAAAAGTGTTTTTACGTAAAATCCCCCCACAAAACTTTTATGAAACCACTGGTATGTAATCGGGAAGGGTCAATTAACTAGTTTCTGTAGTCAAAATTTTTGAAGCACCATAAATAAGTTTTTCTGGATTATTTTCCTTTCCGTCAACCCGGTAAACGGACGTGTTGCTCGAATGTCAAAACGAAGGGTTAAAAATACCGGGCCGGGCCGGCTCTACTATGGCCACGCACAGCCGTTATCAGTGACGCCACAGAGTAATTCAGCGGGCAGCATTTTTCACCCGGCCGGCAAAATTGACGGCGTCAACTAGCACCCAGACCACTGCCACTCATGGTCGAGTGAACGAGGTTTTTTTTTTTTTTTTACAGCTTTGCGTGTTTGAACCCAGCATCTTTCACTCATTTCAGGACCGCTAGACATCACATACGACAAAAGGTATCTGCTAACCCTTACTCTCCCCTACCTTCCCTATCCCTACGTGCGTACGTGTGTATGTACACATACACTCATGCATGGGGGTGAGGTGGGGGAGGGGAGGAGTCACATCAGAACACTAAATGTAAAACCAGGTGAGACATGTGTGACTTATTGTCGCTGAGATTAATTAGGTGGGTGGATGGTTGGTTAGTTGGTTGGTTGACTGATTGGTTTACTGGCTGGTTGGCTGGTTGCTTGCTTGGTTGGTTGGCTGGCTGCTTGACTGGTTGCTTGACTAGTTGCTTGCTTGCTTACTTGACTGGCTGGTTGCTTGACTGGTTGTGGTTGACTGGTTAGTTTACTGGTTATTTGGTTGCTTGCTTGACTGGTTGCTTGGCTGGTTGCTTGCTTGCTTGGCTGGCTGGCTGGCTGGCTGAACTCACCGGCTTGGCAGGTGCGTTGTGACTCGGAGTAGTAGTAGCCTGCAGCACACAGACACTGTCCGCTGAAACAGCCCGTGATGTTGGCTGGGGCCGGAGAATTGCAGGCAGTGCCGTTACAGCTCTGCCCCAGCCATGCGCCTGTGTACAACACACACACACACACACACACACACACACACACACGTACACACGCGCACGCACACACGTACACACACACGTACACCACACGCATACACGCATACACGCATACACGCACGCACACCACACACACACACGTACACACGTGCATACGCACGCACGCGCACACACACGTACACACACACGTACACACACGCACGCACGCGCACACACACGTACACACACACGTATACACGCACGCACACACACACGTACACACGCGCACACACACGCACGCTCACACACACACACACGCACGCACACACACACATACACACACACGTACACATACACACGTACATACACTCACGCACACACACATAACACACACACAGAGAAAGGTTGTGAGGTAATTCACAATATTGATGATCACACAACCTTCTACTTGTATCTGTCTTTATGTTTTTATACCACTTTAAATTACAGCAGATTTCTCCGCGTCAAATCCAGTTTGCTATAAAAACAAACAAACAAAGCAAACAGGCAAATAGTGATAATGATTTTTTAAAAATTAAAATGAATGATGAAATTTAAAACAGTTAATTAAAAAAAAAATATATTTTTTTAATATAAGAAGATAAAAAGATACAAACTGGAAATATGAAAATAATAATGTTAAAAAAATTGTTTTATTTAAATCCGGTTTCCTCTTTCCTAGGGGAGCATGTCGCCGCAGGAGCAGAGCCACCCATTTATTTTTTCTTGTTTTCCTATCAGAGAGGGTGGGGGCGATAGAATTTAGCCCAAAACAACTATTTTGTTGCCATGGGTTTTTTTACGTTCGCTAAATGCGCAGATAAAGTAGGTCGGTGTTCTAGTTAGAGGTAACGCACCTAACTAGAAAGCAAAACGTCTGGGTATGAAGCGTGTGGTGGTTCGATCTCCATTTGTGCTCAAAACTTTCCCCCCATCCATAGACAGTGAGTGGTGGCTTGGGTGCTAGTCTTTCGAATGAGATGCTAAACCAATGTTCAGTGTGCGATATGCATTTAGCGCACGTAAAATAACCCACAGCAACAAGAGAGCTGTCTATGGCAAAATTTTGCGGGGGAAAATCCACTCTTAGGGAAACAAATACACATGCAGATAGGAAAAAAAATGGTGGCGCTGCTCTTTTGGCGACGCGCTCTTCCAGGAGACACCAGCCGGAATGTGAAGCAGAGAAATCTGCCATGGCTGAATGGGGTATGCAATGCAATACACATGCAACACATACAACACAGTGCATACACAACACACACAATGCAAACACATTACACAACACAATACAACACAGCACAATGCAACACAACACAATACAAGACAACACAATGCAATACAACACAGTACAACACAACACATGACAACACTTTTCAATACAATACAATAAACGTATGTTGCACCCACAAGACCTCGCTTTATCGTTCCATCCGAAAGACTTGCACCCGGACCACCACTCACGCGGACGGGCATAACTTCAGCACCATGGCATGAGGTCTGTGGCTTTAGCGGCCCAGAGAAAGTCACCCACAGATCTGTCCAGAGAGTGACCTGGGCCTTTCTATGGTGATGTTCACTGCAGCTTCTAGACCTGCCGCCAACCTCACATACACACGGGTCATTCTCTTATTATCACTCGCGTTCATTTGCTGAAAGGAGAGGGAACCCCATGGTGCATGACTTGTGATGTGCGGGTAACCATCAAGCATCTGCTCCTGGAGTGTTGGGATGTTCAGGATATTAGGCACAAGTATTTTACTGCAGACTCCCTAAAGATCCTTTTTCGTGATGGTCCACCGAACACCAGTTTTAATTTCCTGAGAGAGTCTGGCTTTTTCCTGTTTGATATGAGTGAAAGTGGTATAGTCGGTCGCTAAGAACAAGTTTGTTTTAAAGAATGTGGTTTTGGCTTTATCTCATTTTCTTATGTGTGTCTGATGTTGTTTTTCCCACAACGCGGTGCCTGCCCTGAGCCGCTTTTATGGTTGACAGGGTGTTGATACTAGGAGGATAGCAGAGTTGGTTTTATACCGTTTTAATCTGTATATTATGGGTGCACAATTTTTTTCTGAGATTTAAAATTTGACGAGGTGACAGCCCCAATATGGCCTGAGTGGTCGGCGGGGCTATAGACAACATGATCGGATTGGGTTGGAATCTCGAAAAAGAAATTTAAATAAAGCTGGGCTCCGATATTTCTTGCTATATTCAGTTCACTGGCTTCAATGTGCACATAGCTGCACATTTGTTGGAAGTTACATTAGTCATCATGAAACTTACTGTTAGGGCTTTTTTCTTTCAGGTTTTTTTTTCCTCTTTCATCATCTTCTTTTCTTTTATTTCATATTAATTTATGTATGTATGTATGTATGTATGTATGTATGTATGTATGTATGTATGTATGTATGTATGTATGTATGTATGTATGTATGTATGCTTGCATAATTACTTTGGTATGGTTGTTGTTGGTTTTCTTTTTTTTTTCTGGGGGGGCATTGAATATTATTTTGTACATTACGTCTGCATTTGTGAAAATTACGCGTGTAAACATTCTCTTCTCTCTTCTTCTCTCTCTCTCTTTTCTCTCTCTCTTCATCTTCTCTCTCTCTATCTACTTTCTCTGTCTCTTGGTCTTGTCTCTTCTTCTTCTTCTTTCTGATAGTGAATAAATTGACAATTGCACGTTTGTGCTCGCAAGTATAAACGTACTAATTATACATGCGTCGCGCGCGACCACACACACCACATCACACTCACACCTCCTCACACCACCACACACACCACCACACACACACTACACACCACATACACACACACACACACCACACACACTAACCGCACACACCACTCACCCATAACACACACATACAACACGTGTGTGTGTAAGTGTGTTATGTTAATGGTACACACACACACAACACACACACACACACACACACACACACACACACACACACACACACACACACACACACAACACACACACACACACACACACACACCACACACACACATACACACACACCGACAATCAGCAGACAGACAGACAACAACAGACAGTCAGCAGACAGACAGACAAGAGAAGAAGAAAGATGCATA
>CM060320.1:39270451-39282951 GCA_030674155.1 Stramonita haemastoma | reverse complement strand
ATGCTTTGTGTAGGCTGCTTTTGTCACCTTTTTGTTTGTGTGTTGAGTATACGTTTCCTCGCTTTTTGTGTTGTGTCGTTGGGTTTTTCTGTTTGTTTGTTTGTTTGTTTGTTTTTGTGTTGTTTTGTTGGTGAGTTGGGTTTGTCTGGTTGTTTTTGTGGAGGGGATTGGCTCGACGTTCCCATCTAGAGCTCCCAGTTCATCATGGAAATTTTTGCTGGAGTTACGCACAATAAGGTGCCGCATTCGATTTAGGATGTCGTCTGTAATGACACTTGTGTACATGAGGGTGTGTGTGTGTGTGTGTGTGTGTGTGTGTGTGTGTGTGTGTGTGTGTGTGTGTGTGTGTGTGTTGTGTGTGTGTGTGTGTGTGTGTGTGTGGTGGTGTTAAAGATTTTGCCATCAGTTTCTACCAAAACGAAATTATTTACTCGTGCGAAAGGTAGAACCGGTTTTTGACATGTGTGCAAGATATTATGCGTGTGCAGTAAAAAGGCGTAACCACTAGACTATTCGGCACCCCGGAGCTACGTTCCACATTGCTATTGGTTTTTACCCCCATACGTCTCTCTCTCTCTCTCTCTCTCTCTCTCTCTCTCTCTTCTCTCTCTCTCTCTCTCTCTCTCTCTCTCTCTCTCTCTCTCTCTCTCTCTCTCTCTCTCTCTCTCTCGAAGCCAGTCACAACAATGCAGCACTGGCAATTGACGACCCGTACAGTCCGTCGAGAGATGTCTGCACGGACGTTAACATCATGCGACTCTACTCTCCCCAAAAGTCTTTCGACAGACGAAACACGAGCCCCAGGTCGACACCACGTAGAACATCTGACCACACTTAAATCCTGTTCCTTTCGAAATAGGACATTGTGTCCGTGGACAGATGACAATATGTACAAACTGCATACACATGGACTAGAGGAAAAGACGCATAGCTATCCCATTATCCTCGATATAAAAGATGAAATTTAATGAAAAATATGAAAAAATCAAAAATAACCACAACATGAATTGAATTAACGCTGGATCATTGTATAGCTAACTTATCAAGGATATACAATAATCCACTATATATGTAATCATCGCAGATCAATTGAAAAATACACATACCAAATCATCTCGAAACATTACCTATATATCACGTGTAATCAGCCATCAAGTAAGTGCAGTCTTTGTTTTCCGAGAACTTAAATCTGAAAAATTATACTGCCTTGGAAAAATCAATCTGTTTATACTGCAGAACTTCTGCAAATTCTTATATCTCTAAACTTCATCAATGAATACCTTATTTCTGTCTTCCCAGCTCTATATTTATGTCGATTTAAAAATCAGCATTACATTCACTAGATCTGTTTCAACAAATAAACAAAGTCTTATATTGTGACAGAAATTTATCGCTTTGATAAATTGTCTGACTTTAAATGAAAAAGGTGAGCTTTTGTTGGATCCCCAATTACCTTGGTTTTTATTAGGAGTGGGCGGATCGAGCTGACAAAAGGGGCGCAAAACATGAGGAAGGCTGTGGCCTGGTGGTCAAAGTGATGCGCTCGTGATCTGCTGACCCGGGTTTGAATCTCGCTCAAGAGGATTTTTCCTCTGGAGTTTACATCAATGCCGACTCCACTCCCCCAAAAGTCCTTCGGATGAAACTATAAACCGAGGCCCCGCGTGCGAACGCACGAAGAACATCTTGTGCACACGTTAAAACCCGTTCCGCTTTTCCGAAGAGAAAACCATTGTGTGCCGGTGGGAACGGATGACAAAATTCACAATACTGCATATACAAGTGGACTGGATGCAAAAAAGCACCGAGTGCTTATTCCATTATCCTCGAAATAAAAGAATGAAAAAAAAATCATTCATTTCCAATATTCAAAACCTACAATCTGTTGCAAAAAGAATCCAATAAACAAATGAAATCGTCAGTTTAGGATTTGGGTGACATTTCTAAACAACATGTTGTAAAGACTTACAGCTTTAAAACAATAGTTTCAAATTTCGCTCATTACAGCACGGCAAAGCTTAGACAAATTATCTCGCTCCTTTATACGTAGATTAAAGCTAAGTGCATTGAAAACAAAATTTGTATCAGGAGTTACAAGCTGTTGTGGTGATGACATTTTAAATTTTTATTTGATTTATTAATGTAAAGCCCTAAAAACCCGTTTGACTGATATTCCCGATTGTTCGTTTAAAAAAACATATTTCAGTGACTTTTTGTCGATATTCAGAATTTGTGAATGTTTGTTTCAAAGTCCAGTCACCCGTTTACTTTAGATTGGACGTTGAGCATTTTTCTTGTTCCAATTTTATTTTGTTTTTACCGATGATGATTATTGCCTGTCATAACGCACACGGGCGTGCGCGCGCGCACGCACGCACACACACACACACACATACAAACACACACACACACACACACACACACACACACACACACACACACACACACACACACACACACACACACACACCCACACACACACACACACCACTCTGGCATTTGTTTTATTCACGCTTATATGTTTTGTTGTTGTTGTTGTTTTTATGTATAGTTCAATCAATTCCTGATGGGTATATCAATTGTTTTCCTGTTATCCTTCTGTCAACTGTCCATGCAAACACATTGACAATAACTTTTCATCTCTTTCACATCAACATTTTACTGTCTGACATCATTTTTTGTGAATATACGTTAAAAAAGCACACACATACACACGTGCGCGTGCGCACGCACACACACACACGCGCGCGCGCGCGCGCGCGCGCACGCACGCACATACACACACGCACACACACACACACACGCACACACACACACACACACATGCACATGCACACACACCACACACACACACACACACACACACACACACACACACACACACACACACACACACACACACACACACACAAACAGAAAGACAGACAGACAGACAAGCAGACAGACAGACAGACAGAGACACAAGCAATAACCACCAAACAGTACCATATTATACGTAGAAGCTTCCTCATCCATCCATCCGTCCCTCAGACCTTCCACCCTCTGCCTTCCGCCGTGAAGAACACAGTTGTCCCCGGAGTTGTGGTCATGCTGGGAGTAAAAGGAATAACGGCCACAGGCTTTCCAGTACCAGCACAGCCTCTGACACTGATGACGGTTGTCCACTCTGTAACTGCCCATCACGTCCAGCTCTCTCCAAGGGTCAACAATCCCCTCAGCGTAATATGCCGTGAGGAAAAAGAGCAAGCTTCCGTGACGGAAAAGGTGAAGAACCAGACTGGAGGTAGACATTCTTCTTCTTCTCTTCTTCTTCTCTCGTTCGCTTTACACCGTCAGATGTGTCTGGGGAAAAAATAATGGCATGTCTTTTCCAGCTCCTCTCGTGGGCCGTACAGGTTGGTCTGTAGGGTTATCTCTGTCTGCCACACTTTCTTCCTCAGGTCGCTGAATAGCGTGCACCTCTGAAGGATGTGCTCGCCTGTCTGGTTTTCTTTACCACAGGCACACAGGGGAGAAGGAGCAAGTTTCAGCTTTGTGGACATGTGGTGGTTTAGTCTGGTGTGTTATTGTTCAGATAGTTGTTATTACCACAAGATTTTCTTTATGTTTAGACCTCGCTTCATCTAGACAGTTAAGTTTTGGTTGTTGTTGTTTTTTTAATATGATAAGGCCTCGTCTTGTCGTGGTTAATGTCCAAAATCTGATGGTATAAGTTGTTTTGTTTTTAGTACACTACACTACACTACACTACACTACACTACACTACACTACACTACACTACACTACACTACACTACACTACACTACACTACACTACACTACACTACACTACACTACACTGCACTGCACTACACAACACTACACAATATTTTACAATATTTTACAAAACTGCATACACACGGGGACCGAATGAAAAAAAGCACATGATTGCTTATTCTGTTATCCTCGATATAAAAGAATAAATAAATAAATAGATAAATAAATACACTACACTACACTACACTACACTACACTACACTACACTACACTACACTACACTACACTGCACTGCACTGCACTGCACTGCACTGCACTGCACTACACTACACTACACTACACTACACTACACTACACTACACTGCACTACACTGCACTACATTATACTACACTACACTACACTGTACTACACTACACTACACTGCACTACACTGTACTACACTACACTACACTACACTGCACTACACTACACTGCACTACACTACACTACACTACATTACACTACACTACACTACACTACACTACACTGCACTGCACTGCACTGCACTGCACTGCACTACACTACACTACACTGCACTGCACTGCACTGCACTGCACTGCACTGCACTGCACTACACTACACTACACTACACTACACTACATTATACTACACTACACTACACTGTACTACACTACACTACGCGACATTACACTACACTGCACTATACCATGCAATACTACACTTCACTACACTTCCCTACACTTCACTACACTATACTACTCTACGCTACATTACACTGTACTACACTACACTACGCTATGCTCAACTTCAGTACACTACACTACACTACGCTACTCTAAATCACACTACGCTGCACACTACACTACACTACACGAGACTACGCTGCACGAGACTACACTGCACTACACTACACTACGCTATGCTCAACTTCAGTACACTACACTACACTACACTACGCTACTCTAAATCACACTACGCTGCACACTACACTACACTACACTACACGAGACTACGCTGCACGAGACTACACTGCACTACACTACACTACGCTATGCTAAACTTCAGTACACTACACTACACTACGCTACTCTAAATCACACTACGCTGCACTACACTACACGAGACCACACTACACGAGACTACACTGCACTACACTACACTACACTACACTACACTACACTACACTACACTACACTACACTACACTACACTACACTATACTACGCTACACTATACTACACTACACTACACTACGCTACACTATACCACACTGTATTACAATACAATACAATACAATAAACTACACCACACTACACTACTCTACACGACACTAAACTACACTAGAGTGCGCGATAGTATACTACACTACACTACGCTACACCGCACTATGCTACACTGCACTACCCTACACTACACTACACTACACTAAATTTTACTACATTACACTAAACTACAACACACTTCAATACACTACACTACACTACACTACACTACACTACACTACACTACACTACACTACACTACACTACACTACACTACACTACACTACAATATACTACCCTACACAACATTACACTACACTATACTACGCCACACTATACAATACTACACTACACTGCACCACACTATACTATACAACACTACACTACACTGCGCTACACCACACTATGCTACGCTTCACTATGCTACACTACACTCCACTACACTACACTTCAAAACACTACACTACACTAAACACATAAATGTTGGTGAAACGTTTTTCTCTGCTTTTGTTTTTTTGTTGTTTTTTTTTGTTTGTTTGTTTGTTTTTTGTTTTTTTCTTTAGATAGATGGCTTGATGGAAAAAAGCAAATCGATGCTTACTCAATGTACCATCTGAAAATAAAATTTTGACTTGAAATTTTGACCTGACACTACACTACACTACACTACACTACACTACACTACACTACACTACACTACACTACACTACACTACACTACACTACACTACACTACACTACACTACACTACACTACACTACACTAAGCGGTTGTAGAGGCACTGCTCTCATAAGAACAGCAGCTCTCTCCAGTTACAACAATCTCTCTTCTGTAGCACTGTTAACAATGATTCACACAGTTTGATTTGTTTCTTCAAAATAACGTCTCGGGAAATTTTATTTTAAAGATTTCAAACGAAGAAACAGAAAAAATTAATATCACTCAAAAAGAAAAAATGTTAAATTGAAGAAGAGGAGGAGGAGAAGAAGAAGAAGAAGAATGTGAAGAATGCGAAGCATACAAAGAATGCGAAGAAGAATGCAAAGAAGAATGCAAAGAAGAATGCAAAGAAGAATGCAAAGAAGAAGAGAAGAAGAAGAAGAAGAAGAAGAAGAAGAAGAAGAAGAAGAAGAAGAAGAAGAAGAAGAAGAAGAAGAAGAAAACAACAACAACAACAACAACAACAACAACAACAGCAACAGCAACAACAAGTAGAAGACAAGAAAAAGAAGGAACAAGAACAATAAGAACAGAAACAGAAAGAACAAGAACAAGCAGAACAAGAGCAAGAAGAAGAAAAACAAGAAGAACAAGTAGTAGAAAAGAACGAAGAACTCAGAAACCGTATACTACGAAGAACAAAGAAAAAATGTACTATCCACACATGCTAACGATAGCTCTCTTATCCAGCAATTTCCACTACAGACCGACAGAATCACCACATCAAAGAACACAATGGTAAACACTGGAACGCATTCTACAATCCTGCAGCACATGGAAGACACAAGTTAATTAGTTTTTTTGATACTGGCTTCCAGTGCAAGGCCAGGCAGAACTCTGTCTGGTCCGGTGGCCGAGTACACTTCCCAACTCTGAATGGTAAAAACAGAGGAGGGAATATTCGCAGTTCCAGAAGAAAAGCTGCCAGACAAGTTCAGTTAGGACTAACGACACTTGTCTAGCCAGCAGCTTCCTCCTTCGCTGTGCCTGCTGTCCATGTCTCTGTGTCGGTTAATGACTCGACGAAAGGTGGGGGGTGGGGGTGGAAGGGGAGGGGAGGAGGGTTGAAGGTTTTTTGTTTTGTTCTGTTTTTGGTGCCAAACAGTGCATGCTGCATTGGCGCCGAGGTCGCGTGGCGACGGGTAAGTTTCGGTATGTATTTCTCATCCTCTGTGCAGTCATCTTTAACCATTGATCAGCGGTGGTGGTGGTGGTGGTGATGGTGGTGGTGGGTGGTGTGTTGATGGACAATGATGATGGTGGTGGTGGTGGTGGTGGTGTGGTGGCGGTTGCGGTGGTGGTGGTGGTGGGTGGTGTGACGACACGACGACGACGACGACGATGATGATGATGATGGGTTTATCCATGTACGTTTTATCCAGATTTCTTACACATTTATTTACTGTTAATATCTGTTAAATATTTTTACTGTCGTAACTTCCATGACAAATGGATAATCATTTCATATCGATTTATTTACAACACTAATATCATCTACTTCTATGAATAGCTTCTAGATCAACCAACCAACCAACCAACCAGCTAAACAACCAAACAACCAACCAACCAACCAACCATCGAAAAATGATGGTATGCAACTGTGTTGATATGCTGCTGTGGAGAAAAGTTGTGCGTGCAATAAGGGAGCACTACAGGTTCTGCAAAATTAATGGTAAATGCCAGTTAACGATTGCTGTTCAAAAAAGTGTTTCTGTCTTTGGTCGCTTGTTCAACCAGCTTGATGCGGGAAAGCGGATAGCCTAGTGGTCAGAACATTGCGCTAACAATTTGAAGACCCGGGTTCGAGTCCGGTCGAGGAAATTTTCTTCCTGGAGTTAACATCAGTGCTGACTCCACTCTCCCCAAAAGTCCTTCGGATGAACTTTAAACCGAGGCCCCATGTGCGAACGCACGCAGAACAACTTGCGCACACGTTAAATCCTGTTCCGCTTTTCGTAAGAGTAGGCCATCGTGTGCCGGTGGGAACAGATGACAATATTTACAAAACTGCATACACACGGGGACCGGATGAAAAAAAGCACATGATTGCTTATTCTGTTATCCTCGATATAAAAGAATATAAATAAATAATAATAAATAAATAAAGTAGGGAGAGAAGCGGGTAGGAGCGTTTTTCTCTGCTGTAATTATTTGCCCGTTTGCTGTTTGTCTTCTTTGTAAAATGGAAACCGCGCATTTTTTTGTTTACCTCTTGATGTAGTAGTTCCATACTTTTTGGAATTTTGTTTTTCTTTATCTCTTCGTTTTCTGCTGATATGTCCTTCTTCTTCTTGTGTGTTCTTTTTTTGTCGTTTTCTTCTTCTTCTTCTTCTTCTTCTTCTTCTTCTTCTTCTTCTTCTTCTTCTTCTTCTTCTTCTTTGCAATTCCTCTTCGCAATTCTTCTTCGCAATTCTTCTTCTTCGCAATTCTTCTTCTTCTTCGCAATTCTTCTTCTTCTTCGCAATTTTTCTTCTTCTTCGCAATTCTTCTTCTTCTTTGCAATTCTTCTTCTTCGCAATTCTTCTTCTTTGTAATTCTTCTTCTTCTTCTTCGCAATTTTCGCAGTTCTTCTTCTTCTTCGCAATTCTCGCACTTCTTCCTCTTCTTCTTCGCAATTCTTCTTCTTCTTCTTCTTCACAATTCTTCTTCTTTGCATTCTTCTTCTTCTTTACATTCTTCTTCTTTGCAATCTTCGCAATTCTTCTTCTTCGCCATTCGTCTTCTTCGCAATTCTTCTTCTTCGCAACTCTTTTTCTTCGCAATTCTTTTTCTTCACAATTCTTCTTCTTCTTCTTCGCAATTCTTCTTCTTTTCGCAATTCTTCTTCTTTGCAATTCTTCTTCTTCTTCTTCGCAGTCTTCTTCTTCGCAGTCTTCTTCTTCGCATTCTTCGCATTCTTCGCATTTTTGTTTGCATTTTTCTTCGCGTTCTTCTTCGCCTTGTTTTCCTATTCTCTTCTTCTTTGCATTCTTTTTCTTCTACTTCTTGTTCTTCGCATTCTTCTTCGCGTTCTTCTTCTTCTTCAGGACTTCGTTTTATAGTCTCATTCGACGGACGTTTGGGGGGAGTGGAGAGGGCAGTGATGTTAACACCAGAGGGAAAATCCTTTTGAACGAGATTCGAACCCGGGTCAGCAGATCACGAGCGCATCACTCTGACCACCAGGCTGTCCCGTTCCCCTAGTTCCTACGATCCAGTACATGTTTGTGTAACCTGTCGAACCTTCTCCGAGAATCTACAAGGCAGAAATATAATAAAATTATTATATATCAATAGACGAGCAGAAATGGTATCACACCCTTTTATACAAACCGCAAAACCAATACTGTGTCTGTTTATAGGCTAACTCTACATGCCTTGTCAAACGCTGTCCAAGGATCTGTAACGCAAGAACGATTTATTGATATGTTTGTTGGGTATGACAAAAGCTGTCCAGTGCAAAAATCTATAACCCAAGAATAAGTTATCGATATGTTTGTTGGCTATGTCCAACGCTGTCCAATGCAAGAATCCATAACCCAAGAATATGTTTGTTGGTTATGTCAAACGCTGTCCAAGAATCTATAACCCAAGAATAACTTAGGATCTGTGGCTTATCTCAAACGCTCTCCGAAAGCTCTTAATTAAGAGTATTTGTCAGTCAAAGTCTGCACCGCGAGTGAATCAACCTGAGAAGGAAACTGTTTGATGAAGGGGACGGGTGAGAGGAGAGGGGGGGGGGGGGGAGTTGCAGAAAAAGCCACTCCAAAAAGGAGACAAATTAGGCTGCACGTACAGATAGGAGCTGAGGGGTGTTTCGTTGTGGTGTGGTTGTGTTTTTTTGTGGTTGTTTATATGTGGTGTTGCTTTTGTGGCGAAGCGCTCTCCATGAGGAGAGCAGCACGAAATGTCAACGCGAAAAAATCTGCCGTAACTGAAAGTGGCTTTTAAAAAAAAAAAGAGAAGTTACTCCCATAAGTGGATCGGTGGTCTAGAGGTAACGCGCCTGTCTAGAAAGCATAAAGTCCGGGTCGGAGTGTGGAGTGGTTTGAATCCCGTTTAGGCCCAAAACTTTTCCCCATCCATTAGATCATGAGTGGTGCTCTGGGTGCAATTCTTTCGGATGAGACGATAAACCGAGGCCCGTGTGTTACCCATCATTTTTTAGCGCATGTAAAAGATCCCACAGCAACAAGAGGATGTCCCTGGCAAAAGTCTGTAGAAAAAAGCCACTCTGATAGGGAAACAAATACAACTGTAGACAGGAAAAAAAAAGATGGGTAGTCTCGCTGCACTTGTGGCGACACGCTCTCCCCGGGGAGAGCAGCCCGAATTTCACGCAGAGAAATCTGCTGTGACATAAAGTTGAATGAATAAATCAATCAATCAATCAATAAATAAATCAATAAATAAATAACATATGCAGTGGACGGGGAAACAAAGTGTCAGAAACCTCAACAGTGGTATACAATGCAATAGATAAACATACTAGATTTGTTTGCTTTGTTTGGGGGGGGGGGGGGGGGGGTTGGTAAAGTGTATAAATCTAACAGCAACACCTCATAATAATTCTCTCTTATTATTAAGAAAAAAAAAGCTTGTAACTAGTGTTTTCCTGCAGAGAAAGCTGGTTGCAAAATCTTCAGTGGTGCCTCCACGGTCCACGGAACTACGGAACAGGTGAAGGTGGAAGACAGAGCTCCTCCATAATAATATGGTCGATCTATGCCGGGTGGAAAACCACATGGGGGAGGGGCAAAAAAAAGGCAGCTGCTGTTGTCTGTCAGCTTCCTCTCTGGGTATTCGGCAACAAAAGCACCGATACTGGTTTAGTTCATAATTAGGGTGACTAGGGTGTTTTCCGCTCACTGTGTTCAGAAAGCTGGAACAAAAAAATTGGTAACCGGCTTATTTTCAAAGAAATTGTAGTGGCTGAACTAATTTGATAAACGTATAGACGTGCGAGCATGCGTGCGTGCGCGCGCGCGCACGCACACACACACACACAAATACACATACACATGCACACACATACACACATACACACACACATATATATATATATATATATATATATATATATATATATATATATATATAATATTATATTATATATATATATATATATATATATATATACATACACGCACGCGCGCACACACGCACACACACACGCACATACACACACACACGCACATACACACACACAGCACATACACACACACACACACACACACACACACACACACACACACACACACACACGCACATACACACACACACACGCACACACACACACACACACACACACACACACACACACACACACACACACACACACACACACACACACACACAACACACACACACAAAACACCCTCGTGCGCGCGCGCGTGGGGGGGAAGGGGAAAAGGGGAAACAGAGGGCAGGGTGGCCTCTTAGAGCGTTGCATTCACGACCTGAGATCCCGGGTTCGAGCCAACACCGAGATTGCCCATTCAAGGGAATTAAAAAAAACATTTTCCTGGCGTTAACATCAGTGCCGACGAAGAAAATAAATCCTCTGAAGTCAGAGTATGGCTGCCTATATAATTATACGGCGAGGTACTTAAAAAAAAAAACACACAAAAAAAACAGTCATATACGCAAAACGTCTCATCCAGTGGGTTACTCACCACAATCTCACAATTAGTGATTCATTCCCAGGTGGGACGAGTTGAGTCAGAATGCATTGTTCTGGGTGATTACCTCAGGGGATGTTAATTAAACTGGGGAACGCACAGCAACAACAACAACAATACATACAACACAAAACAGTACAATAACTACATGACAAAACAAAAAATAATAATAATAATTTTTAAAAATAATAAAAACATGACAAAATAATTCGTCGCTGGGACTTCACCAGTATTGAAATGCAGAAAGAAAGAAAAGAGAAGAGGGTTTTTTTTCTGAAGGATGAGGAAATAACAGAAGAAATCAATACAACAATAGGCCTAAAGCTAATTCAGAGATCTTCCAGTCAGCTCTTCTCTTCGTCACACTACACTGCAGCTATTCTCTCTGATGCTTTTTGGCAGGGTTATTGTTTTGATTTGCTTTTTTGTAAGTATCCTGCTTTGGGGTTTTTTGGTTTTTAATTTTTTTTTGTTCGTTGTTGTTGCTGTTGCTGTTGATATTGTTGTTGCTGTTGTTGTTGCTGTTCCTGCTGTTGCTGCTGCTGTTGTAGCTGCTGTTGTTGCTGTTGCTGCTGCTGTTGTAGCTGCTCTTGTTGCTGTTGTTGTTGCTGTTGTTGCTGCTGTGGTTACTGCTGCTGTTGTTGTTCCTGCTGTTGTTATTGTTGCTGTTGTTGCTGCTGTTGCTGCTGCTGTTGTAGCTGGTCTTGTTGCTGTTGTTGTTGCTGTTGTTGCTGCTGCTGATGTTGCTGCTGCTGTTGTAGCTGCTGTTGTTGTTGCTGCTGTTGTTGCTGTTGCTGTTGCTGATGCTGTTGTTTGTTCTTTTCCTTTCCTCAGCTAGAGCTCTGAGGTTCACCCATGGTGAGAATTTGCGTATGTGATCAGTTTTTGCCCGCTATTAAAGATAGCCGCATTACGAATTCAGGGATGATGTCAAAACAACATACCAGTGTGCATGTGGGGGTTGTTTTTTGTTTCGGATTGTTGTTTGTTTTGTTGGGGTTGTTTGGTTTGGGTTTTTTTTTCTTTGGGGGGGGGGGGGGGAGGGGTAGTTTGTCATCCGTTCCAATTAGCATGCAATGGCCTATTCTTCCAAAAGATGAAAGG
>CM060320.1:39250451-39260451 GCA_030674155.1 Stramonita haemastoma | reverse complement strand
TCCCCAGAAGTCCTTCGGATGAGACTATAAACCGAGGCCCCGTGTGTGAATGCACGCAGAACATCTTGCGCACATGTTAAATCCTGCTACGCTTTTCGTAAGAGTAGGCCATCGTGTGCCGGTGGGAACAGATGACATTTACAAAAAAAAACTGCATACACGCGGGAACTGGATGGATGTAAAAAAGCACGAGAGTGCTTATTCCATGAGCTTCTATATTTTGAAAAGAATAAAATAAAATAAATAACTAAAAATAGAACAATCAATCAACACAGCATGGGTTCTCAGATCATGACTTCATCCACGCTTCACATCGCTGCTGGCTGAAGCTGAAGCCCCACAGAGTTGACTGTCCACAAACGTCACTTATTCAATATTGATATGTTCGTAATGGGTCTTCTTCCCCAACGTGAACGTGTTTCGAAGATCGATTATTTCGGCTCCCTGGTTGTACACGCGTACCTCGTAGTCACCGTGGAACCCCCGTAGGGTGAACAGGTCACCTGACTCTGCCAGGTCACGTGATTCTCTCGTCATCCATTGGTTCTCCAAAGATCCATCACGCGAAGCCCTGCTGCTGTGGGCTGAGGACAACAAAAAAAGATAGGATAATGATGTAAAAGGCATTCCACAGACAAATTTAAAATGTAATTGTTATTGTATTGGTCTGATAATCTAGCTGACTGAATTTTTTAAAAGTATTATCAGGTGGGGGTTCTTGATTGTTTGCAGAACTTGTGTTGTTGTCATTGTCTTCGTTTGGCTGATTGTTTGTGTTCCTCCATTCCTCCTTGATACCCCCTTTCCCCATTCCTTTTCAACTGGTTTTATTTTAAATTTTATTTTATTTTATTTCATTTGTTTTTTTGGTTGTTGTTGTGTTGTTGCTTTAGGTGGTGATGGGTGATTATCATGTTCCTGTAAAATTGTGTCATTGTCATTATGGGTGAGTTGCCCGTTTGAAGTTTTTGGTTGGTTTAAGTGTTATAGATAGGATATCATTTTGTTTAAGTGGTCTTTTTAGGGTTTTGTTGTGTGTTTTTGCTTACTCAATATACCGTCTGGAAATAAAATTTTGACCTTGACTTTCACTTTGACAAAATAGGAAAAATTAACCTATACGAAACAAACAAGGGGGTGGGATAGCTCAGTGGTCAGAGCACTCGCTTTCCCCAAGTCAAAGTTAAGCAGCATCCAGCGTGGTTACCAGTTGGATGGGTAACTGTTTGGGTGCCTTGGATTCAGTACAATCCCCTCCCCTCCCAGTTCACCCAGCTGTAAATGGGTACCTGTCCTCTTTAGGGTCAGGGAAGGTAAGGCAGTGAGGGAGAGGAGATGGGCGCCGCCCTCAATACGCTGACCCCTTGAGAAGCTGAGGTATCTGATGCCTCGCCCCCTACGACCACAAAGGATATGGGACACCTTTACCTTTACGAAACAAACACGCGTATACAAGGAGGGTGGCAGGATGGCTACAAGATGTTCGCCTGCCTGACCAGTAAACTGTGTGATTCTAGGTTCGATTCCCAGCTTCGCCCTTTCATCCAAGTTTGACGAAAAAATCAAACTGAATATCAAAGTCCTTTGGATGAGGCCATAAACCGAGACGAGATCCCCTTGTGCAACGACACGCAGAACATCTTGCGCGCACATTAAAAACCCGTTCCGCCTTTCAAAAGAGTAGCTCGCCATTGTGTGCCTGTAAAAACGGGTGACAGAGACAAAAAACAGCATGCTGACAGGTGTCGTGTTTCGACCTATCCATGAAGTCGGAATGCGCACCTAAGTGGTCGGAAAACAGGGTCACATAGATAAATCTTACCGTTGGTGGTTGGAACTTCGGGGCTCTAACCGAGGAACACACAAAAATCAATCAATCAATCAATCAAATAAATAATGAATAAATAAAGATAAAGGTATGTTGCTTCAAACAAGAAACCACAGAAACTAATACTATTAAAACCCCGAACAACATACAAATAACTAATATAATATATATATATAATATAATAAAATAAAAATAAAAAGGTTATTTATCACCTTCTATGAACAGACTTGATACCAGCATACTGGAAATTAATTGAATTGAACTGAATCGAATGAATTTTAATTGAAGAGGGTTATGGCACAAGCAAACATGCTTTTTTTACAATTAGCCTTCTAGCAAAAAGCATATGAAAAAACCCTCTCCAAAAAAACAAAAACACCATTACTAAGAAAAGGAAAAAAAAACAAATCATCCAAGCTGTAAAGCAAATAATTATTGTAGCATTCAAATTTAAATACCAGACTGGAGAGTAGAAGAAGGAGAGAGAGAACAATGAACAATGAACAAGATTAATTCTTCAGACCAGCAGTCCCAATAATGGGGTGAACAAAGCATCACAAAACAAAGCAAAGCAAATAAGACAAAAACAAAATAAAACCTCATAACAATATGTGGCAAGTGCCAAAACATATCAAATGTGAAAATGTGTCTTTTTAAATTATAAAACTGACCTCTTTTAAATGCTGCTATTTTCCTTGTCAATTCTCAAGTTTTCGACAAAATCCTGCGTTATTGTTAAGGCATTGAAAAGATATAAACTTAGCTTATAAAGACAGAGGCGTATTTCAGCAAACTTACGTATGGCTGATCGTTCGGGATCAAGTACTTATGCCTTAGATTTCCATACAGAATAAAAATTTCTTATAAAATCATCGTCATCTTGCACTACCTTGCACAACTTACACATTAGTCAGTATTCCTCTTAAACGTTCTCCAGAGAGAGAGAGAGAGAGAGAGAGAGAGAGAGAGAGAGAGAGAGAGAGAGAGAGAGAGAGAGAGAGAGAGAGAGAGAGAGAGAGAGAGAGAGAGAGAGAGAGAGAGAGAGATTTATTTGATTGATTTGATTCTTTATATCGAGGATAATAGAATAAGCACTTGTGCTTTTTTACATTTCCCGTCCCCGTGTGTATGCAGTTTTTGTAAATGTCATCTGTTCCCACCGGCACACGATGCCTACTCTCACGAAAAGCGGAACAGGCATTTAACGTGTGCGCAAGATGTTCTGCGTGCGTTTGCACACGGGGCCTCGGTTTAAAGTGTCATCCGAAGGACTTTTGGAGAGTGGAGTCAGCACTGATGTTAACTCCAGAAGAAAAATGTCCTCGACCGGACTCGAACCCGGGTCGTCAAATTGCCAGCGCAATGTTCTGACCACTAGGCTATCCGTCCCAAGAGAGAGAGAGAGAGAGAGAGAGAGAGGAGAGAGAGAGAGAGAGAGAGAGAGAGAGAGAGAGAGAGAGGGGAGAGAGAGAGAAGAAGACAGACAGACAGACAGACAGACAGACAGACAGACAGACAGACAGACAGACAGACAGAGAAGCAGAGAGAGAGAGAGAGAGAGAGAGAGAGAGAGAGAGAGAGAGAGAGAGAGAGAGAGAGAGAGAGAGAGAGAGAGAGAGAGAGAGAGAGAGAGAGAGAGAGAATACTAGACTCATCGAGCCTTGTCCAAGTGACAAATCCAAACAAAAGAATCACCTTTAAACCAAACTGGAGCATTCAAAGAGGGAAAAAAACCTGTCCGTCTTTTCTTCTTTTTTTCTCCTGTCGTTACAGTGTCCTCGCGTTCTTTTTTTTTTTTTTTTTTCATCATAACCATGGTTTATTCATAAGTTGTCTCACTCCACGATCACCACAAAGAAGCCAGAAAATGGATTTTAAAAAGCTGAGAGTAATGGATCGTCGGGAAGCGACAGAGACAATAATTATCAATAAGAGATAATAAAACACGGTACCGGCAAGAGATATCAAAGAAAAGGAAAAATGGACTAGAAACTGAAGGACTCGTTTCAATTGCTCAAAAAAGCCTGCTTGTCTCAAAAGTATGAAGCACTGGTGCTTACACATTCACAGCCTAATGGCTTTGAATAAGTAAAACCTTTATTCGTTCCACGGATAGAGTTCTGATGTTCACCGATAGTAAAAAATTTTGTGCATGTAACTATTTTTGCCCACCATGAAGGTAGCCGCATTTTCATTCGGAAATAAATAAATGAATGAATAACGACAATTAGTGTTGTAAAAATGGGACGACAAAGTTCAATGTTGAAAAAAAAGAACTGCAACGCTGCTGTAGGTATGTTCATAAAAAAATTTTTCTAACACTCAAATGAAATGGTTTCCAATTTAGGAGAATTCACAGATGTCTGGAGACATTTTTGTTTACTAAAAGAGAAGGATGATACTGACAGTACTATACTCTGCAATTGTTGTAATTCAGCAGTAGACAGTATCAGACACTTTCCTGTAAGACCTTTACTGTGGGATATATGTATATGTGTGTGCGTATATGTATGTATGTATGTATGTATGTATGTATGTATGTATGTATGTATGTATGTATGTGTGTGTGTGTGTGTGTGTGTGTGTGTGTTTTGTGTGTGTGTGTGTGGTGTGTGTGTGTGTGTGTGTGGTGTGTGTATGTATGTATGTATGTATGTATGTATGTATGTATGTATGTATGTATGTATGTATGTATGTATGTATGTATGTATGTATGTATTGGTGACCGTTTGCGCGCCTAGGCTTCAGTGCAGTCCCCCTAGTTCACCCAGCTGTAAATGGGTACCCGCCTTCTTTAGGGTCAGGGAAGGTAAAGCAGCGAGGGAGAGGAGATGGGCGCCGCCCTCAATATGCTGGCCCCTAGAGAAGCTGAGGTCTCTGATGCCTCGCTGCCCTACGACCATCTAGGTTATGGACAGAGGGAGAGAGACAGACAGAGATGATTTGATTTATTTGATTATATATTCTTTTATATCGAGGATAATGGAATAAGCACTCTTGAGCTTTTTTACATCCAGTCCCCGTGTGTATACAGTTTTGTAAATGTCATCTGTTCCCACCGGCACACGATGGCCTACTCTTACGAAAAGCGGAACAGGATTTAACGTGTGCGCAAGGTGTTCTGCGTGCGTTCGCACACGGGGCCTCGGTTTAAAGTCTCATCCGAAGGACTTTTGGGGAGAGTAGAGTCAGCACTGATGTTAACTCCAGGAGAAAAATCTCCTCGACCGGACTCGAACCCGGGTCGTCAAATTGCCAGCGCAATGTTCTGACCACTAGGCTATCCGTCCCCCGTGAGATGTGCACATATGTAATGGTGTGTCTGGGGATGTGTCTAAACCCCCAAGTAGCAAATGGACATGAAACATTCAACAAAACAAAACAAAACAAAACAAAACAGACACGGGCTTGGTGGGCATTGCACACTTTTCCAGAACCTTTTGCTAAGTGTTGACAGAAGCGGTAAAGAAAACCTGTCAGATCTTATGAAATATGAACGTGACGAAACCATCGGCTATCCTTTCAAAAAAAATTCCGACACACAAAAGAGGCCTAAGTATCGATCACCCTCTCTCTCTGTCATCATGCTATTGGCCAAACAATACCATGCATCGTCGTAATCAAAACAGACATTGGCTTGTTCTTCATCTACTTGTGAAGATATTCAAATAATTTATAGATCTCTGACAAAGGTTTATTGTGCTCGTAAAAAGTTGTAATCACTTTGTGTGGGGTTTTTTTCGTTCCTCAGCTAGAGCTCTGAGGTTCGCCAATGGTCAGATTTTGCGTAATGCAACCACCCGTCTTTGCCCCACCATTTAATGTAGCCGTATTCTGACTTCGGGGATGATATCTAAACACGACACCAGTGTGCATGCGATTTTTTTTTCTTTTAATTTTGTCATCCGTTCCCATCGGCACACGGCCTACTCTTCCGAAAGGCGCGACGGGTTTTAATGTGCGCGCAAGGTGTTCTGTATGCGTTCTCACACGGGACTTCGGTTTACAGTCTCATCCGAGGACTTTTAGGAGGAGTGGAGTCGGCACTGGAATTAACTCCATAAGAAAAAGTCCTCTTGAACAGGCGTCCTTCGAATAAGACATAAACTGAGATCCTGTGTGCGAACGCACGCAGAACACCTTGCGCACACGTTAAAACCCGTTCCGCTTTTCGGAAGAGTAGGCCATTGTGAGCCGGTAGAACGGAACACAAATTAATGAAACTGCATTTACACACAGGAACTCAATGTTTAAAAAAAATGTATCAGTGCTTATTCCATTATCCTCGAAGTAAAAAGAATAAAATAAAAAGAATGAAAAGAAAATAAAAAATCTCGAGGCTAGCTGAAATCTGGGATCGACCCCCGGCGGTCAGACCGCGAGCGCAACGCTTTAACCCCGGGCTACCCCGTCCCCTAACTTTAGTCTCTTTTTTTTTTTTTTAACCCTTAACTTATGTCTAAAATGGTTTCATTTTTAGTCTTTGTTTGATGACATCATTAAATCAACGAGTGCTTTTTTTCATCTGTTTTGTACAACTATTGTCGTTGACACTGGTGGACTTTGTGGCAAACAACACCGTTAACTGTTCTTTGATATTTCAAACATCATGATTGTAGCAACACACACATACCTACCGCAATACTCAACATCGTACACACACCACCCACACACCCACACACCACTAACTTTGAATCTGAATCACACACACACACACACACACTACAACACACACAACACACACACACACACACACACACACACACACACCACACACCACACACCCACACACTACAACACACACACACACACACACACACACACACACCACACACACACAACAACACACACACACCAACCCACTCCAGGTTGTATCCTTTGGCAAGAGCCGCCTTCTCCCCTCTCCAGTGCAGCTGGTCCCAGAATCCCCAGAACAGGATGCCCTCCACGGCTGGGTGGCCGTACAACGCCTTCAGAGCGGCCTCGTAGTAGTCTGCCCTCGTCTGCTCATCCTGAGCCTGGACGTCCAGTTCTGTGGCCCATATGGGCAGTCCCGCCTTGGCCAAGATGTCTAGGCGTTGCTGCGGAGACACGGGGGTAAGGTAAAAGGTAACGGTAAAGGTTGTCCCATAACCTGTGTGGTCGTAGGGGAGCGAGGCGTCAGAGACCTCAGCTTCTCTAGGGGGGCAGCATATTGAGGGCGGTGCCTATCTCCTCTCCCTCGCTGCTTTACCCTCCCTGACCCTAAGGAGGGCAGGTACCCATTTACAACTGGGTGAACTGGGGGGACTGTACTGAAACCAAGGCGCCCAAACGGTCACCCATCCACTTGGTAACCTCACTCAATGCTGCTTAACCTTAGCTCGGGGAAAGCGAGCTCTCCAATGGGAGTAAGAGGAATGGATTTAGTGGTACTAGGTTGTGGTTGGCTGGTTGCAAACCATGTTCTAAAGTGTGTTGAAGACGTTCTGCATGTGTTTGCACATGGGACCTGGGTTTATAGTCTCATCCGAAGGACTGAAGCTTGCATTCGCATTTGAAAATAAAATAATCGAACAAAGAAAAGACACGAAAACCATCCTGCATTGCAACGATAATTAGCTGTATTCATTTTTTCTATTATTTAGGTTACTAGCCAGGGAACTGCCCTGAGAAAATTCCTGGTCAACAGTGTATCAAAAGGTCTCGTTTAGAATCTGAATACTACATTAAACTCTTTTGAACTGATGAATATATTTTTTCAATTATGACAATAATGATTATAATAATGAGACCTCAAAGAAGAAGAAGAATGCGAAGAGGAAGAAGAAGAACAAGAAGAAGAACAAAAAGAACAAGAACAAGAACAGGAAGAGGAAGAAGAAGAAGAAGAGAAGAAGAAGAAGAAGAAGAAGAAGAACAACAACAACAACAACAACAACAACAACAACAACAACAACAACAACAACAACAACAACAACAAGAGGAACAAGAAGAAGAAGAAGAAGAAGAAGAAGAAGAAGAAGAAGAAAAAGAAGAAGAAGAAGAAGAAAAACAACAACAACAGCAGCAACAACAAGAAGAAGCATAACATCAACAACGACAACAACAACAACAGCAACAGCAACAATCACAATAACGATCATGGTGTCTTTTTAACCATGCTCAGACGATCTTTACCTTGATGAGCACAGGGTCGGGTCGCACCTCATCGCCGAAGTGACACTGGGCGCCCATGGCATACAGCCCCACGTAGGCTGAGGCCACCTCCCGGGCTTGCTGCAGGTAATCCTGCAGGACAGTGTCACAGCACTACAGGTCACCATCTTGCTTTATTTATTTTATACCATTTTATACCATTTTATATCTTGTTCCTGGTGTTGTTCTTCTTGTTCTTGTTGTATTGTTCTTGTTCTTCTTTATAAAGAAGAAGAGAAGAAGATACCACTTTATGCCACAGCAGATTTCTCTGCGTGAAATTCGGGCTGCTCTCCTTCCCCGGGGAGAGCGCTTCGCCACAGGTGCAGCGCCTACCCATTTTTTTTTCTTCCTCAGGATGGTGTCTAAACACGACACCTGTGTTTATGCTGATGTTTTTGTTTTTGTTTTTTTAATTTTGTCATCCGCTCCTACCGGCACACGATGGCCTGCTCTTCCGAAAGGCGGAACGGGGTTTTAACGTGTGTGCAAGATGTTCTGCGTGCGTTCGCACATGGGGCCTCGGTTTATAGTCTCATCCGAATGACTTTGACATTCAGTTCGATTTCTTGTCAAACTGGGGGAAAGGGCGAGGCTGCGTGCTTCTCCTCAAACCTAAGAGTAACGCACAATGGCTGTGTGTTCTAGGGTACGTGTATTATGAATGGTTTATATTGGCCATGATGTAAGAGGGGGGGGGGGGGGGGCGGGATAGCTCAGTGGTCAGAGCCCTCGCTTTCCCCAAGTCAAGTTAAGCAGCGTTGAGCTGGTTATCAGTTGGATGGGTGACCGTTTGCGCCGCCTTGGCGTCAGTACAGTCCTCCCCAGTTCACCCGGCTGTAAATGGGTACCTGCCCTCTTTAAGGTCAGGGAAGGTAAAGCAGCGAGGGAGAGGAGATGGGCACCGCCCTCAATATGCTGGCCCCTAGAGAAGCTGAGGTCTCTGATGCCTCGCTCCACTACGACCGCCTAAGTTATAGGACACCTTTACCTTTGCCTTTACCTTTTCTGATGTAAGATAGACAGATACAGACTATATTGTGTCTAAGGTTATCATCTGTAGTTATAAAGGTTAAAACAAACCCAAATCCCCTTCTCGCGAGTTTTACCTCCTGCACTGATGACAGTTACGGCAATGTTTGCTTCGGCACAATGCTAACTACACTTTGTCCAGCTCTACTTGTGCATCTGTTCCTTTAAGAGATCAGTGACGGTAGGGAAGAACAATGGAAACACTTAAGTTAAGGTAGGAGGTTCTGCAGGTACAAACAAACACCACTTCACCCCTCAGGAAGCTAAACTCTGGAGAGTGCTGCCCAAAACTCTCACACAGGCGGCCGGTCAAGATTCCGCCACCACCACCACCCAACCCTCCACCCCCACGCCCCATCCCCCCACCCCCTCCCTCTCTTCACCTCAGTGGAGTAGTCGTTGGACACGACGTTGTAGTCGTTGAGGAAGAGTTTGACAGAGGGGTCGTAGTGGTGGGCGATGCGGAACAGCTCGAGGTGATAGTCAGGGTCCTGCAGCCTGTCCTGGTACCACTGCCCGTGAAGGTTCTCGTTGTTCACGTCCCAGTGTTCCAGTCTGCTCTCCGCCCCCAACACCAACACCAACATGAATATCAATATCAACACCACCTCCATCATCATCATCGTTGTTGTTGTCATGGTCATCATCATCGTCGTTGTAGTAGTAGTAATCATCGTCGTCATCATCATCATCATCATCATCACCATCATCACCACCATCACCACTTCCACCCTCATCACCATCATCACCACCAACACCACTACCACCACTACCATCATCACCACAATCATCACCATCACTACCACCACCACCATCATCATCATCATCATCACCATCACACACCACCACCACCACCACCACCACCACCACCACCATCATCACCATCATCACCATCATCATCATCATCATCATCATCATCATCTACTGCACGGTGTGGCGGTACATCACATACAACAAACCATT
>CM060320.1:39235451-39242951 GCA_030674155.1 Stramonita haemastoma | reverse complement strand
TATCAAAACAATAAATAAGTTTTAAAAATTTTAACAAATAAAAATGATCGGTTAATAATCTCATACGAGGGACTTTCAGGGAAGTGGAGTCAGTACTGGTTTGAATCTAGGGGGAAAATCCCTTCGAACAGGTGCATCTGAGGTGGCTCGATCCCAGGCCATCAGATCACAGGTTCAACGCTCTAACCACTTGGCTATCCCTCCCCCCTCTCTCCTCCCCCTCCCCCTCCCAATCATCATCATAATCTCCTTTTTTTCTCAACATCATCATCATAATTGTTATTTTTCATAATATCTTTATTTTTCTCTATATGAGTGAATAAGTTTACCAGACGTGAATATCTAAGTATGCACAGTATAATATAATATCTGTTTTGCACTAAAAATGAGAAGATGGATGTTCCGTGAAATAATAATAAAAAGTATCCTTACCTGAATTTGAATATCGTTTATGTTCACTGTGCTGGATGTTGTCACACTGTTTCACACACACATATACACACACGCACGCGTACGCGCGCACACACACACGCACACATACACACATACATTCACACACACACACACATATACACACACACACACACACACACACACACACACACACACACACACACACACACACACACACACACACACACACACACACACCACGGTACATAGTAAATATTAGTGCTTAAACTCTGCTATACATCTTACTCAGCAAAACAAAAAATCTTTAACAGACTTTAAAAAAAAAAAAGATTTCAAATCAAAACAATCGTTAGCATTGGTGGTGGTGGTGGTGGTGGTGGTGGTGGTGGTTGTAGTGGTGGTGGTGATGTGATGATGTGATGGTGGTGGTGGTGGTGGTGGTGGTGATGGTGGTGGTGGTGATGGTGGTGGTGGTGGTGGTGGTGGTGGTGGTGGTGGGTGGTGGTGGTGGTGGTGGTGGTGGTGCTGCTGCTGCTGCTGCTGCTGCTGCTGCTGCTGCTGCTGCTGCTATTACTGTCAGTGTTTTGCTCTTGTTAATGGACTCGCTGGAAGGTTGTATTAATAAATAACTTTATCCAAACGTGATCGTTGTTTTTTCTGTGTGTATCTGCAATAAATAAATTTTAGATGATATACAATTATATGAAGCATGTTGCAGTTAAGTCAAAAACAACAAAATACGATAAAACATCCAGGAACTTGTCAATTAAGCGGGAAATAATTAATGATGTCTTCCTTAGAAACGATTGTCCAATAGCACATTTCTCCATGGGATATACTATTACCTGTTCCCTCTGCCCGTTCAAGTGTGTGTGTGTGTGTGTGTGTGTGTGTGTGTGTGTGTGTGTGTGTGTGTGTGTGTGTGTGTGTGTTGTGTGTGCGTGCGCGCGCGTGCGTGCGTGCGTGCCTGTTTGTGTGTGTTGTTTATTATTTTATTTATTCATTTATTCTTTTATATCGATGATAATGAAATAAGCATTCATGTGCTTTTTTACATCCAGTCCCCATGTGTGTGCAGTTTTGTAAATCTTATCATAAGTTCCCACCGGGACACGATGGCCTACTCTTTCGAAAAGCGGAACAGGATTTAACATGTGCGCAAGGGGCCTCGGTTTATAGTCTCATCCGAAGCATTTTAGGGGAGAGTGGAGTCAGAACCGATGTTAATTCAAGGGGGAAAACCCCCTTGAACAGGAACCGAACCCGTGTCGTCAAATTGCGAACGCAATGTTCTGATCACTAGACTATCCCGTTCCCCGGATGTGTGTGTATGTGTGTCTGTGTGTATATTTGTTTGTGTCTGTGTGTGTGTGTTTATGTGTGTGTATGCGTGTGAACGTGCGTGCGCACTTGCGCGTGTGTGTGCATGCATGTGTGCGTGCGTGTGTGCGCAGCATGCGTGCGTGCGTGCGTGTGAGTGTGTGCGCGTGTCTGTCTGTCTGTCTGTCTGTCTGTCTGTCTGTCTGTCTGTCTGTCTGTCTCTCTCTCTCTCTCTCTCTCTCTCTCTCTCTCTCTCTCTCTCTCTCTCTCTCTCTCTCTCTCTGTCTATCTATCTATCTATCTATCTATCTATCTCTATCTCTGTCTCTGTCTTTGTTTCTGTGTCAGTGTGTCTACGTGTCTGTACGTGAACGGGTGCCCCCCCCCCACCCCCACCCCCACCCCCTTGTTATGACTAATGAGATATTCTTCACAATTTCACCTTCATCAAAAACCATTCCAATTCCAAATCCAAAATACTTCATCATCTCAAAACAGAGAAATCCTGTTAAACCATAACACATCTACACAGACGTCACATACTTGATCTTGATGTCACTTTTGCGTAATTGCTCGATGACTTGGTCTGACGTCAGAGGCACGTCACACTGACAGGTTTCAGCGATGACGGAAGCATCATCCACGGCAAAGTCTACGTCAGCGTCAGGACCACTGAAGTATACACGCGCGCTCTGCAGCGCTGTAAAGCAGGTAAGGGGATGTGGCCTATGTATCGTTATCCAGACAAGCAAAGCTTTCAGAGTAAGTTCACTAACAGTCTGTGACTGTTTTACTTTTAACTCATAATCAAATGAAAGCCCTCCAAATCAAGCCAAGTCAAACTTTTATTTCCATATGGTACATTGAATAAGTAGTGCAATTGCTTTTTTTTTTTAATCAAGCCATCCATCTTAGAAAAAAAAAACATATATCTATGCAAACTTTTATTTTCAGATGGTACATTGAACAAGTAGTGCAATTGCTTTTTTTATTTAATCAAGCCATCCATCTTAGAAAAAAAAACATATATCTATGCAAACTTTTATTTTCAGATGGTACATTGAACAAGTAGTGCAATTGCTTTTTTTATTTAATCAAGCCATCCATCTTAGAAAAAAAAACATATATCTATGCAAACTTTTATTTTCAGATGGTACATTGAACAAGTAGTGCAATTGCTTTTTTTTATCAAGCCATCCATCTAAGAAAAAAAAACCCACACATTTGCAAACTTTTATTTTCAGATGGTACATTGAAAAAGTAGTGCAATTGTTTTTTTTTTTAATCAAGCCATCCATCTAAGAAAAAAAAAAACACATATATATGCAAACTTTTATTTTCAGATGGTACATTGAATAAGTAGTGCAATTGCTTTTTTTCATCAAGCCATCCATCTAAGAAAAAAAACACCATACACATGCAAACTTTTATTTTCAGATGGTACATTGAATAAGTAGTGCAATTGCTTTTTTTTTTTAATCAAGCCATCCATCTTAGAAAAAAAAACATATATCTATGCAAACTTTTATTTTCAGATGGTACATTGAATAAGTAGTGCAATTGCTTTTTTTCATCAAGCCATCCATCTTAGAAAAAAAACATATATATATGCAAACTTTTATTTTCAGATGGTACATTGAAGAAGTTGTGCAATTGCTTTTTTTTTTAATCAAGCCATCCATCTTAGAAAAAAAAACATATATCTATGCAAACTTTTATTTCCAGATGGTACATTGAATAAGTAGTGCAATTGCTTTTTTTCATCAAGCCATCCATCTAAGAAAAAAATCAGATATATGCCTGATCTACGTATAGTCTACAAATAGATAGATAGATAGATAGATAGATAGATAGATAGATAGATAGATAGATAGATAGATAGATAGATAGATAGATAGATAGATAGATAGATAGATAGATAGATAGATAGATAGATTCTATGTCTGGTCAAACTCACGTGCTGTGGGCAAAGAGAAGGATCCCTTCAGATGGACCCACCCATCTGACAGCTGTACGTTGTTTCGGACTTCCACCTTGTCATACTGGTGGCTCCCATCTAGTACAGAAAAGGTTAATGTCAATACACAAACACTATTACTATTGTTGTAGTAGTCGTAGTCGTAGTCGTAGTAGTAGTAGTAGTAGTAGTAGTAGTAGTAGTAGTAGTAGTAGTAGTAGTAGTAGTAGTAGTTGTTGTTGTTGTTGTTGTTATTGTTGTTGTTGTTGCTGTTGTTGTTGTAGAAGTAGTAGTAGTAGTAGTAGTAGTAGTAGTAGTAGTAGTAGTAGTAGTAGTAGTAGTAGTAGTAGTAGTAGTAGAAGTAGCTATAGTTGTAGTAACAGCCCATCTGGTACAGAAATTTTTGTTGTTGTTGTTTGTTTTGGGGGTTTTTTGTGTGTTGTATAGGTCGAATGCAAGTGCTTTTATTTGTTTTTGCCAGGTATAGTGATAAATAAATTCCATGTGGTAGTAGTAGTAGTAGTAGTAGTAGTAGTAGTAGTAGTAGTAGTAGTAGTAGTAGTAGTAGTAGTAGTAGTAGTAGTAGCGATGACCAGCAAGCAGTACTTGGGAAAACGAAAGTAGGAGCCCCAAACTGACCAGTGAAGGTGAAGTCCACAACGAGCTGTACTGTCTGAGGTCCTTGGCTAGTGGTCAGCTTCACGTAGCCACTGGCCTGGTAGCTGGGCTGACCACAGGTCAGACTGAGGAACTGACCAGGACCCATCCATTTCTTGGATCTGACGAATGAGAGGGGACAGGTAGCAATTTTTAGTGGAAAGGGAGAACAGCTTTGGTTGGGTTGGTTTGATTGGATGGTTTGGTTTGGTTTGGTTTGGTTGGTTGGTTGGTTTGGTTGGTTGGTTGGTTTGGTATGGTTGGTTGGTTTGTTGGTTGGTTGGTTGGTTTCAAATTCAAATTCAAATTCAAAATACTTTATTATCTCACAGAGAAATTCACGCGGGTTACATGCCACACATAAAAAAGCAAACATGTAAAAAGTAACATCGCGGGAAAAAAATACAACAACATAGTATCCGAACATCAGCTCGCGCATGTCACAATTGGTTGGTTGGTTGGTTTGGTTTGGTTGGTTTGGTTGGTTTGGTTGGTTGGTTGGTTGGTAAACCTGTTTCTAACCTACCTTTTATCTCAAAAGTCCTTGAAAAAGTCGTTCTCAGACAATTCAACAGCCATCTTCATTCCAATAGCCTCCTTCCGCCTTTCCAGTCTGCCTATCGCGCCAACCACAGCACTGAAAACACCCTACTGCACACTTTAAATACGCTTCTACACGCTTCTGACACAGGAAAAATATCCCTTCTCACTCCTCTCGATCTATCTGCAGCTTTCGACACTATAGACCATTCAATTCTTCTCTCCCGTCTTCAAAAAACGTTTGGCATCACAGGCACAGCTCTCACTTGGTTTAATTCATACCTGACTGATCGATTCCAAACAGTTGCAGTAAACAAGATTCAATCCAAACCTGTCAAACTGGAATGTGGAGTCCCGCAGGGATCAGTTCTGGGCCCTGTTCTTTTCACTCTATACACTGCTCCATTGTCACATATAATAAACCGTCATCAAATCAACTATCATTTCTATGCTGATGACTCTCAGATTCTAAGCTGTGATACTCCTGAAAATCTGCCCTCTCTCTTGATAATATGTCCTACTGCCTTGAAGATATCCAAAACTGGATGATACAGAATAAGTTACAGCTAAATGCAGATAAAACTGAAGCCATGCTGGTAGACACCAAACAAACTTTCTTCCATTACTACAGCTTCAGTAGAATTCGGCAATACTCCAGTCACTCTTTCCATTGCTGTAAAATATCTAGGGGTTGTTATTGACAACACACTATCCATGCAAAAATTCATCACCCAGACCTGCCAGTCATGCTACTATCAATTAAGACGTATTAGTGCAATTCGAAAGTACCTGTCCACTGATGCAACATCTAAACTCGTCACGTCTCTGATTCTTTCACGTCTCGACTATTGCAATTCTCTTTTGGCTGGTCTGCCAGCATCATCTATCCACTCCCTTCAACGTATACAAAACTCCGCAGCTCGACTGGTCCTCGGAAAGAAAAAATCTGAGCACATTACTCCTCTCTTGCAATCTCTCCACTGGCTGCCTGTGCCACAGAGAGTAAACTATAAGATCAGTACTCTCTGTTATAAATGTCTTCACAAAACAGCACCCTCCTACCTCTGTGAATGTCTTTACCCGTACACTCCTTCTCGTTCCCTCCGCTCTGCTGCAGATACCCTGCGCTTACAAATACCTAGATTCAATCAATCCACCGTTGGCCGTCGCTCTTTCTCTGTTTCTGGTCCAGTGATCTGGAACAACCTCCTTCTCTCCCTTCGTAAAAAGCCTACCTATGACACATTTAAATCCAGCCTCAAGACACACTTATTTCAAAGTTAAGACTTTCCTATCCTGTTTCATCTTCTGCCCCTGCTCTCAACAGACGAAATATCCACCACCCTGCCAAAATGTTTAACCTGTGTGTGTGTGTGTGTGTGTGTGTGTGTGTGTGTGTACATTGACTTTGTTAAAAATCTAAATTGTTGTTGGCTGCATGCGCAAGAATTGGTTGAATGCAATCGCTTTGATTTGTTTTTGCAAGATATAGCGCTATATAAATTCCTTTTATTATTATTATTATTATTATTATTATTATTATTATTGGTTGGTTGGTTGGTTTGGTAGGTTGGTTGGTTGGTTGGTTGGTTGTGTAACTGTTCTTGTTCTCACTATTGCTCCAAACATCCTCCCCAAATCAAAACACACGCGCGCGCGCGTGCACACACACACACAGACGATTCAAGATTCAAGATTCAATTCAACACACACACACACACACACACAACAAACACACACAACACAAATAAGAAAAAAGAAAAGAAAAAAAACACAGACGATAATGACCCCTCACCTGCCAGAAACTAGCACTGCGGATTGCCCAGAACGCTGGGCCTCAGTGGTCAGAGTGCATGTGAATCCATTGCACAGCCAGCCCTCTAGGGATTCGAACCCTCCATTCGATAACAGCTCTCCACCAACTGTCGACACCATGATGGAAGCCACAGGGACTAAAATGGCCAAGAGGCCTCCTAGGTTTGGCATGTTCGTCTTTATTCGTTAAGACCAAAGAATGAGATAGAGAGAAGAAGTTGTTGTAGGTTTATCAAGTTATGTTCATTTTTTCTGCGTCTTCTATGACGTAGACAGTGCGTATGATGTGCGTCATTGCTTTTTTTTTCTACCGCTTTCTCTACCATCACCAACCCCCTCTCTCCGTCTCACACACACACACACACACACACACACACACCTGCCCTCCCATTCCCTATTCCTCCCTCCCCTCCACTACCATTCTTCTTTTTATGAAAGAAAGGGACCATGAACTCTCTTCCACTCAACACTAACCATCACCCCCCCCCCCCTCCCCCTCCCTTTCTCTTCTCATGTCTCCATAATACTCTTTCTTTGCCTGTGTACACCTATTAAGAATAAGTCGAAAGAAAAATGTGTTACGGTCAAATACACAGAGATATTTTCCACACATTTTTTTTTCGTTTTTTGTCGTAGTCTTTGCTACACGGACAGATTTACTGACCGATGAAGGGACAGAGATAGGTCAGAGGTCATGAGGCACTGACCCGTAACCAAGCACTTTGGTGATGATGTCATCATAGATCTATTTTCTCGATAAAGTTATGTTCAGCCCTGCAGCGTGTGTGTGTGTGTGT
>CM060320.1:39220451-39227951 GCA_030674155.1 Stramonita haemastoma | reverse complement strand
GACGGAGATAACCCTACAGACCAAGCTGTACGGCCCGCGAGAGAAGCTGGAAAGGACATGCCATTATTTTTCCCAGACACATCTGACAGTGTAGAGCGAACGAGAGAAGAAGTCCAGTTCATTCGTACTCACGTCAGTGGACCAGCCCCCGGCGACGACGTTGTAGTCGTTGAGGAAGAGTTTGACAGAGGGCTCGTGATGGTGAGCGGTGCAGAACAGCTCCAGGTGATAGTCAGGGTCCTGTAGCCTGTCCTGGAACCAGTGCTCGTGCAGATTCTCGTTGTTCACGTCCCAGTGTTCCAGCCTGCATGGCAAATCCTGATAACCAGGCTACAGCCCAGCTGATTGGGGGACGGGATAGCCTGGTGGTTAGAGTCATGTGCTCTGATCTGCTGACCCGGGTTCGAATCTCGTTCGAGAGGATTTTTCCTCTGGGGTTGACATCAGTGCCAACTTTGCTCCGCTCAAAAGTCCTTCCAATGAGAATATAAATCGAGGCCTGGTGTGCGGAACGAACACAAAACATCTTGCGCACATGTTAAAATCCGTTTCGCTTTGAAATCAATATGGTGGGGGTGTTCTGGAGAGAGGGGGGGGGTTGTCATATCCTTTCTTCTTGTTTCTTTTCTTTGGATCATAGCTTGAATGTTATTGTCGTAGTCTTTGGTCAGGGCAAGAGCTGGATGAAAAGCATGTAAAAGCTTATCTCTAATCCTTCAAAAGATTTCTCTCTCTCTCTCTCTCTCTCTCTCTCTCTCTCTCTCTCTCTCTCTCTCTCTCTCTCTCTCTCTCTCTCTCTCTCTCTCGGCACAGAAATTAAGACAAAGCCACGTCAGCAACAATTGATTTAATATGCAATGGTATATCCACTTTAAAAAGTAATGTATTTTCAAGAAAGGCAACTTCAGAAAGGTTGATATCACGTGTGATTTGAATGGATGGTCGAATCGAAAATTTTTACATTTCAGTTTGGTTTTTCCTTTCTTTTCTTTGTATTTACCAGGTGATTGGTAACTGTATAGACGCCCATGTTAATGTTAGCTGATTATAAATGAATGGATTTTTGGAGGGAAACCCAATTGTACTGATCACATATTTCACGTTTTGTTTACCGTTTCACAAAAAAAAGTAATTATGTTACCTCCCTTGTCAAAAGGCCCATTTGGGCAATGACAATAAACTGTTAAAGCGTTAAAGCGACTCTCTCTCTCTCTCTCTCTCTCTCTCTCTCTCTCTTGAGTCTCTCTCTCTCTTCTCTCTCTCTCTCTCTCTCTCTCTCTCTCTCTCTCTCTCTCTCTCCACACACACACACACACACACACACACACACACACACACACACACACTACAGAAATACCCCAGAACCACCCTAACGGCATTTACACATCTTACGGGGTCGTTAACATACGGCGAGTGCCTTTGCTCTCCCCTATCTGACAAGTTATTTTTAAACACAAAATCGTGCCGACGTAGTTTCCACGTCAAATTTTCGCGTCACAGCTGGAAATATGTACATGACGTAAATTTTCGAAATGAAACGCAAGCCTCATTGAATAACTAAAGACGTGGTGCTGACTGGCTAGTAGAGCTTTTAACAGTAAACCATTAGGCCTATTCTTGCTCTGATTAATAATTACAGTGATCAGTCATTGTTTACAATACCTGTGTTTGTTGCTGCTGTTGAACCATGATGTGGATATCTTGGGTGTTGTGAATTGTTGTTTTTTCTTCGTTAAATATGTAGGCCCCCTATGTAGGCCAATGTTTTTGTGCCTTGTGGATATCTGAGCCGGGCTGTTGTAAAATTGTTGTTTCGTCTTCGTTAAATATGTATATTTGTGTTTGTGCCCAGTCCCTTTCCCATCGTCCCCTTGTGAATGGGCTTTAGAGCTTACCACAATAAACCATTGTCACTGTCAAACACCCCTCTCTCTCTCTCTGTCTCTCTCTGGGGGGGACTGGGTGAAAATAAAAGGCACATGGGTGCTTATTCATTGTCCTCGAAATAAAAATTTTATTTGACTCTCTCTCTCTCTCTCTCTCTCTCTCTCTCTCTCTCTCTCTCTCTCTCTCTCTCCAGATTTGCACTTTCTTTTCCTAACAAAACTTTAGAACAAGTTTGCGAGCTTATAGCCTACTATGGAGGAAAGACCTGACCCCGTGACCTCCGTACCACATCAGCAGAACGGAAACCAGAGGGCCGATATCTGGCCCACTGACCTGCCGATGAGGGACAAGCTCTTTGGACCCCTGGAGGGCCTTCGGGGCACGACAGCATTTGTCAGGGCCTCAGGAGTTGCTGTCTGAGTGTTCCACGGACGACCAAGAAGGTATCAGCAGAACAAAACGATACTACCCGTGTACCGTGGTTTCTCTCTAGGCGAATTTAAACCGATTTCCATCAATACAGCGTGAGGGGAGGGATGTCCGATTTCAGTTTTTGGTTGCAGTAATGGCAACAGAAACTACAGGGGCCTATGATGTGGTTGTCAACTACATCTATATCATGACTCATTGTAAAGCACATAAAAAATACACATATCTAACCAAAGAAAAAGGACACATCACATGGTATACCGGAAGAAGAAGAAGAAAAAACAAGGTTTGAAAGACTTGGGTCCATCGAATGGAAAGAGCTGTGAAGTAGGAGACCCTGTAGCCTATGATGTAATTTTTATGTGCCTTGAAAACGACCAATACCTTACAATGAAACAACAAACTTAACAAGCAATATAGACCAGTCTGTTATTTTTTGGTACTAAACTTAATATGCTGTAGCTAGATAGATAGACAGACAGATAGATAGATAGATAGATAGATAGATAGATAGATAGATAGATAGATAGATAGATAGAGTAATAATGATAGATAAGATTGTAGATAGATGATAGATAGAAATAGATTATGAAGTATTTTTTCAATGTTAAGCTTAACGTTTTGTTTTGTAAGCACGCGAGAATCGCCATGACAAAACAAACAGATCTCTTAAGAGAAATGCGCCTAATCATGGGTAGTCATGAAAGTGACATGGAACTTATTAACAAAAAGTTATTCAAGATCTTGAGAAACTGAAACAGCACTACACACACACACACACCCCACCACACACACACACACACACACACAACACACCACACACACCAACACCAATGAGACCCCACACACACACACACACACACACACACACACACACACACACACACACACACCACACACACCACACACCACAAACCACTGAGCACACCACACACACACACACACACCACACACACCACAACACACACACACACACACCACACACACACACACACAACACACACACACACCACACACACACACACACACACACACACACACACACAACACACACACCACACACATTGTGGACACTGGTTTTTAAGGCTTTTATTCTCGAGATTGAGTCTGACTCCCTCTATGATGGGATTTTCTTTGTAAATAGATCTACGAATGTACAGCCTATCTTCCACAACCGGCCACATTTCCCAAACTCTCGTCCTTTTAGTAGGGGGGGGGGTGGGGTTCGTTCTCGGCAAAAGTGTACGTTCACCACTTGTGAGTTTTTGTGTATGCGACAGTCCCCCCCCACCCTAACACACACACACACACACACACACACACACACACACACGCACACACACGCACACGCACGCACACACACACCACACACACACACACACACACACACACACACACACACACACACACACACACCAACCATTAAGGTAGCTGCATTCCAACTTCGGGGAATACGTAACTATGTTAGTGTGTACATGTACTGAGAGTCGGTGACAGTGGCAGAGATATTGAAACACTGCATGCACAGGAAAAGAAGAGAATCCCTGGGGTTCTATTCTGTTCTCAGTGGCGTCAACGTTATTAATTAAGCCAAGCATCTGAGCGTTTCGTACCAGTATAGTGATTTCCCTGATAACAGTTAATGGCTTTTTAGGTCGTTATACAACCTAGAGGTTTAGCGACAAGTTTGGGGGGGGGGGGGAGGGGGCGGGGGGGGGGGGTTCAGCTTTACTTGTTATACAGGGAATAAAAACTGTTAGTTGTACTTTTTCTCAGCTGTTTTTTTCGTTCGTTCATTGAGTGTGTGTGTGTGTGTGTGTGTGTGTGTGTGTGTGTGTGTGTGTGTGTGTGTGTGTGTGTGTGTGTGTGTGTGTGTTTCCTCCTCCAACCCACCCCTCCCCCCACAACATTCAGATCTACAATGACCCGCGCGCATAGATGATCACACACGTGTGTGTGTGTGTGTGTGTGTGTGTGTGTGTGTGTGTGTGTGTGTGTGTGTGTGTGTGTGTGTGTGTGTGTGTGTGTGGAAATAAAAAGCATGTCAGGAGATCAATTTCATACTTGTTATCAAAGTCTAATGACTGTTCCCTCAAATGGCTTGAGGACGCATATTATAAATTATCAAAAATTAGCACCTCTCTCTCTCTCTCTCTCTCTCTCTCTCTCTCTCTCTCTCTCTCTCTCTCTCTCTCTCTCTCTCTCTCTCTCTCTCTCTCTCTCTCTCCTCCCCCCCCCCCGTTCACTTAATAGTAGCCACCATATCTGTCCCAGCATTAGTAATCGAGTCAGTTAAAGACTGCACCTTTTCCTGAACATAATATTGATTTTATTTTCTTTATATCATTAGACTTGATTTCATTTTGTCGTCCCCAAACATGGCAAAGGCCGGATGAAAATAAAAGTATGTCAATGCTACCTATACCCCTTGAAAAAAGAAACTGAAGAAGAAAGAAAAAAAGAACTCTCTCTCTCTCTCTCTCTCTCTCTCTCTCTCTCTCTCTCTCTCTCTCTAACTCACAGGCCCTTGGTGACGTTCATGATTTCGTAGATATGATGAGTAACAGCGTCACGTAATTCCTGGTCATAGAGCTCCTTCACCCAGTCCTGAATGTATTCCTCCTTAGGCCATACCAGAGTGTGCCCTCGTATCTTTATTCTTCACACACACACACACACACACACACACACACACACACACACACACACACACACACACACACAAACACGTACACACACACACACACCACACACACACACACACACACACACACACACACACACACACACACACACACACACACACACACACTCATTGTAGCAAAACAACAGGAATTAAATTAAACAGTCTATATTGCAATAATTTTGTGGTGGAGTGGGGAAAAAAGCTATGACCACAATAAGCGTTCCAATGATTTGGTCAGCACTAACATTAAGAAAATGTAATGTGTGGTTAGAAAATAAAACAGACTTTTCAGTCTTTCAGAAAATAATATAGTCTTTACTGTAACATTTTCTCAAATTATATAATTACTGATCACTTTTCAATTTTCTTGCTACAGTGTAACCTAGTGATTCGAGCAAACGCAAAGACTGCTATACTTTAAGTTGTTTGGGGTGGGTTTTTTTTGTTTTTTTTTTAAAGATTAATGCTTGTTTTCTCTACCTGTCATAGTATCTATAGTGATCAAATAAAAAGATCTGTAGCGATCAGTCTTCCTTTATTGGCAGCCAATAAGCTGGCATCTTTGATGGTTTACACTTGTTGACAGCTATGTTGTCATAACTATAACATCTTTGATGGTTTATACTTGTTGACAGCCACGCTTTAATGTGTTGGCAATCATTATGTAATAACTGTAATGTCTTTGGTTAACATCCATGCTGCAATAACTATTACGTGTTTGGTGATTAAAACATGCTGACAGCCATTCTGCAATAACTATAACATCTTTGATGGTTTACACTCGTTGACATCCATACTGTAATAATCATAACATCTTTGATTGTCTACATTTGTTGACAGCCATAATGCAATGTGTTGACAGTCATTCTGTAATAACTATAACATCTTTGATGGTTTACACTTGTTGACAGCCATGCTGTAATGACTATGATGTCTGTGATGGTTTACACATGTTGACAGCTATGCTGTAATAACTATTATGTATGTGATGGTTTACACATGTTGACAGTCATGCTGTAATAACTATGACGTCTGTGATGGTTTACACATGTTGACAGTCATGCAGTGATAACTATGACGTCTGTGATGGTTTACACATGTTGACAGTCATGCTGTGATAACTATGACGTCTGTGATGGTTTACACATGTTGACAGTCATGCTGTGATAACTATGACGTCTGTGATGGTTTACACATGTTGACAGTCATGCTGTGATAACTATGACGTCTGTGATGGTTTACACATGTTGACAGTCATGCTGTGATAACTATGACGTCTGTGATGGTTTACACATGTTGACAGTCATGCTGTGATAACTATGACGTCTGTGATGGTTGACACATGTTGACAGGGCGGGGAAACTCTCACCCCTGACCCCTCAGCCCCTGGATGGTGTCCAAAGCTGGACGGTAGTTGGAGGAACCCTGCAACATGGGAAAATACAGGTATGACTTTTTCTTTCATACCTCCTCTCTCGCTTCCATAAAAATGGCATATTATTGCCTTGAGACAAAGACTCTCTCTCTCTCTCTCTCTCTCTCTCTCTCTCTCTCTCTCTCTCTCTCTCTCTCTCTCTCTCACTCACACACACACATGCACGCACGCACGCACGCACGCGCGAGCGAGCGTCTGGACTCGCTAATCCAGATACACAGAGAATATAAAGGTCTGGACTCATTAATCCAGATACACGGAGAGTGTAAAGGTCTGGACTCACTAATCCAGATAATAATAATAATAATAATAATAATAATAATAATAATAATAATAATAATAATAATAATAATAATGATAATAATAATAATAATAATACATGGAATTTATATAGCGCTATATCTTGTAAAAACAAATCAAAGCGCTGGCACTCGACCCTCACAACAAACAACCAATGACAATAAATAATTCTAGCAAATTCGAAAGCACACACACGCGTGCGCGCGCACGCGCACACACACACGCACGCACACACACACACACACACACACACACACACACACACACACACTTATAGAGGTTATACATTTTGACAGGGTGAATGGAATTTCAATTGTTGAAGGCAGGGACAAATAGGAGATGAAAACAGAAGGCAAAAATCTTAGGTTTGAAACAAGTGTGTCTTGAGGTTGGATTTAAAAGTGTCATATGTAGGCTTTTGCCGAAGGGAGAGAGGGAGGTCAGTCCAGATTGATGGACCAGAAATAGAGAAAGAGCGGCGGCCAACGGTAGATAGGTTGAATCTCGGAATTTTTAAGGATAAGGTATCTGCAGCCGAGATACACAGAGAGTATAACTCCGAGGAGAGAAGCCTGGACTCACTCTTTGTCTTTCAACGGATTGCCACTTCAGGGAATTTTCCAGAACAGCCCAGTTGAAGTGACGATGGATGACGTCACGGTACTTGCTCATGGCGTCATCGTTGTATTTCCAGGCGTTGACAGCGGTGCCGAAAGGGAAGGATTTCTTCGTCTGCTGAATCTGATAACAGCATATCAAAGCT
>CM060320.1:39165451-39215451 GCA_030674155.1 Stramonita haemastoma | reverse complement strand
ATGGTAAAAGAGCCAATCAGGTGAACCCAACCGTCGGCCATGTTTACGTTATTCCGTCTTGCTGTGATATGGTACTTGTGAGATTGATCTGAAAAAAATTATCAATGCAACAAAAACAACAGCAACAAAGATATTTCATACCAGATTTTGATGATAAATTTCATTCCTGACTTGTCTCAATTATAACTGATTTATGATCGAGTGTGTTTCATAAAAATAGAATAGTAGAATAATGATTATGAAGATGATAATGATAACAATAACAACAACAATTATCATCATCATCACCATAGTAGTAGTAGTAGTAGTAGTAGTAGTAGTAGTAGTAGTAGTAGTAGTAGTAGTAGTAGTAGTAGTAGTAGTAGAAGAAGAAGAAGAAGAAGAAAAGAAACGTTTATAATCATTAAGAAGGGTGTTGCACACGTCTCTAAAATAAGATGGCTGAAGTTCAAACACCGCACAAAGTCTCTCTCTCTCTCTCTCTCTCTCTCTCTCTCTCTCTCTCTCTCTCTCTCTCTCTCTCTCTCTCTCTCTCTCTCTCTAATCCCCTGACTTATAGATAAAGGGTGATTTTGTCTTCTTTTTTTTTTATCTCTCCTCCCTTAAACTTATCTTTTTTGTAAAGAAGTATGAATTATATAGATACAACATTTGCTCCTTTTTCACGTTGTGGTCGGTCGTTGTCGTAGTATCATTTTTGTCGTCAATAAAACCAACCAGCAAACTCAAAGTCGACGACGATCTGTGCTATCTGAGGTCCTTGGTCAGTGGTCAGCTTCACGTAGCCACTGGCCTGGTAGCTGGGCTGACCACAGGTCAGGTTGAGGAACTGACCAGGACCCATCCATTTCTGTGACCTGCAGATCACAACTATCGATTATGCCACATGTTGAGTAGGTCAGTTAGACAGTAAACTACCGCAGAAGAGTTAACATAACATGTTCGTTTAAGATCTTGTCATTAGTTCCGCATTAATATAACTATGTCGCACCCATCAAGGCAAAAAGTAGCCTATGTATTTTTCAGTTCAAAATTTAGTTTTTCATTTTCACCACACTGAGAAGACGGTTGGGGTGTATTTTATTTCATTTACTTTTGTTCTTTATTTCTATTTATTTATACCACTTTATGTCACAGCAGATTTCTCTGCGTAAAATTCGGGCTGATCTCCCCAGGGAGAGCGCGTCGCCACAAGTGCAGCGCCTACCCATTATCATTTTCTTTTTTCTGTCTGCAACTGTATTTGTTTCCCTATCAGAGTGGCTTTTTCCTACAGAATTTTGCCAGAGACAACCCTCTTATTGCCGTGGGTTCTTTTACGTGCGCTAAATAATGATGTGTAACACACCGGACCTCGGATTATCGTTTCTTCCGAAAGACTAGCGCCCAGCCCAACACTCATGGATGGGGAAAAAGGTTTGGGCCTAAACGGGCATGACAATAACGGACAAACGGGCATGACAATAACGGTTTTTTTTAAATAACACTTAAATAGCAACAGCAGCAATAACAACACCGACATAGCAGACCACGAATAAAGAGAAGGAGAAGGAGGAGTCGAAACTAACCAGCAGAGAAACTAACTGAGTGATAGACACCAACCTTCCCGTTACCTTCACACCATACTGTCCAGACCGTGATTCAGAGCTGCTCAGAGTACACGTGCATCCAAAACAATTCCAGCCGTTAAGGGATTCGAACCCCCCATTCTCCAACAGTTCACCGCTCGTCTGTGTCAGCAGTACGGCCAACAGCAGTATCCGAAAAGTAAAGTCAGAAACCCGCGCCATTTAACTGGACTGTTCTGTGTGACTGGTTGATTGGCTGGTTAGAGGATTTGTTGAGTGCAAAAGTTTACAGTTTCTGGGGGGAAAAAATGATAAAAGATAATAAGAGTTGACGACTTGTCTGTTTTAGAATTGTTGAGGAGTTCTACATACCTCGAGGGATTATTCCTTTTTTAAAGTTTTCTTGTCAATTTTTCTATTAACGGCTACCATATTGTGTCCATGAACTTGATCTATGAGTGTTGATAAATTGATGAGTTTCAAATGTTTGACAACTTAATGCGAGGGGGAAAAACAATATTTAACAATTATATTCCACCAATGTCCTTACTTTGCTTTCAGACTTTAAAGTACTTTGCTTTATGATCTTATGGTATTTAAAACAGTGGGCTTCAACTAAGATTAATCAACAATCGTTAATTTATACCATCAGCACAATCAACTGGAGTCTAGCCCCAGTCAGTAGATAGTAGGCCCTACTGTAAAGTTTCAAGCCAACAAAAGTTTGTCCTTCACTGAATAGTTCAAAACCACCTGCTGCTACTGTCATTTTTATAATATATGAAGCATTGACGTAGGTGGTGGCGGGGGGGGGGGGGGGGGGGGGGGGGGTTTAAAGGTGAAAGAGGGAGTAAGGTAAGGATACTAATAAGGTGTAATTAACAACGTGCGGTTTACATCATCAGCAAAGTTATAGTTGTCTACCGAACTGTAGACAATTAGAAACGATGAAAAAAGATTTTAGATTGGATGTAATGTAGGTATAGGGGAAGAGTTTTACAGCCAGGTGGTGTCAGCTGTTTTATCTTTAGTTCGTTACCTAGTTGTTTTAGTCAAGTTTTAGTAAAGAAGGTCTGATCGAGGTTCTCTTTCAGATAAAAAAATTAGAAATAAAGTCGCCTTTTCCAACTGTTTAGACAGACTGCACATTAAACAAATACGCTGGAGCTGGAGATTTGAAAACGGAAGAAAGACTGAAGATGAAATGGTAGGATGACACTCAAAGGAAGAGAATTAAGGTGATGGTAAAGATGTCGACAGTGGAAGAGCAGGCATGAGTTTAGATGGTGAGTCAGGTGTAGAAAGAAGATGGTTAAAGAACTTGGCTAGTCAGGGATTGTTGTATTGTTGTTGTTGTTGTTGTTGTTGTGCCCAGGCCAAAAGCTGTGTCGGGTTTTTTTATGTCAACTAATTGCAAAGGCCTACACTAAAATGTTGTCATGTTAGTAAAATGTTGTGTTGAGATTGCCTTCAGCCATGAAAGCTCTTAACAGAACAACCTGCATGTCCTTTAAAGGAGAAAATCCTCTGAAGTCGGAGTATGGCTGCCTATATGGCGAGGTACTTGAAAACAGTCATACACACAAACTTCTCATTCAGTGTGCAATTTCAATCTCACAGTGATTCCCAGGTGGGATTAGTGAGTTAGAGTGCACATTCTGGGTGACCCCCAGAGTGTTAAGCTGGGGAACGAACGAACGAACGAACAACAACAACAACAACAACAACAGTCAGGGGATTTTTTGCTTCACGACATTGCGATACACATCACAATTAGAAGAAAAAATGCCAGAACTGCAACAAAAAAAACCAAGAGAAGCATATGAGAAGGCTAAGTGTATGCTTGATGTAGGCTAAGTGCCAAGGCCTACATTAGGTATAAGTTAGGCCTATGCTTTAAAGTTTTATGATTGGATTGTTTTCAAATTGTGATTGTCTCAAACGTGAGAATGAATGGATGTGAAGCCAGCAACAATTGAAACGGAGAAAATTCGTATCAACCAACTCAAACATAAAGTCTGAAGCCATGTTGTTCATTTCTGCAAGACAGATTCATGGCCTGAGAAGCAAGACTTAATACTTCTTCTTCTTCTTCTCTTTTCTCTTCTCTCTCTTTTCTTTCTTCTTCTTTTCTCTTCTTCCTTTTCGTTTAACGCTCAGACAGCAACTTTTGTTGTCTGTCTTGTTATATGAGCAAAAAAGCGTTGCATTGCCGTTAAGCACCTGATAAGTCAGACCCAGCGCATCCGATTTCGGCGTGGGAGATAATTGTTTGCTATCTTTTGAGTCTTTTGGGGGGAAGGGGGGGGGGGGGGGGGGCATGAGAATGGACCTCCAAAAAAAGCAGAAAACAGACAAGAGGGGGTGACAGACAGAAAAGTAACAAATCAAATCAAATCAAAATTTTCTTTCAGATGGTACATTGAGTAAGCAAGAAGTTGTTTTTTCATCACATCTACTCTAAAAAAAAAAAAACACAAAAAAACAAATAAAAAACAAAAAGCGACAAATCAATCACAGACGAAGAGAGGGGTAGAAAGAAAGGAATTCATATCACAGAATTCAGAAGGTGAGACAATAATAATGACAATATCACAAATGTGCACCACACAAAGTGCAGGGTCCGACTGTAGCCAAGCAACGCACAAGACCACGCGCGCGCGTGCGCGCACGCATACACAACCCATCTAGAGAAAGGTGCGTTTTTTGGTAAAGATGTACTTTATACTGGAGGCCAGCTCCAGGGAAAAGACGTAGAACACAGTTGAGTGTTGGAGTCTCTGGAGGCTGTTCATCGTCAGGACATTTTCTGGTGTCAAGCTTTTCGCTCGTCATTTGGCGACCGAGTTCGAGCCTGGTTAGAACCACCACCGAGAACCTGTTCAGAGGGATTTCCTACCTGGAGTTAACATCAGTACGAACTCCAATCCCCCTAAAGTCTTTCGGATGAGATTATAAACCTAGGTCCCGTGTGCGAACACTCACAGAACATCTTGGGGGACGGATAGCGTAGTGGTCAGAACATTGCGCTCACAATTTGAAGACCCGGGTTCGAGTCCGGTCGAGGAAATTTTTCTCCTGGAGTTAACATAAGTGCTGACTCCACTCCCCCCAAAAGTCCTTCGGATGAGACTTTAAACCGAGGCCCCGTGTGCGAACGCACGCAGAACATCCTGCAAATACGTTAAATCCTGTTCCGCTTTTCGTAAGAGTAGGCCATCGTGTGCCGGTGGGAACAGTGACATTTACAAAGCTGCATACACACGGGGACTGGATGTAAAAAAGCACACGAGTGCTTATCCCATTATCCTCGATATAAAAGAATAAATCAAATCAAATCAAATCTTGTGCACATGTTAAAACCCGTTCCGCCATTTGGGAGAGTAAATGAATTGAATCCTTATGTAAAGAGGGCTGTAGCATAACTATTTGCAAACATGCTTTTTTTCTTTTTTTTTCTTTTTTTTTACAATCAACCATATGGTCAAAACATAAAAGAGAAGGAGGAAAGAACAAACAAAAAAAACTTAATAGTAAACAAAGATATTTTAAAAAATCAAACCAAAGTCATTGTGTCCCTGTGGGAATGGATGATAAAATTCACAAAACCGCATCCACACAGGGACTGGATGTAAGAAAACACATGAGTGATTATTCCATCATCCTCAAAATAAAAGATTTAAAATGAAAATAAATATCTCGATCCCGATCCGTTTCTAGATTCTCAAATTGTAATTGTTCGATTCCCCACAAAGTTCTCAACTCGACAATTCTTATTTGGGTCGAGAAAACTAAAAGGCGCTCCAATTTGGAATTTGCATTGGAAAGAAAATGCTAGGCTGGATATTTACTGCTCAAAACGCTAAATATGTCTTATTTTATACAGTAGGCCTATTGATATTGCTTTTCACGAAGAGTGGAAATCCTGCCATCCATATTCGGGCCCGTTTGTTGTGTGTGTAATCAAAAGGGAGAAGACGATTAAGGATCACAGACAAGTTCTTCGAAACCAGCTTGCGCTGTTTTGTTTTGGCTACGTTATTTATACCGCACGTGATAGGCCTAGTGCGTTTGATAGTGACACTGACAGCGTTGTATTGAATCGGGGTTTTGATACCTATATGCTGTATTGTGTACTAGATCAGAATCAACCAACATAGTACCTAATCTGAATGGAAATGGCAGAAGTAATACTAATGCACCAGTTGATTACTATATATCGATAGGCTAAACTGTTTTCACCAGTTCGAGGAAGCGCAACGAGTGTGATGGCATCTAAACAGCGAGTTTCCTTGAGGAGGAAACAAAAAGTAGGACCTGATGGAAAGCGGATCACAGAAATTAATGAAAATGAAGACGATATGGATGACTTTGAGATGAAAAGCCCTTCCAGGCAAGTGAAAGATGACACAAGCCCTTCAAAGAGGATCTCACCAGGCTTCCGTTCACCAGTTCTGAGAGCTTCTGCCTCTTCCAGAAGAAAAAGTTCACCTGGGTCTGGAGACACATCATTGGATGATAACTCAGGTACTTTTTAAATTTCAACTTTTCTCTGTTTTCCTTTTTATCTGTCAGTCTTGAAAACACAGTAACTTGATTGTTAATGTTATGTTAGTGTCTAGGAAACTCATGATCTGAACTGTGAACATTGTAGACCTGTGCAAGTATGGCCATGCAATCATTATAATAATTATATTCGGACCACATAATTGGATAGGATGTGTAGTGCCTGGTCTTACCCCGCACTTTAGTAACGCGTGTGTGTGTGTGTGTGTGTGTGTGTGTGTGTGTTCCTCAGCTAGAGCGCTGGGTATGTGACACTGACAGTGTTTTCCCTACCATTGACTATACTTTAACTAATACTGTAATAGTATTTATAATAAACTCCAGGTTAAGCCAGGATATTGACTTATTGTACTTACCAAGCACTCAACACCTTCATTCAGACTAGTTACTAGTAGTTAGTGTACAGATTGCATGCTGGGTATGTTTGTGTCCTCTGTACCACCAACCATAGCATGCCTACACAAGTTCTACAGGTGAGGTACAAATCAAAAGATGAATGAGGTTTTTGACATGAACGAAAGATATCAAACATGCTGGCATTCGTACACAGAGCTATTCAGAACCTCAGTTTTTAGTTACCACTATCATTAGTATCAATATCATCATCATGGGAAGGACTTGCCTGAAGTCAGAACCAAAATTAACTCTGATAACTGTAATATGTTGTTCATCAGATAAATTAGATGATTTTTTTTTTAATGGTTTTAACTTTTTGAAGATAGAAATGATACATGACAGCATTGAATTGATTAATAATTAACAATTAAACTTTGCATTGATTGATGTAACATGTTTTGATCAACCTTGCAGAGGTTCCTTGCAGCCAGGTACCCACTCCTAGCAAGTGGAGCTACCTTCTCCCAGACTTCAATTCTCAACCAGATGGTGTTGTCTCTGAGGTGCTGTGGGACTGTGCTTCTCCTGATGCTGTCAAATATCTCAGACGTAAGCTACTTTTTTTCATTAATTAATGTAGCATACAGTTGCTGGTCACCTTTTTTTTTTTTGGGGGGGGGGGGGGGGGGGGTTTGGGATTAGAGTTTTTTGTTTGGGGAATTTTTTTTTTTTTTTTTTTTAGGGGGGGGGGGGGGGGGGGGGGGGGGGAGCAGGGAATGGAGGAAAGGGTACCACTGTCAGCTTTTGGAGAAATTATATTGCTCACTTAATTCAATTTGAAATATGTCTTTGATGAGGTGGGATTACCTTGAAGGGTTTTCTTCATAGCATGTTTATTTTGTGCAGCAAAAGTTTCTTGACCATTTATACTACTAGATTACTGTTATGAAGAACTTATATGAAACAAAGTTACTTTTTTTAAAAATTTCAAATACTGAATAGCAGTCAAAAGCATTGTTAGCCTTTAGATTTTTGTCATATTTTTTTGCAATGAAAATGTTGCACCTTAAAAACGTATCTGTGGAATATTAAAAGATCATAATTGTCATTTATAAGTGTTGGGATTTTTTTTTCAGTCAACTTTTAAGATTTCTTGAGGGTGATCACACTCACAGCAACCAACAAAACTGTTGTTAGTTTGGATATTTTGTGTGACTTCTGAACCACTTACCCTCCCATTTAGTGCAAAGCCAAAGGTTATCACCAGATTTATAAAATTTTATATACGTAGAACATAGCAGACATTATGCTGTTAAATCAGTATCTCTTTCAATTTCTTCCTCAAAGATTGAATACACCCCTGTTTTCTGTGCTCCTGTCACCACACTATTGTTGACATTCTTTTAAGATTGCTTTAAATGTATCTATATTGAAGCCAAAACTTATTTGTTTTTTTTCCCCCTCTCTTATCTTTTAGTGTGAATACTGTTTGTTCAGATTATGGTAACTTGAACTGTCACTGTATCAGTTTTGTTCCTTTCTCTCTTTTTCCTTTTTTCTTTTTTATAATTCACAACATTTTATCTTATGATCTTTACTCTATTGTAAGTCAGCATGTATGTTTATAAATGTCTGACTTGATAAAATTTTTTTTAACCTTTAGAGATTCATTGATGTGGATGAGAGCTGAATGGGTTTTTTTCTGTTTTTCAGGAGTACAGAAAGATAACAGCAACATAAAGGAGCTGATACAGTTTGTAAAGGAAGTAAGTACTCTTAAGAATGAAGTATGTATATGATATCAATTGCTTGTTCTCATAGTTAGATTTTTGTTCTTTGAAAGTTTCAGTTACTACTTATGCATTGCAGGACATTGACTTAAGTGTTGCACCTCTGCGTGTGTACAATTTTTGTTCTCTTCACTCAGAAAATGTTTTTCCTCTAACCGGTCAGCGGAGTTGTAGGGGCACTTTTGTGTGTGTGTGTGTGTGTGTGTGCGTGTGGTGCTGGTTGCGTGGAAAATGATTTTTTTTTTCCAGAATCATACAACTGACAATTCTATGGATGATTGAGCAGATGTGTTTCATTTGTATATATTGAACAAAAGGTAAATGATAACTTGATTTCAATATTGGTTACCAACTTTTTCTTCTTTTTTTCTCAGCCTTCTACAGATAAACGCAGCCAGTCTCCCCCAATCCAGTTGCAGTTTTTGCGAGCGTCTTTGCAAAAGCAGTTGCTCAGAAAGAAGAAACCTCCTGACACCGAGAAGAGAAAGGCAAAAAAGTGAGTTGTGTGGATAAAAATGCATGCACTTGAATTCAACTGAGTGTAATCATGAAATGGGCCATTTTGTACTGACTGGAACAAGGAGTTTTAAAATTTGTATGAGTCAGTTTAGTATCTGTCCTTGCAGTTTAAAAAAAAAAATGCAGCTTTTTATCATTATGCACACTATATACTTTAGTTGGTTGTATTTTATTTTGGTGAAATGTGTACTTTGCTTGTACATTTAAAAACAAATTGTTTTAGATTTCTGTTATTATGCACAGTATACATAAATAAATACTTAAGTTTGTTGTATTTCAGTTTGTTGGTATATCCTTTAAATTTCCAGCTCTCACTTTCCATGAATCCTTATCACTCTCAATTCAGGGTAGGAGCCAGCCAGAGCCTGGAAATCTTCAAAAGTAAACTACTTCTGACAAGACTTGAACCCATCATTTCTGAGTGTACAATTCCACTGTGACAAGACATTTAAAAGGTTGCCATTTTCATAGTGCTCTGCTGTGTACACTGTTTCGGTTTGTAAACAAGTGTGACAGGAGAGATGCCGGGATACTTCTACCAGGAAATCTTGTTACATGATATGATAAACTGTAGTGTGTGTGTGTGTGTGTGTGTGTGTGTGTGTGTGTGTGTGTGTGTGTGTGTGTGTGTGTGTGTGTTGTGTGTGTGTGTTGTTTGTTTGAGTAGATCATAAGTGTGACTGTTTTATACAGACAGTGCATTTCTGTTATTCACTCTTAGACTGGCCCAGAAACGCAAACAAAAGCAAGAAGACAAAGAGCGAGAAAGACAGCTGTTTGGGCAGATGCTGTCTGCAGTGGTAAAGAGGGAAGGTAAGATCACTTCAAACTTAAGAGTAAAAACAGTGAGAGAGAGAGAGAGAGAGAGAGAGAGTTCTTCAGTTTAATGACTGTTCACATAAGTAATATTAGACAAAGAGAGAGAGAGAGTGTGTGTGTGTATGTGTGTAATAGTCTTCAATTTTACGTCCTTCCACATAAAGTAATACTGGGTGTATATGTGTGTGTGGCATGTGCATGTGTGTGCATGTGTATGATTTTAAGAAAGTGAAGGAAATCTTGATGATTACTGAATACACAGTTGGTATGAAATCTACATATTCTGTCAACATTATTTGCTGTTTACTTACATTTAGGTAGGATAAAGGGGGAAAACTAACCTGTCAAAGAAAATTGTAAGGAAATTTGTCATTTTTAAGTAATGGCTTTTACACTGATGATATAGATCAGTGAGTTACACTGATGAAGTATAATATTTGTGGGGATGTTATCTTGAAACAACACTTAAAATTTTGTTATTGCTTCTTTTCTTTTTTCTGTTTTTTAATCTTTTTTAAAACTTATTTGAAATGTTGAAAGATTCTGTGATTCTAGATGTTGTGTTCTTCACTCTGTCTGTTTAGTGTGTTAAGGGATTTTATTGTTATACCAATCAGAGTTTATTATTTTAGAATAATGTTAAATTCTTGAATCTTCATTTTTTTTTAGTCAGGTATATTCATGGTAATAGTATATATATATGATTGTTTGTTTTCATTTTATTGTTGTTTTTCTTTTTCAGTTGTATTTAAGTTTTAAAAAATTGTTTTTTGTTTCTTTATTACAGAACTGGAGGCCAGATTGAGAGGAGAAAAGCAAAGGCAAGAGCATATTTTTTATCTTTGTTTTCTCCTTTTTTTCCTTCTCTGTCTTCTGTCTGTCTGTCTGTCTTCTGTCTGTCTGTCTGTCTGTCTGTCTGTCTGTCTCTCTCTCTCTCTCTCTCTCTCTCTCTCTCTCTCTCTCTCTCTCTCTCTCTCTCTCTCTCTCTCTCTCTCTCTCTCTCATTTTCTCTTAATTTTTCATTTTTTTTGGGGATTATGGAATAAGCACTCATGTGCTTTTTTACACCCTGTCCCCATGTAAATGCAGTTGTGTAAATTTGTCATCTATTCCCACCGGCACACAATGGCCTACTCTTCTGAAAAGTAGAATGGGTTTAATGTGTGTGCAAGATGTCCTTTAGTGTGTGTGTGTGTGTGTGTGTTTGTGTTTGAAAATAGTAAGTTCATATGAAATATTACATAGCCATGAAAAGAACTTGTAGTACAAAATCACTGCGGGTGGATATGTGTTTTATTCTGCTGTAAAGTAAGCATAAACAAATGTCAGGCTGAGTGCAGTGATAGCAGGTAATATTAGGCTGATGTAAACATTCCATGTTAAATTTTTTTAAGAATATATGTATCATGTTTCTATAAGATTTGTTTTCAGTTAAGTGAGTTATTGGGGGGAGGGAGGGGGGGGGGAGTAAATCCTGTATGTAATTAGTCATCTTGATTCATTCTGTTTGAAATGATAATATAAAAAGAACCCACTCTGGCTATTATAACAATTATTATGCTTCTGCTTCATTCTGACAAATTTAACGGGATTTTATTTCTTTTTTGTTATTGTTTTTTCAGTGACTTATTCAGATGATAGTTCATTAAATTTTTACAATGTTGTATTTTTGGGTCAATTAATTGTTTTAGTTGTATCAGTAGCTGGTCTGAGAAAATTGAAATTTTATATAGCCATATCTTGACATCATGTGTGCTGGTACTTGTGAACATGCAGCCATAAACCTGCACCTCATATATATAAAGTTTTAAAGGGTATGATTATTTAGAAGAAAGTTTTCAGAAGTGATTTTACAGTAAGGTTTGTAGGTCTGTCGATTTGCGTCATGAAAAAGTCTTGTGACGTTTTCCTTTTCTGTTTTTTTTGGTTTCAGTGAAGCATCTACCAGTAAACTGAACACAGTAGCAACAAGTACTGAGACTGAGGAAGAAGAGGAGGAGGAAGACTGGGAGGATGACGATGGCTGGGAGGATGACGACTTGTTTGAGAACAACTCCTTCATCATCGCTGCAACCCAGAATCCTTATGAGTTCCTGCAAAAAGATGCAACCAAGACAAGCACTCCTGTTTTTGCTGCTGCCCAGCAGAGGGAAGTTTGTGAACGGGAAAATCATGATGGCGGTGGTTGTGTTGACGACAAGAGCACATAGAGGATTCTCAGAGTCCTGAGGTGATTCCCCCCACTTACGTGACCCGAAGGTCATCAAAACTGTCAACCAAACCCAGGGTCTTGTTTTGTGAATCTGCTTCTAAGGAGAAAGGTAGAGATGATAAGGCAGTCATTGGACTGGGCAACGATAAAACAATTGTAGGTCTTCAGAAGAAAGACAGAGAATGTGGCAGCTTATCTGCTTCTGCAGAGAAAATGAGGCCACCTGATTCTTCAAAGCAGCTACCATCATTAAAATCTGCCACTAAAGATGTGGGCACAAAACCGGGCCCCGACCAGGTCAGGACAATCTCTCAGGCCAGTCACTTGTCGAAGTTGTCATCTTTCAGAAGTGCTCAGACTAATGCAGTTTCATCCCGTGAAACGCTCAGTGATGACATCATGTCTGATGATGGAGTGTCTGATGAGGTGTTTCTCAAAATGCCTGCGCTTAGTTACACCTCTCAGAGCCAGGTAATACAAGAATTTCCAACACAACCCTCCACAAAACTGTGTGGTCGCGCCACTTTGAAATCTGTCAAATCTGGCAGCAGCAGCAGTAGCAGTCATCGTGAGGATTTTCCGGACGAAATCGATTTTGAAACGTTGGCGTCCATATGTGAGACCGATTCATCCTTTTGTGACTCTCCTGTTCGTCAGGTGAAGACTAACAGTTACCCTGGTAAGACTGTGACAAGGGATAGAAATGAGATCAGGAACCCCGGACATAGTGATAGCAAACACGCGAAACTGCAGGAAGGGGCTAAGACTAACCAGTGTAGGGGCTAAGACTACCAGTGTAGGGGCTAATGACTATCCAATGTAGGTGCTAAGACTATCAATGTAGGAGCTAAAACTACCAGTGTAGGGGCTAAGACTACCAGTGCAGGTGCAAAGACTACCAGCGTAGCTACTCCAGGCCAGAGCTCTGCACACTGGGGAAAAACGACCAGTGTGCGAGGGTCATCTCCAGCATCCTCTGGTTTAGTGTTTCCGCCCTTTGCCAAGCATCCCCAGGAGAACTCCAGGCCTTTGAGCAGCCTGGTCATGGGCAACACAGTGACTGAAAAGCGGGCGGCACAGTCTAGGAGGAAGTTCACCTTCAAGCCTGTGTCCTCCTCTTCCTCTTCTGCCAGTTCTGGGCAGATGTCACCGGTTGCCTCTGACACCACCAAGCTGGGGGCTGTGTCTGCCACCAACAAGCCTTCAGCCAGTGCTGGAATGAATCATGCGGTCAACTCTGCCTCCTCTCTTGGTATGGTGGTTTTTGTTGGGGGGTTTTTTCTTATCAGTACCTGTATATTTCATGTACGAAAACGTGGGGCACACACAATATGCACAACACTTACACACTCATAGTTTGATCCCATGCGCGGGCACCACACCACATAACTATACACAATACAGTGCTGACTCCATCTCCCCAAAAGTCCTTCGGATGAGACTTTAAACCGAGGCCCTATGTGCGAACGCACGCAGAACATCTTGCGCACATGTTAAATCCTGTTCGCTTTTCGTAAGAGTAGGCCATCGTGTGCTTGTGGGAACAGATGACATTTACAAAACTGCATACACACGGGGACTGGATGTAGAAAAGCACAAGAGTGCTTATTCCATTATCCTCAATATAAAAGAATAAATCTAAATCTAAACACACACACACACGCACGCACGCAAACACCTCTTAATGGAGTATTGTATGATGATACATCTCCTGCGCTTCCACACTGTTTGACTCCTTATCTTCGTATGCGCTGTTCAGTGGTCATAAAAATGACCGATTTCAGTCCGGTGTCTCAGAGCCTTTGATCCTTCCTGCCTAATTCAGATGATGATGACCCAACTTTCTGATTTTGTCACCACACCTGTTACTATCACCACAGTCTATGTAAAAAGGTAAAGGTGTCCCATAACCATCATAGGGGAGCAAGGTGTTACAGACCTCAGCTTTTCCTGGGGCCGGCATATTGAGAGCAGCGCCCATCTCCTCTCCCTCGCTGCTTTACCTTCCCTTACCCTAAAGAGGGTAGGTACCCATTTACAGGTGGGACAGTATATGTATCAAGGATTAATGTCTTCTTTCTTGGATTTTTTTTTTTTTTTTTTTTTTTGCCTATAACTGAGCTCATAATATTGTTATTGGAGGGAACAAGTCACATGGTGTCATGATAATGTATTGTGTAGTGTTGCAGGACTCTGAGAAGAATTGCTAATTATTTCATAAATACTTGAATCATATCACTGCAGTATATGAACAGCATTGAAAAAGAACAGGAACTGAGGTTCAATTTTCCAGATGGTTCTGTTTGTTTTGGGGGGGCTGTTTTTGGAGGTTTTTTTTTTGGTTTGGCTTTTTTTTTGTTTTCATTCTTCTACAAGAGCTCTTGAGGTTGACCAGTGGTGAGATTTTTGTGTTGGTGACTGGTTTTTGTTTTCACCATTATTTAGGTAACCACATTCTGACTTCAGGGTTGATGATAGTTTGATATCAAAGAAAGGGTAATTCAGGCACGATATAATATAATATGGTGCAGTGTCAAACTGACCCAGTCTGTAGCTGATGATTGTGAGCTGATTGTGGCCAACTGGTGGAACTGTGTATGATGTATACACACGGGGACTGGATGTAAAAAAGCAAAAGAGTGCTTATCCCATTATCCTTGATATAAAAGAATTTTTTTTAATTTAATTTTTTTTTTTTAAATGTTTGTCGGCAGATGTGTCTTGCAGTCAGCTGAAACTGAACGGCGGCGAGTCTGATGATATGATGGAGGATGATCCTCTCTACGAGTCCCAGATCATGGCCATTCTGGACCAGGTGGAGAGTGAGTCTGATTTTTTTTGTTTTTGCTTTTAAATCAGATTAGTTTCCGTTCGTGGCTTTTTTTCTCGCTCCTCAGCTAGAGTTACAAGGTGCACCAGTGATGAGATTTTGTGTCTGCAATCTTTTTAGCCCACCATGAAGGTAGCTGCAATCTGACCTCAGGGAATGATGCTGGGTATGTTTGTGTTTCTGAAGCCCACTGAACACTGACATGAATTACAGGATATTTGACATGCACATTTGATCTTCTGCATATGTTTATTATATACACGAAGGAAATTAGGGCACTGGCACGACTGCGCTTGAAGTTGACTTGGGAGATTGCAAAAATCCCCTCCCTTTATTCACCAGACTCTGCCAAGATTTGAACCCCCAACTCCATAGACATACTTGTGTGTATACATGTATTTTAATAAACACATCAGCCAGGTAGAAAAAGAAAATTCCCTTTTCCTATATGATGTCAGTTCCATGTCTCATTTTGCAAATTGCACATATACTTTGATTTTTTTTTTTTAAGGGTATTCGTTGTTTAAGGTGACAGAAAAACACTGTATAATATCCACACACACAAAAACTTAAGCTCCTGCATAGAACAGTGGACATTTGGGCTGATGATATAAAGGGAAAAACAAAGGAGGGTTAAATGTGTGGAACTGGGTACTGCTTTGCTGGGTCAAGACAGAGCGGCTGAAACCAAACTGACGTTTGTCAGACAGCTCTGGATTAAAGCAAACTCACTCAAAGTGTCATGGCCCAAGCCAAAAGCTGTGTCAGTTATTGATGCCAGCTAATTGCCAAGGCCTACACTAAAATGTTATACTGTAAAATGTTGTGCTGAGATTGCTTTCAGCCATGACAAGCTCTTAACAACCTGCACTCTCCTTTAAAGGAGAAAAAATCCTCTGAAGTCAGAGTACAGCTGCCTATATGGCGAGGTACTTGAAAACAGCCATACATGCAAACTTCTCGTTCAGTGTGCAGTTTCAATCTCACAGTGATTCCCAGGAGGAATGAGTGAATCAGAGTGCACGTTCTGGGTGACCCTAGGGTATTAAGCTGGGGAGTGCACAACAAAGGGTCTGAGGGTTAACTTTAGTGTGTGTATTGTGTGTGTGTGTGTGTGTGTGTGTGTGTGTGTGTGTGTGTGTGTGTGTGTGTGTGTGTGTGTGTGTGTGCAGGTCAGGCCACTCAGCAGATGGCCTCCACACCTGGATGCTGCAGTCAGGAGGTGAGCAGCTCTCCCCCCAGGTGTTCTCAGGAGGAGATAGAGAAGAAGCGCCAGGCGGCCATGCAGAGAAGACTGCGCTCAAAGACCAGAACAAAGTGAAGCTGCCAAAATCACCTAGTGTCTTGCTTCTTTAGCCAAAGGGGGTGTGTGCTTGATGTACATGAATATGTGTATAGCAGTGTTTGTTTCTTTAGCCAAGGGGGTGTGTGCTTGATGTACATGAATATGTGTATAGCAGTGTCTTGCTTCTTTAGCCAAAGGGGGTGTGTGCTTGATGTACATGAATATGTGTATAGCAGTGTCTTGCTTCTTTAGCCAGAGGTTGTGTGTGCTTGATGTACATGAATATGTGTATAGCAGTGTCTTGTTTCTTTAGCCAAAGGGGGTGTGTGCTCTATGTACATGAATATGTGTATAGCAGTGTCTTGTTTCTTTAGCCAGAGGTTGTGTGTGCTCTATGTACATGAATATGTGTACAGCAGTGTCTTGTTTCTTTAGCCAAAGGGGGTGTGTGCTCGATGTACATGATATGTGTACAGCAGTGTCTTGTTTCTTTAGCCAAAGGGGGGGGGTGTGCTCGATGTACATGAATATGTGTATAGCAGTGTCTTGTTTCTTTTGCCAAAGATTGTATGTGCTCTATGTACATGAATATGTGTATAACAAGTGCTTGTGTGACACTGACGGTCTCAGACGACTGCTCTCAGAACATTTCTGAGATGTGACAGTATTCTGACCAGGCAGTATTTGAGTTACTTTTGAATCAGTGCGTTCAAAAAAACAAGCTGCATTTGAGCTAGTTCTGAATCCGTGCGTTCAAAAAACAAGGTTCTTTATCAGGCTTGCAGTGCTTAATTGTTTAAATCAGGCAGTATTCGATCAGGAGATCTTTTGTAAATTTTGATCACAGAAAAACTTGATGAGTTTAGCCGATATGAGTAAACATCTCAGATTCTTATTTTGATAATGGTGGTAGTATTGGGGGGGGGGGGGGTTCTTGTTTTAAGGGCTGTCAGAATTTTTGAGCACTTTATTTTCTTGAAGATTTAGCTCCTTTCTATTTCAGTTATGAATTTTAAAAAAAAGGCAAAGCTGAAGAAAAAAATTAAACTTTGCTTGAAGAAATCTAGTCTGATTTTAGAAGTGTTCGTTGGATTTGGATTTAGCTGTAAGAAAACTAGCCTCATAGTAACAAGAACTCTGTCTCTTTTGCTGCACACAAGGCTGTAGATAAATCCATCCCTTGAAGTACACAGTTAGTTTGGTTTTAGGCCTGTGGCTATAGTCAGTTATACCAAAGCGGTGGGTGGTGCTCCAGTATTACACACAGCACAGCAGTAATGAAGAAGAGTAACGTGAAGGCAGTATTTTGAAGTGTAGCACAGCGCACAAATCCAACATCACTCAGTCAAGAGTGCTAAATTTAGCGTGCCCTTTCCTTTCTGCCAAGTCCAAATGTGGTCAGTTCCTGCTATAAATAGCACCAGCTGACCAAATCTGGGCTGGGAAGGAGTGGAATAATTAGCATCTGAGAGGAGCTGAAAGTGGAGGAAACTGACAGCTGAAAAAGTACCAGTGATCATACAAGCTGGCTTCCCTGTTTGAAAACAACGAAGCTCTTTTATCAAAATAAATTGTTGCAGAAAAGACCGCTAGGCAGAGTGGAAGACTTGCTCTTTAACACAGGGGGACCAGTGGTCTAGAGGTTATGCACCTGCATAAGCGTGAAGTGTGCATTCGATCCCGTTTCTACCCAAACTTTACCCCCATCCACTAGACCTTAGGAATAGTCTGGGTGATGGTCTTTTGGATGAGACGATAACCGAGGTCCCTTGTGCAACGTGCATTCAGTGCATGTAGGTGATTGTATGGGAACAAGAAAGTTGTCTCTGGCAAAATTCTGTTTTAAAGAAAGCCATTCACATAAGGAAAATGTATGCAGAACTGGAAACTGTTAAAAAAAAAATTAATTAAAGGTGGTGCTGCTCTTGTGGCGACACACTGTCCCCTAGGATGAGCAGTCTGAATTTTTATCTATCTATCTCTATCTTAGTCTGGTGACCGTGGGGGCACCCCTGAAGACTTGACAACCAGTTCCCTCCATTCCTCTCTCTGTTCTGCCTTTCTCAAAATTTGGTTGAGTTCTAGGCCTGTACATTTGCTGATGTTGTCCTCCCATCTCTTCCTTGGTCTGCCTCTTTTTCTTCCTTGTATATATAGTATATATCCTTCATGGGCAACTTCTCTTTTATTTTCTTTGTTTGGGTTGGGTTTTTAATTTTGAAGAAGAATGAAATGATGTTGATAAAACAAGAAAAGAAGAATCATTTCTGTGAAATGATAGTGAACAATGGCTGTGTTCACTTAACCGACAGAGATCTATTTGTTATATTAACAGTCACTATTGGGTGTGTGATAAGCTCAGTGGCGTGTATGTACCTTTTTCAAGAATTCTTTTGTTGGTTTTGGGGGATGTATGGTGAAAGTGGTGGGTGATTTTGTTGTGGGGGTGGGGGGGGGCATTTTATTTTTGTTCCGTCATTCCAAAATGTTTATATTCTTTCTAAAACACGAATGAGCCAGTGCAAAAATGAGATGTTGTATTTCTCTTACACAGACAGTGGAAGTTTTGTCTTTATCAGCATGTAGTACATGGAATATCCACTCTTTATTACACTTTCTTTCATGGGGAAGCCCAGAATCACTCAAGAGTATTGCTTTCCGGATTTTTTCCCCCTTTTAAGATATAATCTCCTGTCTCTTTATATCTACAAATATAGTACATCAAGTTGTGATTGTATTTTGCGATTGTATTTTAAAAAATCATAACTTCAGATAAGCATTCTTTCTTTGGAAAGGTATCAGTTTGTACTTAAAAGACATGAGAAATCAGTGAACAAATATCATTATTGAAAACGTTCAGTGTGTAATCAACCTGTCAGGAATAGGAGAAGACACAAGGTCTATTAACCTCTTGCATTCAGACTCTCTAAACACATACTGCCCCTAGATTTCGGATTCCATCACGAAATCAGGTCAGGCACACATGCTGGCTGGCCTTTTCCTCCTTTTAAGTACATACAGCAGCTATAATTACTTCTGGACACTCTACAGGGTTTTTCCTTCTAGCCTGATAGAGGTTTAACTTGTGGTAGCGATTAGTGATGGTCACAGCGTGATGGAAATCTACGGTGTATAAATCCCAGCAAATCCTGGTTAGGACTTAAGGGGGGTAATTATTCAATCCCGGCAAATCCCAGATCGGGACTAAGAGGGTTAAACATTGACAAGTGTATTGGGCTTTGCAGTTGGATCAGCATCTGTGTGCAGCTGGGTGACATGGTGTACAGTTATTAAACAAAGTGTTCAAACTTACTTTAACAACCATCTTGAAGAAAAACTAAAACCAAAATGATTTTCTCTGCTGTTTTTTCATAATGTAATCAGCCCCCCAAGCCAAAGGCTTCATCAGTTATTGATGTAAGCCAAGGTCAACTGTAAATGTTGAACATCATATTGTTAAATGTTATGGTTGAGATTGCCTTCAACCTCTTTGCATATCAACCTGCACTCTCTAAAGGAGAAAAAAAATCCTCTGAAGTCTAAGTACGGTTGCCGACATGATGAGGCATTTGAAAAGTTCTTCTTCTTCTGTGTCTTCATGCGTTTTTGCCTGGTATGTGATTTGTAGAGGGAGCCTATGGCCGGATACCTCTGACTTCAGCCTCTAGGTTTTGTCAGGGTTTACCCCACCCTTATCTCCTGTTACCTGGGAGCCCAGGGGGCAGAGCTTTAACAGGCTCTTGATCACGTGAATGTTCCCGTCATAGGTCTATATGGGATATTTCATGGAGACAACTGAGCCCTGTTGTCCGCCCGTCTGAGAGGAACATCGCCAGTTGGTCCGGACTGCTTTCGCAGCTAACCCCCATTTCTGGGGCCGTCCCTATGGTGCTCACCAGGATTTGAAAAGTCATACACAACTTCTCATCCAGTGTGAACTTTCAATCTCACTGTGATTCCCTGGTGTGATGAGTGAGACAGAGGTGAGAGCACATATTCTGGATGATCTCCAGGGGTTAACCCTCTTAGTCCTGATCTCGGGATTTGCAGGATTGAATTATTACCCCCCTAAGTCCCGATCCAGGATTTGCCAGGATTTATACACAGTAGATTTCCATCTTGCTGTGACCATCACTAAATGCTACCACATGTCAAAGCTCTATCAGGCCAGAAGGACAAACCCTGTACGAGTATCTGGAAGTAATTGTAGCTGCTGGTATGTACTTAGGAGGAAAAGGCCAGCGAGCATGTGTGCCTCACTGATTTCGTGATGGAATGCGAAATCTGGGGCAGTTTGTGTTCAGAGACACGGAATGCAAGAGGGTTAAGCTGGGGAACAAGCAACGTATCATCAGTGTAATAGTTTATTGTTCATTAATGTACTGGGGAAGGTGCATGTATTGTCAGGTTGTTTGTTTGGTTTTCTTTTAATGAAATGTACCCCATTGCATTTTGTTTTTGACAAGCTGCTGATCATGACATTATCACTTGGTGAAAGGTGAAAGTAAGATTTGTGACGAAAATGAAGTGAAATAAATGTGGATGAAACAAGTGGAATTCAAGTCTATTTTGTCTTGCACATCGATGCTGAAAGTGGTCTATGACTGGTGAAATACACCTGTGGGGTGGGGGGGGGGGGGGTGCATGAGTGCTCATATTTGTACATGAATTAACCCAAACATCTACAGAAAAGGTATTTAATATGTGACAAGTGTCTGTGTAACTGTACAATCATGATGAAGTCTGGAAATTTTAGGCCTACTACAAACTTGTAGGAGGACATATGATGTTCTACACAGATGGGGAACTCTGGTGGCACTGTATAGAGCTGCTTCTGACGACAGCAACGATGGAGACAGTTTAAGCTCTCTCTCTCTCTCTCTCTCTCTCTCTCTCTCTCTCTCTCTCTCTCTCTCTCTGTAATGATAATAATGAATCAACAATAAGAGAAAAAGTCTGATTTATTACAAAACCTTGTTTTAAAAAATTGCTTATGCAATAAAAAAATGTATCAAGCAACAGCACACTGATTTCACATCTAAAAAAAAAAGATTTTAAAAAAGTTTAACCGACCTTAACTCATTCAATAAAACGGGTTATGTTAAAAAAAAATAATATATATATATATATATATATATATATATAACTATTTTTGTCAAGTCACAAATACATGGATATCCCTTAACAGAATCTTTTTATTCATTCATTATGATATGTACAAATAATACACCAGACAAAAAATTAACTCTGGTTTAGCAAGGCATTGAATCAAATAGTGGAATGTTTGAACATGGAATAAACAGCGTTAAAAAATACCACACACATAAATAGTCATCAAAAGTCTGATATGCATCTTAAGAGGAATGTTTCTTTGATATGTTAGAAGGTTGTCCACATGAAAATGAAATGGCAACATGCAATAAAAACTGTAGCAAATGTAAGCAATAAAGTAACATACCAAAACTGCTGCTCAAAAGTGGAACAATTAAACACCTCCTTCGTTATTGATTATGACTTCTCCTCAGTGCTATGAGGAATGAAAATACTTAACAAGTTGATATTCAGATTAATGAAAACCAATGCACTTAGAAATTAAAGCAACATACACTGCAAGAGAAATAATATTTGCGTTTTCAAGGAGCAGTAAAAAAAAAAAAAAAAAAAAAATAAAAAAAAAAAAATTTAATTAAAAAAACTTACAGTTCAGCTGTAAGTGATGATATGGTTGAATCGTGATAAATATTTGAATTGGCAGTTCCTCTATCAATCATTTTCATAACAAACCTTGCTCTCATTCTTTAAAGACACAAACACTATCTTCTGTTACAGAAAGGATTTTACCTCTATTATATCTGAATTATAGACAGCTATACTGGTAATTCCTGTCTGGATCATAATATAAACTAATATCCCTGGCTCTCAGTCTTTATTACACTGATACACAAAATAACAAAATCTAATACAGAAAAATATGTACTCTTACATTAATCTGGACAACTATACAGGTAGTTCTACTATGCATCAAATAGATTAACAAGTCTAACACTTTTTTTTAGACATAAATTGATCTGAGACAGAAAAAAAGACTAGTACTCTTACATTTATTAAGCAAGTTAAAGTTAGTTAAAGTCTATCCCGAGCCTAAGGCTCATTAGGCGGTGCTTAACCCGGTTTCTGTGGCGTTAAGCGACTGAGAGTCATAGACTCCCCCCTGGATAGGACGCTAGTCTATTGCAGGGTTAATCCCCAACACAAGGTTGGTACCCCTTTCACACCTGGGTGGGGTGAGAAAATAGCCCTAAAGTGCCTTTTCCAAGGGCACAACGCCATAGCCGAAAGCTGGGATTGAAACCCGCAACCTTTAGATTACGAGTCCAACACCCTAACCACTAGACTACAGCGGCGGCTATTTATTAAGCAATACTATAGATAACTGTACAGGCATATCCTCCATCATAATCATATTAACAAATATATAAGCCTAGCTCTAAGTGTTAGAAGATACGAACAAACAGACAAGAAATACTGCTTTGACTCGTTGCTTTGCAAGATTCAGTGCTATATGAATTCCATCTATCTATCTATCCCTTAGTCTGGTGACGCAGGGGCACCCATGAAGACTTGACAACCAGTTCCCTCCATTCTTCTCTCTGTTCTGCCTTTCTCAGGGTTTTGTTGAGTTCAAGGCCTGTCCATTCGCTGATGTTGTCCTCCCATCTCTTCCTTGATCTGACTCTTTTTTCCTCCTCCTTGGACAGTGCCTTGCAGTATTGTTTTTGCTAGTCCTTTTGTTCTTGTGACATGCCTGTACCATTTAAGTTTACGCTTCTTTATAATTGATAGATTTTCATAGGGACCGATGGTTTGCTGGATTCTGTTATGCTCGTCTTCGTTGCCTATGTGGTCTCTGTAGGAGATGCAGTATCTAAATTGTACTGTCACAAAATCTTCAGTCAATAAAAAGGGCGATACTGTTATCTTTTACACTAAATGTTTGCATAATAAAGAAACACAACAAACAGCTTTTCTTCCCCCCCTATTCATAATCTTTTCATTACTGCTGTTTGGTTGATAGCAATGTTGGTTGTTTTTTTCATTGCTTTAAGACATAGCACATTACTCCAGCAATCTACTTCAATGGCAACTACATCTTTATTCCAAGACAGTCTTAACCTTTAACCTTTCACAAACCTTAAAACACACACACACACACACACACACACACCACAACACGAGTAAATTCACCATAAAGCTAAAATTGCTATTAACACATTATTTCAAACACATTTTCACAAAATCAATATTTGAATAAAAAGCGTGCTTCGATTGTTACAACATAATCAGATGCTGCCATATATATGAGGTGCATCAGGGTACAAATATTCACTGCATTATAAATATCATTCACATTTTTTTTTCCGAAATACAGTTTTGCATTTTACAGGTAAACACACATCTGCAAAATTCTCCAGCCATGTACAAAGCTTGAATATGACCACAGGTCTGTGATCCATTAAACTCACAAAAATCAGTATCTGCATGCCTTTCAACTAAGGCACTAGTTCATCAGTTGTGTGGTTTGCCCACAAACCAATGCTTCTTCCCTTCAAAAACAAGTCGACATATACAAGTCTACATACTATTACAGGCACAAATCTGATAATCACTATACTATCATTTTTGAGGAATCTTCAACCAAAATATATCATCAAACTTTACCAAGAGAGATGAGTGGCAGTTACCTAACTATTGCCGTCCTATTGCTATTGATAACACAAAATGTCATGACATAACATCAGTGTGTGGATTTATTCCGTCTATCTTTAAACTTTTCATGTCTCACTTTGTGTGGGGTTAGTTATAGTTTATATGTACATATAAAAGGTAAAGGTGTCCCATAACCTATGAGGTCATAGGAGAGCGAGGCATCGGAGACCTCAGCTTCTCTAGGGGCCAGCATATTGAGGGCGGCGCCCATCCCATCTCCCTTGCTGCTTTACCTTCCCTGACCCTAAGGAGGGCAGGTACCCATTTACAGTTGGGTGGGCTGGGGGACTGTACTGAAGCCAAGGTGTACAAACGGTCACCTATCCAACTGGTAACCATACTTGATGCTGCTTGTCTTTGACTTGGGGAAAGTGAGTGCTCTGACCACTTAGCTATCCTGCCCTCCATGACATACACAAAGATTATTGAAACCAATTCAATCATTATATCTGTCTTGACTGGTCAATAGATAATACAGTGTGTCTGCATGTGTGCGTGTGTGTGTGTGCGTGCGAGTACCTAATGTGCATTTGTGACCGCTCATGTTAGTAAATTTAGTGCTGTACAGAGAACCGAATGACAAATGATGGACTAAAAAAAAACCAACCGAATTAGGGGTACCACTATATCAAGAACACTTTGTAAATGGCTGCAACTCTGCTTATATAAGTAAATGTCTGGCAGTATATATGGTACATACTATGTATAACTGTGAAGCAAGGATTTCAGATACATTGTGTGCATTGTAACAGATTTTTTTTTTCTAACGCACATAATAAGCGTTTTCCACTGTGCTCTTCTGTACACCATTCTCATTCACTCTCTCTCTCTCTCTCTCTCTCTCTCTCTCTCTCTCTCTCTCTCTCTCTCTCTCTCTCACTCACTCACTCACTCACTCACTCACTCACTCACTCACTCACTCACTCACTCACTCACTCACTCACCACTCACTCACTACTCACTCCTCATCTCTCACTCCCTCTCTCTCTCTCTCTCTCTCTCTCTCTCTCTCTCTCTCTCTCTCTCTTCCCCCTATATACACAGTCATCACTGTTTATATTTCCGTCTCCAGGTGATTCTGGTCTGCTTTCAGCTCCATCCCTGCTGTTGTTCAGGTACAACACATCTGGTGAATAGGCAGTTGGCTGGTATGGACGGTTCAAGTGATCTCTACTGCCGCTCACATTACTTCGACTGCCATGAGTCTGTCACGACTGCCGCCAAATCTGTCGCGCGGTCACGACGTCGTCCCATCACACGGCGATCTCCGACTGCCGCCAAGTGTTGGATGCTCTCCTTCCTCCGAAGCTGCTCCCGACTCCCATGAAGGGGGGTCTGTAGGGCTGGCTGCGGGGAAAGTACTGCACGTCCTGGTCAGGAGGCTCTTGGGAAGGCATGTAAGAGTCTGTGGGGTGATGAGATCTGTAGTCAGGCTCCGCGTAGCCTGGGTAGTGGTCCCTCTCTTCGTAAGATGGCGGCCTCTCCAAGGGGAGAGGGGGGCTGTATCTCGGCAGGTTGGGCAGTCGTTGGGATGGACTCATGTGCGGGGTCTGGGGTGTATAGTCGTACTTGTCATCGAATGTCGTTTCGTTAGACCTGGGTACAAATTCTTCGCCGCTATCCATCGTCATTTTGGGTGGTAAGGGTGCGGCCTGGTTCTCATAATCCGGGTAATTGCTGGCTCCGTACGGTTCGGGTGTGTCGCGCGGAGATGATCCTAGACTTGATCCCATGTTTTTGCGAGGAAGAGGAGACGGCCGGCTGTTGTCAGACCGCATAGATCCTTCTGATGGAACAGGGGACTGCCGAAGGTGCTCCACAGCTGGATGCATGTACGGAGGCCTTGATGTAGGTTTGGGTCTGACAGGAGGTTTAGCTGCTGCTGCTGCTGCTGCTGCTGCAGGAAGAGGATTTGGACGTCCAAAAGGTGGGGAGTTTCTGTGGGACTGGGGCGTTGGAGGTGGGGAAGGGAGCTCGGAACGACGGGGCAGAAGCATCCTTCCCACGGGAGGTTCGTCACGCGTTGCTGGCTGACTAAAACTGGAAAGTGGCTTGCTCCTTGAGGGACTGTTGTCAACGTTTTGGTTTTCATAGACATTATCACGAGATCGTGCATGTCGCAGACCATCACTCCCCATTCCAGGCAAAGGAACTCCAGTAAAATTATTCTGGTACGGACGGTTCTCAGGCTGTGTTTCCCCAGTGGCTTCCCCGTCTTCTTCTTCTTCTTCACCTTCATCAGAATCGAAGCTATCTTCCCCTTCACTGTCCTCAAAGTCCTTTTTGTCCATTTCCGACTCGCTGTCTTCCATCCCTCTGCTTTCATCCCTTCCTCGGCTCCCTTCATAGCTCTCTGGTTCTTCCTCCCCTCTCCTCCTCCCCCTCCTCCACTCCTGCTCTCTACCTGTGCCGTACTCTCCCTCCTGGTCACGGTCACGCCACCTGCTTCTTTCCGTGCCGCGTCGATCCCCCAAGCTGCGGTCAGTGGTGGCGGCCGGTCGTCCATTCCTGTAGGCCAGGTTCAGACTGCCCATGCTGCCGTTCAGACCCTCCGTGCCTCGCGACGCCTTAGTGGGCGCTGACGACACCTCGGAGTTGAGGTCGATGTCGTGCAGTCTGCGTCGCGAGTGGCCTTCAGACAGCATGGTCAGTGTGGACTTGGACATGCGCATGGACGACCGCACAGACGAGCGCAGGGAGGCCGTGCGCTCAAACCGCTCTTTCTCGCGCCGTTTGGATTTCACGCACCACAGGACGCCGATAATGATAGCGATGAGGACGAGGACCCCGCCGATGCCTGCCCCTATGCCGATCATCATGGCGCGCACTGACGACTCGAGCCACGCTGGTGGGGCCAGGTAAGGATCTGTGACAAAGAGAAAATGGAGAAAACTATTACTGTCATTCATAAAAAAAATAATAATAAAATTTATTTTAAAAAAACAACTATTACTGTCATTCATACTTGTGGCTTTAATTCTGTATGGGATGGTGAAACAGCATAGGGTTAAAGCACTGCAGTCGCTATTGGACAGCCTAGATTAAAGACACAAATGTTTAAGGTGTTTTTTTTCCAAGAGTTTACGTAAGTGCTAACACCACTTCCCTGAGAGTCTTTCAGAGAAGACTATTAAGTTAAAGTTAAAGTCTGTCCCGAGACTAAGGCTCATCAGGCTGGTGCTTATCCCGGTTTCTGTGGCGTTAAGCGACTGAGAGTCATAGACTCCCCCCTGGATAGGACGCCAGTCTATCGCAGGGTTAACCCCCAACACAAGGTTGGTACCCCTTTTACACCTGGGTGTGGTGAGAAAATAGCCGTAAAGTGCCTTTTTCAAGGGCACATCACCATAGCCGAAAGCTGGGATTGAACCCGCAACCTTTAGATTACGAGTCCAACGCCCTAACCACTAGACTACAGCGGCGGCTCAGAGAAGACTATAACCTCCACTTTTGAAACAGATCCCAAACAGCATAGGCTCTACCAGTTCAGTTACATTCATTTGAACTTCTTAATCTTGTAAAATATATTAACCGTCATAAGACACACTTATTTCAAACCTAAGTTTTTCTCCTTCCGCTTCCATCTCTTACCTGTCCCTGCCTTCAACATCCACCTGCCTAAGTGTGTGTGCGCGCGCGCGCGTGTGTGCGTGCGTGCGTGTGTGTGTACATTCGAATTTGTCAAAACTGTAAATTGTTGCTAATTGTGTGTTGTGTAGGTTGAATGCAAGCGCTTTGATTTGTTTTTGCAAGATATAGCGCTATACAAATTCCATGTATTATTATTATTATTATAATCTTGTAAAAGACGCTGACCATCATAATCTTGTAAAAGACAACACACACATCTAATCTTTTTGTAGCACAAACACCTTCACTAAGATTTTTTTCACAAGATACAGGGCTATTTAAATTCAATGTTTTGATATTATGATTATTGCTTTTGACAGATATTCATAAATACCTGCAAAATTACCATCAGTTTAGGGTTAAAAGTCAAATATTTTATTCATCTGACCACCTACACTTTGTAAAAGAAGATGAACACGAAAAATAAAACTGCCTTAAGTTGGAATGCAGTCACCTTCTCAGTGGGCAAAAATGGTCGCATTCGCAAAATCTCACCATTGGGGGTAAACCTTGGACCTCTAACCAAGGAACAAAATTTTTAAAAGATGCAGCAAAACAAAAAACAAAAAACAGAAACAAACAAATACGAATAACCAACCAATCAACAAAAAATAATCCTACGTACCTGTTCTACATGCTCACCTTTTTCACAAATGAAGGGGTAGAGGATGTTCCAGCAGTCTTGCTCGTATTCAATGTTGGAGTATTCGAAGGCGGTGCAGCGGCCTGACCCCACCTCGGACATGACCCACACCCGGTCTGCGGGGTTGTTGGCGTTGCGCATCAGTCGCAGCAGGTAGCTGTAGAAGCCCTCCCTCTCCCGCGCCCCACCCAGGAATGCTCCCATTTTCTGCACAGTAAAAAAAACCCACACAAAACCACCATGTAGTTTTATCAACCTCTGATAATTATACAGTGCTGGTTAAAAAAAAGAAAAAACACACACAAAACCACCATGTATTTTTATCAACCTTGATAAATATATATTAGTAAAAAAAAATTTAAAAACAATAACACAAAACGACCATGTATTTTTATCAACCTTTGATAATTATATAGTACTAGTAAAAAAAAAAAATTTTTTTTAAAACACCAACACAAAACCACCATGTATTTTTTATCAACCTCTGATAATTATTATAGCCGCCGCTGTGGCCTAGTGGTTAGGGCGTTGTACTCGTAATCTAAAGGTTGCGGGTTCGATCCCAGCTATTCCGCTATGGCGCTGTGCCCTTGGAAAAGGCACTTTACGGCTATTTTCTCACCCCACCCAGGTGTAAAAGGGGTACCAACCTTGTGTTGGGGGTTAACCCTGCAATAGACTGGCGTCCTATCCAGGGGGGAGTCTATGACTCTCAGTCGCTTAACGCCACAGAAACCGGGATAAGCACCGGCCTGATGAGCCTTATGGCTCGGGACAGACTTTAACTTTTAACTCTGATAATTATACAGTAGTAGTAAAAATTTTAAAAAACACAAAACCACTTTGTATTTTTATCAACCTCTGATAATTATAGTCAAGCAGCATCAAGCGTGGTTACCAGTCGGATGGGTGACCATTTGCGCGCCTTTGCTACAGTACAGTTCCCCAGTTCACCCAGCTGTAAATGGGTACCTGCCCTCTTTAGGTTCAGGGAAGGTAAAGCAGTGAGGGAGAGGAGACGGGCGCCGCCCTCAACATGCTGGCCCCTAGAGAAGCTGAGGTCTCTGACACCTCGCTCCTCTATGACCACACAGGTTATGGGACACCTTTACCTTTTACCCTTTTACCTGATAATTATACAGTACTGGTTCCTCCCTCCCCCCTCCATCCAATCATTTCTCATTGTGTCCAACGAAAACAGAAACTGTATCAAAGGTCAACTCCATAATTATAGCTTCCCTTCAAGATAAGCTCATTCATTTCTGCCACCCAAGTATTCCAGTTTCACAAAACTAATCCTCAGTTCCCAGAAACCAGAAAACTGGTTTGGTTCATTCTTTTCTTTCATTCTCATGGCCCTGAACTTTATTTATTTTTGTATTTATTTATTTGTTTATCTATTCTTTTATATCGAGAATAATGGAATAAGCACTCGTGTGCTTTTTTACATCCAGGCCCTGTGTGTACACAGTTTTGTAAATCTGGTCATCTGTGCCCACCAGCACACAATGGTCTGCTCTTATAAAAAGCAGAACAGGATTTAACAGGATTTTCATCAAAAGAAGAACACAGGACAACAACAACAACAACAGCAACAGCAGCAACAACAACAGCAACGACAACAGCACCACCCCCACCACCACCACCACCACCACCACCACCACCACCACCACCACCACCACCACCACCACCAACAGTAACAACCACCACCTACCCTGCAGAAGTCCTTGGCCTTGAAGTAGGGCAGTGCACCGCCCATGAAGCGGTAGCATCGCTCATTGTCCAGCATCCATCCCGGGGGACACTTGCCTGCAAACCATCAGCAGTCACCTAGAAAAACTAGCCAGAAAGAGCTGACACCACAAATGTGACAGACAGACAGAAACAGCACAAAGAGTCTGAATAAAAAGGAAAAAGGATAACTTTGGTGAAGTATTTCTTGAAGGTGAAGATAATTCTATAAAAAAAAAAATTAAAAAAAGGTAAAGGTGTCCCATAACCTGTGTGGTCGTAGGGGAGTGAGGCATCAGAGACCTCAGCTTCTCTAGGGGCCAGGATGTTAAGGGCGGCGCCTATCTCCTCTCCCTCGCTGCTTTACCTTCCCTGACCCTAAAGTTAAGTTAAAGTCTGTCCCAAGCCTAAGGCTCATAAGGCCGGTGCTTATCCCGGTTTCTGTGGCGTTAAGCGACTGAGAGTCATAGACTTACCCCCAGGATAGGACGCCAGTCTATCGCAGGGTTAACCCCCAACACAAGGTTGGTACCCCTTTTACACCTGGGTGGGGTGAGAAAATAGCCGTAAAGTGCCTTTTCCAAGGGCACAACGCCATAGCCAAAAGCTGGGATTGAACCCGCAACCTTTAGATTACGAGTCCAACGCCCTAACCACTAGACTACAGCGGCGGCTCCTGACCCTAAAGAGGGCAAGATAATTCTACAGAAGATAATTCTACAGAAACAAAAATGCTGGTATCCCCTTGGAAACATTTCCAATTTCATTACTGTCCCAAAATGATGTATCTACATCTGGAGTATGCTATTTCAAATCTGTCAAAAAATACATTTATGGCAACAACAAAGAGATCATAAAGGAAAAAAATGTGTGATCAAGGACAAGTTCTCTTTCATTGTCTAAAAGTATTCTCTAATAGGAAATGTAGGTGTTATAGCATCTTTTTTTTTTAAATTTTATTTTATACCACTTATAAAACGCTCGCACTATCAAAATTCTTCACTTTCACAGGGATGCTTCATCCCCCCCCCCCCCCTTGCCCACTCCCCTCAAGCAAAATCTTCCACCTTTTTCTTTTCTTTTTGTTGTTCTCTTTTATAATGTGCATTAAAACTTCTTTTTTTTTTAATTAAAAAAAAACTAAAAGCAACAGTCTAGCTGTAGCTCAGTTATAGGCGCAGAAGTCAGAAAACAGTTAAAAAAAACCAATGAAAGCTTACTATCTAGAACAGATTCGTTGCTGAACTTGGGCTCCCAGAAGTCTGCCGGAACCATTTGGGAGTCGTCCAGTTTATCCCAGACCTTTCCGTTGATGTAGGAGCGAAGACCAGAGCCCCACCAATTGTTTTTCACGTTGATGGCTCTGCCACTGGCACTGTTGTATGGAAAGAAGAAAAACAGTCCACATGCATTCAGTGCACTAAACTGTAAAGGGAAAAAATGTTAATATTGGTAGCAGCCTGGGAAAATTAGATGTTCTTGGGATGATGAATGACTTCAGAATTTTCTAGGTTGTCACAAATTGATACATAGGTTAGATGTCCTTGTAATGTAAAACAACTTAAGCATTTTTTTTTCTAGGTTTTATTTTATTTTAATCTTTTTTTTTATTTCAAGGATAATGGAATGATCACTCATGTGCTTTTCTACATCCAGTCCCCATGTGTATGCAGTTTTGTCAATTTTGTCATCCATTCCCAACTGCACACAATGGCCTACTCTTCTGTAAGGTTACCACACAAACAGATAAATAACTTTGTTATCTTAAACTCTGAAACATCAGGAAACTTTTTTTCCACAAATGTGTACAATTCTGTTAGATATTCTCTCTGCTACCATCACTGTCACATGCAATAATGTTCTCAGAAATTCATCAGTTTTTTTGTTTTAAATTATCTGTCACTGTAAATCTTTGCCAGAACAAAATCTTTAGAATAAACAACAGATGACAACTGCTTGATCTTGCAACTGCTAAGTTAAGAGGAAATACAGAATACAAATATAACTTTGCTCCCTTCCTAGGAAGCGATAAGATGATGTCTAGGAACTTGACAAGACCTGGACACAAATGGAGATAGAATGCAACCATAATTTTCCACTTACTATTGTTGAGAAGATGTCACAGCCACTATATTGGAAGAAAGAGTAGGATATATATATATTTATATATATATATATATATATATATATATATATATATATATATATATATATATATATATATATATATATAAAACATGAACAGTTTGCAAACAAACAACTTTTCTTTCAGAATGTGACTAGCATGTGATCTGAACTGTACAATTTGAAAAAGGGTGCATGTGGAAATCCCATTTTTGAGGAATATTGGAGTAAGCAAAAGAACTGTTCTGATGTGACTTTCTTCCCTGATCCCTCACCAAATATGTGCCTGCAGTAATAAACACATGAAGCAGTTAAAGCATATTACACAGAATACTTTCACAGTACACGAGATTACTAACAAAAATTCTGCAATACTTGTATGACTGTTTATACTAAAAAAAAATTTTTTTTAAAAGACAACAACTTCAAACCAATTTATGACATGGAATCTAATTTCAGACACCAAAACAAACGGACAAAAACCAGACCGACTCAAACTTACTCTGATTTCGGGTAGGTTTCCAGTTCAAAGTCGTTGTACTCGTTGACGATGTAGTTGTTCTCGAAGTGAGGTCGTCCCCGCCCAATCTTGATGGTGCTTTCCCGCAGAGCTGTGGCGTTGTTCCGCAAGAAACCGGAGCGGGTGTACTCCTGCTGCGCCTGAGGGTTGAAGTTGTTGTAGGCGGCGAGGATGTTGTGGCCGGTGTTGTTGTCCAGGTAATTGTAGGTGTAGTTGACCACCACATCGCGTATGTGCACCACGTCGCGCCAGTCTCCCGCCGTGTAGTTGAAGATGTAGTTCTGTATTAAGGAGAAAGAGTGTTCACATTACGGTTCAAAATAACTTCTTTTTTTTTATTATCAATATCTCAAAACAGAGAAATTCAGTTAAGGTTACCAGCGAAGGATTAAACATCTGAAGGATAAAAGAATGAATCGGGTACCACAGCTGTGAGTTTCTCCCACTTTCAGCTCCTCTCGGCTGCTAATTATTTTGTCGTATCCCACCCCAGCTGGTGCTAATTATAGCCAGAACTGACCACACTTGGACTAGGTAAAAGGAAGGGTGCGCTGAATATAGCACTCATTTAAATGTATCTTTACAATCTGTGATAATAGACGAAGTGTGTGTGTGCACGCACCTCTGTGTATATGTGTATGTGTATGTGTGTGTGTGTGTGTGTGTGTGTGCGCGCGCGCACGCATGTGTGCGTGCATGCGCATGCTTGTGTGTGTGCATGCATGTGCATGTGTGCATGCATATGTGCATGCGTTTGAAAAACAAACAATATCTTAAAACCAGTCATATTTTTGTGTCAACAGCATTTACAGCAAAATAAGCGGTATCTCTATGCACAGATCACTCAAAAAAACAAACAAACAAACAAAAAGAGCACTGGCTACCTGGAAAATGTACAGGCGTTGGTAATAATGGCCGGTGATGTTGAGAGCTTCCCCGTTGGTGCCGAAGCAGAAGATGTTGTTGGTGATGTTGCCCTTCAGCGCCGTGGCGATCGTCTTGGTGTGCAGAGACAGGTACATGCCTCCTTTGTTCCCCGACACAAAGTTGCTGGCAAAACGGAACAACAGCGTTCCCTGTGGAAGGGAAAAAAAAAACGTCAAGATCAGTTTGTACTGAATTCCTCCCCATGGGGATGGACGCCAGGGGGCATGTCAGTATGATTAACAGCATCCTGGAAATTCTGTGCTAGGAATTTTTTCTATCCCTCTTTTTGTTTTTGTCTGGTTCCTTTTCTTCCTGTTACCTCCTTCTTGATTATTTTCTGCCTTCTTGGTCCATTCACCTGTATTTTTTTTTTCGAGAAAGACTTCAAAGATAACTATTCTCTCCCACGTCAAAGTTGGATGTGCTGATCTAGACCTATCAGGTGCTTAACAGTGGCGCAATGTATTTTTACTTGTATGACAGGCAACAGTTATCTCTCTAAGCATTTAATAAAGAAGTTCCAATTGAAACAAACTATAACAATAAACACAAAAAGCTAAGCAAAATGTTTCTTTATGGGTTTTAGTTTTCAATTTCGTGAGGGCTCAGAAAAGGCCACAATCACCTAAATCAATATTTTCTTTCTTCGTTCCTTGGCTAGAGCTTCAAGGTTCACCAATGATGAGATAACATCACCACATTAATGTATGTACATGAAATTCTGCACTGACCACACAGAGCAGTGTCCTTGCAAAGCTGGCTGCTAGACAACAGAGCACGTGCTGCAGTCCCACCCATCACATGAAAAACTGTTCTACTGCAGAGATCAAACAGCATTGACCCTACATCTCAATAGTGCAAGATCATAGAGCATACAGTCCTATCCAGGGGGGAGTCTATGACTCTCAGTCGCTTAATGCCACAGAAACTGGAATAAGCACCGGCCTGATGAGCCTTAGGCTCTGGACAGACTTTAACTATAGAGCATACAAATATCTCAGACACACACACACACACAAAAATGTTCATAGAAATGAAACATTCATGATGAAAGTTTCCAGAAGAAATTGATGCTGTAATATTATAACTTGACAACAAAAGTGTGTACCCATTATTCTGCAAATGAGGACCAAAACACACACACACACAGCCTAATCTACACCCATTAATAAAATGATGGTAGCACAATCAGCCTTCTTTCATTCTGTAAAAGGTAAAAGGTGTTCCCAAACCTATATGGTCATTGCGAAGTGAGGTATCAGAGACCTCAGCTTCTCTGAAAGCCAGCATATTGAGGGTGGTACCCATCTCCTCTCCCTCACTGCTTTACCTTCCTTGACCCTAAAGAGAGCAGGTAACCATAAACAGCTGGGTGAACTGGAGAACTGTGCCGAAGCCAAGGCACACAAACGGTCAGCCATCCACTTGGTAACCACGCACAATGGTACTTAACCTAAGCTTGGGGAGAGCGAGTGCTCTGACCACTGAGATACCGTTCCCCATCACCGTTCTACAGTATACATCCCAGTGCAGCACTCAACAGTGATGCCATGAGGAAAGAAAGGAGAGAGAGAAAGAGAAGGACCATCAAAAGTGGTAGAGAGAAGAAAATGGTACCTGTAAAGAAATATCAATGGTTGGTGGTGACGTCAAATTCAGAATGGCCACCCCGTTGTCTTCCAACCAGCACTGGTCCATGTAAAACGATGGATTCACTTCACCAACGTTCTTGTACTGCAAGGCGCCATCTTGATTCCGGCTGGAGATTGACTTGGCAACTGTGTGCTTGTAGTTGCTGTCTGCAAGTGTAAAGGATTGTGTGGCGGTTTAAGAACCTGGCCTGCTCGTTGAATATGTTTATGAATTATTATTGACACTTTTTTTTTTTAAAACAGGCAAATGTTTAATGGTTTACGCCTCTTTCTCACTAATAAATTGCAATACACGCACTCTATCATGTTTTTAAAAGTCACAAAATCACGATCTCTTAATTCTTTTCTGATCAGTTCTGTTAGTATTGTGAATTTTTTTTCTCTTTGTGGGTATTTCTATGGCATAACACTTGGTTACTGTGATTGCAAGTCAGCTTTCACAAAACAATACATACACATACCATTACCATGCAAGAACACATCATCATATTCTTGCACACATACACATGCATGTACACACTACACACACACACACAAACACACACACACACACATACACACACACACACATACACTACACACATACACACACACACATACACACACACACTGCCTTGTACCTATGCAGTCACTTGTACTGCTTCTTCATTTTGTTTTGAAATAATTTGCAAAAGTTGTTTCTTGTGCTTTGTGAGGCTTTATGTGTATCTTGGGTTTTCTAAATGGGGCAAGGGGGCTGTGAGGGTAGGATGAAAAAAAGAGCTATAAGCTTATTTTTTTACCCTCAATAAAGATCATTCTGATTTGACTTGATCTTTTCATCCTGCATATCTAAAAATGCCTTTAAAAAAAAAGACCCACACTATTCTAACAAAGATTCTTTTTACCAGAGCTCTGAAAATTTTTTTTCATTTCCAATGGTTCAAATAAAACCCTATCTCTAACTTTATACATACTGATACAATGATAGAGAAAGGTAGAATAAACAATAACCAAACAGATATAGAAAGCAGAGTAACCAAAAAGTAACCATTGTAAAGCAGCAATACCTGGATAGGTCAGTCCTGTCAAAGGAATGTGCACCACTTCAGCGATGAACCCGTACATCCCGTGGCTGACAGACGCATGCAGGTGAACGGAGGCGTGTCGCCGCTGCTTTTGTACAGACGTCCCAGGTCATGACTGCTCATGTTCGCCGTCACTTCCGCCAACATGGAGGCCTCGTTCACTTCCTGGCCATCAAACACCTCCACCACATTGCGGGAAAAGTCTTCGTGGAACATGTTGATCTGCAGGAACCGCAGACCGATGTGGCTGCGGGGACTGCCCCCACGGATGATCTTGACGCAGTCCCTCACCGTGGGTCCATACTTGTAGTACAGAATCATCCTGGTGTCCAGCTCAATCTCCTTCTCCATGCGGCAGATCTCCACCAGCCCATACACATGGTATGGGATGGTGCTGGGGCCAAGCTGCTGAAACGAGGAGTCTCGTTCACTCGATTCGCCGTTCAGGATGAGGAAGTTGAACCCAAAGCCAAGGTTGTTGGAAACGTTCAGGTTGTGCATTTCCAGCATGCTGCGGGGAGCAATGATATCAAAGCCGTTTTCGGCACAACGGGTGATGTTGAGGTAGTGAAACTTTGGAGAGACGTATGTTGACTGAACTGCTCCGACTTTCTCTCCGTGGAGCATACCAGCGCCCTCTATGTCAACATACTCCATGATAGACTCCTGCCTCCCAATGTCACTTTCAAGCGGCTGTTCCTGGTACGACTTGGCAGCAAATCTGATGTTTCCCCAGTATTCCTTCCCCGGTTCCAGATTTCTTTCTCCACACACAATGAACGTGTAGTTGGCAGCTTGGATGCAGTGCTGCATGTTGTAGTTATACCTGGTCGTGCACTGTCTCAGATCTGTCTCATCACCGCGGCAGAAATAGGACTCGAACCAAAATTCTTTCAGGAAGTACTGCGGCTCCCCATACACATAGAAGTCGTACAGGTGAGTGAACCTCACCCTGACGTTGACAGTTTCCTTGCCAAGCTGGCGACAGACAACCTCAGCAGACTTTTCGTTGAACTGACTGTCGCACATCATGTTCCAGGTCTTGCTGGAGGAGTTGTACAGTTCCAGAAAGCCAGCGTCCTTGAACAGTGTGCCATCCCCCCTCAGCCGAACAGTGGATGCTGCCGCTGCACGCTTCTTTCTCTGAATCACGCCAGGGGTCCTTCCCGTCTGCAGAGGCCTGAACTTGATGCGACTGAACTCTAACCCCTCTGCGATCAGGCGACCCAAGACTAAAATGCCCACGTTGGGGCGGAACTGTAGCTCTGTGCCAGCAGATATGGTGAACGTTGCTTCTGGCATGATGGTGAGGTCTTTTTCAACAATGTAGGCGGTGGGTTTGTATGCCAGGATCTGGCTCTCTAAAACTCGTCCTCCTAAATGATTGGTGTCCAGAGGCGGTTTCACAGGATCCCCTAAGGACAGATCCGAGTCAAAATCTGGCAGGGTCAAGTACGGGAAGAAATCGGCTATTGCGTAGTTATTCCAGTCATCAAAGTCAAAGATCCTGTCCATGATCCCTCCATAGTCTGTCCTTCCCCAATAGTTTTCTTTGACGTTCACAGGGTTTCCCAGGAAGAGAGCAGTGATGCCCGCCACCAGTTCATAGCCAAGCTGTGGGTTGCTGAAGATGTTCCTGTTGGCCGTCATGTTCTGCACCCCTTTAAACGCCACAGCAAACGTTTTAGGGCTGTTCCCGTGCCCTGGGGGATCCAGTCCCTCATACCTGTTGTTTTGTATGCTGTTGAGGAGCATGACTCCGCCGACAGAGTTGGAGTATTCGGAATGACTGAGGATGTTGATCTCCAGCATGTACCGCCCCACGTTGTTGGTCATTCTGTTGCTGACCACCCTCAAGTTCTTCTCCATGCCTAGGATGCTGACCAAACCCAGGAGACAACGGTTGTTGTCAAAGTTGTTGTTTTCTATCTTCACATCCGTGTAGTAGCCCTTGACAGTGAAAGCAAAATTCTGGTTATTTCTGAAATTGCATTCTTTCACAGTGACCACGTGCTTCCTCCTCTCACTGATATCGTTCACACGAGGAACTTCGATTTCCAATCCCCCGCGCTGCGTCTGCTCCAGGGTGGTGTAGTTGACAAACCACTGCCACACGTTGTTGGCAAAGTCGACGTGGTTATGCTCCGCCAAAATGCCCCCGGTGTTGTCCGAGAAAGTGCAGAGAGTGATGTTGTACTGAATGGTGGCCACTCTCTCAGGCACCGTCATGTCTTCGTAGGTGGGGATGTAGTCGTCGTTAAACTTGGTCACGCTCGGCATGTGCATGGCTTCTTTCCGACTACCGCGGATCGTGACCCGATCAATCCTGATGGTTTCCAGGGAGAAACGATGGAAGATTTCCAACCGTCTGTTGGTGGGGCTGTTGTAGTGCTTGGTCTGTATGCCGCGGTCATTCTGCATCAAGGTCGTGTTGTGGAGAAGTGTTGTGAGCTTTGGTGGACCCGTTTTGACTTCCTCTGTAAACAAAAATAAATATATATATATATAAATTTTAAAAGAAAGACTTCATCTATAAGCAAATATATATAAATATATATATATGTATATATATACATATATATATATATATATATATATAATATACATATATACATATATATATATATATATATATATTATATATATATATATGATTTTTAAAAAAAAACTTCCTCTGTAAACACAATCATCATCCCTTCAGTAACAACTCCCAGTCTTCTGACTTTAAAACAGACATCAATTCAACAATAGCGGTTTTTTTGTTGTTGTTGTTTTCTTTTTTTTGATTCAACAATAGTTGCTGTCTGAGTAGTTGACAAAGAAGAAGAAAAAATAGACATCAACTATTAACAGAAAGTGTTACAACTGCTACCATCATCAATATTCAGGGGAACAAAACTAAATATCTAGGCTTCTTTCTCTTTATCACACTGTAAACACACAAAAGAACCATTCTTTGATCTAGTGACTGAAAGCATAAATGCCGACTACATAATGGACATTTGTCGTTCTTTTACTTTGCTGATTGTTTTGTTTTAGTTTAAAAGGTTTGTTCTGGCTGGAGTTTGGGTTTGGTTTGGTTTGGTTTGGTTTGGTTTGGTTTTGGTTTGGTTTGGTTGGTTGTTTGGTTTGGTTGGTTTGGTCTGGTTTGGTTTGGTTGGTCTGGTTGGTTGGTTGTTTGGTTTGGTTTGGTTTGGTTTGTTTGGTTTGGTTTGGTTTGTTGTTTGGTTTGGTTTGGTTGGTTTGGTTTGGTTGGTTTGGTTTGGTTGGTTGGTCTGGTCTGGTTTGGCTTGGTATGGTTTGGATGGAGTTTGATGTTTGCTTTGGCTTGGTTTGGTTTAATTAAGGTTTTATTTTGTTTCATTTTGTTTAGCTTAGATTAGCTGGGTTGAGTTGAGTTGAGTTTGCTTTGGTTGAGTTGGTTTACTTTGATATTCTGAGATGTGCAAATTGTAGCTTTGTTATCATTTCCTTTTTCTTGCTTTTACTCTTTCATACAGTTACATAGTGTGTTACCTGACATGATGGCAAAAGCCAGACGACCGGAGCGTATGCCTTTCACTTTAAGTCGGATGGTGACCTGTCTGGTTGAAGACGTGATGGGAAAGTCCACAAGGTCTTGAGGGATGCGCCAGCGTTTGGTGTTCTCTGCATACATGCTGGATCTTGGCGAATCATACACCGTCACTTCCTCTACCTCCGGTACAGGGAAATAATCCAGTACCTGTGGACATGAAAGGTGACAGAATTGGTAACAGTGGCACAATGGATGATAATGACAACATTATGACAAAAGAACCAAAAAAAAAGAAAAAAAAACTATTAAAAAACTATAAAAAAAACAAAAAAAGAAAAATAATGATAAATTTAAAAAAACAGTATTGAACAATAAGAGTTAGTGGCGATAGTAAGTATATTGATTTTTGAGACAAATATACCTGTACAAGGTTTTCAGCTATGGACACTGTACAACATACCTTGAATAGGTAAGGATGATTTTGTTTGGGGGTTTTTTTTTTGTCACGTTGGTAGGCTGGGGGGGGGGGGGGGGGGGTCTTTGTTTTGGTTTTGTTTTGGGGGGGAGGGTTGGAGGGGGGGATATGTGCATCCTGGTGACCCATCATTTTTGTGGTGGTGGTGGTTTTTGTTGGGTTTTTTGCTTTTTGAAAAAAAAAATTGGGTTGGGGGGGGGGGGAGGGCTGGTGGATGTGGTTGCCTGGACTTTTTTAATTAATGGGTAGTACTGAGACTATCACTGGTCAATGCACTGCCCATCAGGTTGACACACATAGCCTAGTGGTCAGAAGATTGCGCTGGCAATTTGACGACCCGTGTTTGATTCCGTCGAGGAGATTTTTCTCCTGGAGTTAACATCAGTGCTGACTCCACTCTCCCCAAAAGTCCTTCGGATGAGACTTTAAACCGAGGTCCCGTGTGCGAACGCACGCAGAACATCTTGCGCGCATGTTAAATCCTGTTCCGCTTTTGGTAAGAGTAGGCCATCATGTGCCGGTGGGAACACATGACATTTACAAAACTGCATACACATGGGGACTGGATGTAAAAAAAGCACAAGAGCGCTTATTCCATTATCCTCAATATAAAAGAATAAATCAAATCAAATCAACAACTGGTTTTACCTCTCCATTGTGCTTATTCACAGTCACCCAATGATCACACAAAACTTATTTTTTAAAGCCAAGCCACAGGAAAAAAAATTCTTACGGTGCAATATTGAGAGGAAGGAAGGATGGAATTGCAGGGCTATTGAAAAAAAGGAGTAAAAAAAACAACAACTAAAAACCTTAAAAAATGAAAATCAAAAAAGCCATACGTTAAAATTGTATGCTTAAAAATATTATGTTCAGAACCATTGTCTTCAGCCACGACAAGCTCTTAGCTCAACAACTTGTACGATCCTTTAAAAGGAAAAAAAAAAAACCTCTGAAGTCAGAGTGTGGCTGTCTACATGGCAAGGTACTTGAAAAAGTCATACACGCAAACGTCTCATCCAGTGTGTACTTCCAGTTTCACTGTGATTCTCCAGGTGGGAAGTGTGAGACTGAGTGCAATAGTCTGGGTGACCCCCAGGGTGTTAAGCAGAGAAATGCATGACCACAACAGATCATAGAAAATGCTGTAAGGTGTTCTCTTACAACAATTTTGCAATGCAGAAGAGGAGCACCACTGTACAGTCTTGAGCAGTGTTGACGATAGATTTCAGAAGCAATCAACTTGCAACAGTGTTAAATGCTAGTACAAGCACTTTTTTTTTTTTAATTGCTGGTCAAGCACATATACACACAAACACACACATGCATCCAAATATACTGATATACAAACACATACAAACACACACATTCATACACATACACAGATTGATAAGCACAAACATGTACATGCACAAACATAATTATACATTTCTAAATAAACAAATTTAATGACAAAGTCAGGCAGATACACTGACAACATACAGATAATCTCTATCACATGTGATATTTTAATCATCTACCTCCTGAATCATCTCCCTACAAAAATCATCTACCTACTAAACCATCTAACTAAACATCTCCTACAAAATCATCACCTACTAACATCTACACAAAAATCATCTACCTACTAACTATCTACCTACAAAAATCATCTACCTACTAAACCATCTACCTACAAAAATAATCTACCTACTAAACCAACTACCTACAAAAATCACTACCTACTAACCATCTACTACAAATCTACTACTAAACCATCTACCTACAAAAATCATCTACCTACTAAACATCTTCCTACAAAAATCATCTACCTACTAAACCAACTACCTACAAAAATCATCTACCTACTAAACCATCTACCTACAAAAATCATCTACCTACTGAAACATCTTCCTACAAAAATAATCTACCTACTAACTCATCTCCTACTGAACTGTTCCCCAAAGAACACAACAACAACACAAATTCACCTGCACGACAAATGCGGTAGGTGTTGGGAATTGGTGCTGATCTCAGTGATGAATTCCTCCTCTTTGGCCTCGTTAGTCCCTGGGGGGCACAGGAGAAATCCATGTCTCCGTTGCCCAACACCAGCGTTGACCTCTCCGTGATCAGCTTCGCCTCGTCTCGTGGATCATGCTTCGCACGCTGAGAGCTTCAAATTCGCTGAAGAAAGGGTCGTACAGGAACCCAGCTTTGCCGCTCTGAGTGATGTTGGAGTGACTGATGTCCAGTCGGGGATAGTGGTTACTATGCCGTTGCCCTGGTTGTCGTGGATCATGCAATGATGAGGTACACACACGTCACAGTGCACAAATCCAACATCACTCAGTATGGCCTAGTCAAGAGTGCTAAATTTAGTGTGCTCCTTCCTTTGACCTAGTGGTTCAAACATTGCGCTGCATTGACGACCGGTTAAGTGGTCGGAATTTTCCTGGAGTAACATCAGTGCTGACTCCACTCCCAAGTCCTCGGAGACTATAACCGAGGCCCCGGTGCGAACGCACGCAAACATTTGGCACGTAAATCCTGTTCGCTTTCGAGGTAGGGCCACGTGTGCGGTGGAACAGTACAAGTTACAAAACCGCATCACACGGACGATGAAAAAAAGCACATGATTCTTATCTGTTATCCTCGAATAAGAAAAATATAAATAATAAATCATTCCCAGTGTGGTCAGCTCGTGCTATAAGTAGCACCAGCTGACCCCAACTGGGCTGGGATGGGATGGAATAATTAGCAGCTGAGAGGAGCTGAAAGTGGGGGAAACTGACTGCTGTAACACACTCCACGTCAGCCTACAATCATTCAGAATGTTGGCCCAGCTCTAAAGCTGTGTCAGTTATTGATGTCAGCAAAGGGCTAAGGTTTACTTTATGTTTTGTTTTGAAACATTATGTTGAGAATGTCTTCAGTCATGACAAGTCCTAGCACAACAATTATGTTGTTTTCATTGAAACAGGTGGTATTCATATGAAAGGGAATGTGTGTGTGTGTGTGTGTGTGTGTGTGTGTGTGTGTGTGTGTGTGTGTGTGTGTGTGTGTGTGTGTGCGTGTGTTTGTGTTGTGTTTGTGTTTGTGTGTATGTATGTGCATGCATGGGTGTGTTGCGTGCATGCATGCATGTGCATGCATGCATGTGTGCATGCATGTGTGTGTAGGTCTGTGTCTCTGCCTGTCTGTCTGTCTGTCTGTCTATGTCTGCACTTATGTAAGTTTGCCAATCCCTGTTTAAAACTGAATACAAAGAAGACTTTTAACATAAACTAACATATATCTATAAAAAAATAATAAAAAATCCTTAATGAAAAAAATCAACCAACCTGTATATACTCCAGACGAACTTTGGCAAATGGGTGAATGTAGTAGATGTGAATCCCATCAGACAGGGAGTTGGTGATGGAAACGGCTGTGATCTGGTAGAAGTTGTAGTCGATGCGTAATGCTGGCGTGAAGCTCATCGTCTCGGCATCCAACAGACCTGCTCGTTCAAAGTTCACTGCTCGCAGCTGTGTCTCACAGCTCTGTCCATGGCGTGCAGAGGCAGGCAGTGTTACACCTTGTAACAGACAACAGCAAAGTTCTAAAGCGATTCATTCCCCAAAAAGGTTATATCAGTTTGCTACTATTAATACAGGGGACGGGATAGCTAAGTGGTCAGAGCACTTGCTTTCCCCAAGTCAAAGTTAAACAGCATCGAGCGTGGTTACCAGTTGGATGGGTGACCGTTTGCGTGCCTTGGCTTCAGTACAGTCCCCCATTCCATCCAGCTGTAAATGGGTACCTGCCCTCTGTAGAGTCAGGGAAGGTAAAGCAGTGAGGGAGAGGAGATGGGCGCCGCCCTCAACATGCTTGCCCCTAGAGAAGCTGAGGTCTCTGATGCCTCGCTCCCCAATGACCACACAGGTTATGGGACACCGTTACCTTTACCTTACCAATTCCAGTGAGACTATAACTTGTAGATAAAGAACAACACTGTTAACAGTATTTCAAAGTGACAATTTGACTCTCTTTTTTTGTTGGGGGGTTTTTTGGGGGGGGGGTTGTTTGGGATTTTTTCAACAATCTGACTCATTTACCTTAAATCTAAACATAAAATGATGATTTTCTTTTCTGGCCCAGACCAAAAGCTGAGTCAGTTATTGATGTCAGTTAATTGCCAAGGCCCACACTAAAATGTTGTTATGTTGTAAAATGTTGTGTTGAGATTGCCTTCAGCCATGACAACCTCTTAACATAACAACCTGCACTTTCCTTTAAGGAGAAAAATCCTCGGAAGTCAGAGTTGGCTGCCTATAGGCGAGTTACTTGAAAACAGTCATACAGGCAAACTTCTCAGTCGTGTCCAATTTCAATCTCGCGAGTGATTCCCAGGTGGGATGAGTGAGTCAGAGTGCACATTCTGGGTGACCCCCAGAGTGTTGATCTTGGGTACCTACAAAAACAATTTTCTTTTCCTGGTGTTTTACTTCTGTAATAACCCAGGGTTGCTGCACCAAGACACCTTATCTATCAGACCTACCAGTAGTTTTGATAATAATGATAATAATAATGATAATAATAATAATGTGATGATAGATGGTGATGATGATGATGATGATGATGATGATGATGACAACGATAACAATGATGATGATAATGATGACGAGATGAGACGAGACAACATGAGATAAGGATGAGGACAAAGATGGCGTTAATACTACTACTAATGATAATAACAATGATAATAATAACAAAAATAATAATAGTAATAGCAATAATAATAATAATGAATGGAATTTATATATCGCACCGAATCTTGTCAAGCAACAAATCAAAAGCGCTTTTACCCAACACCCAACACACCACAGAAAATCCTCTTCCACCAACCACTACAACCACCAACGTTACACAATAACCCACACCAACAACTTTTTTTTTTTCCCCACGTCAACAACTCACCTGCCCAGGTGGGCTCCTGACAGCGAAGGTACACATCTCGATCATGTCCACAGTTCACATCGGGCACATGGACGGCTCGACACTGCGTCAGGTCTTCATCGGCCTCGTCACAGGCCACCCAGGCCATCAGAACGGCCATGTCCTGCGGAGCCTTGACTCGCAGGGAGGCTGCTCCCTGATCGGGGTTATAGATCAGCCCCAACTGCTGGCACACCAGTGAAGCTTCTACTTCTGTCCATCCCTGTGGAAGTGACACCATAAGGTCGATGATGATTACAGCCGTCCGTCTTTTTTGTGTTGTGTGTGTGTGGTTTTGAAAAATAGAATATGTAAGCTGTTGCTGACATGGGAAACAAAAGAATATATATATATAAAAATAAAATAGATAAATTAGAATAATAAAATTAAAAAAAAAAAAAAAAAATATATATATAATATATATATATATATATATAATATATATATATATATTATATATATATATATATATATATGTAAAATGAAAAAAGTTCCCTCTCCCCCCCCCCAAAAAAAAAAAACCCCACAAACAAATAAAAATCCACGTCCACCCTGAAAAAACATGAATTTGACATAAGGATAGGAAAATAGATTCTTTTTCCAGCTATACACAAACAGAGGAAAATCTTGCTATGTCAAAAACAAACAAAAAATTAATTTGACATAAGGCTAGGAAAACAGATTCTTTTCATGCTATACACAGAGGAAAATCTTGCTATGCCAAGAACATCAATGGCACATAACTTACACAAAAAAAGACAGCGGCACTTCCCCTGGGGAAATACACAGTTCTCTCTCTTGTATACCACCAATAAACCAAAAGAACGAGAATCACAAAAAAACATCTATAGATAGAAGTGAAAAACCCTGTGGTTCCATATCTCAATTATGACAAACTTCAATATTATTGTGTGCACAAGAAAGATGAGGGTGACAATGAGTGTGAGCTATGATTTTGTATAGAAAATCAAACACACACACACACAACACACACACACACACACACACACACACACACACACACACACACACACACACACACACACACACACGATACACACACACACACCCACACACACACACACACACACACACACAACACACACACACAACACACACACACACACACACACACACACACACACACACACACACACACACACACACACACACACACACACACACACACACACACACACACACACCCCAACACACACACACACACACACACACACACACACACACACACACACACACCACACACACCCTACCTCACTGCAAACAGTTCCCCACTCCTCGTTGATCAGAACTTCCAGACGACCTTCATACAAATCAGATCCGTTAGAAAGACGAACTGAAGCAGTGCGGTTCTCCAGAGGCAGTAGATCTGGGTTGGTCCATTTCTTGAAAGTGATCGTTCCTTGAGCATTCCCTCCATCTGCTTTCAGACAACTGGAAACACAAAGCACGAACTGAACAATTGTATTAAAATCACAAAGGTCATACAGATCTCAATAAAGTGTTATGGCTGTGATGTTTTTGTTAAAGCCATCAATGCTCTTCACTAGGTCTTCAAACTGACCCCCACCAGTGCATGATAGAGAGAGTGTGTGTGTGTGTGTGTGTGCATGTGTGTGTTTGTGTGTGTATGCCTGTGAGTGTGTGTGTGTATGCCTCTGTGTGTGTGTGTGTGTTGTGTGTGTGTGTGTGTGTGTGTGTGTGTGTGTGTGTGTGTGGTGTGTGTGTGTGTGTGTGCGCGCGCGTGTGCGTGTGTGCGCGCTCGCACACGTGTGTGTCTAGACCGTCTACTCTATTGTATTATATATTCCATTCATACCATACACTATAAATAGAATTGAATTCTTCTCTCAAAATATTTTTGTGTACTTTTCCCTATCTTCCCATGTTTTTGAGTCATCTCATCCTCTCATTATTACATATATATAACGATTACATTCTCCATTAACTTTCCTTCCACACAACATATATACTTTTAAACATTTTAAAGTAATTATATACTTTAAATTTTGGAGCGGGGTAGCCAGAAATGATGCTTTACATCACTGCAAGCCAAAATATTAGCACATGATGAAAGTTTTACACTGCCAGTTTTGAACAGAGCAGTTCACAAAAAACTGCGACTTGTTGTTGAGGTGGTATTTAAGTCCTAGCGGAGTTTTCCAATAAAGGACTGCGGTCCCCAGACATTCCACTTGGACGCAGAGGGCCACCCTAAAAATAATACAAGTCTATAAGCAACACAGCTAGACTCATGCAAGCACAAGAGTGCTACACAAACGCTTGAGCTGAAACATTTGAATCCTTCAAATGGTATACATGTTCACACATGAGTGTAAACTGCTGTATGATTACAAAATCTGCGACATCTCAGCAAAGCGAATCATACTTACCCATGAACCACCATGCCAACCGAAGGCGCAAATTCCAAGGTGACACTCCTCTCGAGAGTGATGATCTGCCCTGGAAACAGGTAGATATCCCGATCCACGTAGTACGTTCTGCCTTCTCTTGCCAGGAAGTTGTTGTAGTCCAGCAAACCTCCAATGACATTGCCATCTCGGCTAAATCTCCACTTGTACCTTCACAGAAGAAGCGTTTGTCAAGTTTTATTGCAAATTATGCAGGTAAATTTATGTGAAAAAATCTTTATACATTTCCATGTCCATAGTATCTGTCTTTATATACATACAAACACATACATACATACAAAACATACATACATACATACATACATACATACATACATACATACATACATACATACATACACTACATACATAAAACACACACACACAACACACACACACACACACACACACACACACACAACACACATACAATACATACATACATACATACATACATACATACATACATACATACATACATACATATACAAACACACAGACGGTTTGTTTTTCTAAAATCATTTGATGTGAATTGACATTAGTATGATTAGACTGAAGACTGTACGCATGCACCCACTCACGCACTCACACGCACACACGCACGCACACACGCATGCACCACACACACACACACACACACACACACCACACCCACCCACCACACACACACACACACACACACACATGTCTGATATCACTATTTAGCGGAAGGATGTTTAACTGAAGAACCAACACACATGCACGCGTGCGCGCGCACACACACACACGCACGCACCACACACACATACACACACACACACAGACATAAAGAATGACACACACAACTTACTCAGGAACTTCCAAAGTCAGATGATCATCATACACCCGGTCAGTTTTCAAGGCAGGATAGTAGTCAAATTTTGCCAGATTGTAACGATCGTCCTGGTCAAAGATGGCCATGTGCACTGCTGCAAAATCAGACTGTCTATAGATCTCTTTATTCCAGAAATTCTCCTCCGCATTTATAGTCACAGAAGGATCTAACAAGTGCGTTGCCAGTTCTCGAACAGAATGGTCCATGTTGGCAAGAATATTGCGTTTGAATTCAACATTTCCGGAGGAGATAATGGCCACTGCGTTAGCTCGATTGCGGGGGTTGGTGTAGATAAAGGATTCCTGAATGTAGTTGTTCTGCATCCGGTTGAACTTGAAGTGCAGTTTGTGCTTGGGGGATCCATCCGTTAAGCGTAAGCTCACAACATATCGCCCTCTGTTTTCCTGAAATGTGTTTTGGAAGATGTTATAAGCCACAGGGAATTCTCTGTACCACTTGCTAATGAGGAGATCATAACCATTGTCAATGCGTATCACACCTAGACTATGGTTCGTGAAAGAACAATTAGTGATGATTCCAATGGTGTTCACAAAAGGCCTCATCAAAACAGCATGACGACGGTTTCCTAAGAACTCAGTGAAAGCAATACTGAAGTTGGTTGGACCGCTCATGCCTGTTGATATGTTACAGGATAAATATTCAATGGCCTCCTCCAGGTTGTGCAAAAAACGGCTTTCGTTGACAAGAACTGCACCCCCACGACAGTAGTTCCCCATTCTCAGGGCGGTCAGTTCATTGAAAAGGAACGTTCCTCGCACAATCTCCACTTTCTGCGAGGACTCCATTCGTGTGTGATTGAGCTGAAGGTATTCTGTGATCACTCCGTAGCCTTTGTTTCTGATCAGCTGAGTGTTGTTGATCAGCTGGTAGCCGCCAGAGTAGGTGATGTTGATACCTGCGCCGCTGTTGTCCTCCAGGATGGTGTTGTTGATGACGATCTCTCCCGCACCTTTGTACACACGAATGCCAGCGCCAAACTGATTCCTGGACACCTCGCTTGTGTTGAAGAACACCTTGCTGCGAAGATCCTGGACGTTGACGCCGTAGCCTACGTTGTCGTTGACTGAGGAGTACACCAGCCGGAACTCTTCTTCAATGCCTGCAACACACACACACGCAGTCCCCTTTAATCAGAGGTTTTACCTTTTACCTTTCTCACCTTCCACAAATATGCGACTCATTTTTCACACATTAGCACCAGTGTTCAAGGGTATGCATTCATCTGCCATTATCTCCTGTTAGAGCTTTCCCTCCATTTTCAATTGATGGAAATTCATGGATACTTTTTGTACAATATTCAATGAATGTTTCTAAAACTATTACATTTTGAAATGTGGATATGTTTTTCTGAATACACTTTCAATGTACACATTAACTTTAACCCATAGAAGCACACTTTTGGAAGTCTTCTGATAAAGCTGTACATGGTTATTGCTAAGAACAGCAGAAAACTCAAAAGCTGCTTTGTTCAAAATCAACCATTTCCTTGACTTCTTTTTAAAAAAATTCTTTTATTTCAAGGATAATGGAATAAGCGCTTGTGTCCTTTTTTTACATCTAGTCCACTTTGTGTATGCAGTTCATAAATTTTGTCATCTGTTCCAATGGCACACAAGGGCCTACACTTCCAAAAAGCACAACAGGTTTTAACGTGTGCACAAGATATAATGCCTGCGTTCGCACACGGGGCCTCGGTTTATAGTCTCATCCGAAGGACTTTAAGGGGGAGTGGAGTCGGCACTGATGTTAACTTCAGAGGA